>JAGSMS010000003.1:18572500-19772500 GCA_029286595.1 Bhutanitis thaidina
GATAATGATGTCCTTCAAACCTACGAGTATTCGAACCAAGACACCATTTTCCTAATACAATCGGCGGTTGTCTACTGAGCAGGAGATATTACAGTGCCGTAAGTATACACACGGTCACACAGACACTCACTGGTCTATCCCTTCCCGTATCCCATGTAACGCTTATGCGATGAGATCTTAGGTAAGCTGACCGTGTCAGCGACACGGCGCCAACACAAAACAATTACCTAAATGTGTGATTTGAATTCTTCTACAAAATTTCATCATCGGCTGGGATTCAAACCCATGGCACGGCTGTCAGGTATACTAAGACACGCGATCGTATGTCGTCGTGTAAGGATGATTATTGTTTTACGTTAAATGTTTAACATGCGGTAGATTCCTTGTCTGCTTAGAAGTCTTCAGGGTTAGTACCACAATCCTAACCATTTCTGTCGCGAAATTACAGTAGATTCACTGTAATGTTCCGGTTTGAAAGGTATAGAGAGGATATTTATAAAGGTATATAGAGGCATTCCGCCTAAGACATCAATGGTGACAACACATCTGTAACCTTCTTCCATTGAAATTTGTTGGGGTGTCCAAGGGCTGGAGCAGCAACTTATCACCAGGTGACCTGTTAGCTCCTTTTTCACCTCAATCTATTAAAATGAATACGGCTGACCTTGGTGATCCCTGTTGACTAACGGACTAGGCTCTGGTGACCTACTCATAGCTCATCATCATCATTGCAGCCTGTCGCAAGTTCACTGCTGAACACAGGCCCCTCCCCCAAAGATTGTCACAAAACACGGTCCTGAGCCACCTACATCCATCCCGCTACGCCGAACCCGAACTATACGGACTTGTGCTGGGTAGCTGCATCTTCAGTGCAAGACTGCTGGAACTGCGCTCAACAACCTGCCCAGCATACTGACCCAAATCTTCCACCCATGACGTGCCAATTTTTGTTGACGCATAGAAAGTTTTAAGTCAAGCAGTGCACACAGACAGATAAAGAAGAATAATTTTAAGAACAATTAAGCGAAGAAGATAGGCTTTCTCCGAATGCCAATTTCAACGGCAAGTTGTTCCTAATGGCTGACAGACTTGGCTCTGGCAATTCCATGTAGCTGTTGGAAGTCAGGAATTCCAAAATGCCAATGTCGATAAAGGCTATTGTAGAAGGTATTTTCGTATATTACATAATATCAGGCTATAAACCCATTACGGTTTGATGCTTACGGCACTATAATATCTCCCGCTCAGTTGACAACTGCCATTATTATTTGAAAGTGGTTCTGATCGATGATTAGCCAGTAGAACATCATCATCAACAGCCGTGGACAAGCGATATCAGAGATCTTTTATGGCGAAACGTTCTAATTTTTGAAGAGGCCTCCAGCAGTAGGCTACGAACAGGCTGACGTGCAAGGATTTCTTTTAATAAAATTACGATTCCCACGCCATGAGACGGGGTGGCAGATACTCCGGCCGCGACCGCAAGCTTTTATACGCGATTGTTTAAAGTTATGTTTATACACGATACGATAATCAATGGTATATGCTATTCTATTCATTATGTGAAATCAATAGGATTCGTTAAGACAAATCAAATGTAAGAATTCATTGGTTCCGTTACCCACCTTTTAACTCTATCGTCAGATCACTTCGGTGATATCACATTATTGAATAGTCTTAGGTCTCTAAATATTTAACGTGGTAGAGCTAGACAGCGGCTTTAGCTGCTGCTCGAATGAGTCGGCTCGACCGGCCTCGCCGAATACTAGCGTGAAGAACAGGCTTCTTGTGCCTCTACGGTAACCGGAGGCCTTCTTTCTTCCACCACTTACCCGCTCCTATCCTCCCATGCTTGAAATAACGTTAAAAGCCGGCAACGCAATCGGCAATCAGCAGCTCCTCTGCTGTGGTAGACACTTGCTCGTTTCCTATAAAAAAACCAGAACCTTAAACTTCTTTCACTTACCATTAGGGTTTTTTCCTAAAGGTTCATAAGCATATGTTTACCTTTTTTTATTAATATTTTCAAAACAAATTACATTGAAGAATATCTATATTATTACAACGTTTGAGTGATTTCCGCAGAGAAGGGAAGTTGGCAAACCGACGGCACCAAATCGCTTCGAATTGGATTGTCGGTCAAATATTTGCCCATCGATTATCGTCATTCCGCTCACGTTAACAGAACATTCGATATTGTCATAACGGTGCAAATAGTACACAAATATATACATGATTCTGAAATAAAAACACACGCACACATATTTATATATATATGCGTGTTTTTAATACAATAATGATGATAATGATGTCCTCCAAACCTACGAGTATTCGAACCAAGACACCATTTTCCTAATACAATCGGCGGTTGTCTACTGAGCAGGAGATATTACAGTGCCGTAAGTATACACACGGTCACACAGACACTCACTGGTCTATCCCTTCCCGTATCCCATGTAACGCTTATGCGATGAGATCTTAGGTAAGCTGACCGTGTCAGCGACACGGCGCCAACACAAAACAATTACCTAAATGTGTGATTTGAATTCTTCTACAAAATTTCATCATCGGCTGGGATTCAAACCCATGGCACGGCTGTCAGGTATACTAAGACACGCGATCGTATGTCGTCGTGTAAGGATGATTATTGTTTTACGTTAAATGTTTAACATGCGGTAGATTCCTTGTCTGCTTAGAAGTCTTCAGGGTTAGTACCACAATCCTAACCATTTCTGTCGCGAAATTACAGTAGATTCACTGTAATGTTCCGGTTTGAAAGGTATAGAGAGGATATTTATAAAGGTATATAGAGGCATTCCGCCTAAGACATCAATGGTGACAACACATCTGTAACCTTCTTCCATTGAAATTTGTTGGGGTGTCCAAGGGCTGGAGCAGCAACTTATCACCAGGTGACCTGTTAGCTCCTTTTTCACCTCAATCTATTAAAATGAATACGGCTGACCTTGGTGATCCCTGTTGACTAACGGACTAGGCTCTGGTGACCTACTCATAGCTCATCATCATCATTGCAGCCTGTCGCAAGTTCACTGCTGAACACAGGCCCCTCCCCCAAAGATTGTCACAAAACACGGTCCTGAGCCACCTACATCCATCCCGCTACGCCGAACCCGAACTATACGGACTTGTACTGGGTAGCTGCATCTTCAGTGCAAGACTGCTGGAACTGCGCTCAACAACCTGCCCAGCATACTGACCCAAATCTTCCACCCATGACGTGCCAATTTTTGTTGACGCATAGAAAGTTTTAAGTCAAGCAGTGCACACAGACAGATAAAGAAGAATAATTTTAAGAACAATTAAGCGAAGAAGATAGGCTTTCTCCGAATGCCAATTTCAACGGCAAGTTGTTCCCTAATGGCTGACAGACTTGGCTCTGGCAATTCCATGTAGCTGTTGGAAGTCAGGAATTCCAAAATGCCAATGTCGATAAAGGCTATTGTAGAAGGTATTTTCGTATATTACATAATATCAGGCTATAAACCCATTACGGTTTGATGCTTACGGCACTATAATATCTCCCGCTCAGTTGACAACTGCCATTATTATTTGAAAGTGGTTCTGATCGATGATTAGCCAGTAGAACATCATCATCAACAGCCGTGGACAAGCGATATCAGAGAGATCTTTTATGGCGAAACGTTCTAATTTTTGAAGAGGCCTCCAGCAGTAGGCTACGAACAGGCTGACGTGCAAGGATTTCTTTTAAATAAAACCTCGTTGCCGTCTAGTTACACAATTACCGGAATCTTACAAACGCGAAGCTAATTCCAACTGCTGTAACAGCCGAATGGCATTTTCTTTCGACGAAAGTGGACAAGTACGTGATAAAACGGCACTAAGCGTAAATTGTATCCGACTACGTCGAATCGTATTGTCATTACCAGCGTATTGTCGATGTACGCGGCGTGCGTTTCGCAATCACGCGATCGTTTATAGCAATTACAACGGCTCACGTTCGCGTTTTATGTCTCAGTCGCACGTGTGACGGGAGCCTTACCGGGAATTATTTGTTTATTCATAACGTCCGGCTTTGAAAATCGGCACGCTATCGAGAATCATCCGTTGGTAATGGGTTTTAAATGGTTTTTAATATGTGGGAGAAATTGTAATGTCCGCTTTTAGCCCGAACTCGTAACAATAATCGGAGCTTAGTTTTAAAAATAAAAAGGCGCATACCAGTGAAGTGTACATATGTTTACGTGAATGTTATATAATCTTTAGCCATTAGTTTAATAGGATAACATCGAAATTGTAGTACCATATTATAAAAGGAGAGGAATGACACTTGCATCTTTCTAAAATGTGTCATCATGACTATCTGTGTGTTTTCGTTCAGGCAGCAAAAATATTCTTTTTTTTTAAAAACAACTAGCAATGCTATTTAACTAACATTACTAATATTCCTGTTAACCCTCCAACTAAGTATCAGAGCTTGTATTTGGAGTGGTTCACGAAAATAGTCGAATGGCGGGCTCGAACCTGCGACGTCGTGTTTCGCAGTCCGCACCTTAACCCATTAGGCTATTGGCGCTTTTTATACAATGCTAGTGACAATACCCTCATGATTTTTCCTTTCAAAGCTTACTACGCGGTACGCTGTAACTTCTTCTTTGCCATATCCCATTTTTTCCTCCTAGCTCGTGTTCGTCCAAGGATGACCTAATTTTGATCACAAGTGATACCAGTATATATAAAAGCCCCAAGGGTTGTTTTTCTTCACAGCACTTGTCACGACAACCAGACGAGGTAGAGACTTGAAATTTGATATGATATTAACGAAACCTAAATCGTTAATGACCTAAAAGGCGAAGGGACTTTTTTAATTGTTTCTTTTTTTTTCACTTTACTTTTTACTTTTATTGAATACAGGCAATGCAATTAATATTAGGAATTGTTCTTGGTAACCAATCCAACTAAGCACTACAGCTTGTATTTGGAAATGTTCAAGGCAAGAGTCGAATAGCGGACTCGAACCTATGACGGCATGTTGTGTAGTTTTAACCCATTAGGCTATTGGCGCTTCTATGATCCATGATATACATAAGATGGTACAAGTGCCATGAGGAATTTCCATCGTTACTTGGAATACGTCACTTCTAGTGTCAAAAGTCCTAATATGACTAACATAATATTCTCGGTTGTGTTTTTTTTTTATTATAGAAGAAGGGTCAAACGAGCATGCACCTGATGGTAAGTGATAACCGACGCCCTCGAACAGCGAAGTGCGTGGCAGAAAACTTCGATAAAAACGCACTGTGGTGGAATGCCAACCATCTAGGTGGTAATGGTGGAACTTGGAATTCTGTCGCGGTGTACGATGGTGAAACTCAGCGGCTGGGATCAATCCGAACAGTACCTCAGAACATTCTCCGTGGTGATTTTTGTAAAATAGCAAGGAGAAGCAAGATCTCTTCGCAAGGCCAAAGGATCAAGCCGATCAGAGAGAGCCGCTCGACGTTGAATGCGGTCAAATGGAAGGAGTTGGTACTGGGGTGCCCCTGCCCAGAGACGAGAACAGTATTCCATGTGGGGCCGAACTTGCGACTTATAAAATTGCAATCGGTGGACCGGCATGAAATACAGTACAGCACACCAAGCTTTTTGGAGGCCATTTCGTCTTTTCCCTCCAAGGGGTAATACCGTAAATCTGTGACTTCTTGTGTATTCAATGCTGAGCTTAATCCGGGTTCGAAACCCTACAGCGTTTTACGAGCTGACATTTTATGCGGCACATTATTTGTGCTAGTAGTAATTAGTTTATAATACAGGTCAGGAGAGAGCACGGTAGAGCCGTGGTAGCCCAGTGGTCAGGGAGCTCGCTTTAATGTCATAGAGGGCGAGTGACCTGTGTTCGATCCCCGGTGCCGGCACCACTGAAATTGTTAATAACAATTTTAAGTGCTGTATTTACCACGTGCTCAACGGTGAAGGAAAACATCGTGATGAAACCTGCATTTCTGAGAAATAATAAAAATATTATTTCAAGGATATGTGAAGCTCGCCAACCCGCACTGGAGCAGCGTGGCGGGCCCTTCCCGGCTCCTAAACCCTCTCTGATACTAGTATTTGAGAAGGAGGCCTTTGCCCAGCAGTGGGCACTTACAGGCTGTTACTTTACTTTTTTTTTTACAGGTCAGGACGCAGAGTTATTTCCCATGTTCTAACAATAACAAAGCAATAAACTGGTACCAATAACTGTTTTCAAAACTTATGTACGATTTGTGTCGTTGGTTTCACTGAGACTATGCGATAGGCTCATCGCCCGCCACACGGTCTCAAATAAGCTCCGGTGAAAAGTGAGTTGAAATGACTAAAATATAGACCTCTGTCCATCTTAGTACCGGGTATACAGTCGTGTGAGCTTATGTTTATTTCATAATACATTACGGCATCCACGGGATGTTGGGAAAACATATTATTATTGTTTTAATTTAATTTTCATTGAACATGAAAAGGTTTTCAGCATGTTTACGTATCACAAGTAAAACATTCGAATTTACCAGAAACTTCAATAATTCTTTAGAACTTCCCAGTGATATTACATTTCTTCTTGGCTCTTATCGTGTTGTATAATTTTCTCGCAAGAAACTTATCCCATTTGACATTTAAATAATTCTTTGAAATATTACGGATTCTGTGTTATCTTAGACATTACAAAGGATAATCATTTAAACAAGAGTGATTATGTGAAGTGTACGTCACGTCTCATCCGGTTAATTGTAATGCAAATGAGTTAGTAAACTACAATGTTGAGCAAACCCTGTTTGCTCAACATTGTAGTTTAATTTTATTTCATTCATTGAACGCCGACATAATGTTACAAAACATTGAATGGCTACGTTACAGATATAAGGTTACTGCCACTACAGATACAGATATTATTTTTCTTTATGGGAAAGGCTGCAAACGAGCAAGCGGTTCGCGTGATGGTAAATTCTTACCGTCACCCACGTACATCTTTTTAAGAATATTTGGGAAAAGGGAGGGAGGGAGTGGGCCTCTGGACTGAAGGAACGAAACGCTGAAGCACAAGATGCCTCTACTTCACGCCGGTATTCGTGCAGAAGCAAAAACCGCCGCTTGACTCTACCACGTGTAAAAAGTCTGTAGTTTATAATTCATTATTCTGTACACGAGTTAAATCAATTATGTATGTTCTCTTAAGTTTGAACTTTTAATATAAGTTACCAGCAACGTCTTCAGGCCTACTAGACAGCTAAAACATCTAAGAAATTGGTCTTGGAATGTTTCAAGTCTCTTTTTATGTATATTTTTTTTTATGGGAAAGGCGACAAACGAGCAAGCGGTTCACCTGATGGTAAGTGACTACCATCTACCGTCGCCCACGTACATCCGCAACACTAAAGGTGCTGCTGGTGCGTTGCTGGCCTTTATTGGTATTAGGAAGATGGGAGAGAGGATGGGGAGGGAGATGGGAAGGGGGTGTGGGCCTCCGGTTACCTCAATCACCGAACGAAACGCAGAAGCACAAGATGCCTTTACTTCACGCCGGTATTCTGCGAGACCGTGGTACTAGACCGTGGTAAGTTTGGTTTGTTATTGTATAAAAGTACGCAAGGTTCTGGTTTTTTGAAACCACATTATAGCAGTGTTTCTTCAGTTACCAGTTGAAGTTTAATTTCCAATACGATATGTAAATTCGTGAATGCTCGCAAAGTTTGAGAATATCATTACGTAGATATTTTTTAACTCAGAAATATCTAGTCACTTATCGCTTACTTAACAATAACAAAAAATGTTTTAAAATACACACACACAGTAAGCTTACAGTTAGCTTTAGAGATTCTGCCACCGAGGCTAGTGGCTTTAAGATCCACTGAGAGAATAAAGTATATGAAAGATCAACATAATTATTGTTATATTTACGCATATAGTACTACCATTGTGTTTAATTTTCACTTTTTAATTCTCAACTTTCCGACTGCTTTGTATTGATCGGTTTTCTCACGATTTCTTCACTCAGGTTTCATCATTTCCAAGCACTAGGTAAATTCAGCACAATTTACAGATGCCGACATCGGAGATCGAACCCAGGTCACACGAGTACTATAAAATTAATGCAAGCTCACACCCCATTAGGCATGGCGTCTTATAGATTTATGTATTCCCTTTGTTGTCGCAACTCGACAAGTCGAAACACTGCCAGGCAAAATCTTTTTTTGAATTAATCTCCAACAGTAACGAATGTTGTTAGCTGAGGCCGCTTCGCATACTTTCAAGGATGTCTGATAAGTTTAAAGATGTAACTCCCACCAAGACATTTGTAACTGTTTTAAAACATACTCGTAATCCATCTTCTATACTGATATTGAATTGTAAAAATGCTTCGGTTTTCAATTTTCGATAGATGAAGCGATACTTTTGTATCCCGAGTGATATTCTGGCATTGATCAGTATGCCATTTTGGGGTTTTAACGAAAAAACTACCGGAGCAATCGGTGAAGGTTTTCAACGTGGTAGAGAGCTGAGCAGAGGCTTTTACTGCTACTCGAAAGGGCCGGCTCGACCGGGGTAGTAGCTTCTAGTGTTGCTGTGAAGTAGAGGCATCTTGTACTTCTGCGTTACGTTTGGTGAGTGAGGTAACCGGAGGACCAATCCCCCTCCAAATCCCCCTTCTCATCCTCCCTCCCATCTCTCAAATACCCTTAAAGCCCGGCAATGCACTTACAGCACTTCTGGTTTTGCAGATCTACGCGGGCGAGGGTAATCACTTACCATCAGGTGAATCGCTTGCTCGTTTGCCGTCTTTCCCATAAAAAAAAAGTACGAACAAACTAACCAAGAAATATACATCGGGTTTTGCGGGCGCTTTCCCTGTGTAGTCTTTGTTCTTCAAAGAAGAAAGGAGATGGACGATTCTTACCCCGTAGGTACAAGCGGCTGAACTTCTAATGTGTTGAGTGTGTTCATTGCTTAAATATTTTCATATTAATTTTCAAACATCAAGACCGGTCGCCTCGGAACGCACCCCGGCACAAAAACGAAAACATGATATTTTATTCAAAACGTCCTCACTTAACGAGGGCGTCTATGTTATTAGAGTGAAAGCTTCAACAATTATGCTCATATCAAAACTATACGTCATTTTATTGTAGTTGTCGTAGCAATTTAGTTTAAATATGGTGCAATCTAACAAATCGGTATTCGTCGTTTCGCTTTGAACATGATTACTGCGGTACAACTCTAATGATCTTTTGTAATCAATCCAGTGTTGTACAATAAGGAAAATTGCTTTTTTAAATTTTACATTCATTTTAATATTAAAAAAAATTTTAACGTAGGTACTTTAACATAACAGCCTGTAAATAGTCCACTGCATGATATGGACCTTTCTAATAAGGAGGATTTTTTGATTGGTTTTTGATTAGGTTTCACTTTTTTGAGACGATTATTCCATTATTTTGTTATTAAGCCAAAAGCCTTTTTTTTGGTATTACTACTTTTATGTCAATTTATCTGCCTACAATGTATATTATTGACAAAAGCACAAGTAATCACTGTTTTTTAATTGTTACAAATATTATTGTTTTTCTTTTTCTAATTCATCTGTATATTTTTAAGTAGTAGCAAAGTAGTAAGTAGTAGCTTTTGCTGCTGCTGGAATTGGCCGGCTAAACCGGGATAGTACCACGACTTCGCAGAATTCCAGCGTGAAGCACCTTGTGCTTCTGCGTTTCGTTCTGTCAGTGAAAGTAACCGGAGGCCCGCTCTCCCACTTCATCCTCCATCGTCATCCTCCCTCCCAACTCGCACGTATCCTTAAAGGCCGGCAACGCACCTGCAGCACCTCTGGTGTTGCAGATGTACGAGGGCGACGGTAATCACTTGCCATCAGGCGAACCGCTTGCTCGTGTGCCCTATTTCTCATAAAAATAAAATTGACGGAATAACATATTGACTAACATATTTTTTTCGATAATTTTGATGTCATCAAAATAACTAACAAATATTAACATGTTACCCTATGTGATAAATCTTTTAAAGCAGACCTGAAATATTTCCCCTTCTGTGTCGCACAGCGTCGATCCGGCAAACAATCTTTGAATATAATGGACGTTTAATCCATGGCACAGCAAAGTAATTTAAAGAAAAATAACATTAGCAATTCAGATTACGCCTCTATCGGGGGGTTTTATTAACTGTCAAAGAATAAGGGAGAGGAAAATTTACTTTTCAGAAGGTCGCTATTGATGGAAAAACTCGATTTATAGAATGAAGTAGACGTCGCATATTTGGATGAATGATAAATTAAGATTGATCCTTCTTGGCGTTATAAACTATATTGTGTATTAATTTTAAGATTTCTTAGTACTATTTATATTTCTTTGCAGATATCTTGCATCGCTGTGATAATTAAAAGTTTATTTATCGCTACTAAAGCCCATTGATCCGCCTACATATCCGGTAACTCAAGTTCTATCCCCAATGTGGAAGGCTCCAATAAATTTTTAAAAATCTATAAAAACATATTATTGTTGGGATGAACACTAAGTGGTAGAGCTAAGCAGAGGTTTATGCTGACAGCATATATACCGGAATGAAGTACAGGCATCTTTTGCTTCTGCCGTTAGTTCGATGAGTAAGGTAAACGGACGCCCGCTCCCCCTCCACCAACTCTCCTCCCTATCGTCCTTTTTATCTCCCAAATATCTTAAGGTCTGCAGCGCGTTGGCATCTTCTCTGGGTTTGCAGATGTACGGGTGACGGTAATCACTTATCGTCAGGTGAACCATTTGCTCGTTTGCCCACTTTAACAAAAAAAAATGAAAAATAAGGGGACCGACGCATTATCGTTGTTTGACATAAGTTCTGGTGAAAACTTTTTTTTATATTTTTTTACCTTTCGCTGTAGGAATTTCTCCTGTGTCGCGGAGGCAGTTTAGATACATGAATTTCACATGGACAAACACCCATACCAGGAACTATTATTCGTAGATCATACAAATACTAGTCTTATTCGGGAATCGAATCCTCGACCCACAGCGCCGCAGCTAAACGCTTAGCCGCTACGCCACCGAGCCGTCAAAAAGAAAAAGAAAATTGAATTGGAACGCTTTTAAATAAATGTCCTGAAATAGCAGAGACTGTTTATATTTCATGTAAGCTACATTTGTTAAATGTGGATTCATTTCAAGAGTAAATATTTTTTTTATACGTCACGTATGACACCATTTAACAATGATAAGTTATATTATGCTCTATGAAGCTTAAATAGGTTTAAAACCCTCGTATACAGATTCATAAAGTAGTTGTCGTTTAATTTCTGTGCATGGATAATGGTGTGTTGTAAGTGAGATTGCGGGTGTAATGTGGCCGTAAATCAGGGGGTGGGAGGGGGGTGTAAGGAGCTTAATGTGGAGTAACGCCTCTATTCTTGGGCGCCGGCTATTCTTTGGTGTAGACAACTAGCTTTATGGTAGCTTTGTTAGAAAATCGTATTTTAGCAACATATATATATTTTTTTTTTTAATTACACATACATTCACATTCACTGTGTTATGATAACCTGATAGTGATAACGGAGATACATATACTTACATTAGATAAATAATCATATATGTATAAAAAATTTCATGACTCGGGTACAAACATAGCGAGGCTCGAACCCGCAACTCTCAGCTTCGATGGCAGGATCGACCAACTAGGCCAACAAATACCGGCGTGATCATTAGCTTTTCATCAGAGCTTATTTAGAACAGCGTCGTCGGTGTTGTATGCAGACCAACGATGCAAATAGTACATAAGTTTAACATAACTTAATGAACTTCTATTATCTCTATTATAGATGATTAATTATGTTTTCTATATATTTAACTAAGTCTTTGAAGTCCCAGATTGTTTATTATTTAAGATCAATTTTATTTTAAGTACAAGAATAAGTTATTATACGATATGCACCCCGTGTCTACATTTATCAGAATGAAATTTATATGGTTTTTCTTTCTATTTTATGTCAGCATGTATGCACATTGCATTCAGTTCAGAAGACCTAATAAACAAAAATAAATCTTTCATTCATAATATTATAATTTAACCAATAAATAGTTATATAAATATTTATTGAATATAATATAATATATTATAATATATTATAATTCGAAGTTCCATCGATACCACCTAGATGGTTGGCATTCCACCACAGTGCGTTTCAATCGAAATTTTCTGCCACGCACTTCGACTTTGTGGAATCAGCTGTCGCCAGCAGTAATTCCGAACAGTTACGACTTAGGGACCTTCAAGAAAAGAGCTTATTCCTATCTTAAAGGCCGGCAGCGCATCTGTAGCTCCTCTAGTGTTGTGGATGTTCGTGGGCGTCGGTGATCACTTGCCATCAGATGAGCCGCACGCTCGTTTGCCCCCTTCTTCTATAAAAATATATATATATATTTATAGAATACATATATACGAAGTCACTCCATGGTTGTTTGCTTCATAAGGATCGATAACATTAGTAGCACTGACACGAAAAAATAATATCGCTCCTAGTAATAACAATCCAGCCGTTGAAAAAATACACCGTAGATACAAAGCGCCTCGTTTTATGGTCGACATATTTTATATATCATTCCCAGTGTAAGCACTCGTACATGTACAACCTTTGAGTTATCTAGAACAAGGTAATATAACTTTTATGGTATTAGAGATGAGAGAAACGTTCACGCAGTTCCATGGTAACGAAATGAATGAATGAGTGAATGAAAATTCCGTTGATAAAACCGTTTGACAAATATAAATATTTTTCTTTTTCAGTTCCGAAACAGGCAAAAGAAAGTTCTGATAAATGATTTTTTTATTGTTTTTTTTTTCATAATTAGTAATGCATACAATGTCACACTATAAAAGGCAACTGAAAGAATGCTACAAGAATGTAATCCACAATATTAAAGCACACACGAGCAAACCCGCCTCTACAAGCAACAGCTGTTCACAAGTATGACCATATGTTTAAATATTTATTCATTTATACTTTATAGACCATACAGGTACAACAGGTGTGCTTAATGCTATTATATAAGCACTCTTTAACAGTCAACATTTGGGATAAACCGAAATATTTGAAGCGTTACAATAAAGACATGCGTCATAACTCGAGACACGTGTATGTAATGTGCATGAGTGGTTAATGAAAGGTGAATTGACACCAAATTATATGCCATCGGTACATATTATATAATTTAAAAAATTAATAAATACTACTAAATATGAACGAAAACGTTCACTTCGAATAATTGTTCTGATTACTAAAATAAGTATGAAGCCTGTGCTTAAGTCACCTTGAACATACTGCAGTGGAAGTCCATATCTCGGTTCCGCTAATCATCACTGGCAACACACACTGGTTGTACATCTTGTAAATTTACTTAAGGGTAAAAAAAAATTAAAAAAATCTTCATCGCCTATAGTATTGTGACATATTAAAGCAAGCATTCATCTGATTTACGATGCTGTATGCCAGGCGTAAAGTGATTTATCTAGGATAATAAATCATAGTTTGTCAAAACGCTTTAGACGAAGCGTTCGGCATAAACAATTTTTGTGACTTACTAGAGTGAACATTCTTTATTATAAAACAATATAGAAGATTATTATTATCACTATGTGATATTACTGGTTACATGTACGTATATGTTATACGTACAGATTATTTCAGAGCAACAGAGATATATGTGACTAAAATAAAATAAAATACCAACATTAGGATAACGCGACGTGCAGTGGCATAAGCGTTACGAAGTGTTCATATCGATTGAATGAATGAATGAAAATTTTATAATTTTCGACGTAAGACAGATAAAGATAAATGTCTTTTGTTTTTACAGTCTACCCCCGTTTCGTAATTAGATTCCTCTGACGGAGAATAAACAGGCGAAAGAAACTCAGTGGGTATCATTTCACCGATTCAAATAATTGTGCATAGGAAATTGGCAGTTTGCTAGAAGAGTATAGTGATTTACAAAATTAAAGGACAAGTGCACTGCGAACTCGAGCAGACCAGCAGAGAGGGAGTTGGGCTCCGGTTACCTCACACACCGAACGGAAACTAAGACGTAATATGCTTCTTCTTCTCGCCGGTAGCCCGCGAGGCTCTACATCTGTTAGACTTCCTGATGTCAACGTCAGTGTACGTTGACATCAGGAAGGAAGGGTTATCATGGGCCGATTTACCGCTAAAAGCGTTCACCGTATGCACGTCCTCCGAGACTGATACCACTGTATGCTCAGTGTCTGGTTTTAACTTTATTTATTATGGGATCCCAAGCTCTGGTTACAACCAACCATCTGCTCTATTGTTAGGATATTTTTTATTTCAATTGCCCAGCGAATTATCCTTGGCAGTAATCAGGTTTTTTTTTATTTTGATCTAGAATATAAGTGTCGATGTTTTACGTTAGCTATGCGTTCTTCTACGTTATTTTGGATGGATCTTTTAGTTTGTCCTGTATATTAGAGACCTGAATATCACTCGCCGGTGTGATTATGAGAATTATTAACATTAAAATGTTTGATTTTCCAGTTTGTTATTATTTATCAATTTAAAATGATGTCGGTCTCTATTTTCAGGGGAGACGCGTTTACGTAAATATACATAACACTTTCGTAAATACACTGACTATGGATTGAATACGTACAGTGACATGTAAATGTTGAAATGTTGAATACGGACGGATATCAATCGGTCGCCGTGAGGTGAGGTTAGAATTTGAAGTTAAGAGATGGTATATTATTGTTATACTTACTTCAAAGTCCATTCTCTACAAATAATGACTACTTCATTGCACGGTTACAACACAGTAGTGTTTGTTCCCTTAAGCACTCCGCCTAACGCGTTAATTTACAAGGATTCGTATTTTAATAAATATATGTAAGTACTTGGCTCGTAACCTAAATTGCTTAATCCCCACAAAACTCCCCTATCTCGACCCTCCCATTTCACGCCGCTTTAACGAGACGCGAGAGGTTGAGAAAGAACTATCGCATTTTTATGTTTCTTGAAAATAATTCTATGAAGTAAATTACACGCTGGTGTCTAATAGTCATTCGCACTAGTCTAACCTTTTCAGGGTAACATTATATTTTTGTTTTAAATGTTATTCCGTAATGGTAAAAACAGCTGAGTTTCTAAAGCTCTTAATAAAACCTTTTTAGTATTAACGTCAGAAAATCTTGTATTTCGTACAGGTCCACTGAAAACCAGCGCTGTAGTCTCGTCTCAACTGCAGCATTAAGCTGAGTGTGGTCTGTTCTCCCCATGCGGCACGCAACGCGTCTAGAGGAGGCGACGTTAAACATTGTTTGTTTAAATAATTGTTTTATTAAATGTTTACCAATGTTTGTTTGTTATTGAGTGGCGTATTTGTGCAATTAACGTTTCTTTATTTCTTTCTTTTTTTTTTTCCATACCCACTATAATTGTAACATGCAGGCAAATGAACTGAATCCTTAGCCCCTATGATTTTAAACTCCGTGAGAACCGGAAAGTTGAGACCGTTCGTTTAATTACAAATAGGAACATACGATAACATAAAACTTCACAACAAACGAAAATATTAATCAACCGCCTTCCAAATAACGGAGAGCTAAATCACGAAGTCTAAAATAAATAACTCGAAAAGTAAACAGTAAACCTCTCTTATAAAACTAACATAACACTCTGACTGCCTATATCGTTGTGCACTGACTCTACGAAAATTAAACAGCAAAAAAATCTCTATTTAAACATAGCCTTAATATCTAAGTAACCATTGCTTTCTCGACGTATTCCGGTGGCGATCCATTCTTGATTTACGGATTAAGGCCGTACAACTAATCTTGTTAGGTGTTTCTTTAATGCCCCCTTAAAACGAATACGCAGTAACACAAGTACCCGTATTTGTAACGTATAATTGCATGCCGTAAGTAACTGAGATAAATTGCGTCGCGGTTTGTAACTTCGATCGTTTATGTGAATTGTAAGAAGGTTAGAAGAATTAGCCTTTACTAAGCGTATTTTAATTATAATTCGAGATAATGCTATGAAAGCCCGAACAAAGAGGAGACGAAGATAACAGATAACACTGTATACGTGTAATTTATCTTATTAAATAAAAAAGTATTAAAGTAGCAGCATATAAGTGCCCACTGCTGGGCAAAGGCCAGCAAAGAGAAGGATCTCAAACACGAGTATCAGAGAGGGTTTAGGAGCCGGGAAGTGTCCGCCACGCTGCTCCAGTGCGGATTACTCACTTTATTTAAATACCTTTAAACAAAAGTATTACAAAGCGGACTTAATGCCTCTTGACATTCTCTGTCAGTCAAACCGGGGCGAGGAGAGATAAAGCAAGGGTGCCAAACATTAAATTTGTTAAAAAAATACATGAATAAATATATAAAATACACTTAAAATTAGATACATACAGACGGAATAAGTACATATAAACAAATATTTATACATATAAATAAATATATATAATCTTCATATCAAAAACAATATGATATATTAAGTAAATATAAGTGACCCTGAGTTTGCGTAGTAGTTCCGTGTCTTTGATTTGAATCTCACGACTCCTGGTTAATTAACAGATGAATTCATCGGTGCAAGATAATATAGCCCTGTTGGCGTTCGCCTGAAACAGATTCCATCTCAGCACTCATGGCTCAGTTGTTAGACGTACTAACAGGATCGTATATAAACGAGGAGGTATATGTATGTATGTATATATTCACGCTTTGTTCCCAACGCGGTAGGCAGAGACAATCGTCGTCCATTTGTTACGGTCCTGACATACGTCTTTCGCTTCTCCCGCTTTCATCAATCTTCGCATGCATACTCGTTGGTTTAGAGTACTCTTGACCTGGCCTTTTTCAGAACGTCTCCGATTTGATCGTGAAATGTTCGCCTAGGTCTTAGTAGGTATATTATTACTGATATTAATTGGTTAATAATCTAACTGTGACAATGGTCCCGTGAAGCTGGGACAACGTAGATGAATCCTTAAGCTAGTTCGCCGTTGACTCGTAAGACGCGGGTCACGACTTGACCCGTTTAGAAAAAGAAAAGTAACTCCCTCATCATCACTAGCACAGTTATTTTTTTAATGATTTAGAAACTGTAGTTAAGAAATATTTCCGAGAAACCGTATTTGTAACGATATGTTAATAAACGAAATAATAATTGTAAATTAATTCGTATTGTACATAAGTTAAAGGAATGTTAACAACATTTTGCACTTCGAATTGGCTTGCTCTAACTACTCCAGCTGGTTTAACATCGGAAGTTCGCGCACAGCGGTAAATTGTAACTAAGCGATGAAGGGAAATGTACGGTGAGATTAGAAACCGCCGCCGGAGCCCATTTGACTGCCCGACGACGTGTCGAATGGACGCCATTACAGAAATCTTGAACTAAACCGAGATAAATGTATTTTATTCATAAATAAACACATGTTTATTTTACATTTTGTTCACGATAACGGGCAGGATCTAAAGATTTGGAACACGATGTGTTGCGAAACTAATACAAGACATAATTATAATTGTCAACATGATGACGTTTCACTAAGTGAGAACAAAGTGGTAGAGCCAAGCGGCGGCTTCAGCTGTTACACGAAAGATCTGGCTCGATCTCGCAGAATACCGGCGTGAAGTGGAGCCATCTTGTGCTTCTGCGTTTCGTTCGGTGAGTGAGGTAACCGGTGATCCTCTTCTCATCTCCGTAATAGCCTTAAAGGCCGGCAACACACCTGCAGCACCTCAGGGGTTGCAGAAGTACGTGGGCGACGGTAATCACTTGCCATCAGGTGAATAGCTTGCTCGTTTGCCGCCTTTCCCGTAAAGAAAAGGATAAAAATTAAAGATTTTTCAGGTGTGGTCATGTTCGGAAATTGGCAAACAAGCGTTATATCGGATATAGGAAGATAAAACAGGCGAATGACTGTTTGTATGTATACTAGTGACACTAATATATTATATACAGACAATTACCACACATCATCATCAATTTTGATCAATAGCTTTAAAAATATGTGGATAAGCATATTCACAACCTGGCTCCTTTGACCCTTTTCTGTATTCAAAAAAAAAAAAATAATGCGTATTTATAAGTGTAGAAACATATTCGTATATTAACATCTTCTTTAGATTATTTTTCACCGTTCGTCTAGAAAGAAACTTTGATTAAAAAAATATCAGACTCGGTCAGATTTAGAATTTCTTTATTTGCTTTGAACACATTTAAATTAAGGCTGAAGATAAACAATTTGAGGTACTGTATTCAACCGCTTGTAGGTATGAAAATAACTGTTTCATACATTGAATTTAGTCCTTTCAATCTACTATTCACTAGATCTTATTTTGGAATACGTGACAAGTGGTGAGCCTGTCGTCGTTTTAACGCTCAGGACTGAAAGCAATGCTCATGTCTTCATAAGTTTCGAATTAGTTTAAATGATCGTATATACATAAGTTTCGAAAAAAACATTGTTATGGGCACATATGTGGAGGACTTAGAGGAACGAACGTGATTCTCCTGATTTGGAGGAAGATACCTCAAATTATGGCATATCATGGCTTTAAGTTACACTTAACTAAGTTAAGGTCATATTACACTAGCAAATAGTATAAGCATGTAATTAAAAAAAAATTAAATTGGATACAGTCTTCGTTACAGAACCAGAAAAAAAATTTAAAGTTAAACAAGGTCGATAGTCACAGCAAAACGAGACGATCAGATTATCGTTTAACAGTAGTAGAGTATAATGAAACAATGAGAAAATAAATATGGCTGCTTCTTTCATAGAATCAGGTCAGTTACTTTAACGTCTACAAAAATATCACAGTTCCCATTTTCGTAATAACGAAAATGTTTTACATGCCCCGGTCTCCTCGGATCTCTCGAATAAAACCTTCACTGTCGCTCGACATAGTCGCGAATGTTATAAAACTGGATCTTAGATACATTCCTTACAACACACGTAAACGCGTACGAAAACGCTTACATTGCAACATGAATGAAAAGCTTAAAATGTTACAAATAACGTTGTTAAATTTATTACCATATTTGGACCTATTAATGTCGATGTTGTCTAACGTAGTGTATAATTAAATTGATGACTTCGGAGTAGTGCCTAAGGTTCAAAAAAGGGCCTAACGTCGATGGCTAGAAAATACGGGCACGGAGCAAATCTGTATGGCCCACTGACAACTGGAACATCACAAGTTATAAAAAAAAAAGTTGAGGGTCAAAAAATTTGTAGCCAGCACCGTTACTGGTTCACGTAGACCAAAGTGTGTAAGGGGGAGTGTATCATCTCTTTGTGCATATAACACACCATACTAGCAACCGAACGTGATTCTGGCGATCGAACGACGCCGGAATGTTCGTCTGAATTTGCCGAAGCCATCCCGATATCCTGCAGATACGAACAGCATCACTAGTTCGTGGCTACCGGCACACTGCGCTCAACGTCCCGCTTACCCAGTGTGGTGAGCATGGGAAAAATCTTAGTAAATAGTTTTTTTTTTATGGTAAAGGGCGGCAAACGAGCAAGCGGCGCACCTGATGATAGGTGATTACTTCACCCCTCGAAGATAACTACCCCCAGGTGAGTAACTGGCTTATAAGGAAATTTAGGAGATGGAAGAGACGACGGGGAGTAGGGGAGTAGGGCTCCGGTTACCTGACTCCCCGAACGAAACGCAGAAGTACAAGATGCTTCTTATTCACACCGGTATTCTGCGAGGTCGTGGTACTACCCGGGTCGAGCATTTTTTTTTGTAGAAGAAGGGGGCCAACGAGCGTCCTGACTTACAGATGGTAAGTGATCACCACCGCCCACGAACATCCATAACACCAGAGGAGCTACAGATACGCTGCCGGCCTTTAAGGAAGGAATAGGCTCTTTTCTTGAAGGTCCCTAAGTCGTAACTGTTCGGAAATACCGCTGGTGACAGCTGATTCCACAAAGTCGAAGTGCGCGGCAGAAAACTTCGATTAAAACGCACTGTGGTGGAATTCCAATCATCTAGGTGGTATCGATGGAGCAGCAGCTAGGCAATCGCTGCGTGGTTGGTCTTATAAACTATAAATATGCTAGCTAAGACTATAAAAGTTTGATGTATTAGTAGCCTATGTTTGATGAGATATTTCAAAGCAAGACCATGTGGACAGGAATCTACAATTCACAGAACTATAGAAGAAATTACCTAACTTTCAAAACAACTTCCCGGATCAAATCATTTAACTTTCGTCATGCAACTAGTGCCTACCCAGGATGCTCAAACAATTAAAGTGATAACATGACGTGTTAAGCACCTGGCGAATCACATTCATTTGTACACCATAAGCAGTTTAAAATGTTTCTATAAAATAAAACTAAATTTCCTATCATACGTAACTCATATGAAAAAATAACCCTGGGAAAAATAGGAAAGAAAATAAAATGTTATTTTTACTCTTTCATTGTAAACAAATGAATGCAGGACATTCTATACGCAACAATACTGCGGACGCCGGACCACACATGACCTCAATATTGTCACATGTGTTGGAGAACCTACTTTTTTGTATCCAATAAATCTGTAGGTAGCCTATTTGTTCCGAAAAGATATAGCTTAGAACACAGTTATTAGATGCTTTTTTTATTTTAAAAACTGTTTATGATTTATATGCCAGTTTTCTTATTATCCTTTTGTACCAGTTGTGGAGTTATTTCTAGAAGAAATAAACAAAAACCTAATTTAAATAAGTGTGGTGGCGGAGTAAAAGAAACTGCTATCCCGAGTCATGGCAATCTCTGCGAGAAAACCTGGCGTCGTGATCTACCACCCTTTACTAGTAAGCTTAGCCTAGAAGTGGTCTTGTAAGTACTATCCTCAAACCTATTTGTGCTATGCACAGTTGAGCTTCGGTTTGAAAGATGTTCTGAGCCAATATAAAATAGCAGCCTGTAAGTGCTCACTGCTGGGCAAAGGCCTCCTTCTCAAATATCTGAGAGGATGTAGGAACCGGGAATAGCCCGCCACGCTGCTCCATTGCGTGTTGGCGGGCTTCACATGTCCTCGAAGTAATATTTTCTTATTATTTCTTAGACGTGCAGGTTTCCTCACGATATTTTCCTTCACCACCGAGCACGTAGTATATCATCATTCATCATTTCAGCCTATCATTAGTCCACTGCTAAACATAGGCCTCTCCCCAAAGATTGCTATAAACCTCGGTCCTGAGCCACCTGCATCCATCGACTTCCCGCAACACTGTGGGGCGAGCCATTCCCGGTTCCAATACCCTCTCTGATTTGAGGAGCTGGCACTCACGGGCTGCTACTTTACTACTTTTTTTTAAGCTATACGGTGCTATGAAATCGATATTTTTGTTAGCAGCAATAATATTTAAAGTTATTTGTTGGTCGAGAGCAATAATTAATTGCTCGTGCCTCTTGTGAAAGTCGATCGTTGATTTAATGGCGCATGCACCCGCTGGGAGTACAATACATTCAAAATTAATTCGAAAATGTGAAAGCATCGAACAAATTGAAAACATTCTTTCAGCGAAGTTGTCAAGTGAATTTTTAATAATAATAAAAAAAACAATTACGTAATATAGTATTATGAATAAAATAACATATTGTTATATTTTCATGATACTGTTTATACGTGACGTGTGTTAAGTAATTAAAATGATTTTTATTTATAATTCAACGAGCAAGCTTAACGTCGATATAGGTCTTGTAGGTAGTCATTCAAACTATCGATTATTTTTAAACGGTTTTATTTAGCTCGACCCGTACGGAATTTATTTGTTTATTTATTTAGGTCAAAATTAGAAATTGAAATTTAAGCACCTTCCCGTTGTCAGATTGATCTGAAATTTGGTACACACATTTAATTTAGATGACAATGCAATATAATAAAATCAATAACATTATAAATCTAAGATGGCCGCCGATACAAAATGGCGGATTACATATTTTTCCTTAACCCCCTCAATATGGGTATCAAATGAAAGGGCTACACTAGTAAAACACGATGCTTATGTCTTTTGTAGTTTTCAGTGCACATAAAATAAAACCGTTTAACTTAAAAGTTTTTATAGTTAATATATTATTTACTCTATACGTGTAATAACACTGTGGTCTGACGTACTCATTACAAAGAAATTGCCTTTGGGCTTTACGTTCGCGATGACGTTAAATACAGTATATGAAGTAATAATTAGTTAATACTTGATGCTGACCGTACTTTGTAACATAACCGTAATTTTTTACGTGTTGAATGAAAATAAATTCTAACATCTCAGTCTATGTCTTCTACCCTTGTCTTCTAGCTAAAACGATGAGACTCTTTCAACGAGTGCCAAATTCTTGTGCGCGATATTGCTTCAATATCCCACCGAGGGCACGTGTTTCGTTACACTTAGACCATAGTAAATTACTAATGCAATATGCAGTCTATGAGGCTTAAATTGCAATTCGCTAGTCTGTTATTCGGAATAATTGAGAAAAAAAATCCTGAGTACTTGTATAAAAAATTCAACTGGTCGACTAAATTTAATGAACATCTTACACGTGCTTCACAATACCTTCTTATTGTTCCGAGACAGACCACTGCTGATTGTCGAGATAGTTTTCGGTATTTAGCACTTAAATGTTGAAATAATCTACCGCCTCCTGTACACGATATGAGATCTTTGGCTCATTTTAAAATTAAGTATAAATAATTTCTTTTAGGCGTTAAAGAAAACTAGGAGAAGGATATAACGGTGTTGTGTGATAAGATTTAAATCCAATTTTATTAATTATTTAAATTAATTTTCGAGTTTCATCAATTACATATTATAAGACAGAATAACACATTCTGTAGTATATTTAGCAGATAACTGTTTTTCTATATTCTTAGGTAATGTCATTAATTTTAAATTGTCTCTTAAAATCAATATTTGTTTTCTTTATTTAGTTATGTTTGGCATTTTCTTTCTTTTTGTTTTAACGCGATCTGTTTAACTGTTTGTGTCTGTTTAACTGTTCTCGAGATTTAATATACAACAAGGGCAGCGGCAGAAAATCAGCGCTGCAGCTACACTGCTGCAGCATAATGCTGAGTCGAACTCGGTGCTATAATCCAACATATTGTATTATCTGTTATTTCTCTGTTGTGTTTTAGCATCGAATAAACATTGTTTCTTTCTTCTTTCTTTCTTTCGATTATTGTCACTTGGCGAAAGTAATATTTAATAATATTGATAATTATAATTATCTCTTGTACTAGTTTCAAAACACATGCACATGCCGTAAGGCTAAATCGTAGTAGGAAATTTTCAATAGAAATTCTATTGTTATAACGCGTGAAAGCTTTAATTACGTTGTTAATGAAAATATCATGTGCTCAGTTCCACGTTCTCTTGCTTAACACAAACCACAAATAATGTTCAATTTAAAAATATATTTTTTTTAAACTTTGGAATGTATTTATCATGTTAAAAATTTCCATTGATAACGGCATTATTTCACGTATTATTTTTCACTCCGATTATTAAATGACATTACGGATAGGAGCGTTAAAGAAAACAGACTTAAGCTAAGCGTGGTAGAGCCAAGCGGCGGTTTTAGCTGCTGCTCGAATGGGCCGGTTCGACCGAATTGATATCACGGCCTCGCAGAATACCGGCGTGAAGTAGAGGCATCTTGTGCTTCTGCGTTTCGTTCGGTGAGTGAGGTAACCGGAGGCCCACATCCCCTCCCCATTCCTCTCCTCTTCCCTCCCATCTCTCAAATATCCTTAAAGACCGGCAACGCACCTGCAGCATCTATGGTGTTGCAGATGTATGGTGGGCGACGGTAATCACTTACCATCAGGTGAACCGCTTGCTCGTTTGCCGTCTTTTCCATAAAAAAAAAAAACTTTACTATGAGCCATATTCCTCTGTCGAATATCATAAAAGATGGACCCGGACGGGCTGTGAATGCTGTCAACGCCAGAGTTCGACGAAACCCAAATAAGGAGATGAACATTTTATCGCCAGATGCTGGGTGCTTACGATCTCTATACAGGCCACCAGTACCTGCAGCTTAAGTGAACGGACCGATCGACACGCTCGCTGACTCGATACGCTGGTGGAAATCTCAGAAATATCTTTAGAAATGAAAATATTTTTACGATTGAAGAACTCTACAGCAAGCAAAATGACATAGTGTCTGCTGTGTTGCTTGTTGCAGTACAGCTTTAAAAAGCCTCGAAACATGTTAAAAAAAACTTCAACGCAGTCAATCAGTCAGTAGTTGGGAGGGATTGGGAAGGGGAGAGAGAGGTGTCATATCAAGAAAACAACATTCTTTATTTTTCAAGGACTAAAGACTTTGGCGACAGTTTATTTAAACACTGTCTTGAGTCTTGTAGTGGATATGAGTCTCTCTTTATGGTACATTTTACAAAAATGTATCGTAAACTATCCCGCAAGACTTCTGCTCCTTACAAATGCAACGCCAGTCAGTACTGGAGGAAATGACCGAAACCTTAGACCAACATTGTGTCCCTCGAGAAATCTTTACAGCTAGATGCTAAATTCCCATAACGCAACTTGGTTACAGGATATTTTTAACGTACATATATTCCTTTATATGAAACTTGTAGGTATATATAAGTCCTTGCTTTGCGTCGTATAAATCGTTGGAGATGCAAAAAATCTAACTCTGTTATCAGAAACATCATAAACGTTTTTAATATTATTTCATGTGTAATTATAGCCGTGGTAGCCTAGTAGTCAAAGAGCGCGGGTGAGTTGGGTCCCCGGTGCCGGCACCGCTTAAATTGTTAATAGCAATTTTGAGTGCTGCATTTACCAGGTACTCGGCGGTGAAGGAAAACGGCCATGTCAGAGAAATAATAAAAATATTATTTCGATGTTATGTGAAGCCCGCCAACCCGGACAGGAGCAGCGTGGCGGGCCCTTAACCGCTCCAAAACCTTCTCAGATATTTGACAAGGAGGCGTTAGTCCAGCTGTGGTAAATTACAGGCTGCAGCTTTACTATCATTCTTATATCAAAGTTATGTAAGCTCAAATAGTTACGTTACTGAATTCAGTGTTTGAGCGGACAATGAACCTGTACATAATGTAACATATCAGAGAAACGTACATTAAACTTTCACAGTAAAAGGCGAGAGCTTCAGTCAAATTTAACAAGCGCATGCTGTAAGCGGCTCATTAATTTTATGACGTTGATCACACACTAGATCAAGCTACACGCTATAAATCAACCGAAATAGGCCACAAATTAAACAGGCTTTAAGTGCAATGCCATCTATTGGCATTATAAATATGCATTAAAATTTTACACATTTATCTTCGAGCTTTTCATCGTTTATAAAGTTTGTTTATTGACTCATGCCCATCACACAATACTTCACCATAAGTAAAGGTAACAGTAAAAGTAACACATGTGTGTAAATGTCCACTGCTGGACGAAGGCTTCGTCTCAAATAATTTCGCAGTCAATTCGCTACTCCTTTTGATAATTTGTGAGCATTCTCGTCCGCCCATCATGCACTGCATTTTACGCCAAGCATATCGTGTACGTTCTTCTAAATGGTGGTACCTGATACTTCAACATACACACAGCTGTTTCTAATTCAAGCTACTATTTATTTTTCGAAATTTTCTTCCATGTCTGACGTAATGGGCTCAATTGTCTAGGGTCGCCTAGGGCCGTCTAGGGTAGTCTAGGGCCGCCTGCAATCGATTTTCAGCTTGCATTATGTTGCATGCATTTTAATGATTGCCATGTGAGCAGCGTAAGAATCTGCAGCTCCTTTTTTTGTCGTGGGTGTCATAAATGAAAAAAAATTTTTTAGAAAAATCTAATGACTTCCGACAGATGGCTGCATAAGCATCTCAAATACATTCGGACCTAAGTTATGCATACCAATGAAGGGCAGCAGTATAAGCCTACCAAACGTGACCAATGACCAACAGTGTGCTAATTACAAGCTGTTAAAAGAAGGTTTTTTGTGGCATCTTAGTGGCAGCCCATGGAAACTTTCATCGAAGGAGTACAGCTTGTACTTATACTGGCTCCCCATGTCTTTCAATCCGAAACACAGCAGTAGGATGCACTGCTGATTGACGTCTAAATAGAAGTAAGAGCAACAACTACCAATACGACGTCTAGCCAAAGAAGAAGCCTTCCTTAATATCCTGTGAATAGTCCACTGCGGACTACACTACGGCATGGCGGATTGACATTAGCACCTTAGACAGTTCTGCTCTTGGTATGCCAATTTTTTTAGATGGTTATCCCGCCATCAGTCATTGCGACTTTGCGAAGGCTTTTCCTTCTGTCATTTACGAGACCTACCACCTACGCCTCTTACGACAACCACGGGACGAAACTGGGCGGCACATTCTTACACCGATACCACACGATACACGGCAAAAAGTGATATCGCCACCTAGCAATATTGCATTGCATTGGAGTACTCTGCGGGACTAATATCAATTCGTTAAAATATCATCGTTTTATTTATTAGACACAATTACAGCGCAGTTCATTTGCTATTTATTAAAGCAAACGATTTTATGATTTAGTCCTTCGTGTTAGAATATTATTTCCCGCGCCGAACTGCTAAAAGCCCTCTTGTATTTCCCCATCTCTAGTAACCGCATGCTTTGTGGTTAGCTAATGGCAGCGATTAAGCGGGGAAGGCGGCACTTTCTTGTTGAACGTGAAAATTATTACTGCGCCTAAATCTAGGCTCTGATTCAAATACTAGTATAAGATATAAATGTTTATTAAAAACAATTTTGTATCAAAAATAAGTTTTGTAAATTAATAGACTAAATTATCCTCGATTTTTGTTCATTAATGGAGTGTAAATTGTAATAGGCGTATTAGGAGGAACACATTTTATTTTTCAAATGGCAACATCGCCTGCACTTGACGCATCCTGCTCGCAAATAAACGAGGCTCCGGCGATCGAATAATGGTGGAATATCCATTCGAATTTGCAGAATCTTCCATGCATTGCACGCCAACTTTTGTACAAACATTCCAAGAAATAAATTTCGGATTTTGCTGGCGCTTTATAAGAGAGGCCTCAGTTCAGCAGTGGACTAACGTGGGCTTTTATAATAGTACTACCTAGTTGATTAATGTTTTTACTTTGATGACGATGGTAATGGTCTTCTGTACCTTGCGTTCAACCATGTTACATGTAATACCATGTTACGTGTAATCGCAAGTCGAAATCGAAGCGTAATTCTTCTTTTTGGTAGAGGTCGTACATCATCATCATCATTTCAGCCTATCAAAAGTCCACTGCTGAACATAGGCCTCCCCCAAAGATTGCCACGAAGCTCGGTCCTGAGCCACCTGCATCCATCGACTTCCCGCAACACTGCGCAGGTCGTCACTCCATCTTGTGGGAGGTCTTCCTACACTGCGTTTGCCTGTACGCGGCTACCACTCGAGAACCTTTTTTACCCAACGGTTGTCAGTTCTGCGAGCTATGTGGCCGGCCCATTGCCACTTCAGCTTTCTGATCTTTACGGCTATGTCGGTTACCTTAGTTCTGCTGCGGATATCATCGTACAATTATCATCAATTCTCAATTATAGTTAGTTATTTAACACATTATTGATATTTATTTAAATGCAGTTCTCCGATCACCAGATATAGACTGTGCTGGTTTGTTTTTCACAAAGTCCTTTTTATGTTTATCCATCGAACCTCGCGTAATAGCATTCTTTATAACAAAAAGGTTCTTGTGTTGGACAAAGAAAACGAAAGTCATGTAAAGGATATTATCGGATAGTTCAAACCTAACGTTCACTTATGCCAAATTCCAAGTCAAATACCAGGCTACCATACGTTATGATGAGTCAATAAACTGAACCTGTTAAAGTCTGAAGGGCACCTATTGGAACTTTAAATTTATAACAAGTTTCTGACTTATTTATAATTTATAGATTGTGGTTAAAAATTTATTATAAATTCTAATGTTAATTAGTTCACTTCTTTTATAATTTTAATATGATATTTCTCGTTTTTCATCAGTTAAACCTTTCCATGAATTTAAATCAAATTAAATTTGAAGATTTGCCCACACTATCCGCGCAGATCAGGTGGAATGGTGAGCACAGTTTTCGGTACTCTTACTCTTTAGCTATGGCCCCCTATTACTAGCCAGAAGTCTTGTTGCCTGGCACTAGTAGTCACTATCACTGTAGGGTTTTAGTTTGGCATAGATTTTTCAGACAGTCGACTGCCGTAGCTTCGTCTGATTTTTCCTTTTAATAAAAAGATGTTATTTTCCCTCTTTCCTCTATTATTATTCCTCTTTCCTTTAAATAAAAAGATGTTATATTCCCTCTTATACTCCACTAGTTTGAATCAATTAGAACTTATTCTAAAATAGACGAAGTTAAAGTTAATATATTATTTAAAAGTTCATCGTGGAATATAATCAATAACCCCAGGCGGATTTAAACAATGGAATTCACTTTGTTGTAGTACGAACGAGATGAGTTATTCAAAATTCAAATTACTATATCAATAGATGTTAATCCCTCATCAAAAATAATCAAAACCTTTTTGACAAAAGTTTTTAATGACTCTAATTTGGTATACAATTCGGAGATGATTCGGAGATTTCAAATCAGTTAAATTTCTATTGAAAGGTTTTTAAATCCAGGTTTTTTCTCCTTCTATTATCTCGTAACTCAATAAAGCAGACGCTTTAACGAGAGTCGAACTGTCTGAAGACTGAATCTTTGGGAGCGAGACTCAAAGAATGGATTAGATTTAGCAGACCTTATTTGTGAAGACAACTTTATTCTTATTTGATTATTTCAGACGTCTCTTTTGGTACATTAACAAGGTACGTTTTACTTTGCTTACGTAAATACAATTATTAATTCAAAAGCTCTCTGCTCCAAGTTCCGTATTTGTAAAGGATGGCTTAATTTATTCGAATTCACTTTCTGTAACACCAGAATACGCCGTGTCTACCACGCGTGAGATAATCTGCTATCCCTTTTCTTCCTCTGGAGATCCGATAGAGGAGTCATCTGGGTAGATACCAATCTGCAGTGCAACCACCGTTGAGTTCCGGTTTGAAAGGTGTACTGATCCGGTGTTATTACGTGCTGTGAGGTATTTTATCTTTTTTTCAGGGACGCGTTGTCTGTCGCGGTGCTCGTGGGTTTTTTTAATGGTTTTGAACGACAAACGAGCTAACAGTCTTACCGTCACTTTAGTAGACACTTGTCATCAGGAGGACTCTTACATCGTACGTCACTCCAATCGTATAAAAAAATATGGATTAACTATCTTAAATGCCAATTTAAAATATCTGTATAGAATACAAGGATTATGTCGGATAGCAGCGTATGCGATAATGAATACCAGTACGACAAATGACTGGTCTACTCCTGAACCTGGGTTCGAATCCCAGTCGAAGACAAAGTCCACTTGATGGTAAGTGCCTACCGCAGCACATCGCAAAGAACTGCAATCGAAAAAACTTACAGATGCGTTTCCCGGCTCAGATATTCGTGAAGGCCACTTACATGCTGCTACTTTACTTTACATGTAAAGTCCGTCAACTTGCGCTGGAAAAAGTTCACCAGATCTTTCCCACCTCCAATAGGCTCTTAAATATTCAGAGGAGGCCTTTGTCCAGCATTACAAAATTTACAGGCTGCAACTTTATATTTATGTCTTGTATTAATAAAAGTTTTCCATATCAATTCATCTTTCAACTTTAAATACCAGCGTGAAGTAGAGGCATATCTTGCTTACGCGTTTCCTTCGGTGAGCGAGGTAATCGGAGGTCAATACGCACCTTACACTCTGATGCCCATCATCGGAAGGCTTAATTTTGGTCTAGTGTTTTCGAGTTGGTTATTGCGCCATCTGTCGGTAACCACTGTGATTTTCAAGATTTTTCCCTTAGTTGCCTCTGACGTTACTCACGGGAGAAGCAGAATCTTACACCTCCGGCATATGTTACTTTCCGCAAATGTATTATTACAAAAATGTTAGAAACACCGTACACCAGCTTCTGCTTTAAGAAAATTAATGATAAATTACCTAGTTTCGAAGAGAATAGTAGCATTATCGTTTCTTCTCTTTCCAGATAATTAGAGCATGCATTTGCAGGAATAGTGGTTCTTTTCTTCACTTGAAACTAGATATTACCGTCTCATATAATTATGCGAGCTCTTTCTGAGTAACTCTTTCGAGCATCTTTATTTGTTCGTTCGTATTAAGTAAAATATAGAAACGCAAACATACGTGTGACCTTGTGGAATTTTTGTACGTAAACCTTATAACCGAAAGTTTTCCGTGAAAACAACATAAAAGCTTTTTACGTTACCGTAACTTCGCACTCTTTAGCGTTACGAATTCGTTCGCAGCACAGTCGAGTGGTTTTCACGATCCCTGTGTGATCCCATCGTCGTTTTATGTTCAACATGTATCAGTCGATGACTGTTCGGCGTGAATCACCTGCTTAATACTCATGTTGTCCTTGTAGGTATAAGGTTATTACAATTTCTATACATAAAGCACTCGTCTGTTAATCATAAAGGTAGGCAGAGATTATGGATTATCGCAAAACGGGCTTCCGCAATATACTATTTGCCTGTTTTGCTCCATAAGATTGCCATGAGCTTTTCAAGGCATTTTTACTTCTTCGCCTTTTACAACACGCACGACATTAGGTTAGGTGAGAACAAAAACACATTTTTTTTTGTTTTGGGTTGAAAAACGAGCTGGAAACTGTCCACCTGATGGTAAGTGATTAATTAAACCCATCGACACCTGTTAACAATTTCTAACAGAGCAACATCCTTGATTCTTCAAACATTCTGAGTTTACCATCAGTATATGCCCTAATATAAATATTTGTAATTGTCAATAATTCAAAATGTTTAAAATCAATATATATATAAATAATCAAAACATTTGAAATGAAACTATGAAAACAAAATTAATCGCGATAAATTCCGTAAATTATAGTTTAATTTAAAATGTGTAGTGTTCGCGGAAATACAAGAAATCATTAATTAAAATATAAAATCTTTGGAACAACGTGACAGGTGGAAAGCTGTTTAGCTCAGGCCAACGTTGAGTTTATCGTAACTTATACCTTACTTACATAAGTTTCGGTAAATTCAATTTCCTACTGATTTTTAATATTAATGGGACAATGGACAGAATTAGAGCTGTTGTATAAACGGTCCGGTAGCCTAGTACGGGTAGTGACCCTGCCTTCGAAGTGGAGGGTCGCAGGTTCCTGATTTCTATGTAATATATATGAGTATTTATCTATGTATGTATACGAAATATACATATCAGCTATTTACCAAGTTATAGACAAAAGAACATTTTTTTCATCGTATTACAAGTGTATTTTTTTTTAAAACTAATTCGAGCTTGAGTTAATGGACTAGAGCCATGCAATTACTTAGCGTATAGTTGCTGGCCGTAAAGATAATATTATATTTTACATTGCATTTCTGAGGCGTACTTCATTGCGCATTTCTTCCGTAAACCGCAGCGCCGCTTGACATCTTTTTAGTGGTATAATATATAATTGATGTGTAAGAAATACGCGATCCTATTACATATTTCTATGTTTTTTTAAATTCAAATCCATTTTATCACATTGTCTTGATGTGTCATGTTCTCTTAAAAGTGGAAAAAACATATAAATATTAGCATATCAACATATCTCCGACCGTAACCCGTGACTTATTATATAAACCATAGACCCAAATAACTATTTTACCATTAAAAAAAAAAGTTTTCGCTTTTTGGTTTAATGGATAAAAAAACCTCAGGGAGTTTACATACATGTTTCCGCCCGCGGTTTCGCACACGTGAAGAATCTTCAAACGGCTTTCCTGGGAAAAAGAGCAAAAGTAATCTATGTCCTTTTTGAGATTCAATGTTTCTCATAGTTAATTTCATCAAAATCGTTTTAGGCGTTTTACATAATTGCACAACAAATATCCGAAAATTTATGACAACAGTTGGGATAAGTAGGATAGAAAATAATATTGTTTAATGAATAGACAAGTTCATTTACAGGCGATTCGATTTTGTGTATGGATATCATTTCATCACTGGTCCATTGTAGTGCATGGTACATGGTAGTGCCAAGCGACGGCTTTTGCTGTTGCACGAATGGACCAGCTCGATCGGGGCAGTACCACGGTCTCGCAGAACACTGGCGTAAAGTAGAAGCATCTTGCTTTTCTGCATTTGGTTCGGTGAGTGGGGTAAAAGGTTACGCACTCCCCCACTCCCCCTTCCCTTCCTTTCCCTCTTCTCCAAATATCCTTAAAGGTAGATAATGCATCTGCAGCTGTTCTGATGATGCAGATGTACGTGGGCATCGTCAATCACTTACCATTAGGTGTTTTTTTCTATATCTATATATATATATATATATATATATATATATATATATATATATGTGTATTTATTATTCATGCTTACAATTACAATTAACAATTTTAGTGGTGCTAGCAAAAAGATTCAAACCCACATTACTCGTGAAAGCTTAAAAGAAAAACATGTATTCTCATCACAATTACTAAAAGCTTACTATAGGTTACGTGTAAAACTTACTATAGGTTATTCGTTAACATATATTTTGTTACAACACCTTTGTAAAGTTAGCGCGAAGCGTTCCCTGTGGAATGGTTTCCTGAATGGAAACGAAAGTCATGCTAGGGACTCTTCTTGCGCAAAATGGCGGCACGTAACGTTTAATAAGATGAAGTAGCGGTATCTCCCGACATATTGCAAGCTCATCGTCCTATATCTTTGGAACAGGGAATGTATCTAGAGAATATGCGACTGTTTAAATAAACGAAAATTCGGTTTCTTATTTTTTTTTAACTTAGTTGCTTACACCTTATTGGTATGCGGTGAGAAGGGGCGGACTTTATGCATGTTGGCATTCTCTGCCAGTCAACGCATGGGGTGGTGAGATAGCCGTAGCTGTATTTAATTAATGAAATAAATTAACTTACGTTTTGTTATATATTTTTAAAAACTCAATGTTTTTTCTTTTATAATAATCATCATCTAGATGGTGTATTGGCTAAGTGTTTGGCTGCTGCACTTCTAGTCGCAGGTTCGGCTACGGGTCAAGTAAAAAAGTAAAGTAAAGTAGCGGCCATTACATGGCCTTAACTGGCCAAAAGCCTTCTCCGATATGTTATTATCGCCACGCTGCTTCAGTTTTTTTATTACTCAGAAATGCATGAGCATGTGGTGCAATGTCATTGGTACCATCACCGAGGATCGAAGCCTGATCATTCGAGTACTATGCAATTAGAGCGGGCTCCCTGACCACTGGGCTATCGTGGCTTTTAAGCATTTGTATGGTTCCGGGTGCAAATTATATATTTCAACAGCCTCTGTTTCACATGTGAAATTACTACGCTGAGGGTAACGTTTTATTTAAAACAACAACAACAACATCTATCGGCAACATCAGTTTATTTCAGTTCAATTCTGAACAACAGAGGACAAGAAAAGTACAGACGATTTGTCTATGATTCCTCAGTCAGCATGTACTTCTTAGGGGGTGTGCCCACACTCGTCACACTGGCCAGAAGATTAAACGAAAACAGAGTGTTTGTACTATTGCCCTGATGATGCCGCTCCCCATCACTACAGCGAGATTCTGGTTTGGCAAATTTCGACACATTGATGGAGTTTTCGCCACCACATGCAGGTGAGTCTGGTGAAGAAAAAAAAATAGTATACAGTTGGCTTCTCCCTACTCAGTTTTTGTTTCATGTTTCAGTTTGTTTCTAACTTATTTTGTTATGAGCAAGATGCATCACTATACTACGCATATTTGCCTCTGCTTATAATCCTCCCATGGGTATACTGGAGACGCATCTGTAACGCGCACATTATTATTTAAACAGTATCAGTTCATAAATTATGAACGTTTCTGCTATTCCATTATCTTCACATGTTTCATCCTCGTGATCTGGTTCGTCTTTGTTATTTCTAATGGTACTTAATATATTCCATTTGTTTTACATATTTGTTATATCCATGTAGAAACGTAATGATACATTGTTAAAAACTGCGCTATGTTCCTATCAAAACGAAACAACTTGTAGATGTATTGCTGTTTGAGACTAGAAATAGGTAAAACTCACCTACTTTTATGTATTCCTAGGCCGGAATCCAACAACATTTGTTTTCATAAAACATTTACATAATTATATTTTATGAAAAGCTATTTTCTTTTTTAACTACAATTCAGGTGATTCGCATCGCTACTACCTTTTTATGTTTTAGAATATTAAAAAAACTACCTAGCTGTGCCCCCTGACATCGTCCACTATGATTTAATTCATATGAAGTCACACCAATTTTATCTTAATATTTTAATATGAAAGTATGTTTGGATGTGTGTTGATCAAAAACTACAATAATCTAACAGATTTTGAATATTTTGGCGTGTAGACAGAATATACTATTAATATCCAAGTAAATATAATATTTAAACAACTACTTCCCATGGGTTTGCATAATCTTAGAAAAATGCAATTACTTCTTATCCCTAGACTTTAATTTCATATATGTGTATAGATTATACGAACCATATAAATTTTTCTTTGATTAAACAATTCAGAGAAGCTATTGAAAACGAAATTTATGAATTGAGTATAAGTCCTCCAGTTTTCTTTGTTGAATTTTATTTCTTTATTAATATTCTAGTTACCTTAAATACACTTAAGTTGGTAACAAATTACGTTTTCCATAATACTTTTGCGTATTCTATTCTCTTTTGTTTTCGGCATTCTTTGTCTATGTACTCGGGTATGATGACTGTACATATTCAGCCCTCTAAAGATTTACTAAATTCTCATCACGTTCTTGACCCTAGCTGGCACCCCTCAGGTAGGGGCTACCATGTTTGATCATTTCAACATACAGACATATTTGCTTGTTTTCGTAACCTAACCGACTAAAGGATTCCGTACTGATTAAACTCGTGAATTATTGTAATACAGATAGGTTTATTTTTTCGATTCTGCAGAAACGAATCTGTGTACACGATGCGCTAATTTAATACTAAAATATTTTTATCAAACGCAACTTTCGTCATTAGCTCTACATGTCAACTCACACATACACTTATATGAAAGCATGAATATGTATGTATACCTTCTCTCTTTTTCTCACACATACATACATAAAAAATAAAAAAAGTATAAGTGGCATCGGCGTAAGAGTGCGACTGAGGGAAAGGCCATAAAGATCCCAATGGCCACCGATAGATGGCGGTTTAACCATCTCGAAAAAAAATTAGGCAGCGCCTAATGTGCGAGGTGTCTGGTGCTGAGATCGTCAATCCGCTGGCCGTTCCCGGTATATAAACAATCACGTCTTTCTCCCGGTGGGCTAGGCAGAGATTACGGATTTCTATTTGTTATCACATATCACACACACAGTTGTCACTTATGGGTACTATTGAATCTTCAGTAAAGCACCAATTAGGTCAATGAACTTTCATCTAGAATTGCCTACTTTCCCACACACTTTTGCAGCATAGATTTGTATCTTGGCTCATATTCATTCATTCTTTACACGTGTCTGATTCTTAAAAACAAAGCAGAGTTCGAGACGAAAGACAAACACATCGATATAACTATAATTTGTGTTATGCGTAGCAACTGACTTCGGCAAGAATTTGATTCTTGCTCAAGACTCTTCAGACAAGTCGGTTAGTAAATCGTAAAAGTAGGTAAGAATTAAAAATTAGTGGCCTAACACAGTTAAAAATAATTCCAAAGCCAGTCTGCGGGAAGGAAAGAGCTCCGTATTTACAACACAAAAACTTTCTACGGCCACTTAACTCGACCGTTCTCGTTACCATTACGGCCCCATCGGAGGTACAGTCAAGTGGCTTTCTACAGCCGTCTGTAATCACATCGTCCATTTCCTTTCGTCGCTTAGTTGCAAATTACTGTTGGTCGCGAACTGCGGACTCGGCGGTGTAGGCTTTGTTAGATAATCTGAACTCATGTGTTTCGTTTAATTTTCAGTCTCTTCGCTTTGCAGTTTGAGTAACATTAACATTCTCCATCACTTTATCAACATATTTCTTTTACCGAAACGAAATATTCTTGTGAATTTTATAAAGGATTATATAGTGGTTTAATAATGGAAATAGATAAAGTGGTTATTAAAGAGATTATGTATTTAACATAGAACATCATCAGATTGTTTTAAAATTTTATTGCCCAATCTATGCGTAATTTTATCACGATTTCCCATGTCTGCGTGGCAACAAGATATTGTAGTGGCTAACGAGCGAAAAGTGGCTAATGCAATCCGTGGAAGCCCCTGTGCTCTAAGATGGAATGCCTCACAGTCTAGCCAGCTTCTTGGCCGTATAGCTAGGTAACTTGCTTGTGTATTCTGCGAAGATCTGTTAGGGCATTCGGTAAGCTACCTGCCATTGATGTTCATTATGGCAAATGTAATTTAATTAATTTACTAGTTTTTTTTTTAATATTGGAATGAAAACATAGGAAACAGTTAATTAAAATATTGTGTTTGGATTTGTAGAGAATTGTATCTCATTACCATCAATTTATTGTTACTTATTCATCTTAAAGGAAAGGATTATTGCTCTGATTGAGTAGTCGTTTCACAAGTTGGAATCCCTTTCGAATAAAACCGCCTTTAACATTGTAATACGAAGGCAAGTGTCATAAAATTGAACGCCGGGTGCTAAAACTTTTTTATCGCACATTTAAAGCCTAGAAAAGCTACTCACAACTTACTAGTGTCAGGAATTTGAATATTATAATAGTAAGTATTGTGATCGCTGAGCCATGTGATACAATATAAAGCAGATAGATAAGCTATCATTTCAATCTATACTAATATATAAAATTCGTTGTATTTACGTAAGTTGAAACGGATGTAACTTGACAACCAATTGACGTATTCGATGTCATTTTTTTCTAATGATGATGATATTAATTTATCCCTAATGGGAAAGGCAAAGGACTTTAGTCCATACAGCCACATTTTTTTCTAAATATTCCTTAACATTCCCGTAGTACTATTGTCTATGCTTTCTCCTACAAAAGTAAAAGATAAACATATTAAAAGGAAATTTAGTGTTTGTCATTTAATCACGCTCAAATTAGATCATGTTTGATTTTTGACGTCTATAAGAGTTTCAAATTGAATAAAAAACTTTGAAAGGATTGAACAAAATTTTTGCAGAGGTCCAAATTGTGTCATGAAATAGGACATAGAACACTTTTTATATAGCACAGAATATATTTCACGTTGGATATGGGAAGATCTAGACGAATACGTACTTCTTTGTTTGCGTTGATACTTGCTGCATCATTTTATTTAACACAAGTCCCTATGCAAAGAATTATCTAGGAAGACAACACTCGTACAAATTGGAAATATTTTTGTATGTGAAGTCATTTTTAATATAGATCGATGCCTATAGAGTTTGTGTATCTTTTTTACCAGCCTATATAAGTCTACTCTTGAAAATATAATCTGGTGTATATCGAAAATTTCTTTCAGCGATATTTAAAATTAAGAAGAATATTTTTTTAACCTCACCTGCCCGTGATGCCCTTCCATTGAACTTCAATCGAAGAAGGTTACTGATGCTTTGTCATCCCTGAGGACTAAGATAGAATGCTGTGAGGCATAAGGCCCGTAATTATATTTTGGTCTCTATACCTTTCAAAATTTAACATAACTGGTTAAATTGCTGATTAGTGGCAGTCAGACTACTCCCAGCCAGAGAAAGAAGTTAACTCCTTCTCTCCTACCCTGCTACCTAACTAACGACCAAAAGAAGACAGAAAATCCATCCAATTTATTTTATCCCAATATGTTAAAAGCAACTTAGCTATGCCTTGTGTATAGAATTTAGATCATGGAAGTGCAAGGCGTTTACAGCAAACATATCATGCGTACTACGATTGTGAGACAGTATGAGAATTACATCGCGCAACAGGGTCGGTGCTGACTGAAGATCAGCGTTGCGGTTTTCGCGACACTATGCTGAGTCTGTATCGTTTCATGTAACCCGTGTTATAAAGTAAAAAGTCGACTGAGGCTTCTCTTAATTTTTTTTTTTTACTTTTACTTATTCATTGTTTTAAATATTTAATTGTTTTTCTTGTAACTTTTGTTTGTAATTGCCGAACCAAGATCTCTAGTGCGAGGGTACCAGCACTGCGCTCACCAACCCACTTGTCCAGCGTAGTGAGCATGGGTAACATTCTATAGAAATGAATACCGCCTTTTTCTAAAGCTTTAAAGAAAGCTGTGTTCAGCAGTGTACATTGAAGATGAAGTGGAGAATGATGAAGACGGTAAAGACGATTATTCTCCTAAATAAGTAGACATTGAAACGTTTAATGATCCATGGAATTAAAGTGAGACAAGATTATTTTTAAAGTTAACCTTTACAGTCTTTAAATAGTCTTCTGGAGGATGTTGACCTTTACCACTACAATAGGCAAGCGGATTTTATGATCGCAGTAGCAGGCACCTCGAATACCAGGTATCTTTCGAATCCCGCCATCTATCGGTAGCCATTGCGATTATCAAGACTTTTTTTTTTGCAAAGGCGGCAAACGAGACGGCCTTTAAGGGTATTTGAGAGAAACAAGGGAGGATGTGGAGGGGGATAGGGAGGGAGAGTGGTCTTCCGGTTACCTCACTCACCGAATATACGCAGAAGCACCAGATGCCTCCATCTATTTTACGCCAACGCAAGGCCGTGGTACCAACCCGGACGAGCCGGCCCATTCGAGCAGCAGCAAAAGCCGCCGTTTGGCTTTATCATGCTGAAGAATTTGCTCTTAATCGCTTCTTGCGCCATCGACGTGAAGAACTTGGGTGGTAAATTCTTTCGCCTAACCTCACGGCAGTTTTTAAAAAAAATCAGTGTAAAAGTAATGAACGAAGTTTTGGAATATTGTAATCTGTACCCCACTTAATTAATGTTGCAAATACTAAGCTCTCCGTCAAATCGACCGATGCTGGCTGTATTCCAAACAGGTGTAGTGAAGCAACGTTAAGAGTTATTAATTAGATTTACCCTGGATACGAACGGTATTAGACGTTAATCTTAAACCTATTATAAAATACAGAAAATTAAGATAGGGAAAATCATCCATCGACAATGTTGAATCATCATCATCATCATCATTTCAGCCTATCAGAAGTCCACTGCTGAACATAGGCCTCCCCCAAAGATTGCCACGAAGCTCGGTCCTGAGCCACCTGCATCCATCGACTTCCCGCAACACTGCGCAGGACGTCACTCCATCTTGTGGGGGGTCGTCCTACACTGCGTTTGCCTGTACGTGGCTGCCACTCGAGAACCTTTTTGAATAAATTACATGATATTACAATAATATAATTAATAAACAAATTTAGCCTCGGTGGCTGAGTTGTTATGTGGAGGCATATTACTCATTTTTAAAATAGTGTGCTTATTTTATTGACTGGTTTGAATACTAAAACAAGGTCAATTTAAAAGTATTTTGAAACTAACTAAAAAAATGTCTAGACTACTAAACAACCCAGTATTGAATATATAAGGTCGAAAGAGTTTATTTTTTTATCAAAGAATAAATAAATACATGTTTATTCTTTGATGTAGAAACACATTTGTCAAACGTCACTAATGTTTTTACAATTTGTGTGTTTTCTACACAAAATATTATTGCTTGTAGTTCGCGTTCACATGAACATTTACAAAAACGTCAAGCTCAAGCTCAAATTACATCATACCGAATAATTAGTCCGGAATTTGTATATCAGCACGAGCCATTTTTTTTAAAAAAATTAGGATGTGCTTAATATAAAATTAATGATTTCATGGTTGGGGCGATATCTTAGATCAGCCCAACCATTGCATTAGATTTGATAGACCACAAATCCTCGCTAAAGGACATTTTTGACAGATTCCTGCCAAGAATGATTCGCGAGGCTATTGAACTTAAAATACATCCTAATTTCAATACTGGCCGGGTGCTACCACCGGCTTGGGATTAAAACCAAGCATACCACTGCACGACCTCCAAATACTATAAGCACATTATGCGTAGATGGGACCAAAACGAATAATTAAATGTCTAATACCTCAGTCCCCCCGTGAAGTATGGTGCACGAATTGTCGGTCATATAAAAACAAAAAATAAACGCGATATAATCCGTAAATAATAGCTTCATTTCAAATGTGTAGCGTAAATACCAGTAAGTCATTATCAGTACGCTATAAATATATAAATGGATAGACACAGTATAGTTTCTTTTTCAAGTTGTTTTGTGACTTGGTATTGGAAGGTGATGATAGATGAGGGCTTTTGTTAATACATGCGGCAACCATTTTGCAGTAAAATATATCTAGGAGGACATTGTCACAAAAGTTAAATGTTATAGGTCTTATGGATTTACCTTCAGAATTTCTGGATATGAATAAGCCCACTGCTGGAATTATACTAAAGACTATACCTACCTGTAGTACCATGCACTATGTACTAATATAAATTGTAATACTTATGCAAAGTTGAATACACAGCTTTGAAAACTTTTAACAAACAGTTACAACAACAAAAAAATAATACTTTCTAATGTCTCACGGTTCACGTGTAAGGCACAAAACACTTTGATATGTTTGAATAAATCTATGAAACCGAAAATGTGCGTGCTCAGAAAATTCCCTTCGATCGACATATTAGGCGCTTTTGGCGTATTTTTATTATGTAACCAGAAATACCCAGTGTTACCACGTTCGCGGTATATTGGGTGCCGCAAATTCAAGATATTTATATTTAATGCGCGATGTAGCTTCTTGGCATTTTTTTTCTTCAGCACGGTATAATATATTTGAAGCACGTACTGCGTGCCTGAGCAGGGAGAATGAAAATTCATAACGGTCGGTATCGCCGACTATATTGAAAAGTAGATATTTAGACTTGAGTTTTGGCATTTTGTCTAGGATGGTCAATTTTAGCTTTTCAAATCTTAACCCTCATATTTCTTTGGAAAACTATAATAATGATGGAACACAGAAAACTTAGATTTATTTAACAGCTTTTATTTTCAATGACAAATAGTTATTTTTTGGCCCATGCCCTTAAATAAATAGTTAAGAAACAAAAGAGAATAACAGTTTAATTACAATTAAATAATAAAACTCATTTTTTTAAGTATGTTTATTTGATGGCGTTCAAGTATTTATAACAGTTGTAGAGGTAGCCTTGGCTACTCGGTGTGGAATTGCTGGCAGTGCTATGTTTTGTGGCAGATATCGGCACAGATCTCAAGCGTTACGCTTGAGCAGATTTGCTGCCACCCGGTGGCTTGGTTCGTTACTCGTTCGGCGGTCGGTGATTGGTGCGCATTCTTTAGATAATCCGTAATATTGATCAAAATATATCTGCCCTCAATAACTAGCCGACAACACTTATTTAAATAGTTATCAAAATATATAAATAAGTAAATATCGTTTAGTTGGTATTGCGCTAGTCCAAAATATCTTTGGAGGTGTACTTAATAAATTTTTCGACGTAAATCAAAGAGTTGGAACAAAAAAAAAGTAAAGTAATAGCCTGTTAGTGCCCACAGCTGGGCAAAGGCCTCCTTCTCAAATACTAGTATCAGAGAGGGTTTAGGAGCCGGGAAGGGCCCGCCATGCTGCTCCAGTGCGGGTTGGCGAGCTTTACATATCCTCGAAATAATATTTTTATTATTTCTCAGACATGCAGGTTTCCTCACGATGTTTTCTTCACTGTTGAGCACGTGGTAAATACAGCACATAAAATTGTTAATAACAATTTTAGTAGTGCCGGCAGCGGGGATCGAACCCAGGTCACTCGCGCTCGCACTATTAGGCTACCACGGCAACAAAACCGATTATAAATAATAATAATAATTATATTTAGATAGTTTATTATAATAGGTTGAAGTAAGCGATGCTTTAAGATCCCATGTGCATTAATCGGAATGACTATTTCGTATTCGTATTGAAAAAGCTTCGAAGGTCGCAAATTATTTTCCATACATTCACTCGCTATTGGATAATACGAAATTATACCACACTCACATGGCTTTATTTAGCCTTGCTGTCATTAATACTGCTACACGCTCTAATAAAATCATAAACGAACACCGTGGCAGGGCGGGGGAACACTCATTAATTTGATGAAGTTAGTAAACATGCCTGAGTACATTATAGGCCATAAATTAACTAAATCTACCCATAAATTACGCGGGCTTTATAAATCATTAATTTCGAAATTAATGATTGGGCGCATGTTCGGCATGTAAATCGACATTGATCATTTTTATTTTTGCGATTCGTTTAGGTTTTGCTCCAAGGTATTATATATTTATATAAGGTGATGCCGTGGTAGGTCAGTGGTCAGGGTGCTCGGTTTAGTTTCATGTAGCGCGAGTGACTTGTGGGTGCTATCCCCGGTGCCTGTACCACTAAAATTGTTAATAGCTATTTTAAGCAAATCTAACACGTGCTCGACGGCGAAGGAAAACATCGTGAGGAACCATGTCTGAATGCATGTATACGAAATAATAAAAAATATAATTTCGAGGAGATCGAAAAGTCCGCCTAGGTCCAAAACCCCTTTCAGTTTTTCGATAAGCAGGCCTTTGCCCAGATATACAGGCTGTTATACTATATAGTAGTATAGTATAGAAGACTGTATATGCCAGCATATATTACTGCCATTTTATATGCTTTTTAAACAAGCCTAATTTAGTCGTATCTTTTGTATATATAAAGAGAATCTTTGTTTTGTCATAAAAATAGATGACAGCTGAACCGCAATAGTCTGTCCATGACTGGTCTCACTGAAAATCTTAGCTTATATTAGCTTTGTTACAGCCGTGGCCATAGATGAGTGAGAGCCTTTTCAGGGCATAGATAAATAAAACAGACAAGTCTAGATACAAGTTTGTGGTAAGTTAATAATATCTCTATTTTATGTTCTTTCCGAGTTACGTTTTAGTCTCTATTTTATGTTAGTTTCTTTCCTAGTTACGTTTTAGTTTTTATCAATGCTGTTAGTAGTTCATCGGAATAAAAAGAGATCTCAACTGAACATCTATTTCTTATTTAGTTGATAAGTACTCTGTGGACCATCCAAGATAAGTATGGACGGTCGAGATGTTCCGATCGATCAGGGATTAATTTTATTTTGTCTGTTTCGTCATTTTGCATAGACGTGTTTTTTCTTAATCTTTATCTGTCGTTTAGCCGATATGTGTTTCTTTCTATTTTCTTTCTATTTCATTGTTCTTCACTCTTACATGTGCCGTGAATAAATTATGTTTCTTTCTCGATTTTAAGTTTTGTGTGATTGTAAAAAAATCCACACCGGGACATAGCGTGAAAGCGGCTACAAAAGTCGGCTTGCCATGAAAGATTTGCCCACACTCGCCGCGTTGGGCAGGCGGATTGTGGCTTCCTATTACTGGTGTGTGGAAATTAGTTGGGCATATTCGGATTCTTCAAAAGAAATACGTGATCAATTGACTGTGGAAAATATAACACGAGGATATGAGGTGCACAGTTCAATATTATTAAACATTTTTCATTGTATTGAAAAGCCGTAATTTACGTCACTGTTTAAAATTAGATTGTATATGTCATATATTTTAGAACTCCTTTATGAGCGCCTTTAATTTGAAAGAAAAAAAGAAGTTTGAAAGAAAAAAACTATTTAGTCACTGCACATGTACTTGTAATGGTTATCATAAAGGAGAGAGAGAAAGGGAGAAAAATCGTATCGTAAATAACGTACTTCAGTATCGTTAAATACGCAAAGCTACATTCTATCTTTTGGTTCTGAAATGTGTGAAATATGTAATTCGAGTTAATTTAATTTTGATTGTGCAAGTGGATAGTTTGTAAAAATTCACGAAGTTATTCTATCCATGTTATTATTGAAATATTTCTCAGAAGCGTGTAGGTAATAAGCTTAAGTTATGTCGCTGAAATAAAATATTTTGGGCACTGCATCTTCCGGGCGCGTGCTTCTCCGCATGCAAGCATGCATACAATATTAATGACAGGCGATGCGGGGCAAGGTTGAAAGCATGCGAGCTGGCATGTAAGCCGTCATGTTGGCTGCATGACAAGGCGGTAATTGTTCCATGTTGGCGGCAATAAAGTTTTTAATTATTATAATTTGCCTAGAGTTTTAAAACAGCGAATGAAATAGTTAAAAGAAATAATAACCAGCGAGTTTCCACGGTATTATTTAAAAATATAATTTTCATTTTGATATTTCAAGAGAACTGACGGGCATCTATTGCATACAAATCCTACAGTGATCGAACTATACAATCTATAATCTTGCTGTTGGACAATTTAATACAGATATAAATAACTATCCTCGGAAGTAAACAGACTTGCGAAGTGATGTGCGAAAAAATAATAATAAAAATGTAACACCGGATCGTAGTTAAGATAAAAAGAAACATTTACCGCCTCCTAGAAATATATCTAACGGAATACGCATAAGGCTTGCATCGTTTTACTTGTTTGTCCCGTATCGATCCGAACACATCGTTAGTGTCTGCGACATTTCTAGACACCACAGTAAACATCATTATCTGTCTGACCATTCAAGTATTTCCGTCTGACGTCTGTTATAATCATATCGTCATTTATTTATAACACCTTGAGAGCTGAACATTATAAAAATAAAAAACAAAATCTCTCCTTGAATGACTAATCTCAGGATATAATAATAGAACTAATCACGAGATTCTTTAAAATAAGAACAATGATATAGAGTATAGAGTAGACCTTTCAGTTAACATTTTAAAATTACTGTTATTGGATAGAAAAGAAAGAATTACATACATTTAAAAACACTCTGTATATGTGGCTTTAAGAACAAAACCTCTACAATGTTAAAGAATTCTTCGACTACATGAATCGATAGAAAATTTACTAAATGTAAATTAATTAACTAATTATAAATATCTATTCAACTATATATTATAAATATATATTAGTTAATTTAATCAACTTCAACTATTAATTATATTATTATTACTATTTAATATTTTAATTAATCTATAACAAATTTGCATGCTATTACTAATAGTAGAACTTGGAGATCGGAAGCTAAATACTTTCTTGTAAAATACTATTTCGTTTTTATGGCGTATAAAGATTACGATAGTCTATCCTTCTTATAAGGGATAATTGAATCATACGATAGGCGAAGTTCGAACTTATAATAATATATTCTTAACTATTTGTGTGATACACCAAATCGTCATCAGTATGATTAAACCATTTTTATTTATATAGTTAACTTAATTTCAATCCGGATATGTTTTACTTTACATTCGTATTTACTTACTATACTCTAATAATTATTCGTAGATGGGTTAGACTTTGTGATAAAGATATGAACTTATTTATTTTTATTTCTTCGTTCATTTTATTGTTCATTATAATTTAGAAATATAAGAAAACAAAGTTAATTGGCACAGGTAAAAATTAAGTAACCTGTTAATATCCACTGCTTGGCAAAGGACTCGTCCACGACAAAAGCCACATGTCCTCGAAATAATTAAATTTTATTACTTCTCGGATATGCCGGTTTCCTCGCGATGTTTTCCTTCATCGCCGAGCACGTGGTAAATTTAGCATTTAAAATTTCAGTGGCCACTTCTATTTTTTCCTCAATTCTAATTTTCCTTGGACTATTCAAAAAACTAATAGTAGTTTAAAAACTAATTCCACGCTAGAGAGAGTGCGGAAAGTTCTCGAATGAATCCTAGATATGCCCGATGTACAAAGGGTACCCCCTTTGTACATCGGGCATATCTCGGGCATCGGGCATGTCTTTGCCATTTTTATTATCCAGAGGAACATTTTGTTGTCAGCGGTTATGCAATAATTTCTTCGAAACGTGCCCATCAGAATGTTCCATTGAAAATGATTTATTCAAGAATTTTCTTTGTATCTGTTCTGAGAAATAAAGAAATTACTCTAACCTTACTATTTTATACAAATACTACTTTAATATATCTGTAAGCATTCGATTGGGTTACAATAAAATAATAGAAATAAAGGCATCATAATAACATGGTCATCCCAATCTATATAAAATATAAAGATTCGTATATTTCACCTTTTAGCTACTAGTACCCAGACCGCAGGTGTTCAAGTGTGGTTCGGGATTTCTCCAGTTTGATGTACGTTTGTGTATTAGTTTATGAAGTAGTGAGAATATACTAGAACGTTCTCGAATTGTAGGATATAACACAATATATTTTGTTAGAATTACTTTTGTATGTAAGATATTTTCGTACACTGAAAAAATAATAAAAACAAAAGTAGGAACCAACTAGGAAAGTCTTTTGGTGCACGTTTTTATATTAACTATAGGAAAAAACTACACCAATTTAGTTTCGTTGTAGTACACAACGAAACCCACCGAAATGGGTTGAGCTCAGCTAGTTAAATTATGAAACAATTAACTACATAATCTGTAACATTTTTGTTGTTTCGTTTCAGGTAAACCGTGTCGGTGGAATTGAAGTTGTGAAAATTAAAACAAATGTGCAGATGTAGGAATGTGACAATAAAGTTAAAAACTAGTCCGAAAATGAAGAGGCGACCGTTGGCGACTGTCCGCGTGGACAATCGGGCGAAGGGCATATGCAACAGTGATTTCGCGATCTATGTCATGGTGACAACGACTGCCGTACTGAGTTACGTGAACAGTTTGAACGGTGATTTTGTTCACGACGACATCCCAGCTGTGGTGACGAACGGTGACGTAACAGGCACGAACTCACTGAAGCAACTACTGCTGAACGACTTCTGGGGAACCCCTATGGCTGATGCCAACAGTCACAAATCCTACAGACCGTTGACAACACTTTCGTTTAGGTAAGTGGTTTTAGAATGTAACGCCGTAAGTGATAAGAAATTGTCGATATTTATGTTGAATTCTTTTCAAACTTGACTTTTCTGATATTTCATTATATGTATTATTAGTTCCACGAACGACCAAAAACATTTGCGATATAGGTAAATGATTAATTAATTGTTTTTTATGTGAAGCGACTGTCAAATGATCTTAGACAACCTTGACTGCTATCGTTTTATATTTATAAATTAAGTCTTCATAAGCGATAAAACTGGCAACTGACAACCGCTGGGGAAAAAAGGTTCTCGAGTGGCAGCCACGTACAGGCAAACGCAGTGTAGGACGACCCCTCACAAGATGGAGTGACGACCTGCGCAGTGTTGCGGGAAGTCGATGGATGCAGGTGGCTCAGGACCGAGCTTCGTGGCAATCTTTGGGGAGGCCTATGTTCAGCAGTGGACTTCTGATAGGCTGAAATGATGAAGCGATAAAATGACAATCAGTGAAAGGAAGTTTAACTTTCGAACCACAAATACACTGGAGAATGAAAAGTTATGTTACATAGTTAACAAATATGAGTTCGGGGTGTTAGATTTTATTCATATTATTTATATAAAGACCCTGTAGCATGAAGTGTATTTAAATAAGTTAAATTATTGTAACAAGAAGAGAATATAAAAACGTTATAATAAGAAGTGCATATAAACGTGGAAATTCTGAAGAACTTTAGTACTCATTTCTCGACTTTTCAAACGCGATGGAAAAATTTACAGAGCTGTCAAATAAATACTCATAATGGCACGCTGTGCTCTATTTATTCATTCTTAAAGTCGCATATAAATATTCTTAGCGGAACGACTATTTATCAACGCGTGTGCAGCGACATCGAATTTAATATATCAAATGGGATACAGCGTAGAGCTGCGATCAAATTGGAATGTTTGTAATACTGCATTAGGACATTCACGCGGTGGACCCAAGCGGCAGCTTTTGCTGCTGCTCGAATGGACCGGCTCGAGCGGATTTGTACCAAGGCCTATTATAATAGCGGCGTGAAATAGAGGCATCTTGTGCTTCTGCGTTTCGTTCGGTGATTGAGGTAACCGGAGGCCCACATCCCCTCCCTATTTTCCTCCTCTTCCCTCCCATCTCCCGAATATCCTTAAAGACCGGCAACGCACCTGCAGCATCTATGGTGTTGCAGATATATGTAGGCGACGGTAATCATTTGCCATCAAGTGAACCGCTTGCCCGTTTGCCGTCTTTTTCATAAAAAAAATCTATAAATGTAATTTTATAATGAAATTTATTTTTCTGCAATTTTGCCGTTTTACATGAAAGCGGTAATACGCTGAACCTGTCATTATACCCCGACACCATACCGCATATGTGTGCGTGTATATACATATATATATATTTATACGGATACATATATGTATATATACGTGACAGTGGAGAGATAACCCAGCCGCACCTGCAGGACCGCACTAATAAATTACGATAACGCCGGCGTCCACGCTCGCTTACAAAGAGTCACTCTTATCTGGCTCGCCGAATTCGCACTTTTGGACATGATTTTATGTAAGCTTTTGATATAAAAAATCTGTTAAATCTCTTCTAACTTTTAGCACTCTCTCTATATAAATTATATCTATATGTGACGTCCGCTTTCTGCCCATGCTTCGAATCACAGCCGAAGTTAATGTTTGTGCAACAACACAAGTTCTTAGTTTTCGGGTCGAATTGTGTTGTGTTCGTATGACCCTTTCTTCAATTTTATCGTATAAGCGTTACATGATACGGGAAGGTTAAGACGAGTAAATGACGGCACTGTAATATCCCCTGCGCAGTTACCGATAGTATTCTGCCGTGGTCAATATCGGCGATGAAAACATCTCTCCTTAATTTGTATCATGACCATGATATTATTGATTTTGTTGATAATAAGAATGTCAGTAAATGCAATTAGCTGCTTCAATGAACCATATTAATACTACTAAGATATCCATAGGCATTTATGAAGACTATTTACGGCTATTGTACACCACGAAACAAAGGATACGCTATTGTAATTGTGTTATACTCCAGATGATAGGGCTTAACCCTAGTGCAATGTACCGTTCTATGGTTCAAGCAACTATTCGATCTCATCCCACGTATGTAATATGATTATAATCAGATTGATCGGATGATCCTGCTTCTGTATTGTAATATACAGGAATAAATCTTTCTTTTTCTTATAGAACCGATATCCTTTGAAGCTGTGGGTTCGACTCCCGCTAGGAGAAATTTTATTGTAACCGAGTCATAGATGTTTATATATATATACATGAATGATTATTTATCTGTGTAGGTATATGTGTTTTCCACAATTTACTAAAACAACGGAAAATCCTAGTTTGGGACTGGAGGCCGAGTTTCATCAGCTGTCCACAGCTGGACTTACCTTAGTTTAACAGTCCGTAAACAGTCCACTGCGTGCCACTGATTTCCTCTCAACATAAGATCGATTTATCATAATCACCACACTCGGCAAATGGATTAGCGATCGCAGGACCAGACACCTCGCACCTTAGACGCTGCTGGTCGTCCTAGAGATCTCGCCATCCATCGGTATTCGATGCGATTTTCAAAGCTTTACCATTTATCGTCTCTTACGAAGAAAGGGGGGTGGCATATTATTAGGACAATACCATACGGGGTCTGGACAAAGGCCTCTCGGTCCCCTTTTTTTTATGGATAAGACGGCAAACGAGCAAGCGGTTCACCTGATGGTAAGTGCTTACCTTCGCCCACATACATCTGCAACACTATGGATGCTGCAGGTGCGTTGCCGGTCTTTAATGATATTTGGGAGATGGAAGGGAAGAGGAGAGGAATAGGGAGGGAATGTGGGCCTCCGGTTACCTCACTCATCGAACGAAACGCAGAAGCACATAATGCCTCTACTTCACGCCGGTATTCTGCGAGGCCGTGATATCAATCCGGTCGAGACGGCCCATTCGAGCAGCAGCAAAAGCCGCCGCTTGGCTCTACCACGCTTAAAAGATGTGACAACGTCCATAGGCTACAGTAGCTACTTACCATCGGGTGAACTATGTTTGTTTCTATGTTTTACGAAACAACACAAAAAAAAATTTGATTGTCAGTACATACTAAGTGGAGGTATTGTTGATATTGGAGGTGAAGTTTGTTCTAGAATGTACACATGAACTTAAATGTCGTTATCTCATTAATGTCATTTATCACCATGTTGTGAAGACTCTAGCGTGATTCTGGCGTGGTAGAGCCAAGCGGCGGCTTTAGCTGCTGCTCGAATGGGCACGACCGGATTGGTACCACTGCCTCGCAGAATACCGGTGTGAAGTAGAGACATCTTGTGCTTCTGCGTTTCGCTCGGTAAGTGAGGTAACCGGAGGCCCCCATCCTCTCCCTATTCCCCTCCTCTTCCCTCCCATCTCCCAAATGTCCTTAAAGACCGGCAACGCACCTGCACCATCTATGGTGTTGTAGATGTATGCGGGCGACGTTAATCACTTACCATCAAGTGAACCGCTTGCTCGTTTGCCGTTTTTACCATAAAAAAAAAGACTAAATTTGCCTGTTCATAGGTTAAAAAAAACACAATTAAGATCATAATACTATTAGCCAGATATATCTTAATCTATACACTAAAAGAATTTTAGACGAAAGTAGAGATCCGAGCAATAACATTCGAACCTTTATTTCGGACGTCAGTTACATTGAGTAAAAAATGTGGGGACGAACGAGTGTTAGGGTATTCCCTAAGTGTAATAAAATGTGTGTTAATCTTGCTTAAGAGAGTAGTTGGCTGTCGTAAATTTCCAACTCGCACAAATAATAATAGCACATCGGACAGTCACCGAACTCTACTACGTCGGTCTGTTTTACTCTACTGCTGAATATAGGCCTCTTCAAGATTAAAATCTGCCATAAATTTCTTCGAAAGTTAGCCATCAGGGTGGGTAAGCGGGTCGGGCAGCTTACCGGTACCGTCGCACATGTGATGCTGCTCCTAATGACTGGTCCATGTGATATGGAGGCCGTTCAGGCCTAAACCTGGATCCTCAGTAGCTCAGCTAAGCTAGGCTCTAGAGATATGGTCATATTTTTTTTTTAAATAATATTGTGATAAACAGGCCTTATAAATTATTTATGCCCTGTAGTGTAATAATTGCCTCTCCTTTCTCCCGGTGGCTGTCGTATGTAAGAGACGACTAAGGGAAAAGTCTTGAAAATCGGTTGTCAATCTCTGGAAACCAATCCAGCTACGTGGCTCATATCTCCTGGAGGGGCGAAAAGCAGGTCGTGCCTAATGAAAAATCGTAATCTCTGTCTTTCCTCATAGTTAAATATAAAATTACTTAGATACAAATACAAATTTAAGATGCAAATCCATAACCCTGAGCTATTCGAGGAGGACCCAACCATTAAGTTGTTGGGGTCTTTGATAATTTCGCTCCCAATTCGTTTCACTAGTGAGAGGGTACCGGCCCTGGTCTTATCATCACGCTCGCTCAGCGTTGTGAGTGTGGACAGACCTTCCGAGAAATGTATTCGGGCTTTAGCTGGCACTCCTATGTTCAGCGGTGGCCTAAAATAGACTGGTCTAGTAAGCTACACACTAGTACAACAAGTTGTTTTTTTATTATTTAAAAGGCACAGAAAGACTATATATGATTAAATGAAAATACTAGTACAATATTTAGAAATTGAAGTCTAAGCGTTTCTTAAACAAGTAATTTAAAAATTTGTAATGCTGAACATAAGTGTTTAACGTTAATTTAGGAATAAAGTTTTTTTTTAATGGAAGAGTCGGCAAACGAGGAAGCGGTTCACCTGATGGTAAGTGATTACCGTCGCCCACATACATCTGCAACACTGTAGATGCTGCAGGTGCGTTGCCGGTGTTTAAGGATATTTGGGAGATGGGAGGGAAGAGAAGGGGAATAGGGAGGGGGTGTGGGCCTCCGGTTACCTCACTCACCGAACGAAACGCAGAAGCATAAAATGCTTCTACTTCACGCCGGTATTCTGCGAGGCCGTGGTACCATTCAGGTGGAGCCGGCCCATTCGAGCAGCAGCTAAAGCTCATAAAATAAATAGTAAATAAATAGTAATAGTAAATATCCAATAATATTCATTGCATTGTATATTTCAGACATAACTCAAATAACTTAAGAAATTTGTTCTTTTTTTTAACAGATTTTAGCCTTGGTAGAAAGAATTGATGTAACTAACAGAAATAAATTATAATAATAGTTTTGGTACATTCAGCAATAAAAAAAAATACGAAACGGATTGTTCTGGAAGGCATAAGATGGCGACGCATACATAAAATAAAACTATTCACAAAGCGAGACAAGAGCCAAAACTTATAACTTTGCCTAGAGAATATGAAAACAAACACGTAACGCAACTGAAATCGGATTACGGGGAGGGTGGGGTTTCTGCAAAAACCAATAGGTCTGGAACGCCTCTGGGACGGTCCTGTAATATTATTAGGGGTCCGTGAGTAAACTACTAAAACCTCCTGGTGTCTTATGCGATACGCCACAAAATATTTCACAAACATTCCGTGCGGTTTTATTCCACGGTAATTATTATGATTTTATAATGAATTTTTTATTTTATTGATTTTTGCGCTTTAGGTATCGTTGCGTAACGTTATAGCCAAAGATTTACTTAAAAGTAACTTTCAAGTATCATAAAGTTCAATATGTGTGATCTGATGATTTTATAGGTGGTATGCTTCATTTCTGGCTAGGAACCGTCAGGGTGGTTTTACCCTCTTTCCACTTTCTGTCGCCACACTGTTCTATTCCAGTTTGAATGATATACTGCATTCCAGCTTATTTCTATCAGGTGGACTGGTATCAAGTTTCTAAATCCAATCACAAAATCTATAAAAATTGGTATATTCTAAGTAGTAAATTGCGCAGGGGCGTGCTCGATGGTGAATGACAACATAATGATGTCAAGTAAAGATATTTCAAGAAATAAACGAACGAATACTAACATATGGAAGACACTAACATATGGAAGTGAAAGCTGGGTATGGCAGAAGAGGCACTCTCACTTCTACTGCATTTGCAGTAGAAATGAGAGTGTTAAGAAGTATGATTGGTGTGAAGATAACGGACAGGGTTCGAAATAATGTGATCAGAGAGCGTTGTGGCGTGAAAGGCACGAATGAAGAAAGGGATGCTGAGCTGGTTTGGACATGTGGTGAGGATGAATGAAAGTAGGTTGACGAATCAAATATATGAGGCGAGTGTAAATGGTAGAGTCGGGAGAGTAAGATCTAGGCGAACATCTAACGATCAAATCGGTGACGTTCTGAAAAAAGTCCAGATCAAGAGTACTCTAAACCAAATAGCATGCATGCGAAGATTGATGAAAGTGGAAGAAGCGAAAGTCGTATGTCAGGACCGTAGCAAGTGGAAGAAGATTTTCTCTGTTGGGATAAAGGCGTGAATATATACATACGTACAAACGAACGAATTAAAAAAAACCCTGACGGAGAAGGAATAGGCGAAATTAACACGGACAGCATCCTCTTTTTTGTTTTTCTTGTACACGTTTCGTACGCAGAAAAAGTAACGAATATTCACACAGGCAATCGAAGCTTATTCGAAGATAAAAAAAAAAGAAGGATTAAAAACCCTTGTGGACCCGAGCTACATCCAAGCTATCGCCCTCCTCAAACCGTATTAAGGGTAAGTGGTCGATCCGCCACATAATGCCGCCGCAAGCTAAGGGTGGGTGGCATACTCAAGTCAACCAACCAACAACGATAGTACTATCGCGTTCTCGGAACGTTGTTACGACTTCACCGAACAAACTCACCGAACAAACTCACCGAACAAACTCACCGATTCCCGCCGTCAGACAGTGCACCTTCTGTCGTTTTCCGATTTGAAAGTTATGAGAGAGCCAATATAGTACAGGTTCGTGAGACATTTCATCTTTGTCTTCGGGGTTGACAAGGCATCTGAAGCCATCGTCGATTTGAAATATATTATGCTGTATGCTGTTGTCTTTGGACTGAAGTACCCCGCTTGCCGTCCGTTAACCGCGTTTTACCCCAATCCGCTAAAAGAAAAAAAACTTGTAATTTATATGAGATTCTTTACAATTTCGCTCAAGATCAAAAACAAAAAAAAACTTTGGTTGCCTTGAAGAGATCGCTATGCAGCGTTAAGGCTGCCAATTTGTACCTGCTAATTTACTTCCTTTTTTTAATCAGAACTTTTTTTTCTTTTGTACAGTAAAGTATACTTAGTCACAAAAAAACATACAATTGTATGAACTATTGTTTTGTGCCTTCTTATCATGAAAATCATCAAGGGTATGCACCAATGCAGATTGTTTTCGGCTGGAAAACTCTATCGAAAAAGTATTTGAGAAGAGGCTTCTGCTCCGTGCCGCACTGGGTTGGCGGAATTCACGTCTACGTCATTTTTTTTAAGGCATGTCGGCGTCCCTATCATGTTTTCTTTCGCCGCCGAGCTCAGCCTTTGATGAAGTTAAAGCGAGCGCTTTGACCACTAGGCTATCATGACTGGTATACATATGAAGATATATTTTAAAAGCATCAGGATCAAGCATGTGCAGTGTTAGCCTAGTGGTCAGGACGCTTGCTTTTGTATCATAGAGCGCGAATGATGGGTGACCTGGGTTCGATCCACGGCCTTGGCACCAATAAAATTGTTAATATAAGTTTTAAGTGCTGCATAAATACACGTGGTAAACCGCCTTGCTCGGCGGTGAAGGAAAACATCACGAGGAAACCTGCATGTCTGAGAAATAATAAAAGAAGTATTAAGTTGAGGATATATGAAGCCCGCTAACCCGCACTATAGCAGCGTGGCGGGCCCTTCCCGATATTTGCCCACAGTCGGCACATACAGCCTGCTACTTTGCACATGTTTCATGAACATGTACTGATGGAACTTATTATCTACACTGTTATATACAATTATGTGTAACATACGGACATACAAGGGATGTATGCATGTTTGAATGGATTTAACTTAAAAGCCATTTCAACGTTGTTTTGATGGGACTTTTTTTAAGTGCTCGTCTGCTGCGCAGGAGTTATCATAGTGCCGTAAGTGTAGGCGCTAATACAGAGGCACTCACTCGTTTGTACCTTCCCGTATTCGATGTAACACATATGCCCGAACGTCAGATGCAGAACTCAACAACCAGACCAGAAATATTCACTTCGAATGGAATCCGAACCCAGGACCTGTCCGCGGTCAGGTAGGCTATTCACTTTGCCTCGCAGGCGTCAAAATTCATATGTCATTAAAGAAATTTAAATAGATGTTGATTATACGAGCATGGAATAACCGTTATTTTTTTTCATATATACATATATATATATATTAACGCCTTGTTCCCAACGGAGTAGGCATAGATAATCTTCTTCCACTTGCTACGGTCCTGACATACGTCTTTCGCTTCTCCCACTTTTATTAATCTTCGCATGCATGCTCGTTGGTTTAGAGTACTCTGGACCTGGCTTTTTTTCAGAACGTCTCCGATTTGATCGTTAAATGTTCGCCTAGGTCTTCCTCTTCCGACTCTACCTATTCCTCTTACTATTTATATTGATTCATAAGATAAATTAATCACAACACGGACATAGCCGCGGATAGCAGCTAGTTATATTTATATATATACAAAAAGGGGATTAGGAACATTTGAACAGATGTATTTTTATTATGCAAGTAAAAGATCCAGCTATTTTTCTATCTTTTCGACAGGATCCAAAACGGCAACGTACAAATTTAATGTCCCTGCGGAACCTTTTGTGAAATCCTGCTTTTATCTTTATTCTCCTGCTTCGGCTTTTTGCAGCACGCTTCCTCACGGCCAATAGGAGGGGCGGAGTGGGGGATGGGGGGGGGTGATAAGTGTGGGTGGGAGGGGGCTTCGTTCCGCCAGCTCTATCGGCAACATTATTGATAACGGCGGTGTGTGAACGTGTACGCGAATGTTACGTCTATAGTTGCAAGTGGTGAGAACTTCGTGATTGTGAAAACTTTTTGCCTCCGACAATATCGCTAAGTTCCCTTTGTCAATTAGACTTTCCATATATGTGTTACGTTAATTCACAACATGGTAGTATACTGTTAGTTTCTTATTTGAAGTAGTACTGGGGAGAAAACGATTTCTTATATAATTTTTTTATGGGAAAGGCGGCAAACGGGCAAGCGGTTCACCTGATGGCAAGTGATTACCGTCGCCCACGTACATCTGCAACACCAGAGGTGCTGTAGGTGCGTTGCCAGCCTTTAAAGGTATTTGGGTGATGGGAGGGAGGATCAAAAAGGGGATGGGGAGGAGGAGAGGGCCTCCGGTTACCTCACTCACCGAACGAAACGCAGAAGCACAAGGTCGTGCTACTAACCAGGTGCTGGCCCATTCGAGCAGCAGCAAAAGCCGCTGCTTGGCTACCACGTTTAGACCTAGTGTCATAGATAAACCATTGACTACCGTTAGTTTTATTTTTTTTTATTAACTCTTGGTACCATCTAAGCAGAATGTGCACACAGTATCTTGAGGTCGTGCAGTAGTATGCGTGGTATTGAAATTAATTTTATCAATTACCGGATCCCAAGTAGGTGATAGAGTCATTATTTCTATTGAAATTAGGATGTTTTTCTTCCTAAAATAATATAGAGCTATAAAGCACCCGAAACGTCAAAATTTAAAAAGTAAAAATAGTAAATTAGTTTCCATTCAAATTACGGGGGAAATTATATTAGCAACAAAATGTAAAACTCACGACCCCCATACCCAATACTGGGGTGATCAGACGTCTAGATATTTATTTTAGTCCATTCAACCGCCTTTTCACGTGGGCACATTTGGCACAAGTGGTGAGCATGTCCGCCGTTTTAGTATTCAAGCTAACGATAGAAATCTTACATTTGCTTCGGAAAACATATGGGATCGAACTCGAGTCTTTTCATTCGGAGGCAGATAACTACTCGCCAATCATGGCTTCTGAAGAGAAAACGATGGTTGCATTTATGTCTTCATACGAAAGTTTTCAAGCTGTCATCTGTACGAAAACATCGACATCTAAAACCCTCCGTCTCCCCTTCTCGTAAGTGTCGCATGAAGTGACTAACGGTAAAGCCTCGGAATTTACTGGCAATCTACAGGAGAAAGCCCGGTGACTTGTCTAGCCATCTGTCATATGCCATAGTCAATGCAGGCAAAAATGCGGATTGCGGAATCTTTACTAGGTATGCAGAGTCGTGCAAACATCCTTAACCTTTCGCACCAAGCATAAGAGCTTATGTTATATCCTCCTGCCCTATTCGTTCCACGGCGACAACTTGACAATTTGACCCGAATGACCAATAATTAGAATTTTAAACAAACATTGGCTTCGGCTGCGATTCGAACCCAGCAGCCACATGTTTATATATACTATACAAACTCACGTGGGAGGCAAATTCACACGTGGTAGAGCCGAGCGGCTTCTTTTGCTGCTGCTCGAATGGGCCGGCTCGACCAGATTGGTACTACGGCCTTGCAGAATACCGGCGTGAAGTAGAGACATCTTGTGCTTGTGCGTTTCGTTTGGTGAGTAAGATAACCGGAGGCCCATCCCTTCTCCCAAATACCCTTAAAGGCCGGCAACCCACCTGCAGCACCTCTTGTGTTACAGATGTACGTGAGCGACGGTAATCACTTACCATCAGATGGACCGTTTGCTCGTTTGCCGCATATCTTACAAAGAAAAGATAAGCATATTTATTAATTAAATACTTAAGACTGTTCGGAAACAACTAGTATATTTAAAATTGCAAAATTCAATGAGAATGCTGAAATAATTCTTCGGGAGTTATATCCATTTCAAATGTTTCAATTATATTAATGATACCCCAGTCGGGACATGGGCGAGAACAATAAGATCAATTGGGCTCGCTGCGGATCGTAATTACAGAGCTCGATACGTACGGACTAATAACCGCTGGCAACTTCCCAATTGCGATCAAATTATCTATATTGTGTGAGCGGCCTAATGTTTTACAAAATGTGCTACGTATTATATGAAGCTCGCCGCGGATATAATGAATGAGACATGCTGGATCGCTTGTAAAAAAAATCCAAACATCGTATTTAATACATTTCACTAGGTGGTAAGGTAGGTGGTATGCTTGAGAAGTTATCGTCTCTTTATGGGAAAGGGGACGACAAACGAACAAGCGGCTCACCTGATGGTGAGTGATCACCGTCGCCCACGTAACTCTGCGACACCAGAGGAACTGCAGGAGCATTACCAGCCTTTATAATATTTGGGGGGTGGGAGAGAAGAGGGGAGAGGATCATGTACAACCATCCTACCCATTTCTTCCACTAATCAGCAGTGTAATAACTGTGTTCCGGTTTGAAAGGTATCGAGAGCATGTATAATCAGGAACTGTGAGGTACTCCATCTCTATCATTATCAGGATTGTCAACTCATCTGTAATCTTCTTTGATTGATGTTGAAGCTGGTGTCTATGAGCTATTGTAGCCACCTACCACCAGGTGGACTGATAACTCCTTTTTCATCCCAATCCAATAACTAAATTAAATAGAAAACTGTGAGGGGAAGGTTCACCATATTTTTCTTTATATGGTCCCTAATCCCAGCCAGCATCTGCCTACCTGCACAGTGTTCATCCTACTGACTATCGGATGAGGAAAACCAATCAACAGAAGATGGCAGAGATCCATCTGAATATGCCTAAACTTAAATGCCAAAGCCTAATAATAGTGAGCAGCATCTCTTGTACAGGGGTACCACCCTACCGTTCACACTCCCGCCTGCTCAGCGTGGTGAGTATGGGCAAATCTTCAAGCCATTAAATGCCAGCTTTCTTTAATACTTTCCAGGCTTATTTAACTAGACTTACTTAACCAGGCTCTCTTCACCAGGCTCACTTCACCATCCTTACTTAATCAGGCTCACTTCACCTGGCTTACTTAACCAGGCTTACTTAGATGGGCTGACAAATTACAAGTAGAAAGGCTCGGTGGCACAGTAGCTAAGTGTTTGGCTGCGACGCTGGACAGACTATAAATAATTGTTTCTGGTCTGCGTAATTCTCTGTGAGCAATTTATATCTGTAAAATGCCTTCGTAACACAAGAGAAATTCCTTCAGAGATGGAAACTGGGTCGGTTGTGTGTAAGTGAGAATAACAATGCACTTGGTGTAAAAGGCGACTTACATGATAAGAAAAGCGGTAAAAAGTCAATTAATAGATAAGGCCGCTTTAGAGTCTGAAGGATATACTATATATGGACTGGTCTACTATAGATGGATATGCGATGGCAGTTCCATGGTAGCAGATGTGACATTTATGGGGTGGTTCTTCTGCCATCTATTGTAGGTCGGAAATTTTGTAAGCATTTAAACACAAATGTAAAACTACAATGTCGACTTTTAAGACATTAACAATCGAGGTGGTTTAGGTAGAATAGATTCTGAGGCCACCTCCGATCGTTTCTACTTCATAATATGTAATTTAAATACTTATGGCTGAATATCAGCCTCTGCAAGAAATTCGCATAAGGTTCGGCAACTTCATGGGGGTTTTACGTCACTATTTTGTCACCATAACCACATTTGTGAGTAAGTTGAGTGCATCTCGTGCAGGTGAGATTGGCTATATCGGTATATTTCCCCTAACACACGTGGTAGAGCCAAGCGGCAGCTTTTGTACCACGCCCTTGCAGAATACCGGCGTGAAGTAGATGTGTCTCGTGATCTACGTTTCGTTCGGTGTGTGAGGTAACTGAAGGGATACTCCCCCCGACCTCTCCCTTCGCCCTGAATAAACTTAGAAACCCGGCAAAGCACCTGCAGCTGCTCTGGTATTGCAGATATACGAGAGCGTCGGTCTTACCATCAGGGGAGCCACTTGCTCGTGTGCTCCCATAAATAAAAACGTTAAGTCTCTCAATACTAACAGATATTTAAGTAAGATTTTTGTTTCCACTAAAACACCTTTTCGTAAAAGCACGGTCACTAAAAAAGATAATAATATTTATTGTGAAAAGGTAGTCGTATGTAACTGGTTCAATCACATGGTTGGCTTAACAGCATTTATATCGACTTTTGTAGTTTGGATCGAGTCCAAGATAATGCAGCAAGTATGGGGAGTATAATAAAAAAAAATACAGAGATTATTTTCAAGCTGAAATTTTTAGTAAAATTTGTTTACACAATACAATGAATATGTGGGAAAAGATTTATAACTTATAACAGCAATAATTTTTTTGACTTGTTCTGTTTAACATCTCTGCCTAACACCTTTAGCAGTAAATATATTGAAGGGTTTGGTAGTAATTAAGTTTATGGCTGCGGTGCTGCGAGTCACGGGGTCGAATCCACACTATATCCACATGGGACATACGCTGTTAGTATTTGTATATACTTGTTTCGGGTCCGTGTGCTTGTCCATGTGCAATATACGAGTATGTATGTAAACTGTTTCCGTGATACAGGGGAAATTACTACAGTGTGGGTAACGTTAAAAAAAATATAGTACTGCAGCCACATTTTTCTTATTTCATACATGTGCAGAATAGCTGTCGCTATATTGTATACATTTTTAATAGAAACACTATCGCCAGATTTTATAAACAACAGAATTGTAATCTGAAATGTTCTTATCAGACGTAACGATGATATTCTGCTTTAATGTCAAAGGATAAATTTAATGTAAGGATAAATTTGCGACCCAAACTCACTCACGATGGTGCTGGCTCAATGCCCGGTGAAAACATATTTGAGTGGAAACTAGTTTTACTTCTAGATTGTGATCGTTCATTCAAACACTACGGTGTGCTAAAGTTAAATCTTGAGTGTGTGAGTGGAAGGTTTCAATTCCGATATCCAGTAAACAAAGGAAGCTAAAACTATACCTATTGTGTCCCATCAGTGTCGGTTCCAAATCTTAGCGGATTCGTAAGCATCTAAATTGCAACTTGCCTCTTTCAAAGACACCTCTTTTTTTATTTAGGCTTTTTTAACGCTCTTATAAATGTCAAAATCTTTACAACCTAAGCATGACGCGCTTCGTAATTCCGTTTCCAAAACTTGAATTTAGTCTTCTGACGCTCGGTCAGAACCGTGGATAAAAAACGAAGGATTAAAATGTGTGTTACTATAACTTGTGAAAAGACGTAAAGGTAAAAAACACAGGATTAAAATGTTTGTTACTATAACTTGTGAAAAGACGTAAAGGTAAAAAACACAGGATTAAAATGTCTGTTACTATAATTTGTGAAAAGACGTAACGGTGAAAAGCCTTAAAGATCGCAAAGGAATCTTCGGGAACGAACTCAGCGAAGAAACACTTGGGGAAAGAACACGAAAAGGTGAAGTGTGGGTTCCGTTTAAATGCACAACACTGGGTCGTGAATAAAAAATAAAAACTGTAACATTAGTGAAATTAGTCTTATGTATTAATCAATTATTTGCCTATATGTGGTGGAAAAATCATAATGCAACTTAACACAGGGCGCAGATTTTGTATTTGTGTATGTAGCGAAACCACCCGACAAACTTCACCATGCGTTAGCAGCTGGACAGCATTTGTTTCTTTAATATTTTTAATAAACAATAATGTTCACTATGAAATAAAGTAAATAAGTCACTTATAAAGTGACTTATTTACTTTATTCCGATTGATTTTGATTGCTTTTAATAATAAACTGTCTCAGTTATTTCTTAACAAAGCGACGACATCAATACTAATGATCGAGACGACATTCCTCTGCAATTAAAATCCCCGGCGCTCTCTTTCATTCAGGTAGCGGGCGATTCGTCACAGCGGAAGTTTATGGAGTAATAAGTGACAAAGATTAATACATCCAATTTATTCAAGCGCGGCTGCAAAGCGTCCGTCTCTCTGATATAATATTAGACGAAGGTTACTACCTTCGTCTAATATTATTGGACAAATGGGAAGATGAATATTACAGTCTTGCCTTGTCCTTGATAACAAAAATTGTATAAGACTACATTCTTAGAAACAAATGTCTGTTGTTTATCTTTTGATTATTAGTTAAACTCGAAATTATTTCAGGATTTTCTGTAGCAGATGTAATGATGAGAGCCGCGATAGCGTCGTGTTCGGTCCCCTTAGTGGACGCCACGTACCAATGAGCTTTATGAAACTTATGTACTATTAGTATCGTTGGCTTGAACGTTAAGACGCTGATAGGCTCACCAACAGTCACGTAGTCGCAAATAAGCTTAGGTGAAAAGTTCTTTGAAAGGACTAATTAAAACCTCTGACCTCCTGAATTTTGAGTCTACGATCCTGAGAGCGTATTTTTTTAATATTATTAATGAAACATGTTCATAACACATTTTCTAGTTAATCTATGTCAATCAACATTATTATAATTTTATCCCAAAAATCTTCTCACGGTTACAGGTGTCTCTAAAGATCACCTCAAAACACGGTCCTGAGTCCATGTTACATGCATCGAGTTTCCATAAGACTGTAGCTCCATCTACAGGGGTAGTTACAGTAACTATGTTACAGTATATTCTACATGACGATTCCTTATATAGAAGAAAGAAAGAAGAAAGAAAGAAACACATTTATTTGGCAATCACACAACAAAACACAAAATAAAAAATAAATTAAATAAACAAAAAAAAAAAAAAACATGAAAAAGATTAATTTGTTGTGCGATGTCAAAAAGGTTACCGTCTCAGTGATATCACAGCACTGTTTTTCAAGCGGGTCCTTCATTCAAAAAAGGCATTATTAGTAAAAAACAAAAGATACACAGTTCTTAAATTATTGTAACCGTTGAGCAGAATAGCCATCTCGAAAAAGAGAAACTAAACAAAAATAGAGCCAAAACAAAAACAAAAAAAACTTCAGAGTGCGATTCACAAAAAAAAAAATTAATAAAAAAAACAAAGAACTAATGTTAATAAAATAAGTTATATATTTAATATCATGATGAGATAAAATTGTACGAGATTATGGTAAGTAAAAAAAAATTATATATATATATTAAGTGTTCTTTTGTGATGTTATCAAGTACAACTACATACGTCTACTAAATGTTTTAACATCTCTATGTAGTTGGCATTCGAAAATATTTCTTTAGTATGGCCTTTTTTCTTCATCACCTCACCACGAATTATATTTGTTGGCTGATTTGGAAAAATGCTTTAATCTTTTCGGATCAAAATTAAAAAATAAAAACAACAAGTATTTTTAACATAGACATACACTTCCTCTAGATGAACATCTTTTTCTCTTGAGTTTTATTACACAAAGATGAGTAATGAATTAAACAAAACAGTAGTATTTCTCGCATTAGAAACCGTTGTATTGATTCACAACAAAGAATTTAACTATCATTTTAGTATTATTATTTTGTAGTTTAAGTAAAAGCCTATTAAGATGCCCTTTAAATATGAGTACCTACATTAAATTCATACATTTTGGTCTAGTCGATGGCACATGAGGCGCCAGATAATTAGAACTGCGAATTTCAGTTCTAATTAAAATCTACAGAACTAACCTATTTGCTATGTGTGGCTTTAGCAATTACCATCTTCCCCTCCCGAAATAATTGATCTTTTGGCAATGGAAGAAAAGCGCAATGCGAGCATTTAATCAAGTCTTGGGTATACCGCTACTAAAAGGCCATTATGGTAACAAATTTTAACAAGTATGTATGTAATTTTTATGTATATGTATATAAAATAGTTGTGGTTTGTGTAATAAAATAGACGACTGTACTCTCTGGCGTGTATTTTAAGATTTATTGAATTAAGCATGCTGGTTACTCACGGTAAACTTCTTACCCAGGAGTCATAGCCATAAGTAGGTACCTCTCTACAATTTCTGCCGCTAATCAGTAGTGGAATCACTGTAATTGGAAGGGTGAAAGACACACTTGTGAGGCATTCAATTTTAGATCTCATAGATTACACCATAACTGGTGGTGTCCATGAGCTGGAGTAACCATATACCATCAGATGGACTGTTCGCTAGTTTGTTACTCTAATATTATAAAAAAAAAACTATCCTATGAAATGGATTACGTACTTCATTTGGCTTTTAATTTATCAACTGTACCGTTACTTCATATTACCGAAATCAAACAACATTAAATTGGCCCCGTAGACCAGTAATGAAATACCAATAACCTTTTTGATCCCCATGACAATACCTTTTTATATTTTATTCCTATCCGCCCATTGGAATCTCAATCTGTACTTATTACGATTCATTGAATGTCATTCTGACCGTAATCGAGATATCAACATTTGAAGGAATGAATCTAAGAACGCAGCGGAATAAATTTTATAAGTGTTTACATTAGGTGTTAAGTTCTTGTAGTAAAAAGCCGAAAAGAAAATAAATTCTATGTGAAAATTTACAATGGACGTCATTCTTATACTTGATTAGCATAACTTCTGTTGCAATTGTGAAACAACTTTCAAAGTACAAAGAACCAGTTAATCCAGCCGTAATGTAAAATGTAAACATCACGGGCCCAAGTTTTAGGGCGTAAAATGAAAACATTTTTTGGATTCAACCGAAAAAATCTTATTGTGAGCTGCACTAACGTAAACCCGGCAATAATACAAACGTTCTTGTGGAGAATATTTTATTTAGTGGGCCGCCTTTGCTTTCTAAGCGGGGTCGGGGACAGTAATAAAAATATTATATACCTAAGTGCTCTGCGGTCCTCTGCTCCACTGTGTTGTTCCAAGGTTAAAGTTAAAGCGTTTCACGATTCTTATTTTTTCCACAATCTTGTTCACAAAATAAACGTCGGGTTTTAAAAAATCTAAATTAAACGCGATAAAATCCGTAACAGTATAGTTACATTTAAATGTGTAGTGTTCTTGTAAATGCAAGAAATATACTATTTATGTGAATATATAAAATTTGTTTAAAATTATCACTTATTTCACTTTGTAGGCTTACGACGGGCTTGGAAGGCAGGGACTCTCCTCAGGTTTTAATTCTTTTTGGATGTAAATATTTGTATGTTTATTAAAGAAAAACAGAAATTTATTGTTTGTAATCAAACTTAAGAGAATAAAATTATCTAGCTTTTGGAAACTTTTGTTCTGATAATTATTGAGAATATTATGTAACAGATTCGCGTCTTTTTCGATATTTGATGTAATCAGAATTCTTATATCAACGGCGTAAAGCAGAATTTTAGAAGAGTTCAAGAATGATGTAATGTCGTTAACATATAAATAGGAAAAGAGGGGTCCTAAGTAAGGATCCCTGGGAAACGCTTGAGGGTATACACATGACGAAGACATATAATCAATAAGAACTACAGTTTGGTATCTGTTTTGAACATATGCGAAGAATCAGCAAAATGGCTACTGCAGTTGACACCTATATTTTTCTTTTGTAATACAATAGTTTGGTCTTTACGACCACAAGACCCGCTGTAGTCTAGAATTATATTTAAAAAAATTATGGCCTTTGTTAAACTTTTGTCTACATAGTATATAACTTATGCTTAAGTCAAGAAAACCTTTAAAACTAGTAGAGTATTTTAAACATTTAGAAATTATTATTATAAATATTTAACGCTAAAATATTTGTTATTAATTATAATAACCGATAGTCCCCAAATATTTTATTTAATTTATAAATATACGCTATGCAGGTAACACTAACTATCTAAGCTTTCAACTTAGACCACTCGGGTTCAACTACAGTAGATAGCCATGACTTTATCCCTTATGTTCAGATACCGCTCCTTGTTTAAGTTAGCCTCCGGTTTTATTACGGAAAGGTATCTTGATATGAGCATTATGTTTATGTAAGATACAACTGTGTGCATTAGTAATTTATGTCGTCATTTTATTAAATTCATGTTTCAATTTATGAATTTCGGGTATTTGTTATACAAAATAAGTTTATATTCATTTTCCATGTTGCTACTAGAACTTTGTTTTTATTTTAGAAGTTGTTATTGAAGATGATTTCTTGTTTTTACGCGAAAATTACACAATTGAAGTGAAACTATTATTTACAGATTTTATCGCCTTTAACTTTACTTTTTATGTTACCGACGTTTCGAGTGCTTTACAGTACACGTGGTCGCAAAGGGACTAAGATGTTAGAGGTCCCGATGTCATAGTTAACCTTCAGCTTTTAATTATTAATTTGGTCTGATCTCGAAATGTAGGGAACATAAAAACTAAAATTAAACATGATATAATATGTGAATAATAGTTTCATTTCTAAAGTTAACATTGATTATACTCGTAAATTTTCAAAGGAAAATAATTCATAAACTAATTTTAGCCAAAATTTAAGAGAACCTTTGGCCATGTGCCAAAGGTTCTCTTTTCGATTGAATTCGAATTGAAAACAAAATTCTAAATTCAGGAAAAATGTTATACAGTGATATATTAATACCCACCCATAGGATTAAGCGAGTGCGGACTTTCAATTGAGTCCTCCGAAATCTGCTTTTCACCGCGCCGGGAGATAGAATGTGATCGGTGACGAACCTTGTACCAATTTTGCTGCTGGAAGGAGCCATGGGAGTTTCACGGCTTTTCTCTTAATAGCTTCTTACGCTTCCCACGGGATGGAAGTAGGTTGCTGATATATTCTCACCGCTACATCGGTAATATATTTATCTATAATAAGATATAACATTCTTTGTATGTATCTATGTTCCGTTCAGGATTTAACTTAAAAGCAGTTTCAAGGATTTTGATAGACTTTATTAAATGTGCCTCATTATTACAGAAGTGCTGTAGGTTTTGTTAAATCACGTTTAAGAGACTGAATGGATATTGTGAAGATTATTTGTCAGAGATGTAGATAATGCATGACATAAATAGAATATAGGATCTTTTTCCAACCATTAGGAGTTCTCTTGGGACAAAATTTGTGATAGAGAAGCCGCAGGCTTGTTTTTTTTTAAAAAATCACTTTCGCAGGATGGATACTTTAATTTACGTTGTAGTTTGAGACACGAATTTGCGAAGATAATAAAACAAGCATTGATCGAAACTTTGAGTAGAATCTAAAGCCATTTTTTTCTAACGATGGCTTTATCGTATAATAGTTTATATGTAAACGAAAATTAACACACATGGGCTGGTACCTAAATGTACCTATCGTACGTGGTAGAGCCAAGCGGCGTGGGATTCGAGCAGCAACAAAAGAGTTTGCTGATGCTCGAATGGGCCGGCTCGACCGGGGTAATACCGCGACCTCGCAGAATTTAGATAAGTAGAGGTGCTTCTGCGTTTCGTTCGGTTAGTGTGGTAACCGAATCCCTCCCCCTTTCAAAATGTTTTTCAAGGCTGGCAACGTACCTGTATATCCTGTGGTGTTGCAGATATACGTGGGCGCAGGTGAGCTGATTGCTCGTTAACCCCCTTTTTACAGTTTTTTTGATTGCTGTCATGTGATTGTATGGTAATTTGTAAAGATGTACATAATTTTATCTGTTGCACAATAAATAGCTTTTCAATACTAGTGATAGTGCTTTTGTTGAAATCGATCTTTAGTTAATTGTACAACATTAACTGAAGCTAAGTCCTTTAAATGGCTTGCTCAGTTTGACTAAAAACATATCTAGCGAAACTTTTTCTTTTAAGCAAAATCTAACATATTTTAATCTTTTATACTCGTATATATTTTAATCTTTAATCCAGAAGCTCGTATAGTACCACGTTTAGGCAGTAATCCCTATACACATGGAGACATGGAAAAATTTGAGTTCCGAAATGCAAAAGTCGCGGCACAATCGGCGCTTAAAACCAAGACTGAGCATAAAAATTGTGACTAACAATCACATTGCTTAGTTCAGATTTAGTCACTTCCTTAGTGTACCTGAGCTTACGTCTCTATGAAATTAACCACGGGGAAGACTCAATGTTCAGGTTGATAACGAGGAAATGGGGGGTGATAGTGGAAGCCGATCTGTCAAACCATTAAGAAATTAGCAACATGATTTGACGGTTTGAAGGTTCAAAGCATTGATGGAACAATGGAAAAGTGAGGGGATTTCGGACTGGATTAACATGTGTGATGATAACTGGATTCTTTACGATAATCGGAAACAAACAACGGATTTGATTAATTAAAAGCATCCAGATGAGACGCCAGCACAATCAACGAGACGTGGATTTTCTCTGCATGCCGTATAAGGAAGCTCATAGTTGCTTAGCGGTCTACGGAAAGGTCTATGCTCCATGTTTCTCTGCGTGATAGAATCTGAAATCATGTTATCCGCTGCATAACTATGGTCACCGATTTAGCCGTGAATCAGCTATCGGAAGTGGCGAGCTGGTCGTAGCTCGGAGAACTTACACCCAGGAACTCGTTGTCTGAAATCAATGGTTGCAGGTGGCTCAGGAGCTCGCTTTGTGACAATCTTTGGGTTACCCTATGTTGTGTGGACTTGTCCGGGCTGTAATGAAGATGTACCCCTATTCCTTTCCTTCCTTCCTTATGCTTAACCTCTGAACAAAATCGGAAAAGCCACGAAAGAAGTTTCACGGAGAAACATAAAAATTAAATTAAACAACCAATAACCTAAAGCATTTCAATAAATCATCTAATAAATAAATTCATTACGAAATTTCTCTTGAAATAAAAATTAAAATAAACCGTTCTATTTGCCAGCCAGAATAAATTTATGATAGCATGCGATAAGTCTACTTTACAACAAATCCCCGGGAAGTAAATCTAGAAGGATTTTATTCGAGGCTATAACGGAGCGTGGACGATACGCTGAAGCTAATAGTTTGAATTATATATTTAACAGTTGCAATAAAGCCAATGAACTGTGCTCGCAACAATCCCACGGGATTGCCTGAGAGCAATAAAATAAATATAATGCGCTTATGGTTCGAAACCCGAATACTCGGGACTCTTTCATATCTAAATATTACATTTGTAGTTTCTATTGTCCGCGCTTTTCATTGCTTCACTGCAACATTTTGGAGAAGGTTTCTATAATATATTTATTAAGGATTACTAACAAGGTTAACACAAGTTTTTTAAAAAAAAGGCATGTGCCACCTTAGTTAAAGGCAACCACGGAAAGCCAGTAGACACAGTCTAGTCAAGTTAAATGAATATTAATATTAAGCAGATCTATTGCTTATCTAAAGTAACACAATAACAAATAAAGGTAATAACAAAAATAATGAAATAATGAAATAATTAAGCAACCTACGATTTACTTCTATTAAGTACTTTATAAGTACTTTATATTCAGGTTCTACGTAACATTATGTACAGTGGGCAGGATACGCTTAATCGTATTCGAGTGATCTCGGTTTTCATCCCAGCACCACTACTGCTGACGCTATGAGCCGTGGTAGCCTAGAGGTCAGGGCGCTCGCTTTAGTTTCATAGAGCGCGAGCACGAATTGCTACGTGCTCGGCGTTGAAGGAAAACATCGTGAGGAAACCTGCATGTCTGAGAAATAATAAGAAAATATTATCAAGGACGTGTGAAGCCCACCACACACGCTCTGGAACAGCGTGGCGGGCTCTTCCCGGCTCCAATACTCTCTCAAGTATTTGAGAAGGAGGTCTTTGTCCACCAGTTGGCACTTACAGGCACTACTGCAATTCTTTATTGTTTTAGTAAATGGAAACAGTGTTGAAATTTACTTAGGGCTCGGCCGTGAAGGAAAATATAGGAAAGAATACTGCATATGTAAGAAATATTAAATAAACACTCTTTCCGGCTTAGAAAACCCTCTCAAATAATGAGCGGAGGCCTTTTCCCTGCAGTTCATTTACTTGATCGTTGGAGTGGAATACAATATATTTTAGTATTCGTAACCGTATGGAGGCGACATAAGAGACTCTCTCTCTCTCTCTCTTCCTCTCTGATCAGTGATGACATAAATGTCAGGAACATCCAAATCCGTAAATAATATTTTCCTTTCAGATGTGTACTGTTCGCGTAAATACAAGAAATCATTATATCATGTTGATTCTTTTTATCCCTTTTCGGGTATTAAAATATTTAATATTTTCAATATGAAAATATATGTAAATAAATGTATTATTTTTATTAACGTGATCATTCATATATATTTTATGTTAATCGTAATAATATAGTGTTTAAATATATGACTAGACGTAATTATTTAATGAAAATTAATATTAATTTTGGAGATATAACAATTGCTTAATAAATATTGTATAAATACCAGATGGCTGGCACTTTAGATACTGATGCTCTTCGTCGGAGTGCTTTTTTTATGGACTAGGGTGACAAACAAGCTAACAGTCTACCAGATGAGAAGCACCTACAGACAGTATTTCATGCCGGTCCACCGATTGCAACTTTATAAGGCGGAAGTTCGGCCCCACATGGCAAACTCATCTCTGGGCAGGGGCACCCCAGTACCTTCTACTTCCATTTGACCGCATCCAACGTCGAGCGGCTCGAATTGTCGGCGACCAGGCTCTCATTAATCGGCTTGATCCTTTGGCCTCGCGAAGAGATGTTGCTTCTCTTTGCATTCTTTACAAAATTTACCACGGGGAATGTTCTGAGGAACTGTTCGGATTGATCCCAGCCGCTGAGTTTCACCATCGTACATCGCGACAGAATTCGAAGTTCCATCAATACCACCTAGATGGTTGGCATTCCACCACAGTGCGTTTTAGTCAAAATTTTCTGCCACGCACTTGAACTGTGTGGAATCAGCTGTCGCCAGCGGTATTTCCGAACAGTTACGACTTAGGGACCTTCAAGAAAAGAGCCTATTCCTTCCTTAAAAGCCGGCAACGCATCTGTAGCTCCTCTGGTGTTGTGGGTGTTCGTGGGCGTCGGTGTTCACTTACCATCAGGTGAGCCGAACGCTCGTTTGCCCTCCTTCTACAAAAAAAATATTTTAGAATCTGCTAGGTAATCGCATGTTTAAATTTTTGTTACTTTGAATTTTTTGTTGGCGTTAGCTGTTATTTTAGTTATTTCAATCGTAGTTTACTTTGTTTATTTTTATTTAACTACTATTCTACGCCTACCTTAATAACAAGTGATGTCTGTTAAATCCTCCATAATAATATAATATTAGTGATTGGGGAGCACTCAATTATTAAGACTTCTGCATAAAAGCTCAGGTAGAAGGTAGTGTCTGAAAACTAGCGCTACATGGGATTGTAACCCAGCATCAGCAAAAGCTATGAATCACATCCTATTGCTTAATTTATTAAAACGATTCACAATTTGTCTTTTTTTTATTGATTTTTGCACTAACAGTCTACCTGATGGTTACATATGTCTCGTCACCCCTAAGGCCGAGGAACACCTCATTGTGCCTGCACTTATATTGGCTCAGTATACTTGTACTTGTAAAACAGAAACTCGACGTTACTTGCATGCAGCAGCACAACCTGCCGTGGTAGCCTAGTGGTCAGGGCGCTCACTTTAGTACCATAGAGCGCGAATGACCTGGGTTCGCTCTTCGGTGGCGGCGCCACTGAAATACAAGATATTTGAGAAGGAGGACTTTGCCCAGCATTGGGTACTTACATAATTCTATTTTACTTCTTTACTACCTACCCAGGCGACTCCTAGGGAGAGAAGGAGACACTTAGCAAGAGAGTAAAGTTATTTTCTTTTATTTATGTCGTGTAACTTTAAACTACTGTTTATTTAATTATTTGTTATAACCAACACAGCAAAAAACATCGATATTACAACCTATTGTGTAAAACGTATCATAACACTCGATAAAACGATTTTTGTTGTGAAAACGAGTCGTCATTGTGACTTTATATCTGCTTGAAAACGCATCGATACGTATAAAGTTACACGTATACTGGACGTGGAAGCAATAAAGCCGGTATTGTAAAGAAATCACAACGGAGGCGTTGCGTATAGGGAACGATATAATATAATGTCTCTTTTACGGCGACGAATAAAACTTGTTTTATGAAATCCGTAACAACGCTACGTGCGCGGGGCGTTTAACTGTCAAGTTAACTCAGATTTTAATATAAACGTGTCATTGAGAGAATATTTCTGTGAGCTTGGGTACAGCGACCACAAAATAATACGCAGTAACTAAAATTACAACGTGGTATGTTTATCAAAGTGTGCAGTTTCAATTTGTTGGTGAGGTATTCATTGTGACATATTTCTACTCTGTTGTCTGTCGTTTTGTTAAACAAAAAAAAAATCCAAAAAATAAACGAAGAAGGTCATAAACAAAACCGAAAACAATTAATTTAATTAAGCCTCTTGATTCGATTGAACCCGAATCCCACAGACTAGTGATGGGATGCCAGCATGGGACTAGTGACAGGGGCACTGCAGTTACCAACTCGCTTGCCCAAGAAGCCAAACCTTCCAAGGATTGTATCACAGTTCTCGCGGACGCTTTCTTTGCCCAGAGTAATATTTCCTAATAAGAGAAACATGAATGTGGGGGTTGTATTAAATTTTTTTAGTTTTTAAGTGAAAACTAGCATTCTGTAACGAAACACCGATATAAATGTTTATACTTTACAGATAACACTATGTTAGATTTCATTCAGCGAAGCAAGTGAAAACTGGAACTAATACGATCGCATGCCAGCCCACAATTAGATTAGCGTTGTACCGTTTTACCAAAATTTCTTTGAAAGTTATGTGTCTAAAAATTCCTGGAAGATACCGATGAATATAAATATAATTATTATTAAACGAGTCGAAAGGAGTGAATAAACTATTTTAAGACACTGCAGTCTTAAAGTAGAGCAGCATTATCAATTTAGTAGTCATTTAGGCAAATGTTTTATTTTTAAATTTTGTAGAGAACAATGAACATTTTTTAAAAAATCCTGTAGAACTCTGTTAATTTGTAGAAATAAATTGACTGTCTTTAAAACACTCATATATATATATATATGTGTGTGTGTGTTTATATATATATGGATAGCCTTAACCTTAAATAGTATTTTACAAAACAGGAAGCGTGCAGCCAATGTAAATCAATGTTTTTTGTTAACTTTGCTATAAAGCTTCCGAAACGTCAGGAATATATAAAACTAAAATTAAACACGACAAAATTCTATACAAGAAGCTGATATAGATTTTATTATTCATGTCAATGGGCCGGCTACGTGGCTCGCAGAATTGTCAACCGTTGGGGAAAAAAGGTTCTTGAGTGGCAGCCTGGCAGGCGAACGCAGTGTGGGATGTCCTCTCACAAGATGGACTGATGACCTACGCAGTGTAGCGGGAAATCAATGGATGCTGGTGGCTCAAGACCGAGCTTTGTGGCAATCTTTGAGGGAGGCCTATGTTCAGCAATGGACTAGCGATTATTATTCGCAATTTTTAAAAAAGAAACAACAAATAAATAATTATGAGGGACAATATTAGGTGATCATTAAGTATTAAGTAACATATGTATGTGTAATGCTATTTAACTATTTATCACCATTCGAGTATAAATACACTTACAAATATATAGTATCTATCATTAATTTAAAGCAAATATCCAATTTTCACCTGTCAGGGTTTCTTTATAGAAATAAGCTCCGCTTCTCTAAACAAGTTTTAAAGAATGAACATCTATTGGTTCTAATTCAACGTCAACAATGCCTAACAAATGGTACCACTTGGTACGGCAATTTTACCGTGATGCAAATAATTATGGGCTTACCAAGTTCCACAAAATCAAGCCACATGAAATAAGCACTTTTGGATTTGACACCATTTCGTTGAGCTTTGTGATAGGTATTATTAATAATCATATGAATAACCGGAGGATTTCTAACAAATTGTCATTAAATAATCATAGACAAACTTTTATGTAGATAATGAAAAACTGTGAAATATATAAACGATATCAAATATTTTTTTTAAACACTAAGGCATATTATTAAAAAATCATCACAATCTTACTGATATCGAAGATAATGAAATAAATCAAATGGTAAACCAGAAGAAAACGCATGAAGAGTCGCAATATATACGAGTATATACTACATATGACAATATTTACATAATTAATTCTTTAAATTCTACATTCCATCCGCGATTTTGATCGCGCTATTGTCAAATAGTTTTTAACATAGTAGAGCCATGCGGCTTTAGATGCAGCTGGATTGAGCCAGCTCGTCAAGGTTAGTACCACAACCGCGCAGAATACCGGCGTGAAGTAGAGGCATTTCGTTCTTCTGCATTTCGTTCGGTGAGTGAGGTAACCGGAGGCCCACTCTCCCTCCTCGTCCTCGAACGCACCTCTAGTGTTGCAGGTGTACGTGGGCGACGGCATTCACTTACCACCAGATGGGCCGCTTGCTCGCGAGCCCCATTTCTTATGGGAATATTAGTCTAAAGTCATCCAGCATCTTGATCCTAAATTATAGATTAATAATCAACATTATCCTCTGCTAGTGATATAACTTTACGTAAACGTGGCGTTTAAGTTAAGTCATATCTCTCTGAACGGGCTGGCGATCTTACTACTAGGCGCCCATAAGTCGAACGTAATTTTTCGAAGCTTTTATCTCACCACAACTACGTTCACAGGAAGAAACAGGATTGGTAGATTTTCTCACGCGAATTCCACACGTACATAGTATCGAAGCAACACGTATTTGTGGTTAATGTGAGTAGTTCAGAGGTTTTCTGAGCCATGGGTACTGGCTTCAATCCTAGCCGATGTCAATATTTGTGCAAAAACATAAATTAATAGTTTCCCGTGTCTATGGAACAAACTGCATCTGATACCGAGTCGGATCTTGTCTTATAAGAGCTTTATCGGACATATGAGTACCTCTGTGCACACGTCAGTATCAATATCAAAATTGTTATCTCATACGCAGTTGACAACCCTATTGATATAAGAGAGTTGTAGCCGTGGTCGAAATCGATTTACATTTATTTGATGTTATTATTGTTTTTTTTTTTTAATTTGTTGTAATGAATACACAAACAAAATAAATTATTCACCATGCCCTTTTATAATGTACTTACGTCGCGTTTCAAAGGATCTAGGTCGGCAACATTTAATTTGGCTGTGTTTGTTTACTGTGAGAGTTATATTCGGGATGGGAAAGCTTGTAAAACACAAAGCTCCTCACGTTTTTGGGAGCTCGTTTCAAGTCAGGATCAAAGATTTATACGGGGCTTATGTATCAGGGGAGTTCCTTGCCAAGAATCTAATTACTTGAACAAGCTATTTTATTAGTCATGGTTAGCGATTGTTAGCATTACATCTTTATTATCTATTAGTTTTCATCCGCCACTTGTTTCGCATGGAAAAACGTTGTCGCAGAAATCCTAAATAGTATCTGAGTAGTAGTGAATAGCCTTAGCCATGCCTTACAATTTCCTCTTTATTTCCGTGTAAATTCCATCAACGTCGTTTCTTCCTCTTCTAGTTCTACCTCTCACAAAAAGGCATATAGTCAAAATTTTGAAAACGCGTTTCTAAGTTTGAGTTTGTTGAGCATAATATGAGGTTAGTATTTCGAAATCACAAAAATCTTATTTATTTTATTCAAGCTGCTTAAGTTAACGTAAAAAACGAAATAGAGCCAAGCAGCGGCTTTTGCTGCTGCTCAAATGGGCCGGCTCGACTGGTTTGGTACCACGGCCTCGCAGAATACCGGCGTGAAGTAGAGTCACCTTGTGCTTCTGCGTTTCGTTCGGTGAGTGAGTTAACCTGAGGCCCCCTCCTCCTCCCCGTCCCCTTCCTGATCCTCCCTCCCATCACCGAAATACCCTTAAATGCCGGCAACGCACCTACAGCACCCCTGGTGTTGTAGATGTACGTGGGCGGCGGTAATCACTTACCATTAGAAGAACCGCTTGCTCGTTTGCCGCCTTTCCTATAAAAAAAAAATTAACCGTCAGAAATTACAAGAACTCCAACAAACATTTGTAGAGATTGCCCATACTCACTACGCTAGGGTGATACCTTTGTTGCTGCTCCTCTATTATTTATATTTATATATATATATATATGTGCTCACATACAGCAATAAGAAATAGACTAGCATCTCGTGCAATACAATCAACAGTACGTACTTGTACCTGATAGAGCCAAGCGGCGGTTTATGCTGCTGCTCATATGGGCCGTCATGACTGGAGTTGTGCCACGACCTCAGAGAATACCGTCTCGAAATAGAAGCATCTCATGCTTCTGCGTTTCGTTCGGCGAGTGAGGTAACCGGAGGCACACATTCCCTCCCTCCAAACCCATTCTCCATCTCCCCGTCCGCCTCTGAAATATCCTTAAAGACGGCAACGCATCTGCAGCTCCCCTGGTGGTGCAGATGTACGTGAGCGACGGTAATCACTTACCTTCAGGTGAGGCGCAGGCACGTTTGCTTCCTTACTTAAAAAATATGGTATAAAATCTGAAATTAGATAAAAATTTAAGATAAACTAAGCTCTACTTAATTGTTTTGTAATCTAATTTATTGTAAATAAAGTTATCGAATACCTTTTATTACAGTTAACTTACCCCTAATCTCAGGCTATCTTTGTGGCAGAGACAACTTATTTCTTAAGTTAAAAGGAGTTCTTCATAAATTTAGTAATTTTAAATGAAGTTTAGTGAAAACATTTGCTTTATTAATACATAATACATATCTATGCGTTGAGATTTGTGTTCGGCATTCGTTTTAGCTAGAGTGTGAACCTTGTGCAGGTGAGATTGATATTTAGAGAAAAAGATGACTTACATTCATACCTTTATACTTCAGATTTAAATACATGTTTAACTCATACTCATAAATTAATCTTTTTGAATTAAAAATCACGTTTATGCTAAAATGATATTGATGCTAAAATGACTACTAGATAAGTATGTGCAAATACATCTGGAATTCACAGATAATAATACAATATATTAACTAGTATATAACACATGTATTCAAGTTTTGTATAATTATAATTCATACAAGCGAATATTGTCACTTGGTAAAACTTTATCATATTGATAAACATTATTGTCTCTAGTGCCGTACCAGTCGGTTACTTGTATATCATAAATGAAATATGTTGTGAAAGTACTAAAGGAGATAATAATAATTTTCATTTTTACATAATTATAATTATTTAAAACAAATATATGTGGCGAGTGTAAATGGAGAAATAGAGTTGGGAGAGGAAGACCTAGGTGAACATTTCACGATCAAATCGGAGACGTTCTGAAAAAAGGCCAGGTTAAGAGTACTCTAAACCAACGAGCATGCATTCGAAGATTGATGAAAGTGGCAGAAGATTGTCTCTGACTACCCCGTTGGGAACAAGGCGTGAATATAAACATACATATATAATTATTTATATAATTGACAACTGTGAACTGAAGAGATTCACTTCAGTTCACAGTTTGTTTTAGTTAGTCGTTATGTTGTATTTCAACGTTTGTATAAGAATATATTTTTGTAGGCAACATTAACGAGAGATCACTTCAAAACGTAAAGACCTCTAGAGTCGTCATTATTTTAATGAAATCCTATGTTTCTGCGGGCGTAGTGCCGCTGCCTCTATGACTCTACGAAACATTAAAAATTCTGCGCTTTAACATAATGTCGTAAATAACTGAGAATTGTTTTTATTATTCAAAGCTTTTTATTCCTTTCAAACTAAGAGACGCGGGTCCTTGTAATGTGAATGATGGAAATAACTTATTACAATACGTAACGTATGTTATATGATACATTATTTTTGATGATCTTGTTGCGTTTACATATTACATTCATATATGGTTTCCGTGCGTGTTGCCACGGATCCAAGACTTGGTCCTTCACTGCAGGCCATATGAGGAAGCTCAAAGTTGCTCAGCGCGCTATGGAAAGGGCTATGCTCGGTGTTTCTCTGCGTGATAGAGTCTGCAACGATGATATCCGCAGCAGAACCAAGGTAACCGACATAGCCGTAAGGATCAGCAAGCTGAAGTGGCAATAGGCCGGCCACATAGCTCGCAGAACTGACAACCGCTGGGGAAAAAAGGTTCTCGAGTGGCAGCCACGAACAGGCAAACGCAGTGTAGGACGACCCCCCACAAGATGGAGTGACGACCTGCGCAGTGTTGCGGGAAGTCGATGGATGCAGGTGGCTCAGGACCGAGCTTCGTGGCAATCTTTGGGGGAGGCCTATGTTCAGCAGTGGACTTCTGATAGGCTGAAATGATGATGATGTTGATGATGATAATGGTTTCCGTATGTCACCGTCGTTTTTCTTAGGAAACAATGTAACTGAGGCAACTTCTGAAATTATATATTCAAGGTAGGCCTTCTGTAGAACGGACTACAGAAGACAGTAATTTCGTAGTTAAATATGCTCATACTTTTCCATACGTACGTAATGTTTTTTAAAATAAACAACGAAGGATTATAATATATACAGCTATATTAAAAAAAAATGCACGTATTGATATTTTAATGACATATTCATTAAATCAAAACATATGTCAATGCAACTAATTTATGTCGACCATATACGAGTTGAGAAAGAGATGTTGAGCTGGTTTGGACATGTGGAGAGGATGAATGAAAGTAGGTTGACGAAACAAATATATGAGGCTAGTGCAAATGGTAGAGTCGGGAGAGGAAGAGCTAGGCGAACATTTCACGATCAAATCGGAGACGTTCTGAAAAAAGGCCAGGTGAAGAGTACCCCGTTGGGAACAAGGCGTGAATATATACATACATACGTAGGAGTACTAAGTACTGGTTCCAAATTAACCAAAGCTATTATTGCTATGATTAAATAATATAATTGAATATTATTAATAGTTGTCTTTAAATTGAAAGTCAGTTATAGTCAATAAAAAATTACTACAATATGCCGCCCTAGTACTTTAATGGCTAATCGACCATTTTTTTGTGAAATTACTTTTCAATATTTTGATAATAAATAAAAAAAAATTCCAATCACAATAAAACAATGTATTTAGTGCTTGTTTGAAATAATACTTAAGAATATTTATCTTAAGAATAAGTAATCTAAATACTAAAATCCAACCACTCCCAGCGAGTCATTCGAATGTGACGTGTCGCCATTTTGTTTTCTTATTGTCTGCTATGATTTGTATGTAACAGTGTTTTTGATGATAATTAAATGTTTTAAATAATAGTAAGGTGAACGATCTGCTCGTCTCATCACTCATCACCACCATCGTCATCATTGTCATAGACTTAGTAATATTGAATGCAACATTGTTTATGACAAGTGAAAAATTAAAAACATTAATTGTTTTAAAATTGAATCACGTCACGTTAAGTAGAAACAATTAAAAGTTCCTCTCGGATAAAATTTATGACAGCTTCTATAAACGATTTACATAAACCTATTAAGATCTGTGTTACCATACAAATATTATGTAAATGAAGAAACAAACATTGTGGAGAGTTACGTACGGAACAGCGTTACACTTCATTAAGTCTACAATAATAAATGTGAGCTGAGCGTTACAAACGGGGATATTAATTTAATAATCGTTTCGTTTGGGCCCCAGTGCGCACACTTGGCCCATTTCCAGCAGTCGCCAAGACGACAGCGCCTAGTGCGTGTGACGGTAAATCTAATTTACAACACTTGAAATTATTTCCATATCTCTTCAAGTTGCGTCTCGCATCCGGCCATGTTAAGTGTGCAAAATAATAATTTTGAATAGGTACATTTTATATTCGCTCGTGTCTATTTCAGTTGTATAATTTCGGTACGTTATGGAAAAGATAACATGGTCTGGTTCTTTATTTATTTCGGTAATGCTATTTTGTATTAAGCGCACTATTAGAGGAGTTACTTTATTTATAACTAGAGATCTGCGACGGTTTCGCTCGAACAGATCTGTAACACTAGCTAAATGTGAATGTGTGAAACTTTCTATATGAAAAGATGGTAAAAATCGCAATGAAATCTATCTAGCAGCTTAGAAGTTATAAGCCAATACATAGACAAACGGGGACAAGTGAATTTGTTTTTCAGTATTTAAAGAGTAATTTCTTTGAACTTGCATTATGAAGTCGCACTTACATGAAATTAATTTAAATTAACTGTAATAAATAAAAACATATATATATTTATATCTATCTTTACTATTGACGAAAGGGCCAGGTCAAGAGTACTCTAAACCAATGAGTATGCATGAGAAGATTGATGAAAGTGGGAGAAGCGAAAGGCGTATGTCAGGACCGTAGCAAGTGGAAGAAGATTGTCTCTGCTCCCAACGGAGTAGGAACAAGGCGTGAATATATACATACATATACATAATTCTACGCGAACATTAGCGAGGATTTTGTACGTGGAAGAGCCGGATTAACCGGGGTAGTAGCACTACCTTGCAGAATACCGGCGTGAAGTAGAGGCAACTTGTGCTTTTGCATTACGTTCAATGAGTGAAGCAAGCTAAGGCGCACTCCCTCCTCCCCTCCCTTCCCAACTACGATTCCCCAAATATCCTTAAAAAAAATGTGAGGTGAGTCGCTTGCTTAAACGGAAATATTGACATTTATATAGTATGGAGATATTTTACTACCTCACCTTGAACACTGGAATAGTGCCAAAAACTTGGAAGCTCGCCAACGTACAGCCTGTGCTCTAAAAAGTATATATGTTAATTCTGTCAATTATCGACTCTTTTGTCTCTCTTCTACTCGTACCTCCATACTCTGTAAGATGATAGAGCGTATACTGAACTCACGCATCGTAGCATACCTTAAATATAATGACAAACCGCGGAGAAACAATTGTTGTTTCACTTGATGTCTCACAGGCTTTCGACACAAATGCACCTGGAACATAAGCTTTTATTGGTTGCAGAGCCAAGCAAAGGATTCTGCCTTTGCACGAATGGGCCGCCTCGACCGGTGTAGTACCACGGTTTCGCAAAATACCGGCGTGAAGTAGGGGCATCATGTGCTTCTGCGTTTCTTTCGGTGAGTGAGGTATCCGAAGGCCTCTCCACCCGCCCCCAACTCTCATCCACCTGCAACGCACCTGTAGCTCCTTTGGTGTTGCAGATGTATGTGCTTTTTTGGATATTCTCATGCGGGCGACGGTAATCATTTATCATCAGGTTGCCTGTTTGCCCCTGTTCTTACAAAAAAAAGCTTCCTTCCTATGGCATATGTCTTAGATTGACAGCTTGGATAGGGAGCTGACTGATGGAGCGGCCTTTACTGGTAGTCGTTGGTGACTACTCGACCGAAGCGATGTCGATCAATGACGGAGTTCGTCAGTGAGCTTTACTCTCCGCCATTCTCTTTTCCGATGTATGTCAACGATCCGCTGGATAGCGATCGTCTTTCGGTACACATATGATAAGCACAGGTGTGGAAAGGTATTAGTCGAGCACTCGAGCCTGTAGGGATCAAGCATGGTCTACAAGGCGATTGTGAGACAGTATGCGGAGTACATCGTGCAGTAGGGTAGGTGCTGACCGAAAATCAGCGTTGCGGCAACCCAGAGAGACTATGCTGAGTCAGTACCAGGGTTATAAAATATAAAGTCGACTGAGGCTTCTGTTTAATATTTTTTTTTGCTTCTACTTATTTATTGTTTTTACTATTTAATTGTATTTCTTGTAACTTTTGAGTTGTGTGAGTGAATAAATCATATCATAAAAGGACGCCCATGATACAGAGCAAGGACAAAAAGAAGAGCATGAGTCTAACTTTATAGGCAGTTTCAAACTGACGCGAAGTTTGTCTTGTGAGATTCGAGGAAAGTGGGAATCCTAATATGGACTACAGCTGGGATATTTGAAATAGGTGCTGCAAAATATCAATTGGCAGCGTTGGACTCAGTGAAAGGGAGGGCCATAAGGCTTATATAGTTCTGGTTTTCAATATTCGCACTTTACATAATCACAGGAGCAAGGTGGCTAGCCTCTCGGTGTTTTTGAAGATTTGGTTCATCATCGGACATCTAGACACGTGACGGGTTTACATTATTTTGTTGTTGATCCAATGATCAAATGATGTGTTTCGATTCAACATTTTTAATGTCTATATCAAAGTAATGAAATAATTTGTCTGTGGTAGTATTTACTTCCGAAGTCAACTTCATGTCTTCAATATCAGAGTGAATAGGCTCATACGTCTATCATCTAAGACTTCATCGCCACTTCCCATTGTGTGGGATTGTAGCGAAGCTCTGGGTGTCATACCAGTAAAATAAATTTGGTTATTTTAACACCAGAACGTGACGTTGAATACGTTCAAATTTGTGGTGGTAATATCGAAATTTCAAGTGATATTTCCCTGTGCTTCTTGGTGGATGATATCTAAAAACCAACAATCAATAACAATATTCTTTAGTAGAGACGCTCTTTAACTTATTCACCATCAATCACTTCCCGTAACATTATTGGTTTAGTTCATGAAGAGGTACTTATCTAAATATTTATTTTACGTAAGAATATTAAGGGGCATAAGAGAGGCTAGACCAGACCATACTTACTTCAATTTTAGTATTTGAAGTGAAACACGGTATTCCTTCTCACCCGCATTTGAAAATCCATTCGAATTGGCTAAACTTAAATCCCACAGACTAGAGATTGAGAGTAGTAGCACTAGTGGGAAGGGAACAACCCGCTTGCCCAGTGTAGTGAGTATGGGAAATTCTTTCTCGAAATGCGTCTTGGCTTTTACTGGTGATTTCTTAGAGAGAGCCCTATGCTCTAAACCCTAGACTTTAATAGTCTATATGGTCTATACGAAGGACGGGTTTATTTACTTATTTCATTAGGTCATCATCATCATTCCAGCCTATCAGAAGTCCACCGCTAAATATATGCCTTCGCCAAAGATCGCCATAATATTCAGTTCTGAGCCACCAGCATCTATCTACTTCCCGTAATACTGTGCAGATCGTCACTCCATCATGCGTAGAATCATCCCACACTGCTTTATTTTGCCTTTAATTACTATATTTCAGTCTTTATCGGAAAGTTATAGTCACAAATGTATTTTTTTATCAAGCAGTGATTCGCAATTGTGATATCTAAGCAATCATTTTAATTCTCTTAATATCTGACTAAATGTTTAGTACATTTTCTGTTGCTTAAAATATTACTTCGAGACGCGAACATTTTTGCGACCTAAAAACATCTTCAAAAGCGGCGTACTGCTATTCAGGTGCGCGTCATAATTCTCATACTCAAAGCCTATCCATTACCATCATTCAAAGCCGAGCCGACATCGCCCCCCAGTCGCGTTCTTTTCACGCACTTAATTAATGGACGCGCCCACACGACCTTTTTTCCTAGCTACTCACTTGAAGTAAAAAAGTTAAGCGTCTGATAACTTATTCACTGTACCTTAGAAAATATACATATTATATGATAACTATCGCACGTTGGTCGGCCAACATTGACCGTGATGTCTTACGAAACCGGGACGTTGTGTTTCACAGCAGGCCGTGGATTGGATCACCGCCGGGTTATGCTCGTTGTTTCTCTGCATGATAGGAACTGCAACGACTACATCCGCAGCAGAACTAGGATAACGGAGGTAACCGATAGAATGGGCAAATGGACAGACAAACTTTTTCGGAATTTATATACAATCTGTATTGCCTTGATACTAAGGTGCCACACCACCTGTGAATTTGGTCCAAATGAACTTCGGAGGAAAGTAGGTTAAAATGAATAAAATAAATCTAAACATCTGACCGTGGTGGTCAGATGCTTTTGGTTATATAGCGAGTGCTTTTTTTTTTATAACAAACCGGCTGTTGAAGGTATAATGAGTCATCATCAAAGTTAAAGTCAAAGCTTTTCCTTTGAATTTAGACTTGTTCCTGAAGGTTGTTGTTGCTCTTGCGACTGTAAAAATCTACCCTGTTTCGCAAAACAAAACCTTTTCAGAGAATCAATATTAATTCTTTTTTATGCCATGTTGTAGTATATTTTTTTATGATTAATGTAAAAAATTATGTCAGACAGTTATTACTATACACCCTTATCCTCGTTACTTATCTATTTTTTTAAAGAAGACCATTTTTTAAAAAAAGTCCTCAAGGACTTTATTTATATTTTATGTCTGACATTCCTATGTCGCACAAATTTTTTTTTTTAATAAAATTTTGTATGTTGTGACTTTTGCTGCTGCTCGAATGGGCCGGCTCGATCGGGGTAGTACACGACCTCATTGAATACCGGGGTAAACTAGAGGCATCTTGAGCATCTGTGTTTCGTCGAGGCCCACCCGCCCCTTGCCCTCATCACTAGTGTTTCTCAAAAAATCCACTTAGGTCGGCAATTCACTTGCAGCTCCACAGGTGTTGTAGATGTACGTGGGCGTCTGTATTCATTTACCATCAGTGGAGCCGCTAACTGGTTTACCCCCTTACTTACATAAAATATCCATGTAGTCAGAAAAGAGTTTCAGCCATTTTAATTAACTTATTAGCAGTCTGCTGCTGGACATACTCTTTTCAGTCCATAGTTTCTTTCATAGTCTAGATAATAACTGTATCGATTATTCGATGTTTCTACTACATGGCGAATATTAATAATATTTACGCTTATGTGCATATCCTTCAATGATGAATAAATTATCAAACTCTAACTTGATTACATTATATATAATTATATTGTATTATCAAATCCCCGAAGTATTTAGCTTCATTATCAATACATTTCTGTCATCTAGAGGGAAGATCATTTATGCCCTTGCGATAGAACTCTGTAAAGTCTATGAAGAATTGTACCGCTTTCTAAAAAACAAAATTTTTCGGAAAAAATGGTAATCGGTTGTCGCTAGGCTAGATAGCCAGTACGGATGATGGCGTATGGTTTCCAACTGCATATCTTGTAATGTTAAAACGGGTTGTCCAGCAGTTCCAGGTATTGCATTATCATGAAGCAATAATGACGAAGATCGATTGATGAGACGGGGTTGTGTCTTTAAGAATTTCACTAGCATTGTTTACCTTTACTGTGGAGCACGTGATAAATTCAGCAATTGACAATTCATCCCTTGACAGACAAACATCATTCGCATACAATGTAATTAAAGCGAGTGCTCTGCTCCTAAGCTACTGTGGCTCCTGTTAAATATATATATGTAACATATATAAAAATATATATTAATGGGTTGAGCTAAAAATAAGCTAACAGTCCAGCTGATGGTATGTGCCTACTGCAGTTCAGACACCGACAGATAATTTCAATGGAGTAAGGTTACATATGCGTCCCCACCCCTGAGGACTATGATGGAATCACTTAAAGCCCATTACGATTCTGGCTCTCTATACCTTTCAAACTGAAACTCTACAGTAGAAGCGGAGGCCCTCTCCTCCTCCCCATCCCCTTCCTGATCCTCCCTCTCATCTCCCAAATACCCCTAAAGACCGGCAAAGCATCTACAGCACCTCTGGTGTTGCAGATGTACGTGGGCGACGGTAATAACTTACCATCAGGTGAACCGCTTGCTCGTTTGCCGCCTTTCCTATAAAAAAAAAGAAAAAAAAGAATCCCTGTAGTTTGGCCTACACGGACGATCCCTGGGAAGACGTGTACGTACCACGAAACTGATATTTTTCATGTGACTGTACTTTTATTAGCAAATTATTGCACGGTGGTTAATTTAAGCCAGCTTGGTGACTTTCACCGTCAGTGGCAAAATGATAATTCGGCACAATACAAAATGCGGCAAGCAAAGTTAACCTCTAATTAGTGCGATCCCATTAATTTGAGTTTGCGCTGTGCACTTGGGCACACGACTGTGGGGTAAATGAGCCCCGTTTTAACAATTCCTAATTAAATTTCCGTAATTATTTAATATTATACCTGCAAACTTAATTTAAAATTCAGTTAGCAATTAACCTTTTTTTTTTTGTACTGCAATATGTTTAGTTGCATGTTTTTTTTACCGTTTTTTTAAGGTAAGTGATTACCGTCGCCATCGTACATCTTCAACACCCGAGGTGCTGCAGGTGCGTTGCCGGCCATCGAGAATATTTGGGAGATGAAAGGGAGGATGGGGAGGGGATGGGGAGGGGAGTGGGCTCAGGCCTGCTTCTTCCAGCAGACAGAGCATGAGCCGCTGCTTGACTCTACCACGTTTAAAGTACCATCATCATAAACAACAAACTGTAAATATTTCTCTGCTCGATCTAGGCAAAGATTTGCTTTTAGGTATTATTGACTAACACTGGTATATAATTGAAAATTCTTTATTATTCGACGTAAAAAAGATAATTTCTTTTGTCAAACTTCAAATCTAATCATTGTTATTTTTTTACAATCTACAATCGTTTCGTAATGAGGTTCTTTTGAAGGAGAACAGGCGATAGGAACTTTGTAGGTATCCTTCTTTTTGATTCATCTTTTTGGTTCTTTTTCAATAATTATAATTCATATATCCCAAATGCAACTGAAAACGTACCACAAGAATAAAGTGATCCACAAAATTAAAGCAGAAGTGAAATGCAAACTTGACCAGTCCAGCCTCCACAAGCAGCACCTGTTCACAATTATCATGCATATTATATGGGATCACGTGAACACGGGCTTTTATTATGATGCTTATGAGTCGGCAACTTCCAGCTTAATATGTTGTATATAAATATCCCATAAGCGTAATAATATCTGTATGCATAAGTATTAGCTCCGATTGATATTAGAACCCAAGCCTTTTGGCTTAAGAGTTAATTACAATAACCATTAAGCCACGGGGTCCTCAGTATTCGATATTCAATTGTCAGGAACAACGTATATTTTGTTTCTAAATCAAATTAAAAAGCGTACATTTTAGGCTTACAAACAAATTTAATATGGTAATTAGTATTTTAGATCACCGTTTTCAAGAGATCGAAGATTGCTTCAACTATATATACATCTATCTATTTAATAAATAATGTGGTATAACTTTCAACACATTGCCGAATGATTGCTCAATCAAAAAATTATTTGTATGGGCAACCATCATATACATTTTACACAATTACACGCTCGTAGTCCCGAAAACATTGTTTTTTTCACTGCGGGCCAAAGGCCTACCCACAATTTCTGTATAAGAGGATAGCCTGATTTTCATTTTTCAGACATGCACGTTTCAAGATTATTTCCCTAACCGTCAAGAGTGTGCTAAATTCAGCTTGAAATTAAAACAAACTTATTATTGATGTCCTATCAAAAATGTTTAAAAATTAGTCTTCGTTTCTAATAAAAATGTGTGATAATAAGACAGGGCGGTAATAATGCATTACCTGCTTTATTCAGTTTTTTTTCTGATTTATTAATTTACACAGTTTAACAGCTTAAGGGCAAGTTCCTTGTGACATTGGAACGATTCTTAAGCGTTAATATTTCCTCATATTTAAATTTGGAATAGTCTAGTGACCATTCTTTTAATTTAAACATTTTGGACTTAATGGACACAAGATTAAAAACTTAACCCATGATCATCTGCGTGTAGACCTAAGAAATTATTTTAAAATACTTTAATTCCACTATGCTCTGCACAATAAAAGTATTTTCGACATAAACGTGAAGTAAAAGCCAAAATCTAGAAAAATAGAAATATAGATAAATGATATAATAAAAACGTTTCATGTTATTTAATTAAATGTATACGTACGTAGGCCTATGTTCAGCAGTGGACTTCTGATAGGCTGAAATGATGATGATGATGATGATGATAAGTATATATAATGTTACCTTTAAGAGGCTGTACCTTTATGTGCCCTCTCATTGATGCAGTCGACAGATCTTAACTATTACAAACATAATTATATTTAAATTAGAATACACGAGTGTGTATATGGTATTTTGTACATTAGAACATTATCCGATTTGTATAACATAGGAAATCATTTCCTTCCAGACAAACAACGGTAAGTTACGCAAATAAAAAACGAAATATATATTTCTTTTTCAAAAGCTAAAGTAAAGGAGATGACTGCCGAAGTATTTTTTTAGCTGACCTTTTTTGTACCGAACAGCGCTGTTCGACGTCAATGGAGCGGCAAATTGTTCTGAGCAATAGAAATATGAAATATTTCAATTGTTTCTTTATGATCATAATCGTGTAATAGCTTTATCAGCAGAAACTTTCTGACTTAGAACGTTTCACTTAAGAGCCATGGTAGCCTAGTCGTCACGGCGCTCACTTTAGTTTCAAAGAGAGCGAGTGACCTGGGTTTGATCCCCGGTGCCGGCACCAGTAAAATAGTTCATAGCAATTTTATGTGAGGAATTACCAAATGCTCGGCGGTGAAAGAAAACATTGTGAGGAAACCTACATGTCTGAGAAATAATAAAAATATTATTTCGATGATATGTGAAGCCCGCCAATCCGCACATCAGCAGCGTGGCGGGCCCTTCCCGGCTCCAAAACCCTTTCTGATACTCGTATTTGAGAAGGAGGCCTTTTCCCAGCAGTGGGCATTTATAGGCTGCTAGTTTACTTGACTTGAGTAAGCATATTAACGATTTACATTTAGCATGACTCAGCTCAGCTAAACGGGCTTCCCCAACCCAGTTGTCGCTCTCCAGGAGGTAAAACGTAACCGTGGGCGAGGTACGTCGCCGGGATTGCTCCCGAGGATATCCATGAGATTTCTCTTCTTTCACGATACCCACGGCGAAGTAGATTAGGGAAGATTCTTACCCCCCTACCCCTCGGCATTGTCATCACTCTGTTACTATTGTTATTTGTTCGTCAATTTAAATATCTTATAGGAAATAAATACTTCTCCGAGGCATTTCGTATAAGTTTTCTTCGGCGGCACTTGCTTATCGTTTTCTTACTCTAAAGTCACACGCGCCGTGCCTGCCCGTTCCTACTTACCGCACAGTTTACTGCACTTTCTCACGCAACTGATGTCAGACTACAATTTGTCTTGTTTTTTTTTTAAATTATGAAGTAAATCATAAGAATGTGAAGTGTTAGCAATATCCATCAAAGTCATGAAACATTACACGCTATCGTGTTGTTTTGAATTTTGGCTCTAAGCTCTGCCTTTGTTTTAATTTCCTGATAAATCAGATTTTACAACTCAACCTTTTAAATCCCGTCTATATATTCCGCCGTTCGTCGCTCTATATTAGGTTTCGAAAGCTTTTCGAACGGCTCTTGCCACTACCACAGGAAGCAAGATTGAGGCAGAATTTATTACGCTGCCAGCATACGGCTTAGTGACATACTTATTAATGAAATTTCTTTTTAAATTTCGAGGTCATGCTTAACGAAACCCCAGCTGTTACAGGTCGAGTGCACTCGAAACATTAGAGCGATACTTCGGAGTTAACAATCCCGGGAACAAATTTATCCACATTAATTTCAACATCATTAATGCAACCGGAAATGTATTTAATGAAATTAAAAAAAAAATGTATATTGCTCTCATTTACCTGCACGCTACTCTGAGCATTTCTGCGTATTACAATATTTCAGAAATACTGAAGTACAGAAACTTTTTAAAATTAATATAATATATTTTACAAAAGACATTTATAATGAATATAAACATACCTCAAAGTTAATATAATAATCAATCAAATGAAAAAAATATTACTAATATCTTGTAAATAATAAAACACATAAACAGTACATATTTGCTATATTTGTATTTTTTCGTCAAAGGCATAATTATTCCGCTTTTGCGTCGAACATACCTATTCATTGTTACTGAGGCGGGAAATTGTACTTAGTAATGAAACCTTTTGGTGTTGTTAAGTTTAAGGAACCAAGTATCTTTATCGAAGCTTAGCTGGGTGACTAGTGAACGTGAATGCCGGCGTAGGCAGTGTTCACTACAGATTTCCATTCCACCACACAAATCAGTAATTGGCTTTTCCCTCGCAATTGAGAAGAGAAATAGCTGGTGATGTAGATGTGCGCGGGCGACGGTGATCACTTACCATCAGGTGAACCGCTCGTTTGTCTCTTGAAAAAATATGAATATAATCTTATGTAATCTTGAAGATTTCTGGCGCCAATATGCTGTAATCGTACCACCACGTGGATTGTGGTAGCCTGTCTGACTACGCAAAGTCTTACTGAATGGAATTTTGTATTTTCTGTCTACTGCTACGAGCGACAAGGGTGAGTGCTTGTTTATTACTAAATATTTCATTTTGATTATTTAATAAAATTATAATTTTTTTTTCTTTTTTTTTAACGTTACCTTCCGCATTTCTCCTGTGTCGCGGAGTTATTAAAAGATAGTTTAAATTACAAAACTAAAAAGAAAATTTTGCATAATTCTTACTACAAAATGTATATAGAAAGGATTTTTAATATGAAATGAAATAAAAGAAAAAACATGAGCTTTAGAATACGAAAGCTGCAAGGCCTACAACAACTTCCCTTCACTTGTCATCCTGTGGATCATTTGTCACGCGGGCAAGGCCAGAGGCGGCGGCGAAAAAGTTAAAAACACCCTTCCGGTTCACCCAGGAACAATTGCAGACCGGTCGTTTCATTCGACATTTTAAATTATGAAAAGAAAAAAAAACGCTTCGTTTGCCGAGCTACGTTAAGAAATGTGCGAAATGCATACACACAGGCGCACAGTTAATTTTCTACCGACTTCGAAAAAGGAGGAGGTTATCAATGCGTTTCGGAGTTTGTTTATCGCTATCTCTTCACTGATTGTGAACCGATTTCAATGATTATTTTTTTTTTATAATTGAGTAGATCATAACTCGCGTTTAAAAGGAACGTCTAAGGGTGGGAGGATAGGGATTGAAGTCGGTTGTTTCTCCTAATAAAACTGGTGTCAGCGCCACATAAATTTCTGCCTGGTAGTACCTACTGACTGAAAAACAGTGCTTTGATATCACTGAGACGGGAACCTTTTTGACATCGCACAACAAATTATTCTTTTTCATGTTTTTTTTTTCTTTTATTTTATTTGTGTTTTGTTGTGTGATTGCCAAATAAATGTGTCTCTTTCTTCTTCTCCTTTCTACTCTGCATGAGGGTAGTTACCACCTGTCTCTAATTCTGTAGCCAACCAGCTGTGCAACCCCTGCTGAGTTACAGTTTAAAACTTCTACTGAGTCATTATAATTACAGGCGTTGATTGTAGTCAATTTTAGTCCCCCAAGATGATAACTCGCTTGCCCTGCGTTGTTAGAAAATCTTGAAGAAATTCATGTCGCCTTTTTATGGCATTTTTACAGGAAGATAGAGTAGAGGAAAGTGGGGTAACAATTTAAAAAAAATATTCTACCAAATCGAATATATGCATACCCATCACCTAGATGAACAGCAGTGTCCAAAGTGCGAGGTGTCTGGTACTGCGATTGCCAATGTGCTTAGCGAGCGTGGCGATTACGAGAAATCCTCCTAATGAGAGACACTAATGTCCTGCAGTGGACTACCTATAGGTTTAACAGTTAAGGTGTCATAAGTCCTTATATAACTCACCATAAAATAATGTATCGAAGTTATGATTCGTCAGAGGTTAGGATGAGTTTTATTGAATAACAGAGTGAAACAAACAACGACGACTTACAGCTCAACATTTATACTAAAATCGCTGCTTTACTGCGCTCGAGCACGCAGCTGGGGACGATGAGTAATTTGCATCAAACCACATTTGCGTACATTGTGTCGATACGCTAATAACGTCAAATACATTTCCACCCCGGCATAATGTAGTAAAACTTTAACCCAGACTTTGGTGTAATTTTTCGCAATAGTTTTTACAAAAGAAACATATTGATGAACACTGTTTTTTTTTAAAAAAAAGAATACTAGCAATGCTATTTATAACTAACATTGCTAATATGCCTGTTAACCCTCCAACTAAGCATTAGAGCTTGTATTTGGAGTGGTTCACCACAATAGTCGAATGGTGGGCTCGAACCTGCGACGTCAAGTTTCGCATCCGCACCCTAACTCATTAGGCTGTTGGCTACTGAGCAATCATTCTATTGATATTGTAAAAAAATCTTATTCGATTATTTATTTGTAGTGGTATGAATACTTACGATATATTTTTATACAATATCTCCTAACTGTATTTCGAAGAGAAATACAAGGCAAATGCCAATATATACAAATGTAAGAGTCAGCCCTTGGAAAAGTTTTGGTCACTATTTTTAATTCAAGTAGCAAAACCTACTGTTAACCAAATAATTACGTTTTTAGTTAATCGTTTTTACTACGTTGTAGCACTCCATTTCTGGAAGGGCGCCTTCAGTGTAGGAATGAATGGAAGAATGTTTCTCCTACATATTTATGCCGCCAATTAGCTATACTAGCACCGTGTTGTTGGGGTTTGAAAGGTATATCCAGTATAAAACCCGTGGGGTGTTGTCACACCCATCTGAGTCCTCAGATGGGTGTGACAACGTTTTCTTCGTTTGCAGCCGTTTGCAGATGTCCATGGACTGGTAGCCATTTATTACTCGTTTGTCAACGTTTTTTAAAAATGTTGTCATATATAATCCGTTATATTGTTCTTAAGACAAGTTATGTTAGTTTGAAGACTTCGTTAATTTCGTATTAATTGGCTCGTGTTTCACTATAATATGAACTAAAGAAATTCACTTCATCATTCGTCCTCTCCGCATAGGATATAAAATGGTCAGCCGTCGGCCGCAAATGTACGACAAAATTATAGAGAACCATTTCCTGTGCGCTCGTACAGATTATTTCGACGGTAAATGGTTATCGGTTAATTCGAAAGTCATATTATGTCATATATTGATTATAATGATAGCATAGCCGTAACACGAAGATATAAAACCTAATAAAGTAAACTAAAGTAGCAGCCTGTAAGTGCCCACTGCAAAGACCTTTTTTTTTATGGAAAAGACGGCAAACGAGCAAGCGGTTCACTTGACGGCAAGTGATTACCGTCGCCCAGATACATCTGCAACACCATAGATGCTGCAGGTGAGTTGCCGGTCTTTAAGGAGATTTGGGAGATGGGAGGGAAGAGGAGGGGAATAGGGAGTAGAGTCAAACGGCGGCTTTAGCTGCTGCTCTAATGGGCCGGCTCGACCGGATAAATACCACGACCCCGCAAAATCCAGGCGTGAAGTAGAGGCATCTTGTGCTTCTGTGTTTCGTCCGGTGAGTGAGGTAACCGGAGGTGAACCGATTGTTCGTTTGCTGCCTTTCCCATAAAAAAAGAAAAGGTTTCCTCGCGATGTTTTCCTTCACCGCTCAGCACGTGGTAAATACAGCACTTAAAAATGCTATTAATCATTTTAGTGGTGCCGGCATCGGGGAACGAACCCAGGTCTGCGATTCTAGCGAGCGCCCTGACCACTACTAACACGGGTGTTAATAATATCGCTGCCAGACAATTCATTAAAATCGTGTAATTTTTCTACATCAATGGCGTATGATGAAAATTAATAAAGATTTGTCAAATATGATTCCGTGATAAGAATCGGTAAATTCGCTAATGTTTATGGTTCATTCGGTGAAATGGATACGGGGCTATACCATGCCGAATACATTAACGTACTAAGTACCTTTAGAACGTCATTCTGTTCGCAAAGTGTCATAAGCCGTACCAGCCGGTGCCGACTCATAGCCAGAATGTTATTTTTGTACCCAGTAAGTTATTTTATACGATCACGCAAATCTTAACAAATGCTAATTTAACGGTTAATTGTTATATTTGCTGATGATTTACTGAGCCGTGGCAGCCTGGTGGTCAGAGCGCTCACTTTAGTGTCATAGAGCGCGAGTGACCTGGGTTCGATCCCCGGTGCCGGCACCACTAAAACTGTTATTAACAATTTTAAGTGCTGCATTTACCACGTGCTCAACGGTGAAGGAAAACATCGTGAGGAAAACTGCATGTCTGAGAAATAATAAAAATATTATTTCGAGGATATGTGAAGCTCGCCAACCCGCACTGGAGCAGCGTGGCGGGTCCTTCCCGGCTCCTAAACCCTCTCTGATACTAGTATTTGAGAAGGAGGCCTTTGCCCAGCTGTGGGCACTTACAGGCTGTTACTTTACTGATGCTTCGTACTCGTCTTGCACGCAAGTGACAACCGACACAAATGACAACCGCGTGGAAAGTGGTCAGCTGACCTGACTGTTGAGAGCCATATTTATGCATAGCTCAAATTATTGGTTTTAGTGTCTGGTCGTATTGTGTTTTATCCCGTGCTACAGATACCGCATCTGGCTCTAACTCTTAACGCGTGATCTCATGAATCGAGTAAGTGGCTTTTGCTGCTGCACGAATGGGCCGTCTCCAGAGGGTTGTTACCACGGCCTCGCAGACTACCGGCGTGAAGTAGAAGCATCTTGTGCTTCTGCGTTTCGTTCGATGAATGACGTAGCCGGAGGCCCTGTGCCCCTCGCCATCCCCGTCCACATCCGTCTTCCTATCTCCACTTTAACCTTAAAGGCCGGCAACGCATCTATAGCTCCACTGGTGTTGCTGATGTTCGTGGATGAAGGTGCCATCGGGTAAGTCGCTTGCCTTCGTTCCTTTAAAAAAAAAATTTCAAGCTATCAACCTACAATGTTTAAGACGAGTTGCATTATAACTCTATACTTTGTATATCATGAATCATTAACGAACAAAGATTATTTTAATAAAAAAAAATGTACAATAGGCGGCCTTATGGGTAAGAATAGATTTCTTCCAGGCAACCCAGAAAGAAAAAGGATGTATGAACATCAGTATCAAGTTAACCATTATGGTTACTAAAAAAACTCAATAACTGTCATAAAAAATAATCCATTATTCTCGGCGTATTTGCAAAAGGTAAAGAGCAGTTAGGAGTTTTAAACGTCAAAGGAAGGCGTTTATCGTAAAGCGTGAGACATTGTATGTAGGGCACCAACATTTAAAAGGTATTTCTGTAGGCTCTCTGTGGCCCCGGTAATGGTGGTATATATTACGGTATTTCATTTGGCATGACTCAGCCGTAGCTATTGGCGAACTAGAACGTGTCGCGACGCGTCTCATTGACATGGGACTTTTTTTTTTATGGAAAAGACGGCAAACGAGCAAGCGGTTCACCTGATGGTAAGTGTTCACCGTCGCCCACACACATCTGCAACACCATAGATGCTGCAGGTGCGTTGTCGATCATTAAGGATATTTGGGAGATGGGAGGGAAGAGGAGAGGAATAGGGAGGGGATGTGGGCCTAACTCACCGAACGAAACGCAGAAGCACAAGATGCCTTTACTTCACGCCGGTATTCTGCGAGGCCGTTGTACCGATCCGGTCGAGCCGGCCCATTCAAGCAGCAGCTAAAGCCGCCGCTTGGCTCTACCAAGCTTAAAACTTTCCAGGTCATTACCCGCCGCACCGGATGGGGCAGATGAATCTGGCGCTGCGACCACGTGTCGTAAAAATAATTAAAATACCCCAAATATAAATGACATTAGGTTATGGTCAGGACATTGGTAACCGTAGTATGTGTGCGTGGTATAATTGTAGAAGTTTTTCAATTCAATTAATTTTATTTGTACAAAACATGTGACATATTCATTTTACATACAATAACATGTTTCGTCACATAAAGGTATTGCAAATGTATATATTTTTTAAAATCCTCGTATATTATTTTTTTGACAGTCCAATTATAAGACAGTCGATTGATAATTTAATAAAATTAATAAAATTATTTATAAGTTTTACCTGTGGGGTATTCTTATTATTATTATATTAATATTATTATTAGTGGTGGTACCCCAGTGGCCAGTGGCCAGCTTACTTTACTTTCAGAGGGTGCGAATGACCAGGGTTCGATCCTCGGTGGCTGGCATCATTAATATTGTTAATAGCAATTTTAAGTGCTGTATTTACCACGTGCTCGGCGGTAAAGAAAATATCTTGCATGTCTGAGAAATAATATCAAATATTATTTCGAGGATATGTGAAGGCCGCTTATCCCCACTGGAGCAGCGTGGCGGGTCCTTCCCGACTCCTAAACCCTCTCTGATACTCGTATTTGAGAAAGGAGGCCTTTGCCCAGAAGTGGGCACTTACCGGCTGCTAATTAATGATTTTATTAACATTTTATAATTATTATTATTTTATTATATCTGTCTCATTTACTAGTTGTTGAAATATTCTTGTATAAAATATATTTACCACTTGTAGAGTTGCGTGAATTATGATCAAATTGAAAATACTAGCTTAAAATTAAAGGTATGCTAAAAACAATAAACCCGTTTAGTTTTCACCGGGTTATATTCATAGATCAACGTATTTTCACTAAATGTGCTTAACCCCTAATTAGGACACTTGCGTTAATTGGTGGTTACGGTCAGGTAGATGATTTTGGGGTGAAATGAGCTTCTATTAATAATATCCAATTACATTTAATTAAAGCAATAACAGCTTTAATTAATATGGAACCACTGAAGGGTACTTAGTATGTGGTCGACGTAAATTTATCGCATTGTACTTATGTTTCGGCTTTATGAAACCTTTATTATGTATATATAATAACAAAACATGTTCCTTGACACGGTTCATAGGTTCCATTTATATTTCTTATTTGGTAGTAGTTTGTCATTATCGCAACACCTTGCGACAGGAAAAGAAGGTTTTTTTCTTTAATTTCGATGGCGAAGACCTACTAGGGTATAAGGAGGAATATAGAAATCTCTTTCTCGCAATGCCAATCTCACCTGCACGTGCACCACATGCAGTTGAGGATGGCCTGCAAGCAAAGAAACGAGTCTCTTGCGACCGAACGTTGAGAGGAAATCCACCTGAATTTGGCGAACAAGATCACCAGTGGACTAAAATAGGTAGATGATGATGCTTATCTCCTGGTATTTTTCTCTCTGTTGGCTTATATCAAAGCCATGAGACGTGGCGGTGTGAGCTCATATATCACCACCATACGATGATGCGCTATTTTCACGTCCCCCGACAGAGACGTAATGCTTCACTTTAGAGAGCTAAACGGGACACTTGAATAGCGTTACGGGAAGTCGATCGGTGCTGGTGACCGTTGTCGTGAACCACTTCAGGTTCAAACTAGTATGCTTAGTTGGAGTGGTTTGTAGGAATGTTAGTAATGTTAATAGTGTTGTCAGTATTCCTTCAATCAACCAGAAATCTTTATCGCTATGTTCAGCGGTGAACTTGTGACAGGACTGAAATGGTGACAATGAATGAAAGAAGGGAACATTTATTGCACTAATATGCTACTCATGGGGGGCAAACAGACCACACTCAGCTTTATTCTGCAGTTGAGTTATGAGTAATGAAGTAACCCATTGATGGATATACCATAGCTCCATATTTTTTTTTATTTGAGAAAGGGGATAACCGATCAAGCGGTTCACCTGACGGTAAGCGATTACCGTCGCCTACGTGCAAGAGGGAGGATGAGGAGAGGAACGGGTAGGGGGAGTGCGCCTCCGATTATCCCACTCACCGAAACGCAGAAGTACAAGCTGCCTCTACTTAACGTCAGTATTCTGCAAGGTAGTGGTTCTACCCCGGTCGAGCCGGCTCATTCGAGCAGTAGCAAAGCTCCCGCTTGGCTCATACAATACAATATATGAATCGCCACGTTCTTTAAGTTTTAACGAACGAATACTGGAGAGGTCAGAGATATTCTAGTCATTTTAAACCACTTTTCACCATAGCTTGCCTTTGAATCAACACGACAGGTAGCAAATCGTACATTAGTTCGGAAAAATCATTGGTACGAGCCTACGACACAGGTGTCGAATTCGGAACTCCAGATTCGTAAACAGTTCACCGAACCGCTCTGCTATTATAGCATAACCTTACCCTCACCCTTAAATATATACATCGAGCGCACAAATACGAAACGCTGAATGTCAAGAGTAGTACAACGGGATAAGATTTACGGGGCAGTTGTTACGACACTAAATCAATCCGATTGGAAATCGATTGAAAGCGCGTAAGCAATTTTTCACGAGTGTCGCACACATAGCATTCGACGCGTGGTAAATTACAGATCTTCGCCAAAGTAAAATACGTTACATTCGTCATGAAGCCATCGCCAACATTTCATCCTGTAGCCCTTAGACTTGAGTAACTCCAGCAGTAGAGTGGATCACGTACGCGGACATATCTATTCTACTACTCGTATGCTACTCGTATATTAGGTGTGTTTCCTTGTTGTTGTTTTTTTTTTAAAATCTCTATTGTGATTCGGAGAACGTTTTCTTTTTTTTAGAAGTCACACTTCTTTCGGCGCGTTTGGGTAAAAATTATGAGAGTGTATTTTTACGTGACCGACACCCAAAAGTGACACCATGAAGTTGGTTGGTAATTGTCTCTCTTGTAAGAACCGATAACTATGTTCACGTTAGTTATTAAAATATATATGAATCTACATATCTGTGTTTTATATTAGTGGAGATAAAAAGAAATATTCATACATTAATGTACATGTGTATTTGTAGGTGATTTTAAACTATATATGGTGGTGAGTAATAATGTATTTTGAGAATTCGTGACAAACGCGATTTTTTATTTTATATTTATATTTTATATAGCCAGAATGTTATTTTTGTACCCAGTAAGTTATTTTATACGATCACGCAAATCTTAACAAATGCTAATTTAACGGTTAATTGTTATATTTGCTGATGATTTACTGAGCCGTGGCAGCCTGGTGGTCAGAGCGCTCACTTTAGTGTCATAGAGCGCGAGTGACCTGGGTTCGATCCCCGGTGCCGGCACCACTAAAACTGTTATTAACAATTTTAAGTGCTGCATTTACCACGTGCTCAACGGTGAAAACTGCATGTCTGAGAAATAATAAAAATATTATTTCGAGGATATGTGAAGCTCGCCAACCCGCACTGGAGCAGCGTGGCGGGTCCTTCCCGGCTCCTAAACCCTCTCTGATACTAGTATTTGAGAAGGAGGCCTTTGCCCAGCTGTGGGCACTTACAGGCTGTTACTTTACTGATGCTTCGTACTCGTCTTGCACGCAAGTGACAACCGACACAAATGACAACCGCGTGGAAAGTGGTCAGCTGACCTGACTGTTGAGAGCCATATTTATGCATAGCTCAAATTATTGGTTTTAGTGTCTGGTCGTATTGTGTTTTATCCCGTGCTACAGATACCGCATCTGGCTCTAACTCTTAACGCGTGATCTCATGAATCGAGTAAGTGGCTTTTGCTGCTGCACGAATGGGCCGTCTCCAGAGGGTTGTTACCACGGCCTCGCAGACTACCGGCGTGAAGTAGAAGCATCTTGTGCTTCTGTGTTTCGTTCGATGAATGACGTAGCCGGAGGCCCTGTGCCCCTCGCCATCCCCGTCCACATCCGTCTTCCTATCTCCACTTTAACCTTAAAGGCCGGCAACGCATCTATAGCTCCACTGGTGTTGCTGATGTTCGTGGATGAAGGTGCCATCGGGTAAGTCGCTTGCCTTCGTTCCATTAAAAAAAAAATTTCAAGCTATCAACCTACAATGTTTAAGACGAGTTGCATTATAAGTCTATACTTTGTATATCATGAATCATTAACGAACAAAGATTATTTTAATAAAAAAAAATGTACAATTGGCGGCCTTATGGGTAAGAACAGATTTCTTCCAGGCAACCCAGAAAGAAAAAGGATATATGAACATCAGTATCAAGTTAACCATTATGGTTACTAAAAAAACTCAATAACTGTCATAAAAAATAATCCATTATTCTCGGCGTATTTGCAAAAGGTAAAGAGCAGTTAGGAGTTTTAAACGTCAAAGGAAGTCGTTTATCGTAAAGCGTGAGACATTGTATGTAGGGCACCAACATTTAAAAGGTATTTCTGTAGGCTCTCTGTGGCCCCGGTAATGGTGGTATATATTACGGTATTTCATTTGGCATGACTCAGCCGTAGCTATTGGCGAACTAGAACGTGTCGCGACGCGTCTCATTGACATGGGACTTTTTTTTTTATGGAAAAGACGGCAAACGAGCAAGCGGTTCACCTGATGGTAAGTGTTCACCGTCGCCCACACACATCTGCAACACCATAGATGCTGCAGGTGCGTTGTCGATCATTAAGGATATTTGGGAGATGGGAGGGAAGAGGAGAGGAATAGGGAGGGGATGTGGGCCTAACTCACCGAACGAAACGCAGAAGCACAAGATGCCTTTACTTCACGCCGGTATTCTGCGAGGCCGTTGTACCGATCCGGTCGAGCCGGCCCATTCAAGCAGCAGCTAAAGCCGCCGCTTGGCTCTACCAAGCTTAAAACTTTCCAGGTCATTACCCGCCGCACCGGATGGGGCAGATGAATCTGGCGCTGCGACCACGTGTCGTAAAAATAATTAAAATACCCCAAATATAAATGACATTAGGTTATGGTCAGGACATTGGTAACCGTAGTATGTGTGCGTGGTATAATTGTAGAAGTTTTTTCAATTCAATTAATTTTATTTGTACAAAACATGTGACATATTCATTTTACATACAATAACATGTTTCGTCACATAAAGGTATTGCAAATGTATATATTTTTTAAAATCCTCGTATATTATCTTTTTGACAGTCCAATTATAAGACAGTCGATTGATAATTTAATAAAATTAATAAAATTATTTATAAGTTTTACCTGTGGGGTATTCTTATTATTATTATATTAATATTATTATTAGTGGTGGTACCCCAGTGGCCAGTGGCCAGCTTACTTTACTTTCAGAGGGTGCGAATGACCAGGGTTCGATCCTCGGTGGCTGGCATCATTAATATTGTTAATAGCAATTTTAAGTGCTGTATTTACCACGTGCTCGGCGGTAAAGAAAATATCTTGCATGTCTGAGAAATAATATCAAATATTATTTCGAGGATATGTGAAGGCCGCTTATCCCCACTGGAGCAGCGTGGCGGGTCCTTCCGACTCCTAAACCCTCTCTGATACTCGTATTTGAGAAAGGAGGCCTTAGCCCAGAAGTGGGCACTTACCGGCTGCTAATTAATGATTTTATTAACATTTTATAATTATTATTATTTTATTATATCTGTCTCATTTACTAGTTGTTGAAATATTCTTGTATAAAATATATTTACCACTTGTAGAGTTGCGTGAATTATGATCAAATTGAAAATACTAGCTTAAAATTAAAGGTATGCTAAAAACAATAAACCCGTTTAGTTTTCACCGGGTTATATTCATAGATCAACGTATTTTCACTAAATGTGCTTAACCCCTAATTAGGACACTTGCGTTAATTGGTGGTTACGGTCAGGTAGATGATTTTGGGGTGAAATGAGCTTCTATTAATAATATCCAATTACATTTAATTAAAGCAATAACAGCTTTAATTAATATGGAACCACTGAAGGGTACTTAGTATGTGGTCGACGTAAATTTATCGCATTGTACTTATGTTTCGGCTTTATGAAACCTTTATTATGTATATATAATAACAAAACATGTTCCTTGACACGGTTCATAGGTTCCATTTATATTTCTTATTTGGTAGTAGTTTGTCATTATCGCAACACCTTGCGACAGGAAAAGAAGGTTTTTTTCTTTAATTTCGATGGCGAAGACCTACTAGGGTATAAGGAGGAATATAGAAATCTCTTTCTCGCAATGCCAATCTCACCTGCACGTGCACCACATGCAGTTGAGGATGGCCTGCAAGCAAAGAAACGAGTCTCTTGCGACCGAACGTTGAGAGGAAATCCACCTGAATTTGGCGAACAAGATCACCAGTGGACTAAAATAGGTAGATGATGATGCTTATCTCCTGGTATTTTTCTCTCTGTTGGCTTATATCAAAGCCATGAGACGTGGCGGTGTGAGCTCATATATCACCACCATACGATGATGCGCTATTTTCACGTCCCCCGACAGAGACGTAATGCTTCACTTTAGAGAGCTAAACGGGACACTTGAATAGCGTTACGGGAAGTCGATCGGTGCTGGTGACCGTTGTCGTGAACCACTTCAGGTTCAAACTAGTATGCTTAGTTGGAGTGGTTTGTAGGAATGTTAGTAATGTTAATAGTGTTGTCAGTATTCCTTCAATCAACCAGAAATCTTTATCGCTATGTTCAGCGGTGAACTTGTGACAGGACTGAAATGGTGACAATGAATGAAAGAAGGAACATTTATTGCACTAATATGCTACTCATGGGGGCAAACAGACCACACTCAGCTTTATTCTGCAGTTGAGTTATGAGTAATGAAGTAACCCATTGATGGATATACCATAGCTCCATATTTTTTTTTATTTGAGAAAGGGGATAACCGATCAAGCGGTTCACCTGACGGTAAGCGATTACCGTCGCCTACGTGCAAGAGGGAGGATGAGGAGAGGAACGGGTAGGGGGAGTGCGCCTCCGATTATCCCACTCACCGAAACGCAGAAGTACAAGCTGCCTCTACTTAACGTCAGTATTCTGCAAGGTAGTGGTTCTACCCCGGTCGAGCCGGCTCATTCGAGCAGTAGCAAAAGCTCCCGCTTGGCTCATACAATACAATATATGAATCGCCACGTTCTTTAAGTTTTAACGAACGAATACTGGAGAGGTCAGAGATATTCTAGTCATTTTAAACCACTTTTCACCATAGCTTGCCTTTGAATCAACACGACAGGTAGCAAATCGTACATTAGTTCGGAAAAAATCATTGGTACGAGCCTACGACACAGGTGTCGAATTCGGAACTCCAGATTCGTAAACAGTTCACCGAACCGCTCTGCTATTATAGCATAACCTTACCCTCACCCTTAAATATATACATCGAGCGCACAAATACGAAACGCTGAATGTCAAGAGTAGTACAACGGGATAAGATTTACGGGGCAGTTGTTACGACACTAAATCAATCCGATTGGAAATCGATTGAAAGCGCGTAAGCAATTTTTCACGAGTGTCGCACACATAGCATTCGACGCGTGGTAAATTACAGATCTTCGCCAAAGTAAAATACGTTACATTCGTCATGAAGCCATCGCCAACATTTCATCCTGTAGCCCTTAGACTTGAGTAACTCCAGCAGTAGAGTGGATCACGTACGCGGACATATCTATTCTACTACTCGTATGCTACTCGTATATTAGGTGTGTTTCCTTGTTGTTGTTTTTTTTTTAAAATCTCTATTGTGATTCGGAGAACGTTTTCTTTTTTTTAGAAGTCACACTTCTTTCGGCGCGTTTGGGTAAAAATTATGAGAGTGTATTTTTACGTGACCGACACCCAAAAGTGACACCATGAAGTTGGTTGGTAATTGTCTCTCTTGTAAGAACCGATAACTATGTTCACGTTAGTTATTAAAATATATATGAATCTACATATCTGTGTTTTATATTAGTGGAGATAAAAAGAAATATTCATACATTAATGTACATGTGTATTTGTAGGTGATTTTAAACTATATATGGTGGTGAGTAATAATGTATTTTGAGAATTCGTGACAAACGCGATTTTTTATTTTATAAACTTTTATCAGTGGGTTTTTTTTAGGTTAACCGGGTATGTATTTTTTTTTATGTTACGCTAAAGAAGTATAGCTTCTAACGTGCCTACATAAGAACACACATAGACTTTTTGTTTTAATAATATCACCCAGGAACAGATTAGCAATAGAAAAAACTACATTGGTTTCAGAGTCTGATACTGGAAAGCAATGAATCTACGAGTATGTTGCATTCGCTGCGGTTAATAGTCGAACCCCGTGGCCGCAACTTGGTTATTAGGAGCGCCTAATAACTGAACCATGCAGCTAAAAGAAAGAGTTTTGTAATAATATGTTAATAGCAAACATTTTTTGCCGATACTGGGTTAGTCAGAGCTCTAAACATTTAGACCTTTTAACGTTCTTTTAACCAGATCTGCTTTGAGACCATGGGATAGTAGGCCTATCGCCATGTTAGTGTCTGACATAAAACGCTAATCACAGTTTAGAAGAAATCCTCCACACAAGGAATCAAACTCGAATCTCTTTTTGCCACCTATCGGATTTAATTTGCGGAAATCTATAATTTCTAACATCTTTGAAACGCACGCTGCGTTCGTAAAATAATACTTTTGCTACAGTGTTTGAATTTCACCAAGTTCTGAAGATTATATTATCGTTAAATTTATTAACCATTATAAGCTAACGACTAGCAAAATATAATGTACATAACAACCAGGGTTTGTTCAACAATGCGAGCGTTGTTTTAGTCGTTTCTATAAAAGGGGTTAAATATTTAACGAAGGTTTTAATTAATTCGTTGTCATTGCCAATGATGTACGGTTGCGAAATTTATTTTCGGGGTCATGTCGGTACATAATTAATGAGAATACTGCGTAGGGGGATCAACATTCCGTAATTTAGTACAATGTTTTAAATTGAATGACTTGCATAAAATATCCTATTAATTTTTAATGGAGTCAGTCAACGTTAACATTTATTTATTTTATTTTGTAGTTGCCGTGAAGGAGTGCGTCAAATCTTACCGCGTGGCTCAATGAAGATCTTACCACATTGTTGAGCCGCGGGACGAGTGTTTAGATCAGTGAAAGCCTAATGGTGATTCATTCGTTAAGATTTCATATAACGCGTGCGACCGGGATAGCACCCCGGTGTGTCGAGGCTACTGTAATTGTTAATAGTAATTTTTAATGCTGAATTTAACACTCGCTCGACGGTGAAGGAAAACAGTGTAAGTAAACCTGTATGTCTGAGAAATAACATATTATATTATTACAAGGATATACGAAGATCGAACTGGAGCAGCATGACGGTGCCTTTCTGGCTCCAAACTCTCTCATAAATATTATAGAGAGGAGGCCTTTACAGGCTGCTACTTTACTTTACAATATTAATGCAACAATAAATGTTGAACTTTTTTTTGACCAAAATTTTAAGCGAAACTGAATCTCTTTTTTTTTATGGTAACGGCGACAAACGAGCAATATCTTCACCTGATGGTAAGTGATTACCGTCGCCCACATACATCTGCAACACCAGAGGTGCTACAGGTGTGTTGCCGGCTTTTAAGGGTATTTGACAGATGGGAGGGAGGATAAGGAGAGAATGGGGAGGGGGAGTGGGCCGCCGGCTACCTCACTCAACGAACGAAACGCAGAAGTACAAGATGCCTCTACTTCACGCTGGTATTCTGCGAGGTCGTGGTTATTAATCCGGTCGAGCCGGCCCATTCGAGCAACAACTAAAGCCGCCGCTTGGCTCTACCACGTTAAAAATCTTATCTTAGTTATGTTTAACAAACAATATTTACAGCTACTCATTTTTTTTTTAATTGAATATTATGTAATATTCGCTGGCAGAGATATTATTCTGCTCTTACTGGAAGGAGACGAAATGAGTTCGCCATATCTTAATTATCAATAAAGCCCTTTCTTTCTGGCTCTAAAACACTTTGTTAATAACTTGACTAAAGCGCCACATATCGGATCCTTGCATAGCTGTGAACCATCGTCTCGTCAAAATAAATAGATTGAGTGAATACGACATCGATTGGTCAAGTCGTTCAGATGTTACATTTATTTATACTTTATTTGTACACCAAAAGGATTACAAAAGGCGGACTTAATGCCTTATGGCATTCTCTAACAGTCAACCCAGGGCGTGAAGAAATGTGGTGATAGGTGCATCAAATTTAATTTAATATAAAATTGAAAAGGCTAATTGAGAAATATAGTACATCATTAAAACATATATAAATTTATAAGCATACATATCTACACAAACACAAAGTATACAAATACATACTACAATATATACAGAAATACCAACACAGATATATATATATACAAACACGTTAATACATCTGATAGATGACTAACATACGCACTAACAATTATTATTAATACTCACGTGTAGACTGAGAACACGGACATCCATTTAGCGTGTTTAATTATTGTTTTTATGTTCCCGAAGTTTCGTTATCACTGGGGGAACTGTGGTGTTAGGCGTCCTGATGTCATAGTTAACTCGGTCTATCTTCAGCTTTTAATTATCACCCAATTTTAATCGTCTTGACCCTATGTGCTCAAAGTATGCTGAGGTCGTATGTTCGTGTAAATACAAGAAACCTTTATTTTTAATTTAAATTATGTCAGGGAAACTTATAGCTAAATACACATAGTATAATTTTGCATAATATATTTATCACGTATAGTAGAAGTACTAGTATTATATTTACTATAAAATATTGTATTAGAACTAAGCAGCAGAACTAAGGTAACCGACATAGCCGTAAAGATCAGCAAGCTGAAGTGGCAATGGGCCGGCCACATAGCTCGCAGAACTGACAACCGCTGGGGAAAAAAGGTTCTCGAGTGGCAGCCACGTACAGGCAAACGCAGTGTAGGACGACCCCCCACAAGACGGAGTGACGACCTGCGCAGTGTTGCGGGAAGTCGATGGATGCGGGTGGCTCAGGACCGAGCTTCGTGGCAATCTTTTGGGGGAGGACTATGTTCAGCAGTGGACTTCTGATAGGCTGAAATGATGATGATGATGATGATGATTGTATTAGAAATTAATTTCCTCTAACGACCATTGTGGACATTTCTTAAGAGATATTTTGAATATGTAGTGTGTTATGTATTATTCAATCGATCACCTATTTAAATCGATAACGTTGTTAAACATACAACAGATAAAAGGGTTTCTTTGTAACTCATCGACCCGTGAATATACCATTATGTTTATATCATAAATATTTATTAATAAAACACGAAATTTTATCAGCGAAAGCACTAAATTGATTTCACCCTTTCGTAAACATAATAAATCCTCGAAAAGTTTACTACATACAATAGACTATAACAATGCCCGCTTTGTTAGCTCCGGGCCCGGGCTAGGAACTTATGCCATTTATAATGTACCCGGGGATTCAGTAGTAAATAAATGTTTGAATGCCTCTCTCCAATTTAGTGTATTCTGTAAGCCAAGTTAGGTTTCATACGATTACTGGAATACACTCAAGTACATATTTCGAAGAACGCAACAAGAAAAAAAAAGGATCAAATTAAGCACAAAACACATCCAAAGTCGTGTCTGTTGTGAGCCTGTTGCCACTTGATTGTAAGAGACGACAGTACATAATTTAAAAACTAAAAAAGGATTTGTAAAACACAGCAACATCGGCCATCTTTCGTAAAATGCACATTCATTAAATTAACATGATAAAATTAAACAAATGAAACTATTAAACGATAATATAATGAAATAAAATTAATCTTAAATTTTTTTTTTCAAATTGCATTTGTGGATTATAGATGGCCAGTCCGTAATGAGTACATATTAAATACTTTTAATCTATGTTTAAATTTTTATTATTCGTCGTATGTTTATTGTAGAATGTAAAAAATTGAGTTTCATAAATCAAACGTGAGTTTAAGTCATATATGACTTATATATAATAGTAACATTATTTTGATATATGGAACTTTACATGAAAAAAGCAATACAGATGTATTCAGCAAACAAATAACATTCTTGTAAGGCGAAACACATGTCGCGTATTAAATGTTACACCATATTAACTGGTGTCGAGTCTAATGCTTGTGCGTTCCGTACGAGGGGTTCCGTACAACCACATAATGTGTCTGTGGTATGCTGCTACCAAGAAAAAAAAACCTAAATGAGTAGATAATTGCACTTTCATTTACCTAAAGCTTTATAAAAAAGGTTGCCAGAGACAATTCTTTTTTTTTATTATGGGAAGTCGGCTAACGTGCAACCAACCGTAACACCAGAGTGTGTGTGCGAGTGTGTGAATGTGTGACTGGCAAAACGCTTATTTACTCACCAGCTCAACGGCTTTTGTCGCCTTCTGGTCAATGCCTACGTCCACCAGTGGACATGGATTGATAGATACATCGGGGACTTGAAAAAAGAGAATTCTAGATCTTTTAACTTTCTCCCAGCTTCTTTCAACCCACTTTTCACCAGAGCTTATTTGGGACAACGTGACATGAGGCGAGCCGGACGCCGGTTAAGTGTTCACGTAAACGATATAAATCGTACGTAAGTATCGAAAAACATCCAATGAGTTTTGTTACTATTGAATGTGCCCTCCACGTAGGGGATCGAACCCGACCACTAGGCTATCGTAGCAGTAACCAACTCGAACACTGAGCTATCGGGGCAATCTAACTACACTAATTAAAAATAATAGGGAAATCGCACAGTGACATGAATAAAAACAACGTATGAAATAACAAATGACTAATTAAAAATGTCTCCTTTCATTTAATCGTGTAGCTTTTGTAATGCATAAAGTTTATTTCGTTCAACCATTGTTACATATGACTACAATAATTATGTAGGTGTGTTCGTGGCATAACTTTCAACAGGGAATAATGAATTGACAGATTGGTCTCCAAAGTAATTATTCCACTTAGATATGGTAATAGTGTGATGCATACGAACCGCGGTAGTCAGAGCGCTCGCTTTACTTTCAAAGAGCAAGGGAGACCTGGGTGAAAGCGAGGCAGCACCTTTACCCAGCAGTGGGCATTTACAGGCTGATTTTTAAAATTTTACGATTTACCAATAGGAATACATAAATAGATTTCATTCTGCAGACTACGTGAACTGCGAATAAGGCACTTACAGATGAATTTCAATTCAACGAATAACCCTTCTCATTCATAAAACAGAGAATTTCAATTATTTCCATCAGGCTCCGGTCGCTAGAACTTGATCTGTCATTCAACAGAGTGCACTACCTACCGTGCCGTGTGGTAAAACATTTGGCGAAAAACTTTCCCTTTCTCGCTTCAATTTTTTTTTAATGGGAAAGAACGAGCAAGCGGCTCACCAGCAAGAATAGCAAGAGCTGCGGGTGCGTTGCCGACCTTGAAGGATATTTGGGAGTATGAGGAGGGGGAAGGAGAGGGAGAGAATGGGCCTCCGGCTACCACACGGACACACCGAACGAAACGCAGAAGCACAAGATGCCTGTACTTCACGCCGGTATTCTGCGAGGTCGTGGTACTACCCCGGTCGAGCCGGCCGATTCGACCAGCGCCAAAAGTCGCCACTTGTCTCTACTTCGTAAAGAATTTCCCCTTAACTACATTACACGTTGCACTGTTGAGCACGGTCGTCTGTTCAGAATCGCACGCTGAAAAAGGAAACTGGATTAAGTAATAACTTTAATAGAAGCGAAATTGCATTCGGTGACAAAACAGGGGCCAGACCAAGTAATATGCCCCCGTAACAAATGTTCAGGTACTGCCACCCCCGGCTAGCAATAACTGTAAATCATGATAAGAAAAAATGTACAGAATGAGTGTAATCGTTGTGGACGATGTTTGGCATCCTGTTTACAAATGCGCTGAGAAGAGAATTTTGTGCCAAATTGATTGTAATTTATATCATCGCGTTGCCAAGTTCCATTTGCACGCTAGTGAATTTTTCGTACCTAAGATGTGATAGAGCACTTACGTTTAAATATCTAAGCCTGTGTATCGGTACTACGTAACAATTGTGATCGACTAGTTTGGTATTTTTTAATTATAACTGTGTGAGTGACCGAGCGAGAAAGCTTCATTGTACGGGAGTGACCTGAGATCGAGCTCCTATGCCAAGACCGATGCAATCGGATTGCATTTTAAGTGGAAATATATCAGGTGTTCGGCGTACGTTCGCAAGGAAACCCATGTCTGAAAAATATAAAAAAAAAATCAAAGGACATGTGAACCCAGGAGCAACGTGACGGACTCTTCTCGACTTCATTAACGTAACGTAACGTAGAAGGCTCTTTTTTTAAATTACATTGGGGTGAAACTAACATTACACCTGACGGTAAGTGGCTACAACAGCCCTGTGCGCATGGACACCTGCGAAACAACTCCAATCGAAGAAGGTTGTAGACACGTTGTCGCCCCTGAGAACTAATACGGAATGACATATATCTCTTATATAAATTAAAGTACATAATACCAGCGTTATCTGAGAAATAATAAAAATATATTTTCGAAGCTATGTGGAGCCCGCCCGCACTGGAGTAGCGTGGCGGGCACTTCCCCGGCTCTAGAACCCTTGCAGATGTTTGAGAAGGAGGCCCACTGCTGGGGGCACTAATAGGCTGCTACTTTACTTACATAATAAACAAAAAAAACAGTAGAGAAATCCCAATTAATACCTATCAAAGAACTTTATACTGATCAGTTAAAATTTATATTATCAAATATTAACTAGCTACTTATACAGTATTGTGTCTACACAGTTCACTTTCTTATATCTATTTTTATAGTCTAGACCAGAGGTTCCCATACTTTTTTTCGCATAGACCACTTTCAAAATTTTTTCGCATAGAGCCCCTGCAGCTACATTTCTACGATATTCCCAAAACGCGACAAAAAATGTGAAGATTAGATATAGCTATGGAAATTTGCGTTGCGGCTGAGTTCCAACCACGAATTAATAACTTTTTCTGACACTGGCTAAGACTAACATCGATTCACTTTACTTTAATTTTCTTTTTGAAATTACAAGCAACAGTCGCTGAGCTTCTTAAAATATTATCTGCCTACATTGATAGTTGAAGTCAAGCCAATATTTTAGTGAAGAACTATCACTATCGAAAGCTAATTTTTCGTGGACCCCCGCTTACGAATTTGAACCCTCATTTTTTTGTGACGCCACCGTAGGCCACCGAGGGTCAACCTGGACCACTTTGGGAACTAAGGCTCTAGAGTTAAACACATTTTGTAAATCATTTCCGCGAAATCTTTAGAACGAATCTTATTATTTATTTAAAACGTACGTGAAACATTACGACTGCCGTGAGACTATCCACTAGGACTGGTAAAACTATTCCTTCGCTTGTCACATTCCAGATCATTTGTCACACGACACGGTAATGTAACGGAAGCGTATAGAGAAACATAAGGTATGCTTATGATTCCCTGGTAACATTTGCATTTATTCTAGTAATATTTTTTTTAACGTTGTCGTCCATAGAAAAGGAAATGTAAACTTTTATAAGTTATATGATACGTCACGTCGTCCCAAATAGGGTGTGGTGAAAAGTGGGTTGGAATGACTAAACTGTCTAGACCTCTGACTACCTGAGCATGTAAGCTTCCGCATACATTGGGTATGCGGAAGAGCTTACATGATATTTACTATTAAAACGCACCAGCTTTGCAATGATATATCTGATATATACAAACTAAATGTGAATATGTTACATTATATATTATACAAACGTTCCCCATAAAATGATCTGAATGACGGTGAATACCGTATTGAAATCCACTCAGAAGTTTATAAGTTATATGCAATCCACAGATAGACACGGATTGCAACTTTGTTTTATACTACTCTAAGATCTCGTATATCTTTATATATAAAAACTTTTGAACCACTTGACCGATTAAGGTGATATTTTCAAAATATATTTTGAAAATTTGACCTTAATCGGTTTGTTTTATTTGTTTTCTCGCCACAGTGTGGAGATTAGTTTAGATACGTATAAATATTTTTTTCCTAGATTTATTTAATAATTTATGTAAAATATATACTAATACATTATTCTTTACTTCTTAAAACTAAAGAAACATATGCTAAATGAAAAACGCATTAACAATATACAGTCATACATTTGAAATGAAACTGTAATTTACGGATTTTATGGCGTTTAATTTTTGTTTTTAAATATTCCCGACGCTTCGATGGCTTTCCGTCACCTGTGTCATACAATCATCAATTTGAAACAAAGAAAAAAAGTTAACAGGCCAGCAGAAGCCTAGTAAAACACTACGAAGAAAATTAGATATGAAACAGATCGGTTTTACAGGACGATATCGTCCATGACGTGGGTGCCTATTAAAAAGCAATCAAGCGACCGCTTCGGAGCCCGTGCGGGGGTCCATGTACGCCGAGGTGTTTGTGCAGTGCAATTTTGATGGTTAGCATTTTAATATTGAACGTGAATCTTTTAAAATAAGATGCAGGCGCCATTTTGAAATTTATATTTACATTCTCGTTTTTTATTCTTAATTTTCCACTGCTATTATTTACGGATTTTATCGCGTTTGATTAGATTTTTCTTTTGATTACCGACGTTTCGGGTGATATACAAAAAATAATTTCCACTGTTAAATATAACGAAGTGTGTATTTCTTGATAGTATGTATTTCTTCAAGAGCCGTGGTGGCCTAGTGGTCATGGCGCTCACTTTAGTGTCATTGAGCGTGAGTGACCTGGGCTCGATCCCCGGTGCCGGCACCACTAAAATTGTTAATAAGAATTTTAAGTGCTGTATTTACCACGTGCTCAACGGTGAAGGAAAACATCGTGAGGAAACCTGCATGTCTGATAAATTATAAAAACAAAAATATATTATTTCGAGGATATGTGAATGCGTGGCGGATCCTTCCCGGCTCCTCTCTAATACTAGAATTTGAGAAGGAGGCCTTTCCCCAGCAGCGGCCACTTACAGGTTGTTACTTTACTATGTATTTGAATATCATATATTATGTAAAAGAGTAGGCAAAGGTTAAAGTCCGGTTCCATGTTTTAATATAAATATTTTGTTATGTCAGAGCTACCAGTGTTTACGTTTCTCTACAATGACATAAACTGTGAAGGTACGGTTAAAACGTTATGTTCGTATAACCTATATTACAGACAGGTAAGTTAGTTCTAAATTATTGTAACGATCTATTCCATGAAGTACATAACAAGCACAATTATGGTGCCATTTACCCATGTAAATGTCACAAGCTGTGTCTATCAGGACCGAAGGCAAATAAATTCACGTTTGAAAAAAATCAAGTTTCCATTGACTTAATTAGAAAATTGTTTTAGCAGTGTTAATTTTTTTTTTGTTGCTTTTTGATGAAATATAATGCTCCGATCATTAAAAACACAAGACTAAAGTAATTTACACAACTGTAGGACTAGGATCTGTGAGGGTTCAGGAGCAGGATATGATGTTGCTCGAATGCGGATTTCGCATTTCGACAAAATATTATTTTCAGTCATACCGGTTTGCTCGCAATCTTTTCCTTTACCGTCGAGCAATATTGATTTCAATAATTTTAGTGAGGCTTACATTGGAGATTGAACCTCGGTTACTCTACTGTAATTAATAATCACTGCTCTGATTATTAATTATATATAACAATATACTCGGTATGTTCCACAGATCCAGGTTCAAGTTTAAATGTAACGAAGCCGAGGCGAAACAGCGATATTTTATATATACTCCTTTTTAATCCACACCGAACGAAACGTTGTTTTTAAAATAATAAAACGAACAAAGGCTGGTATTATTCTAAATATACCAGGCTTTGTTCCTTTTATTATTGGATGCACGGTATAATTTTGTAAACACACGCCAGTAGTTTCAGAATCAGAGAGTCAACACGAAACAGTCACGAATCTATTTTACTCTAGCTTAATTCAAATAGAATATATTTTGTGAATAATTTTAGTCTCACTGGTATATATTAGACAAGCTGAATGTGTATATGGTGGAATGTACCATCTCTTTCTTCAATAGCCAATCTCACCTGCATATCTGTAGTGCTATGCTAGACAAGCGAGGCTCTGGTGAATGAATGACGGAATATTCATCTGAATTCGCCTTAAGCAAATCCCATAGACCAACTATGGAGAGCAGCGTCACTGGTGCGAGGGTGCCGGCGCTGTGCTGGCCAATTCACTTGCCCAGTAAAGAGTTTGGGCAAACCTTCCAAGGATTGCATGCCGGCTTTGACTAGCATTTTCTTAGAGTGCCCATGTTCAATAGCGGGCTAATATAGGCTATGGGATGTAGGAACCCGAGAAGAACATAACAACTTAAATGTATTTATAAAAAAGCACCCGTGTCCTTGAACCATGCGAGTTGGTAAAATCTACTGTATTACATTTGGCAAGACCAGCGGGTATTTTTTCTTAGATCGCCAAGAGTTTGATCTGTCTGAAGACCTGATCATCTCTTACGACACCGATGGATATTTTTTTTATGAGAACAGGAGGCAAACTAGCAAGCAACACCAGCAGAGCTGCTGGTGCATAGCCGTCCTATAAGGATGGATAGGAGGGATGACGAGGATAGGGCTTGGGGGAGAGGGGAGTGGCCCATCGGTCACCTCACTCACCGAACGAAATTCAGAAGCACAAGATTCCCCTACTTCACACCGGTATTATTCGGCCGTGGTACTGCCCCGATCGAGCCGGCCCGTTACAAAAACAGCAGAAGCCGTCGTTTGGCTCTACCGCCAATAAAAAATATGATGATATGAATGTGATTGCAGTTTCTTACGCTGTTTCCCCGCGGCAAGTTATATAGGTATATAGGCAGTATATAGGTAGACTGGTAAAGAATGCCTCAGGCATTGAATCCGCCTATATACACAGCAATGTATATGAGCTATAATAAATAAATAAAAATATTACTGTATGTAAATTTAATACAATTATTGATGAATACAAGACAGAGCCGTTTGCTTCCATATTATGCGAGCGACCTGGTTTCGATTACTATGTAACTAATGTAATTGTTAATTGGAATATCCAGTACTAATTTTCCAGTATGCTGAACGGTGAAGGAAAACATGGTGATTGAAAACGTATATTTGAAATAGGAATATATTAAAACAAATATAAAGTAAGGTTTAATAATTGCCTCACCGCTAGCACGCTGTATATCAATATAAATCTCAACGAACTAGTACTATGACATATATTGAAAAATGAAAACAAGAGAAAGAAATGGAGATATTGAACTTTGCGGAGCGCTATCAGTGACATGAGTGCCTATTAAAAAGCAATCAAGCGGACGCGTTACATCCCGACGGACTTTAAGAGCCAACAAATATATCGAGCTTTATTTATATTGTCCTTTCTCGAACATATACAGCCTATTCTTATGAAATCTTAAAAACCGTATCTCCGTTTGTGAGACATCCATATATTGGCAAAGCACTTTTTTTTTAAATTTTAAATAACATTCTCGTTTTCGAAATACGGTTATCCGTTCCCTAAATTAGTTCTAACGATTAGAATTCAGGCGAATATAGATAAACTAATTAAATTAAAGAGTTTGACTACACCGAAGAGTATTTTGGTGTTAGCATAGATATAATTCATTTACCAGTTCTAATAAAAAGTTCGGTTTAAAAATTAACTAAAGGTTGCTAACCTAATAGTGCCCACTGCTGGCCAAAAGCCTCCTTCTCTAATATCTGAGAGGGTTTTGGAGCCGGGAAGGGCCCGCCACGCTGCTCCAGTGCAGGTGGCGGACTTCACATATCCTCAAAATAATACCATTTTATTTCTGCAGTTTTCTTCACGACGTTTTCCTACATCTTCGAGCATGTGGTAAATACAGCACTTGTTTACGCTTGTAGAGTGACCAGGCCAGGTCACTCGCGGTCTTTGAATCTAAAGTGAACGCCCTGACCACTGGGATTGTGAGGAGGAATATATTATATTTTTCACCAAATACCAACATCACCTGCACGTGATGCTCTGCCAGCGACGTTGCGACCCATCACCAATTTGTTCTTAGGTACATTCACATAATTTATCTCGTACGTCGGTCTTCAGACATTTGTCTAAGTAGAACGGTCCACGCACAGGTGAGATTGAGATTCAGCTGCCAGGGAGTACCCCTGTCAACTCTGCATGCACGCTTCATATGCACGACCGTATACCCAATATCCCCTGTATTTTTTTATACGAAACGTACCCAGGGGATGGAACCCGGGTCTGATTCGTGGGCAGATCCCCTTACCACTCCGCTATCATGGCTGCTATGTTAAATAAACCGCAGCATAAACTTTGAACCCCACGAAATAACTATACAAAATACACGAATAACAAACTCATGTAATATGCATAGTATAATTATGTAAATACTTGTCAGTTTGCTTGAACGAACAAAAACGTGGCTGTCACGACTCGAGTTTACACTAGCTTAGTCTAAATATAATGTGCTCTGGAGCTATTTTTGTTCTGTGAGAACGCTATATTCGGATTTTGTGAGTACGACCTGTGTTAGTTCATTTTATATCACTTTAACTAACGAAGACAATCTAGAAGAGACAGTATAAGTGTTCTCTATCTAAACTGTGGGTCGTTGATTTGATTGTGGAATTGTAGTTGAAATTATTTCAACTCCTGGTTTTATTTTTATAAATATCATTAAAACCATATATCGCATGTTTGCGATATTTTCTCAGCACTGGTATCAAAATACTGAAGGCGATAAGAATTTGGCTGAATAAAAAAGTAACTCATTTTAGAAAAACGTCAGTTACATAAGAAAAAAATGCATTTTTAAGCGCTTAGTTACTAAGCTACCACGTGGTAGTTATCACGGGCCACATGCCGCACTATTATTTACTATAATAATAAAATCCAATCCAAAAGATCCAATGAAAACCTTTCCCCTAAAAATCCCTTGCGCTCCTCTTCTTTTTATCAAAATTCTTTCTCAGCTGTTGCGGTTAAACTATGGAACACCATACTATTAAACGTGCTCAAACCCCAAAACCACTTAAAAAGCAGGTTAAAGGACACCATCTGTCTGTTCCTCAAATGCCTCCCTTCGTTCACTATCCCCTTATTCGGGTGATCACGGATAGGACCCGAAAAGTCTTTTGTTTTTAGTTGCGTTAACTTTTTAATTTTTACTTTCAATTTTTTATTTATTAGGTCGTCCCACACTGCTTTTGCCTGTACGTGACTGCCACTCGTGAACCTTTTTTTCCCAACGGTTGTCAGTTCCACGAGCTATGTGGCCGGCCCATTGCCACTTCAGCTTGCTAATCCTTACGGCTATGTCGGTTATAGAACAATAAGGGGCCCCTTATTGTTCTATAAAGATCTCTAGAAAGAAGATTGAATCGTTGCCATCGATTCAATCTTCCGACGAGCCTTTTCGTGAAGAATTATAACGATTTCGCCTTCAACTGACAATCGGTGTTTAATCCCGGAATATGCATGTGCCGCGGTGAATACTTTGCGCCTAGTCTTTGTTAGAAACTCGGATATAGTAACACCTGAACCTTTCAAAGTAGTTTTGCAGTCCCTAAGAAGGCGGCGACTCTTGAATTCTTCAAATCTGAACAGGAGAAATTTTCTCATCATTGCTGTTTCATGTTTGTTAAAGCTGAGTCCAAGTAAATCCAACTGCGTTTTGATCAATGACAGGGATTGACAAACAAAGGGTTTAAAAATAAAAGAATTCTTTAGATAGTGAGGCAATATCTACATGAACTGGTGTGGATGCAGTTGTGGCCCTCAGAAGCATAACTTCATACTCACGCATTCGTGAACCAAATAGTTGTTCCAGTTCTTCAACATTATTTACCAGCTGCTGGTCCACGTTAGACTGACGTGGAAAGAAGTGGTTATTTAATTAAAAAGGAGAAAGATGTTAAGTACAGTAAGCGCTGGTGGATTTCAGCATAGTTTTAACACATTAAATTTGTGAAAAAAAATACTTATATTAAATAACGCTTAGCACACTAAGCGTGGTTTACCTTGCGCCTATCGACTTCTATTTTTGTTGTGTTTAATCTAGTATTTTTTGTTTGTTTATGGTGCAACCTTCCCTATCTTTCTTCATGCTAAATTCTTTGGTATGGAAGAAATTGCTGTGTAGATATAAGGTCCTCTTTGCTTGGTTTTATAAATTATTATGTTTTAATTTCGTAATTTTCCTAGGCGTACCAAAAGCGTGTTGCATTGCGTGTTCTTAACATTCCTTTGGCTTTACTTTTGTGTTCATCAGCACGTAAGGGTTGTGTTTATCGAATGGAGGATGTAGTTCTTTAAGTATTTAAAAAAAAAACTCGTCCAATCAACTGCGTTATTCTTATGACGTCGTTGATACAGAAAAATTCGTTAAAACATTAGTTGGTGATACAACTGGCGAAAGTATATAGTTATATGTTTATATTTACATAATACTTTTTTGTTACATACTAGTTACTCCTATAGCCAAAATTTTACAAATTGTTGAAATAATCAGATGTTTTCATTGAATCTGTTAAAGTCAACCAGACGTATGGAAAGATGTATGCATGTTCATTTTATTTCACCTGCCTTAACCTTATGTTACCGATACACATGATTATGTGATGCTAATCTATGACACAATACTTTTCAAATGATATAAATTTGATTTTCTTTTAACTTAACGTATTAATATAATGATTTACATAAACATTCACTCCTGTCACACATAGAGATAAACATTACAGATTTCCATTTTAAATGAACGAGCGCAATTCAAACACTTTTGCAACCCACTTACGTTATGTTTTGGGGCGTAGTCGTGATAACATACTTACCGGATGTTCATAATTAAATACGATTACGCCGAAGAGATACAGTAGCAGCCTGTAAGTGCCCACTGCCGGGCAAAGGCCTCCTTATCAAATAAAAGTATCAGAGAGGGCTTAGGTGCCAGGAAGGGCCCGCCACGCTGCTCCAGTGCGGGTTGGCGGGCTTCACATATCCTCGAAATTATATTTACTTTTTATTATTTCTCAGACATGCAGGTTTCCTCACGATGTTTTCCTTCACCGCTGAGCACGTGGTAAATACAGCACTTAAAATTGCTAAAAAAATAAATGCTGTTTCTAATTCGTTCAAGCAATTTTAGTTGGATAAATCACGTAACCTTGAAAAGTCGACAATAATTCATTCCTTCGAATGCATTCGCGAATAAAGAGATATGTAACGTAGTCAATTTACTTCCATTCGCTTTTGATATTTTAAAAGTTTGTTTTTCCCAACGAGTGTTTCACTGTTTGACTGAACTGCCCCTTAATTGGGAACCAATCAGAGTTGTTAGTGGAGCACGCAACATATACGTTTCAGCACTAGATAGATTTCATTTCCACCTAGGTTCCATTTATCTAACATTTTTTTTCGTTACTACAGTGTCTGCAGAAAACAACAGGGTGTTTAAGTATATGTTACGTCATTAAATGCTATAACAAAAGTACATAAGTTAATAAAAATCAGTCTTATTGTTTCTTCCTGTAGGTATCGTTAAAAACAATAACAGGCCGACCATAAATAGATACGTAAATAAATAATAAGCTCATATTAAAATAACACCATACGAAATTCGACACCATCAAGAGATAGACGTGGGAGATTTACGTTTGTTTATCTTTATTTGCTACTACTGCATCAGCCTACTTTAGTTTTCTACTGAATATAGGCCTCCCATTCTTGAAATGTCTACCCGTACACACCATGCTGGGCACGGGGGTTGGTGGGCGGAGTTACCAGCACTGCCCTAACCAACCCTCGCACTAGAGATACTGCTCCCCATCAATAGGTCTAGTCTGTGGTATTTGGGTTCGGTTAAGTCGAATGAATATATTCAGCCATCATACGGTCGACAGAGGCCCTTTTGTTGGCGAGTAGGAAGTTGGTATTTGCCAAAAGACTTAAGTAGATGATGAGTGATAGATTAAAATATACTGATGCAGAAATGTTTCGACTGGTCAACGTTAGTTACGGTTCGGGTGGGATTTCATTTCGGACACTATCTGCGTTCATTAGCTTATTGCAGAAGCAATATCTACCCGAGTATTGAAATCTAGTAAATATAGAATTTATCTTACTTTCAGGAGACTAAACGAGGTATTCGCTCCTATAATATTTGTAACACGCGTATAAAATCTGTCGACCACTTTCTTCCAGAGAGTGTCTTTAGATATGGCGTTCATCCCCCATCAGTCGAATGCACAAATCAAGTACGTGGTGGAGCCAAGCGTTGGATTGAGCTGCTTCTCGATTAGGCCGCTTGGACCGGGGTAGTACCACGGCTTTGCATAATGACAGCGTGAAGAAAAAACGTCTTGTCCTTCTGCGTTTCGATTGTGTGAGGTAACCGGCGGCTCATCTTCTTCTTCCCTTGACCCTTCTCCTTCTCTCCCTTTCCCTCTCCCAAATATCCTTGACGATCAGCAACGCACTTGTAGCTCCTCCAGTGCTGCAGACGTACCTGGGCGTCGGTGATCACACACTACCAGATGAGCAGCTTGCTCGTTTACTCCTTTCCCATAAAAACAAATGTGCAGCAGCGTCCAAAGTGCGAGATGTCCGGTACTGCGATCTTCAATCCAGCTGCTATGTGGGGGGATTACGACATATCTTGTCATTAGGAGGTTTATATGGTACAGTGGACTTTTAAAAGATGATGAAGGCGGCCAAGAAATTATAGTCAAATGCGTATAATGAACATGTAAGATAAGAAGAAAAGAAGATTGAGATTCTTCCTAAATCATGTATGCTAAACGCAAACCCCTTAGACCAGTGATAAGGAGTAGAATAAATGGTGTATGGGTAACAGCACTGCTCTCCTGAACCTGAGCATGATGAGAACGGGTAAAAGATTCCGTGATGCTTGTATTGGAACAAGCTCCGCTTTTAAAGACAAGTGAACCTCATTGAATCCCATCACTGATGTTTTAAATAGAAAAGACTAAGCTGATAAATTGCTTTAAACATTGATTCAAGCGAGACATTTAAAGGCCCCAAAGTTTTTCACCGGTTCTTCACCGTGCAAGAGAAGACCTTCGTAAGAGCTTTACTCATGCCTAAATTTAATAAACAGTTTTGACTTTAAGATAACCTAAGTTAATACAATAAGGGATAAAACATCCCGTCACGTATCATAACTTTGAAACAATTGAAATTATATTCGACTTGTGTCACTAGAAGGGTTGTTAGAAATGCAAAATGTACAAATTTAATCTCTCTATTTTTGTTTCAGACTTAATCACGCTCTGGCGGGTTTACGACCGTGGTGGTGGCACGTTTGTAACGTCTGCTTGCACGCCGCGTGCTGCGCGCTCGTGGCGAGAGCCTGCGTGACAATAGCACGTCTGCAGCGTCCATTCGCTGCACTGGCCGCCCTATTGTTTGCAGTGCATCCTGTACATACAGAAGCGGTAATTGTATAATTAAAACATAGGTACAGTAGCAGCCTGTATGTGCCCACTGCGGGGCAAAGGCCTCCTTCTCAAATATTTGAGAGGACTTTGCCACGGTGCTCCAGAGTCGGTTTACGGACTTTCGCATGTCGTCGATACAATATTTTGTATTATTTTTCGGACGTGCAGGTTTCCGCACGATGTTGTCCTTCACCGCCGAGCAAGTGGTAAATACATGGAATAGACGTTAATTACATAGGGGCGACAGGTTACCTTAAGCTCAAGTAGTACTCCTATACCGTCACATAAGGAACCAGAAACTACTGTGGATATATCTTTTTAACATAGTAAATATAGATTGCAGATGTGAGTAGATCTAATGTGAGATTTGGGAAAATTAAGGCAATAACTGAAGTTTGATAATAACTAATGTAGCCAACTTTTTTTAAATTAGATAATAAATATTTTAATGGTATTTTTTAATTTTGTCGGTAGGTAGCTGGAGTGGTGGGGAGAGCAGATGTTTTGGCGTGCATATTTTTTCTCTCATCTCTGCTAGTCTACCATAGGTAAATATCTAACTCATATGTAGTTTAACAAAATTTTTTTACGATCATTAAAATATTTACTTGTATATACATTTAACCGCATTAAGATATTGCAATTTAAAAAAAAAACGGTTTTTGAAATATACATTAAAAAATTGAGTACAAATGTAAAACCTTTTCTATATTAGTTTACAGAATAACGAAATTAAAACGATTGTCGTTTCTGTAATCCCACTAATCGTTTATGATTATTACTTCATATTTATTCTTTTTTTTTGTTGTCCTTAAGCTTAAGGTTACAATGCCATGTGGCATTCTCTGCCAGTCAACCCTTGTCATGGTGAAAGGTAGTTGGCAGGTACAAAACAGAGAATAAAAACTATAGGTAGACTTCATAAAATAATAAATTGATATATAAATATAAACACACTATGTAATCAATTAAATATATATAACCTAAAATACAGAAACATGTAAACAAATATATAGAAATATAAATACATAAATGTAAAATTAAAATCGAAAATATAAGCCACAAAGTGTCTTAATAGACTGTTATATTTATAGACCCACGAGCGGCAGGAGATGCGTTTGGCTGAGCGTGTTCCTTGGAGCTCTCAGTATGCTAGCTAAGGAGACTGGCGTAACGATACTGCTTCTTAATCTTGCTATTGACTTCTACAGATGCTGGCCGTTCGTGAAAAGGTATGTTATTGTACCACTTCTTAACCGTTCATAACATTTCTAAACTTTTCTCAACTTCATTTTTAAGGGTGTTAGAGCCAAGCGGCGGCTTTTGCTGCTGCTCGAATGGGCCGGCTCGACCGGGTTGGTACCACGGCCTCGCATAATACCGGCGTGAAGTAGAGGCATCTTGTGCTTCTGTGTTTCGTTCGGTGAGTGGGGTAACCGGAGGCCCACTGCCCCTCCCTATACCCGCCTAATCCTCCCTCCCATCTCCCAAATACCCTTAAAGGCCGGCAACGCACCTGCAGCATCTCTTGTGTTGCAGATGTAGGTGGATGACGGTAATCACTTACCATCAGGTGAACCGCTTGCTCGTTTGACGTCTTTTCCATAAAAAAATAAGGTGGAAAATAATGCAGATGCTTATGGTATGCGGGCCTGGTCGATTCCATCAACTGCGCAGGAAATATAATAGTACCCAGATGCACTCACTCGTCTTCACCTTCCTGTATCCGTTGTCACGCTTGTGCGATAAGATCGGATGACGGTGTCTGCAGTGATAAAGACACGGGCACGCCACGACACGACCAGAAAAGAAAATCGATATTTTTTCCACAAAAATATGTTTGTTTTTTCGCACAAACATCGGTTTCGGCTGGCATCAGAACCCAGGACCCATACTTCAGCAGCCAGGTACGCTCTGTACTGAACTAAAACCGTAGTAAAGTAGCAGCTTGTAAATCTCTCACTGTAGATTTCATCGCATCTACCAAATAGCCTTAAAGGTCAGCAACGCCCCTGCAGCATCTCTGGTGTTGCAGATGTACGTGGGCGACAGTAATCACTTACCATCAGGTGAACCTCTTTTTCTTTTGCCACCTTTCCCATAAAAAAAATCTCTTCCATATATTGTACGAGTTTTCTGAAGTTCGAGTTTTCTGAAGTTCGAGTTTTCCAAAATCCATAATCTATACTTCAAATGTTCAGATGGATCTATTTCCGATGTCGTTTTCCTTGTAAAGTTTGAACTGTCTAAGTGTCTTATTAAATCATACACTCGTTACTCAAAGGGATAGGCAGGGATCACGGATTTTCATTTGGCACGATCCTGTAGAAGTCACTTTTCTTTTTGGGAGATATGTACATACGAGATTAAAAAAAAATTAAAAAAATGTCGAAACCGTATTTTGATAATGAAAGTACATTGGTACATTGGCTATTCAGTTGGGTTTCTTTTGTAACACACATTTTATAATGAAAATTCTTCCTTTAGAAGCTTTCTGAAAGGCATTGTTGAGAACGTCCAAAAGTTTCTCTTTCTTATTGATCTGCATATTTTCTCTGCTTACGCTTTTCTCTCCTGATAAATTGCGTCTTGAAAAGATAATACAATTTAAAGAAATTCGTGTCCAAGTTTATCAATTGAATTTGGAAATAATGTATTTCCAATAATACAATAAAATGTGGAGTTTTTCATCTGTGTAAGTTTAAAAATATAGGACTAGCAAGCCTTCATGGGGTTTCCATTTCACCCTTTACCTCATAAGTGATCTATCTCCGAAATTCAATCATTCCTGGAGATTTTCTGGTCAGTGAAAGGTATTTCGCTTTTATCTACGTTATTTTTTATCGAACTCCATTTTTTCTCTATATTCAGCAGAAGACTTGTACAGTCTAATGAAGAAGTGGAACAATGTGTGTGCCTTTAGTGCTTACACATACATATATACAAATATGTAATATATTCACTGGGAAAAGAGTTTAAAATAGAGAAGCTAATAATAATAATAAGCTACTTGATACCGCTCGCATTGTTCTGGTCTCCCCTGCCGGGGGCTTCCATCTGGTTGGGTTTTAGTTATCTATATAATTTAAAAAATATTATTTATATTATGGTATTTATTTGTATCTATATTTATTTATATATACAACCCAAGGAGATGAGTAAATATAGAAATACCCCACCAATAATAAGCTAAAATTAATAATTTAAAGTCCCATTATTTTTTCAGGTCATTCTACGCATGGAAAATCGAAAAGAAATGTACAGGGCTGTCAATTCGAACGTTCAAAGTAATATTATCTCTTGCACTACTGATATGTCTTCGTCTTGCTCTGCTGCAAGGGACATGGCCCTCGTTTTCACCGCAGGACAACCCGGCTGCTTTCCATCCCAGTTTTTTTGTGAGGTAATGAGAAGTTGCTTTTGTTTTTATATCTTAATAAGAAATTCCCTATAAACAAGATGGCTTAAACAGTCGGTACAAACAGAAATCAACTCACTTATTATTAATTGAGGACAGAAATCCAATTTAAGTCTTATTGTTTTTTAATTATAGATATTTAATCAATTATAGTTTTTACTAACTTAATTAACTAAAATTATATTATAGTAATCCGATTAAAAACTTCAAAAATGTTAAAAAAACTAAATACTTTATACAGACTAACTGAGTTGATTTTAAATTTATTCATGAATAAATTGGAAATAATTTACTTAGATAATTATAAAAATCTATCCAAAATAATCATTAGTCAGCCGAGGTAGCTAAATTTTAATAGTAATCAATTTTCAATTATCGTAGAAGGTCTCTGAGGAGAAAGTGGCATTTTTATGTACCATTGAATTGAACTTTATTACGCAGATTTTAGGAGAGCGGATTTCTAGAACGTTCTACTTTCTCCCCAGGGTTACGCTACTACGCAGGGACTGCTTGTTACTTAATATTACGTAGACTGCTAAAAACATTAATTTCGTTTACATGCAAGTTTTATCTAATCACTAAGTACGTTCTGAACTCTTAGTATAAGAATCCGGTTTGCTTGCCTTTTTTGAAATTAAAATGATCCATAAAAATAAATTTATAACATATTCCTTTTTGTTTTTTGTATAGTAGAAGGGGGCAAACGAGCGTTCGGCCCACCTGATAGTAAGTGATCACCGACGCCCACGAACATCCACAACACCAGAGGAGCCACAGATGCGTTGGCGGCCTTTAAGGAAGGAATAGGCTCTTTTGTTGAAGGTCCCTAAGTCGTAACTGTTCGGAATTACCGCTGGCGACAGCTGATTCCACAAAGTCGAAGTGCGCGGCAGAAAATTTCGACTAAAACCCACTGTGGTGGAATGCCAACTATCTAGGTGGTATTGATGGAACTTGGAATTCTGTCGCGATGTACGATGGTGAAACTCAGCGGCTGGGATCAATCCGAACAGTTCCTCAGAACATTCCCCGTGGTAAATTTTGTAAAAAATTCAAAAAGAAGCAAAATTATTCACTATGCACGGCCGGTGGGTTGGTATTATGTGACGACAAGCGCTAATTACTTCATTTACTTACAGACTGATGACGTTTTGCTACCTGGCTGCCTTCAACTGGTGGTTACTTCTCTGTCCCTGGACCCTTAGTCATGATTGGCAAATGGGATCAGTTCCTCTTATCACCAGTGGCTGGGATCCGAGAAATTTCCTAACGTGTGCTGCTTTCGGCGCAATGTTGCTCCTATGCTATCGCTGTATAGCCGACATCGAGGTAAAAATAGGTTTTGCAACAAAATATGCTAATGACTTACGAAATGTTTAACTCGTTTAATATTGAGATTTTATTTAGTTTTAATTTTTCTGAAAAAACGCGTGATTGTTTCTTCAGACGTGGAGGCACTTTGTGAACAAAATTTTCGCATGGCTAAACCTCCTTTTATCATTTATTTGTCCTTTTCATGAATCGAACCTGCGACTCGCTAACCGCGCCGAAAAATTTATATGATTTTCAATAACACTTTCATTTATCATACATTTGTGTAGCTAAGTTATCGTAGAAAAATATACAAATTTTCAATAGAGAAAATTGACATACAGTAATAAATAAAATTAAATCTAAAACCAAGCTTACCACGTAAAGTAGCAGCATCCGGTAAGTGCCCACAGCTGGGCAAAGGCTTCCTTCTCAAATATCAAGGAGTGCTTTGAGCCGGGAAGGGCCCGCTTGTGGGTTTGCGGGCTTCACATATCCTCGAAATATTTTTTTTTATTATTACACAGATATGCAGTTTTCTCAAAACCGTACTGGTACCGGTGAACGAACCCAGGTAACTCTCGCTCTATGCAATTAATCATGACCACTAGACTACCACCAGAGGTTTCCCCGTGATCACGGGTGCTCTAAAGCACTACAAACATCGGGATAATACAAATAAAAAAAAAACCGCTATAAAATCCGTAAATAATACTTTCGTTTCAAAAGTGTAGTTATAAGAATTAAATACAAGTATTCAGACCCATTGTACCAGTTATTATATTAAATATATATTATACTATTATAATTGAACTCCCGAAAATTGCCATAAGCCGAAACTAGTCGGTTTATTAAATAAATGAATGAAAGGCATTGTGAGACAAATCACAAGAGGAATCTTTAAATTCTATTTCTTTGCAGATACATCGGCACACGCCTGCCGTTGTTGGAATATTATTGCTGGTGGTCCCGTTCGTACCGGCCAGCAATTTGCTCGTTACCGTCGGTTTTGTCATAGCTGAACGTGTCCTATACATTCCTAGGTGATCGACATTACTTCTTTTAACCAAATGTTCAAATGTGGGTAAAATAATCACATCAATATAGCACATATTGATATGATTATTTTATCTGTCCTGATGAAAATAAATAAATTCTTTTTGGGGGGTCTGTTATTTTGATAAATAAGAATTGAAACAAAAATAATAAATTTATTATTTGAAAATTTGTTGAAACATATTTTGATTATTTTTTAAATAGATTTTCACAATTTTAATCTACGTATTATCTATCATCTGTCGGCGTAAGAGTCTGCAACTTCTTTTCTTCCCGTTTATGTCGAAAGTGACGACTTAGCGTGAACCCTTAAAATTGCAAGGGCGACCGACAGATGGTTGGTTTTATATGTATATGTTAAAAATAAGGGCACCATCATAATTTTTCCACATTCTTGTTTCAAATGTGTTGTTCCTTCAACAGCGTTGGCAGCGTCATAATAACAGCGTATGGTGTTCAGTTAATGTGGTATTCCAAACCTGGTACGAAAACCTTTCTGGTATTTGGCTTAGCCGTCTTGGCTGGCAGTGGAGTGGCGCGCACCCATCGTAGAAACGCTGATTGGCGAGATCGAGCAACACTCCTCAGGTGTGTATTATTTTAATAAAATATTGTTTCTTATTTATTGTAAATTGTTCGCTTAAGTGAGATATTTTATACTTCTCTATTAGCGTCGCAACTGTGCGATGTGTTTCCGGGTCTCGGGTTCGGTTGCTGTTGCAATGTATTTCATTCGGTCAAATCGTACGGTCCAACTTACAATTGTTTCAGGTTGTTTTGTGCGTTTGTAATTCAGAGCACCGTGTATTTCAAGTAAAATTTCATATATTTACGAACGAAATATTTTTTTTATTTAACTAACACCAGAGTAAACAAACGAGCAAACAGATCACCTGATGGTAATTGTTTACTGCAGCGCATGTATCATCATTCCATCCATTACATTAGTCAAATGTCCGCAGACATTTTATTAAAAGAAATCGTTGCCTTTTTCACATAAAACAGTTGGAATAAGGAACATCAGAAAAAACCTCAGCGCCAAAACACATACGTCACGTGACACTTCAGATAGTGAATCTATATGTTACGGATCGTCGACATCTTACATTACATTTTCCTCTCTCTCTAACCACTCGTAATATTTACACCTTCAATGATTATGTTCCATCTTTATTTTAAACATTTTGTCATTTTCTGTTTTGGCTAGAAGTTATATAAGAAATATATAATAATAAATTTTAATAGGAATTATTAACAGAACGTTAATTTATAACATAATAGCAACGTTTTTATAATACAAAAAGATTTAGATACGTTACTAGGGCAGCTCTAATGAAGCGTACAAAAGACTACAATTGTTGCCTTTGGTTACAGTAGCTTTCGAATAAGTAGGCGATTTGCACGTACTTCACAGTTGCTGGTTTGTTAGTAAACAACGTACATTTATTATAAAATCATTGTTTATTCTATAATTGTATTAAACAACCAAACCGTATGTTAAGTAGTTGAAATTTAAATATAATTGGATTACTCCTTCAAAATGTTTCTTTAGTACTTTTTAAAATGCTTGTGAAAAGAGATTTATCAACTCAATTCTTCATATTAATTAAAGCCAACAAGCCCTCTGTTAAACATAGAGCTTTCCAAGAGACTGCCATAGAGCAAAAAAAAGGTCCAACCACATGCATTCATCGCCTTTCCATAACACTTTTCAGGACATTGTCGTTCCACCAAAAGTAAATACTAAATTATACCTTTTATAGATACTACGCCATTTTATGACATATAATTAAATAAGGTTTAAATTGCATTCGGTCATATTTTATTGATCAAATAATAAACTCCAAAAGGGTTTAAATTAATACACCGTGCTTATAAAAAAAAAGTGCTCAAATTTCCTCTCGCAAATAATTTGATAAGCTAATACCTATTTTGATTAAAAAAAAACTCTGGCAGTCACTTTTTTATTCCGCGAAACATTTATTACCGTTTTACGAAATTTTATTAAGCGTTGCGTAAAATGTTTACCACGATTTACACCTTGCAATATTCGCTTCACGGTTGTCGGATTTAGGCGTAAATCACCAACGTAATGTGTTTTGTTTGTTTCAGGTCGGACTTGGTTACTTTGCCGCAGAACGCTAAATTGCACTACAACTTTGGAAACTTCCTACGCGAGACGGACCAACAGGACAATGCTATCAAACATTACAAAGAAGCTTTGAGGTATAAAGATGTTTGTCTCGCTCGAGGGGAGATGGAACATTAGAGGTGTATCGCGTGTTCGAAATATTCTTTTGTTTGTTATTTCTCAGACATGCAGGTTTCCTAGCGATGTTCATCTTCAACGTCGAAGTGCAAGTGATAAATTGAGCACTTGCAATTATTATTAACAATTTTAGTAGTGCCGGCAGGATCGAACCAGGGTCACACGCTTACGATAATATTTAAACGAGTCCACTAGGCTAACACGGTTCTCATAATTTTATCTACTATGTTTCATACAGGTTTTATTTCGAATCTCTATGTTTATTTATTTTTAAATAGTAGTGGGGTAAGCACATCTCTTTTCTTGATTCACAAATGAGCACGAAGTCCTAGTCAACGCAGTCACAATGCTCCACACATACATACTCTTTAAATTAACTAATTGACGTCGCCGACCTTGAATGATATGGATTGGGGGATGCAAGAGAGGTTGAGAACTGGGGAAGAAAGGAGAGGAGTGGGCCCACGGTTACTTGCCGACACAGCTGAAACTGCCGCTTGGCTCTATCAAGTTCTTTTCTTCTACTACCTCTCCCTATTTTAGTTCACAGCTGAACAAAGGTCTTTCCAAGAAATATATTAATAATAAAGACGGTATATTTTTTTTGAAATGTTTGGCCATACTCACCACGATTGGCAAGCGGATTGGTGAGCACAGTGCCGATACCGTCGCTCTCTGATCGCTTCCCCACATTTTTTTTTTTCATGGAAGTAACGGCAAACGAGCAAGCGGTTCACCTGATGGTAAGTGATTACCGTCCGCCCACATATATCTGCAAACCATAGATGCTGCAGGTGCGTTGCCGGTCGTTAAGGATATTTGGGAAATGGGAGGGAAGAGAAGGGGAATAGGGAGGGGGTGTGGGCCTCCGGTTACCTCACTCACCGAACGAAGCGCAACAGCACAAGATGCCTCTACTTCACGCCGGTACCTATTCGGTCGACCGGGCTATTCGAGCAGCAGCTAAAGCCGCCGCTTGGCGCTACCACGCTTAGAAAATTACTAGGGTTTTCTTCATCCAATCTGGAGTTTTTCCATGAAGCTTTACAAATGTTATTTGGTCATTATTTATCATCGCTGGGTATAAGAAACTAAGGACCTATACGGACGCTCTATTATTAACGTGCTTATAGCACTAACAATTAAATAAAAAAAAATTACCAGGTTGTGGCCGACCTACTCGAGTGCACATAACAATATCGGCACTCTTGTAGCTGGAGTGGAGAATGCTGAACATCATTTCCTGCAGGCGATAAAGTACAACAAGCACCACGTCAACGCCCATTACAACCTCGGGAAATTATACAAGTAACCTTTTCCTTTTTCATATTTAATTTTGAATCGTATTTGATCTGTTCCTCGTTGGTTAATGATTCTTGTAGATTACTGATTAAAGAACTATGAAACCTAAGTTAAATCATAAATACCAAGTGGTAATGATGTCAGTGAGATAAGAAGAAAATCCGGGGACATGTGATAACAGACTTCCGCACCCCACTAGAAACAATTAATGTGGCAGCTCTGAGAAGAAGATAGACAGATACTAGGTTAAAGGGTAGGGATCCAACGGAAGTAACTTAAACGACAAGGCCAGATTAAATTCATGTCGTGTAAAACTTGTATACATGATATTAAGTAGTAATGTTTGTAATATACTGGTATCGGCATAAAATATGACTAAGGGATATATATATAGCAACGACTAAGGTACGTGGTTGGTACTGTGATCGCCAAACCGTTTGCATTGTTTTTATGGTAAAGGCGGCGAAGAAGCAAACTGTTCACCTGATGGTAATTGATTACTGTCGCCCGCGTACATCTGTAACACCAGAGGGGCTGCAGGTGCGTTGCCAGTCATTACGGATATTTGGGTGAAGGGAGGAAGCATGAGGAGGGGGACTCACCGAACGAAACGCAGAAGCACAAGATCCCTCTACTTCACGCTGGTATTCTACGCGGCCATGGTACTACCCCGGTTGCGTTGGCCCATTCGTAGTTATCAAATTTGTAATACATTTATTTTGTATGAAACTTAGATCGATTTGCCGTCATTTTACGTACTAATTTTCACCGAGATCGTTAAAGTATTAAACGATATTTGGGAAATGGGCGAGAGATAGAGTTTACCGGTTATATCACTCACTGAACGTATCGCAAAAGCACAAGATGCCTCTACACCGGTATACTGCGACGTTGTGATACTACCCTGGACGAGCCGGCACATACGGAGAATTTCATTTTCTGAAAAAAAAAACAATATTGTCTTTGTTTTATATTTTATAATACGAGTTTATTGAGTTGACTATGATTCTAAGACTCTTACCACATTACATGCTCTTTCAAAGTGTATGGTCATAATACTAAGAATACTGTTACGGAGAATTGTCGGTATGAAATTTAAGTTTGTTATAATTATGAATTTAGATTTGATTTTTAATATTTAGGAAAAATGGACGCATAAAACAAGCAATCAAAATGCTGCAAAAATGTGTGCTTCTTCGGCCACAATTTGTTCAAGCCCACGTGGAACTATTGACACTGATTCAAGAATCAGAGAAACAGAAGGTCTTATCGAGATTAGTGCAGCTGGAACCCAGTAATTGGGAATTTTACATTTTATACGGAAACTGGCTAAAAGAAAAAGGTTAAATTACTTTCATATTCTTAATGTAATCTTGAGTTGAATTTATTTCGTTTTACTTTACTGATAAATAATTAAAATAACAATGGATAAACAATATCAAAAATGTTCTAACGTCAACCTAACCTATACTCGATGTATCCCGCTCATTTTTGAGACTATGTGAAGGTAGAACTAGTATATGCCGAATCCAATATCACAGAAATGAATGGGAAGCAGCATATCTACAGGGTGGGTACCGGCACTGCGCTCAACAATCCTGCCAAGTATGGTCAAATCTTCCGCGCATGACATTCCAGCTTTAGTTGGCGCTTTCATGGAAAGACATGTGGACTTTCATAGACTGATGAAGGTGAAGAATATTAATCTATACTGGTTCAATAAGGCGTGTATTTGTTCACGTTAACGTGCCTATGATCATTGTTAGATATAGTGTAAATTGTAAAAAGTTGATTTGATTTGAATATGGGACTTGCTCTAGATATTTTCTTTACTGATATTTAAAATTTCAGGTCTCTACGGACCAGCGTCTAAGTGCTACCTTGAAGCCACAAGATTGACATTTAAAAATCGAAATATTGATAGTGTGATAAGAGGCGATCTGATTTCATTTCGATCTACTGCATTGATATATAGGAAGCTGGGACAGAAATCAAGAACCTTGCAGCTCTTAACAAGGTTAGAAAACACTGAGATATGTTATATTTATTTCGTTTGTTAAGTTTCACCGGTACATCCGCAATCTCTCGTTATCTCTTGCTCCCCAAATTATCTTATTAATTGGGAAATGATACTGCGTACTTGCTTTCGCCTGTTTCTTCTCGATCCGAGGAATTTTTAATTCCTTATCCTCGAAGTATCAAGAATTTAATTTTTTTTTAATTTTTTTTATTGTTTTTATATATATATAGTATCTTATTGTTATGCTTATAATGTATGTAATTATAGATGGCAAACGTGGCGAAGAGGTTGGCCCAGCATGGCTGCGGCGCACATGTATTTAAGGGAATGGCGCCTCAAAATGGAGTTAGAAGGTCGTGTTCAAATCTACAGTAAGGCAGTGAATCCAGTAGTAAGTATATCGTGAACAAAACCTATGCATAATTATAGAGTATATCATATTATAGACTGTCATAATCTTAGATTTTTATTGAGTAAATATTACTCTTCTCGCCCAAGGGTATACAAACTGTACTACTGAGCACTGTCCTGTCTAATTTCTGAGGTGGCTTTAGGACGCTACGGTATTCCGCTGAGGGTTGACGAACTTCACAATATTTTTTTTTTAATTTACGCTTCGTGGAAAGCACATTTTCTTATGACGTTTTCCCCCGCCCACGATGAAGTGAAATTATTAATTTAAGTAGAGTTTTTACCAGATACAATTCTCAGATTTGTTTTTGTACCATTCAAAAATAGAACAAGAGCACTTGTCAGTCTATTACGTAACTCTGGCGCCACACGTAATTGAGATCGGGTTTGTTTTTACAATTCGATAGATTCGATAGTATGACAGATAGCATTCGAATGTTGTTTCATAGTTACGTAATTGACCCCGTAGTGACCACGGCTTTGACAGCATAATAGATCGTCGGACAACAACATATATTTTTTAACTTTCACTAGTTTACTTTAAACATTTTCTCATACAGAAATCCACTACGTGTTTCGACCACTCCCAGTTGATCGTTGAAGTGGGGACGGTAAAGAAAAAAGAAGACAACGATCAAAGCGAATACAGTTTTAAAACTAAAGAACACAAGACAAAAAGTGTTGAAGGTCGTGTAAGCAAAAGTGAAAAAAGAGACAGTGCGTGTAATATCAAAACGTGTAAAATTAAAAAGCGTGGAGTAGCTATTTCATCGCAAATTAAGACAACGCATAATAAATCTGAAATCGGACTCAAAGGAAAGAAATGTTCCATACATAGGAAAGAAAAAAATACCAAAGACAATAATATCATACAAAAGCTATCGGCGCCTCTTGCCGAACATATTCTTATCAAAACTTTTTAATTTTGTTACATAAGCTTAATTGTTTTTATTCTTTGAAATGTTTGATCTATGTATACTTGACTGATGAAATGCTGAGGACATGAATGATTAAACACTGTATCTAAGGTAAATGAGGATAGTTGTAAATTAAGCCGACAATATCGCAACTTAAACTTAAGGAACGTTTAAAGATAAACATTTCGCGAACAGGTACGCTTTGAAATATTTTTCATACCCCAACCACATTCAAGACAAACTTATATAAAAAAAACTATACTTTTCTAATAGCTTACTTATTTACCGAATCACTTAAAACAGTTAGGAGTTCCTTAATCTTTAATGTTAATTAAAAATGTACCTATTTGCGAAATATTTAATTGAATTTTAGATAGAAAACTAATTTAAACCAAAAATTTTGTAGTGAAAGTAAAAAGAAAAGTTATATTTTTGACAGATAAAATGTCGGTGTATCTCGATGACAATGCACCGTTTTTTACGCTAACGTTAGGTATTATAATGCATGTGCACAAAGCAGTGCTCTGCTAGGATTGCCATACAAATAAAATTCTTATTATCAAGAGTCCAAAGTAGACGATGACGCATGAATGAGGTTCAACAGCACACGAAAACTTTGAAAAAAAAAAGGATTTTTGCAAAACATTTGATTACGTGGTTGTTTTTTTCTTTTTTCTTTTTGGTATTCATATATGCAGGTATTTGGTATTTATATAGTCATATCAATTCTAGTTTGATTTATTATTATGTTTTTAAATATTCGAGTATCATTTTTTTTAATGAATACCAGCAATATTTTTGACTTTATTATTATTTCTAATCACTACTCCAACGAATCATTACGGTCACGTTAATAGTAGAATGGCGGGCTCGAACATGCAACGTCATGTTTCGTAGTCCACAGTCTAAACGGCGAGCGAGGTAAAGCGAGCGGTTAAGATCTTGCAACAGAAAATGTGTTAATTTACGATAAATGCTTTGCCTTGATATTAAAATCACCCAATTATATGTACATGTAAACAAAACATAATATATTTCTGTATATTTATTGATGTAAACAACGTATGCGCTTGGCTTCATAACGATTTTAAAATATCGAATCTGGCGTTCATTAATGAATCAGTGCTGTTTCTACAATAAGATGTATATAATAAAGTTAACTATTATCTAAAGGCACACAGGAATGCTTTGAATGTACCGAGAATAAACCATTGAAATATTATAGTTGTATTCTTTTTAAAGTAAATCTATTACTTTTTCTTAGATCTATTACTCTACTTTCTTAGATCTATTACTTCTCTTTACCTTATATCTTAGAATAACGCTTTCTGATCGGTCTGCCCAGCGAGCATTGACAATTTTTTTTTCTGGGGAATAAGGGCTAACGTGCAGACGGCACACCTAATTATTACCAAGTTATTATCAAGGCCCACGCCCTGCCGGCCTTTAAATATATTTGGGGAGTGAAAAGCGAGAGAGGATCTTCGGTTACCTTATTCACCGAACGAAACGCAGACGCACAAGACGCCTCTACTTCACGCCTGTATCCTGCGATGCCCTGGTACTTCTCCGGTCGAGCCGTACTATTCGAGCACCACCAAAAGTCACCGCTTGGCTCCACGTCCTGCTCCTTCATGTATTTTATGCCACCGGTGGTTGTTGCTTAAAAAGAAAGGTTTGTATTCAGCAGTGGACTTCATTAGGCAAATGAAGAGAAACAATGGAAGTATGAATTGTTATTCAGATTTTAAATATAGAAGACATGAGGCTCTTGTACACAATATAGGTCTATTGAAGTCCACGGTTGAACAAAAACCGAGAAAGCACAGTGCCTGTACCCTCTCAGTAGTGACGCTGCTCCGCACCACTTATCCGTGTCCAAAAATCACGAAGAATGTTTCTCCATCTTTCCGTCACCAGAGCCACGTCAGGTAGCGAGCAAAGTGCACCACGTGAAAGTGTGGTTAGCGATTGGATAAAAATATAGAGTTATTCCACGTTACGCCCATTAACATTATATATATGGTGAGTGACAAAAATAATGAGCCCCACTTCTTCTCATCATTGGTCTTGAATCAAATCCCACAGACTAATGATGGGGACCAGCATCACTAGTCATCACCTTCTCGCCCAGTGTGGTGAGAATTATCAATAAAATACTCCTTCTTTGTGCTGATGACTGTGTAAGAGCATGAACTTCTCCAACTTAAATCAACACACAACAAATAGCGTGAATACCTCCCGTTAATATCTCCACAGCTACAACTATATCTTTAAGAGTGTTGAAGAGTCGAGCCGAAACGTTATAATACTATCCACAACTATATACTGCTAGTTTCAACTGCAGACTAATTCTTATTCAGCTTTTTATTTAGCAGAAACTAAATAGTTCTCGGCCGAACAGCAGCATCACACAAGGTACTTCCATTAGGAAGAATCTCTTATTATCGCAACCCACGGCAGTCGAAAGTAATGGCGATACCAAACATGTCTCAGATTACTTTGGATGGTTTAGGTCTGGAATATTTGAAATTGTTATTCTTGTAGTCAGACCCTTAGATTTAGTTACAATTTACCATAATCGACTACTGCTGAACATACACAATGCATGGAAGATTTCCTAAACGCGCTGGACTGGTTGCTCAGTGAGAGCAGAGGCTTTTAAGGTGCTCTGCACGCGTGGATTCGTATCCTATCCTCGTTACCATAGAGTTTCAAAACATGAGTCGTGATTGTTTCGGCAAACAGAAGAGCGCAGTCGAACGCCTATGACTTTATGCGAGGAGTCCACAAAATCAAACCCACATTTACAGTATAATATAATAATTTACCAACATTATACCTACCTAATATACCTACCTACATTTATCACAGATCAATACAACGACAAAATACAAGTATATAATGTTCGCTTAGTATATTTTTATATATTAATCGGACCAATGAAACTTAATTACCGTAGGCGTAGCTCTAGAATTCTGTGTTTATTGTATTCTGTATTAACTGATCCAAATTCTCCTTTTTATCTTAAGAATAATCTCCAATATCTTTATTCTGCTCATGACAGAGAGCCTCGGTCCATAAAACAACTTAAAATTCGCATTCCACAACATAATACAGGATACTATAACTCTACTTTTACTGTTCAAGCTACACTCCTCCGGAACGCCCTGCCCGATAAGATAAAAGCAGCTCCTAGCAAGAAATCATTTAAGAGTCTAGTTCGTGATTACCTAATAGATCATTGACAATATTCGACTTATCTATTTTTGATTTTAATTATATATTTATTTATGTTTTTTTTTAAAAACTTGTATACGTATTTGTGTATTTAATGTTATAAATATTTATTTAATTATATAGTGTGTTTATATGTACTTATCAACTTATTATTATTGGAGTTTTTTTTTATTCTTTGTTTTATACCTGCCAACCACCTTTCACAATAACAAAGGTTGACTGGTAGAATGCCACTTGGCATTAAGTCCGCCCATTGTAACCTTAAGCTTAAGGCTAACAATAAATAATAAATAAATAAATAAATTAATCAATTAATTACCTTTTATATAAATTCGATATCTTTTCCGATACTGTAACTTTAGTAATAAAATTAATGATGCTTATGCTATAATATATTTATTCTATTGAAATAAATATCATGGCGCTGAATTAAACTAATATCAGGAAGAGATCTGAGAAACACTTAAAAAATATTTTCGTTCACTCTCAGCAAATTCGTTCAAATCCAATGAACTGGCAAATTGTTCCGAACATTAGAATCAGATATCGTAATTGCTTAATTCTGATTGTAATCTGGGATAGATTCACCAGTTATTTAGTGAATAGAGTATATGGTTTAAAATGTACTCTTTATGTCTTCCTTTTCTTCAAAAATAGCCGAGGGATCTGCATCTGAATCAGCCGATACAAATGGAGAAGAAACAGGTGAAAGAAACTCGACAGGTATTCTTTTTGTTTTCCGCAGGTTTTTTTTTAAATAATACAATATTGCAATAAAGCTATTGGAACCGCCTTATAGCGATCAACTCATTCCCAGGGGATTATTATCATCTACGTATTTCATTATATTATAATAACCCTTTTTATTAAAACTTTATTCAATAACTTTTTTAAAGTTATTAACAGGAAAGACTTTACGCACTTACTGGGGTTTTGTTGTAAAAACGTATACGTTGCTTCGAACTATGTTATGAACAACTCGTTCATGAAGCAACGTCTCTGTATCGCAACTATGAAGTTCAGCGACTTGCATGGCAAACCTGTGTCTATTTCTAGTATTTACATTGTTTATTTTCTTTACGGTATATCCTTTTTTATTATGCGGTAAACGAGCAAGCGGTGAAGCACAAGATGCCTACTACTTCACTACTTCACGCCGATATTTTGTGTGGTAGTTGACAGTCCATTCAAGCGGCATCCAAAGCCGCCGCTTGGCTCTATCACGTAAAAAGTTGAAGAATTAGCATAATAGTTACTATGGTTTCCCTGATTTGTATGTAAGAACGTAATAACTGTCAGTAGACCATTTTGAATAAATCTATTATACACATCATTCTGATTAAATGTTATTATGTTTTTTGTACGTGGTAGACCCAAACAGTGGCTTTTGTTGCTGCTCGAATGGGCCGGCTCGACCGAGGTAGTACGATGGCCTCGCAAGGGCATGGCGTGAAGTAGAGGCATCTTGTGTTACTGCGTTACGTTCGATGATTGAGGGATCCGGAGGCCCACTCCACTCCCCATCACTCATCCATATCCTCTCTCCCAACTCTCAAATACCCTTAAAGGCCGGCAACGCACCTTCGGACCCTCTGGTGTTGCAGATGTGCGTAGGCGCCGGTAGCCACTCACCATCAGTGAGACGAAAGCTCGTTTTCCAGCATTCCCTTAAAAAAATACTCTACACAAGCACATTTAATTTTTTATCAAAGGTTAAATTATTTACTTCAATAAATTTACCTCCTATAAATGATTCGTATTGCCCTCTTGTGCAAAACGAATTTAGTTTCTACCATCATTTGTTCCTTTTCATCATCAGCTTGTTGACAATCTACGTTTCTCCATTTATTGTAATCATCTTCTTATATAATTTTTTTTTATTTACGCGAACAGTAGACATTTGAAATGAAACTATTATATACGGATTTTAACGCGTTTAATTTCGTTTTTTATTTTCCCGACGTTTCGATTATTTTCCTGCCAAGGATCATTCGCTAGGCATTTCAATAGAAATCAAAAAAAACATCCTAATTTCAGTAATAATCGAGAAGATGGCTGGGATCCAGTAATAAATAAAATTAAATCTAAAACCAAGCATACCGCAGCCTGACCTAGATACTGTGGGCGCTTTCTGCGTAGATCGGACCAAGCATGAATAAACAAAAGCTGAGGTTAGTCCGAGTCAACTATGACATCTGGACGTCGTCTAACACCTCACTCCTCCGTGACCACGGCTGCTGTAAAGCAATCGAAAGGTAGGGAATATAAAAAAAAATCCTTAATTAATAGTTTCATTTCAAATCTTCTTATTTATCATTAACCAAGAGCCAACATGCATTTCTTTCTTTCTATCACCGGTGGGATTTTTGAGTCGGAACATTCGTATTGTTTTCCACCATCATTCGTTCGCCCGAACACCGTTAGTTACCTGGCAGGCACCACGTGCGGGTATGGTTGGCATTTGGCGTTTGAATAAAAATATGGATACGTTCCCCTTTACATTACAGTTACTGCAATGATGATCTTTTCCTTAGTCGTGTCGTACGAATCTCACGATGAGACACTTTTCATGTACCACTAGATAGTTATATAAAATGAATATGCTGTTATAATATATGGATTACAAGTTCTGTCAACATGTGACGTTCATCACAAAGAAACGTAATAGGGTCGAACATGTTCGAGCGTGCGATATCAATCTATTGTTTGTGTCACCAATATAAAACTCACAGCGTGATAAACTGAAAATTTGACGAAATAAATCGTAAAACATTTATTCCGATAACTGTGACAATTTTTTATACAACATCTTTTTCCTAGAATATATTTAGGAGCTTCATTTGTATAACCATATTTTGTAATATAAAACGGACCGTGTTAACGTACAAACAATAAGTTATAACACAATGTAAAATATTGGAGAGTGTTTGGTTTTCGCGCTATATTTATTTTTGGTATAACACTATTTGACATTTTTTTCTTTTGTTTTTTTTACTTCATCTTTTATTATCTTTGTATTGTTTATGTATCACTTGATCATATAGTATGTGTGTAGATGTAAGTATCGGAATAAACATCTTTAATGTCTTTAATATAAAGTCCACGAAATAGATTTTGACGTGGTAAGCTCTGCACTTAAATTTTCAATTAAAAATTTAGTGAAATAGAATGGTAGTCGACACTACATCGAACCCTAACAATGCTTTAAAAAAACGTATTGTTTTTTAGTTCTCCCAACATTACTAAGGAGAAAATTGCCTTCAGGGTCAGGGTCAAGTCATATTCATATGACGATGAACTATTTAGGGGCTGTTAATGTTAAAGTTAGAATTCGTATACATACATCCAGCCATGGACTTCTAAAGGACCACGAAATACAATTAGAATTAGATTATTGTAATTACATCTTGAAACACTATACAATAATATAACCTGAAGTGCAAACTTGGTGTACACTTTTATTTTAAATCGGATGAAAATTGAACTAGAATACTTAACGAGCTATTGGAAGTTCTGGAAGTGTATTTTAGCGCTCTCTAAGTGCCGTCGCCGGCGCGGGGAGTTCCATTAATCAAAAATGTCGTAGAATAAAATATAAAGTCACTGTCGCAGCTGCCGGCCTGATGTTTCAATGGTAATGGTCTCGATGTTATATTTCACGGAAATATGATATTGTGATAACAACGAGGAAAACCGAATAATGATTATGCGGGGGAAATAAATAACGAAGTTCGTAGATAAGCACGATATGTAACTAAGAAAACGAATTGTTTTGTAGAAACGTTTAAGTTCATGGTCGTGGAACGAGTCCCACATAAAGTCAATATTATATCCAAGCTCTCGAGCTATTGTGTAATTCTGTTGATAATCGTAAGATACACAGATCAAAAAAGTCTATTAAAAGGACTAAGGGTCCATGTTCTGCGTTCTCTACACCATTCATTTCGACGAGCGCGATTCCCGTGACGTATCGGTGGGCACCTAATTGGGCGTCGAGCTTGTAGGCCGTGCTCATGCAGTCGATTTCGCACAGTTTGGGGACTTACGTCAACACCGTTTGAATTTTGTAGCCTCAAACTGATCTCTCGAGCGGTTAACATAGGCTGGCGTCTTGCAGTCAGTTGTATGTACCGGTCTTGCCGAGTGGTTGTACTCCTTTTACGGCCTGAATGCTGTTCAGCGGGTTCCCTTGTATTATTGTAGCGCTGCCAAAGACGACAAATAACACTTCTATGAATGCCAAAATGCCGGGATACCTGAGATTGATTACTTCCCGCTTGCAACATCCCTACAGCTCTTTGCATTTCATTTGCCGTCAAATGACGTCGCTCCATGACGTAAAGAATATCTAACAATTCAATTTTGTCGCTAACTTTATTTAAATGGTTGGTAAAATTATAAAATCAAGACTAAACGTAGCAATAAAAACGCACTTAAATTCAAACAAATTCCCTTTCATTTAATTTTATGAAAAAAACAAAACATAATCGAAACCTTTTTTTTTTAAGTTTACATACCTACGCACTTTGGGTGAGTAAAGACTTAGAAATTAATGTAATGGTAAATTTGTAATATCATGCATGTTGCTTAGACTTTTTTGATGTGTGTATATCGGTTTCAATTTGAAATTACAATCATCTGTTCGTTAGATATTATCATAGAAACTCTAATTAATCTAATCGAATATCGTTTCCGAGTAAGCTAGACAAGTCTCTACGACGCGATCTCTCGTAATTACAAATCAAAACTAATTGCCGGATATAACGAAGCGAGGCCAGAGATTACGTTTAAAATCTGGTTTTTGATTATTATTTTCAAACTGACTGATACTGACGAACCGTCGTCTGAACAATGTACACTTGCTTTTGAGTGTTTCAACGTTGGTTCTTACAACACCCGTGGGAAGATATGCTGTGGCGGAACTGTTCGGCGTATGTCCAGTCGTAGACTATTCAGAAGCTGGTGACGATGAAGAAGTGTACCGTACATTCAATATTATCAATTACGTTGTCAATAAACGTTGAACAGCTGTTATGAACGCTTAATGTCTGCTAATTTGTCGAGGAACTCGGGTCTAAACGTTCAACAATAAAAGAATCATTAAATTGAAAAAAAAAATTAACGCTCCAAATCACAACGAAACATTGTTATTAGGACATTAATTTCATCTTTATATTAAATAAAAGCTCTGTCAAGCAAACTTTCGGTTCTCGGAAATTGTTTATTTTTAATATCCCGTCTCTTCATTTTATTTGTTTAATGCTTTGCCATGATTTTCATTATACAGGGTAGATGCGACCTTGTTGATGTTTAGTGACAAATTAATTAGTACTAGTGGTCATATTTGTTAGGAAAAGTTGTTGGGGAAGAAGGTGTCCTACCATGTTTGTAAAAAGAGAAGAGACGAAGAGAGTTCGGTCAAAGTTTATCAATAGACTCTCTTGGATCGTATGGCTGAAGCCTCTGTGTGGTACACAGTTTAAAAATGTAATGTACTTTTCAGTAAGACTCTGCTTCTGATCACAAGGAAAGAACAACTCAAACCTGGTTTTTGAACAATATTTCGGACCTCATAAGAGCTGAAGACTGACCCTCCCACTATCCAGGTCTGAACTGGAGTAGAAACTGCAGCCTGCCAAAAACGTTAGTCCAACATTGTATCACTCAAGACATCTTTAATGCATGCATTGGCTTTATTCCTCCATGGTGTGTAAATCCATAAATATTAAAGGCCTATAAATACAATTGTTTTTAATTAATCGATTAGAATTCGATAAAAAAATTGCACTTTTTTATCTTTTGTTTTGTTGTTATTGCGCCGCTATCGGTTCTTTAAAAAGGTATTCATTTTAATATGCAAAAGAACACATTATAGTCATACTTCGTATAATAATTCCATGAACAATTTTACGCACCGTGTTAAATTTTGATCGAACACAGATAACTCATATTTCACAAATTGCTTGTCACAGAGACAAGTAATCTTAAAAAGTTTATTTTTTTTTAAAAATTAGCTTTTCGGCAATAATGTTATGATTATAATTTTTATAATCCAAATTAAATGTTATGCTATGTAATATTGCGAGATATCCTATTAACTAACATTGTCTCCTTCGTCTGCTTTAGGCACGGTCAATTTTTCGTGTTCTATCCATCATTTACGTAAGATCAGAAATTTTTCTTATGAATCTAAAATCTTTCTCTTGCTCATTCAAAAGATTTCCGATTGAATGTTGACAGTATTCATTCTCAGACAGATTCAGTTTGAATATTGATAACATTTTTGACTATCTATGGTTAGCCTAACAGCCTCCTGTTCGACATAGGCTTTTCTCTAAAGTGTTATTTGCCTTAATGGCTTCGCTTGGCAGTACTGGACATCCTCGGCTGGTGATTGTAGGTTACATTATTAATATACAACACGACACATATTTGTCATATGAAAATAATATACTCAATAAATTTATTACATAGGTGACGAATTTCACACAAACTTTCTATTCTATTTTACCCCCTTAGAGGTAGAATCCTTGCAGGACATGTTGTTTTATATAAATATGTATATATTATAGATGATGCGCCGAGCTGTAAAAAAATATAATAAGTAATCAACAGACTTCGAAAACTTGACTTGAAATGAGTTTAAAATAAAACTTAATAAATTTTTTCGGGTAAAATGCTACTATGATGTCAAAGAATATTTAATTTAATAATTATTTATTCATTATTATTATTTAAAATTTTTACAGCCCTGTAAATTATATCTTTTTATCTGATTTGATATTTGTTAATTGGATATAGTATGACTGTGAAATGCTTATAACTTATTTTATTAATTACTTAATTTAAATCTCTTTCATAATATTTGCACACTATACATTGAGTTGAGTGTTACGGCCTCTGATTGTATTGTTTCCGTCGTATTGTTCAAATATTCTGGCAAATAAATGTCAATGCCTTATTTTATTTATTTGAAAACCAATAATATTTGTGTGGCTCAATAATTAATACCTTTACTTGACAGTTATCATCCAGCTGTCGTAGTTATAGATAAATATAACATAAAATAAAGGACTCCTCTCAAAATTTTAGACGATTTCGGAATTGGGAAAGGTCAGCCAGGCTTTTCAGTGCGGGCTGGCGAACTTCATATGTCCTAAAAACAATATTATTTTATTATTGTACAGACATGCAAGTATCCTCAGGAAGCTTTACCTGCTGCTCGAACGGGCCGGCTAGACCGGGGTAGTACCACGACCTTGCAGAATACCAGCATTAAGTAGAGGCATCTTATGCTTCTGCGTTTCGTTCGGTGAGTGAGGTAACCGTAGGCCTACTCCCCCTCCTAATCCTTTCCTCCCACATCTCAAATATGTCTAAAGGCCAGCAACGCATCTGCAGCTCCTCTCGTGTTGCAGGTGTTCGTGTGCGACGATGGTCAGTTACCATCAGGTGAGCCGCAAAAAAATAGTATTGATTCAGTGAATAAGAACAAATAATTATTTATTTCTGATGCCGGCATCGGGTTTCGTAGTCACTTGCGTACTGTGAAATTAAAGGATCTGCTGTCGCGGCTTATTTGTTTCTTAATTAAAAACAAAATTAATAAACCTTATTAACTTTGATTAAGTAATTTAGTCCATTACATAAGCCAAAAGAATAGATGCAAGATCAAATTCACAGTTATGTAAGAGGATAATGTAGACATTATCAAATAGTTCTTTTTTATATTTTTATTACCGTTCTTTGAAACAAATATTTACTTCAATACCGAAGAATGTAAGTGAAAACTGCAAAAGCATTGTATGCTACTCGTACATCAAGATCGCTTCTATGCTTGCAAGAGCACGTTGCACAAAGAAACGCTGGATGCTCAATAAGCGGTTGAAACTGAATACGAGATGCGTTCGCATGAAAACCAAAGGCGAGTTCTTTTCGGAAAATGGAGTTCAATTTTTTTTTAAACATATCATCGTGGATACTTTAGACTAATATGTTAAAAGAGCTTAGCACTCATTGCCAATGTTACTCCGCAAAATCTAAAAGACAGATACGTAGACACATAATAACATAAGTGTGAAATCAGCTGCCGCCAGCGGTATTTCCGAACAGTTACGACTTAGGGACCTTCAAGAAAAGAGCCTATTCCTTCCTTAAAGGCCGGCAGCGCATCTGTAGCTCCTCTGGTGTTGTGGATGTTCGTGGGCGTCGGTGATCACTTACCATCAGGTGAGCCGAGCATGCTCGTTTGCCTTCTTCTATAAAAAAAAGTAACTGGCGATAGCGTAGTTGGTGGTCGGTCTGCTTCAAAGGTGAGGATGGAATGTCCGAATACAACTTGGCATTCATGCGATGAATATAAAGCGAGCGATGTGGGCTGATTATAAATAGTGTCTTCACGAGACGCTACGAGACCGAATTGCGGGCCTTCTGCTCTCGAGTCCCTACCCCCGAAGCTATCAAGGCCACAAGGCACCCTTGAGCGAATGCATTTTGGATTTGCTCAACTGCTGTCACTTTAATAAGAAGACACTGTTCAGTTGTAAACTGAAAAAAAAATTACGTTTTATTAAAAAAAAAAACAAAAATTACATCGTCAAATAATCAAAAAAAAATAATCAATGTTATAACTAGAAAACAAATTCTACTTAATTTTAAAGAACGCACAAAAACTGCAACCAGAAAAGTTCAGGTGTCGTTGAACCTCAATAATAGTTAAATTTTTATTTTGTTAATAATTGATATGAAAAGGTTTTTATAACTAAGTTGAGTAAAAAAAAAAAGATGAAATTTTAAAAAATCCACCCAAATCAGATCAACCAAACAATGGATATCAGTGTTTTCGTTTTTATCGTTTCAAGCAACTTTTAAGTGCTGATTTAGAACGACATGACATGTGATGGAGTCTGTTGCCGTTTAAGTATTCAAACCAACGCTTAAATTCGTACGTAAGCTTCGTTTTCGCCCTTCACATAGATGATCTAACTGGGATCTACTGATTCTGAGGCAGATCACCTTATCACACCTCTGTTTAATATTTTAAAACATTAATACAACCATAGTCATTTATTAAAAAAAAGATAGTTGGAGAGCTCAGTCCGGATGCAATCAACCAGTCAAGGTTGGTTGTTTCACTACTGTATTCACTTATCCTCTTACCAAGCGAGGACAGTAAAGTCAAAGCATACAAGTGGCTTTGGTAGCATAGTGGTCAGGGTGCTTGCTTAAGTTTCATAGAGCGCGCGTGACCCGGTTTCGATCCCCGGTGCCGGCACCACTACAATTGTTAATAGCAATTTTAAGTGCTGTATTTACCACGTACTTGGCGGTGAAGGAAAACGTCGTGAGAAAACCTGCATACCTGAGAAATAACTAAAAATATTATTTCGAGGATATGTAAAGCTCGCCATCGTGGCGGGCCTTACACGGCTTCAAAATCCTGTCTGATACTTGAGAAGGAAGCCTTTGCCCAGCAGTGGGCACTAAGAGGCTACATTACATTCTAGAAATGTATGCTGGCTTTTGCTAGTGCTTTATTGGAGAGTGCTATTACTCTGTCTATTTAGACAAAAAAAGAAGAAGAAGATAAATAGTGCGAACTTCTAAAAAGAAAAGAAAATTATTCAAATAAATGTATGCAACCTGTAGATTAACATTCAACCATTACTATTAGTATCATGCGTTTGGACTTCATAATATAAGATCATTTAAGTTTCTAATTTACTTCAGCTTGTACATTACCTTAAGCTCAAGCAAATGTTGCTGAAGTTCTAATTCCGTACAACACGTTAGTTTGAAACAACATCTGAACTAAATTTGGCAGTACAATCACCTACGTCGGCTATTGTATAGAACTAAATTTTAAAGTTTGTAGTTTAGATGTTTATTATACAGTATGTTATCAAATTTCACGTACAGAGTTCAGGCATATCAAATTCGTCTCCATGAATAAACCACTTTTTGTAAAAAATTATTGTGATCTCTCACATAAAATCAATAAATTTAATACAATTTATTTTATATTAGCCATGTGGATCTTCATTCGCTTTCGAATCAGGAGACTCGGGTTCGATCCCCTATTTGGCGAGATCGTACCATAGTGTTCTTAGAAATGTAAGCTCTGGTTAAAAGCGATTTAAAATAACACTAGACAAAGACTCCAGAGAAAACTAGACCCTACCACTACTTATTTAGGTGCTACAAAGACATAGTTATAATAAATACAACATTATGATGGTTGTTGTGTGGTGGCGGCATGTGAAAATTTGTCAATTATTATTAATACGAAAATGAAAATTATACTTCATTTGAGTAAAACGTATTGGTACGAAACCGCGGATCGACCCGAGTCACCTGATACAGAGGCAGATCTCACAACGTGGTTGTAAAATAAAAAAAAAACCAACAAGTTAATCATGACAAGTAACTCAAGAATAGCGTTCACCGCGACGTCATTGTTCGTAACAGAGTTCCTATTTCACAGTCAGCCGAGCACTGTGATAATTTGATTATGTATGCATTAAGTATATTTCCATTTCCCTATGGAGCGTACATCTGAGATCTCTTTTAAATCAAACGACGTTACTCTTAACGGAATGTTTCGAGAATTTCACTACGCGAGAGCACGAATGGAATTTAAATGGACAACTTATCTATATATCACTTCGTCTCGTGGTTAACGTAAATTTCGTTGATTCAGGGAAATGCCAGCTTCCCGAACTGGGAGGGCGGGCTTGAGGTCGCTCAGAATGGGCTTGGCGAACCCACTTCGGATGCGGACTTCATAGGCTGTGGGAGGAAAATTTGCGTCGTTGCTTTGCATCGCTGTCTCTTACCTACGTGGCCGAAATGTGGTTGGCGACGTTGCCATAGACCAGATACGCCGCGGATTGCCCAGAGGGGTGGAGTTTCCGAGCGCAAGGGAGGGGTGGGGCCCGTCCCGTTTAAAGTTAGTAGATCAAGTTGGAAGGTGCCTCCGTGTTCCGGCACTCCTTGCCAGGAGGGAAAGGCAGAGGAATTGCCCTTGGTGGGGCTGCTTAACAGACGAGGCTGGTGTGGTCACGCATACGTGAAAAATAGTCACCGTTTCCCTGGCGGACACACCGTGTGATTTTGGTCCGAGCAAGCACGACATTTATTTATTTAACTTTATTCATAAAACTTACAGCCAGTACTAAATTTAACAAAATATAATAATATATATATTTACAAAGGCATTAACAAGTTTCCACATTTAAAACAAGAAAAAAATACAATAATTAGAGGAAGCTCAAGCATGTGTTGATAACATTGTTTATAATGTAATGTTTTAGTATAGAGGTTAGAAATAAAAGTATACTAATATAATACAGTATACTAATAATATTTTAAATTTTAATTCAGAAAAATAATCACTGGTTAAGGTTGCTTTAGCTACAGTTGGGGTAGTAAAGAATGGGTCAAAATTTTGCGAATTCATAAATATGGCAGTTCTTATCATAAAATAATATAAACTGTTTTCCTTCGTGAGGACGGTTAATCAAGCATTAGATAGGTATTATACGTAAGTTATTTCTACACGTATAAAAATAGAGAAAAAAAACGTCTCGTTCGAGAACGATCGTCTCAAATAAGCCAGACCTAAATTACAGGCCGGTACTGCACCCTGCAACGCCTGCCGATAGCTGCAAATCCTTCTCATCGAATAGACCTATATTCATCATTGAATATAAGTAAAGACTGCAAAAAAAGTACCGAAAAAGAAACAACATAGAATTTATCATTGCACTTCCGGAAAAGTTTAATACAAATGGACAAAAACGATACGTTAAAAATTAAAAGGATTCTAAAATAAAAACAATAAACATTTACACGCCCTTTGCAGATTAACAAAGGAATAAGCGAACTCCGTAGAATAATGTTCTGTTTGTATTTTTTGTGACACCATTGGCACACAATTTATTAATCGAGTAAAAAGCTACAATATTTAATTTAATAGCAGTCATCACGCTACTAAATGGTTTAACTTTCTCTAAATAAACGAACATTTTAATCATGCCACTCGTTAAAATCAATTTTTCGATTCCGTACACTTTTCGTTTAGATTCGTAATAAAATTATTTTATTATTTAAACTGACTATTTTTTGAGTTTGTTAGCTAACTTTAGAATTTATAAAATTGGTCTTTTGTTATAAAAACATGATAAAAAACAAAGAATGAATATAGCAAAACTGCCCCCGTGACCACGGCTGCTGTAAAAGCACTCGAAACGTCGGGAATATGAAAACAAAAATAAGACGCGATGAAATCCGTAAATAATAGTTTCATTTCAAATGTGTAGTGTTCACGTAACTACATAAAATTTCTTTCGCCTGTTTCTTCTCCATCTGAAAAACCTACCTACGAAACGATGGGAGATTTTAAAAAGTAAGTTTTTAAATTATTTACGATGTTAAAAAACATTACATCCTATTTCATTCGATTGAATATTTGAACAAAAACTTCATACATGTTAAATTTCATTAACTTAGTAGAAAACGAATGGAAGCGACGTTAAATTATCATTCACCACTATATATAAATTAAATAAATTTATGTATGAATATATTTTTTTAACTCCATTGATATAGAAACGTATGTTAAAGATTCATAAATATTTGACTTTGAATATAGTTACTATGGAGACCATATATTACATAATAATGTATAGTCTCCATAATAATTACCAAGATAATTTAAGTGACAATTAGAAACCAACTTCATTCTGTTAATTTTAGATGTTGATGTTCGCGCGCATCGTAAAAATTCACTCTCATCATATTTCCCAAACGCGCCAAAAGAAGTATAACTTCAAAAAAACTTGTATACATCGTATATATATATATATTGTATATATCGATTTCGTAGTTTTGTATAGACATGCCTGCAACTTTAGATAGTTTGGATAAGCTGACCATTTGAATTCAGCGAACACGAGACAGGTCTTTAAGAGCTACGTCGACTGACTTAAAAGAAATCTCAGAGATACAGGTACACTCCGTTGGGAAATGGAAATGCGCTTAATGCATACGTAATCAAATTATCACAGTGCACAGCTCACTCTGAAATAGGAACCCGGTTGGTACATAGAGTACTGAAGTATTTTATAGACGTAACCAATTTGTTGTGCGTGTCGCAGATACAGAGTAATTACAATAAAGAAAGATTTCTAAATTTGGCAGATCTAAATGCAAAAGAAAAGGGTAGCGAGGCCGGGTGTTACAGGTCGGCCTGTGACAGGGGAAGGACGTTTACTTCCAGGGTGTAATTGGAAATTGTTACATGGTAATAATTTCAAGAAATTTTCATAGCACAGTCATCTTCAGATTATAATAATTGGAAGCTACTCGAGATTTTAGGTCGAGATAAAAATGTGTAAGAATATATAATTAGTTTCTCAGAATATTATGCTTTGGCTTTTGCTGCTGTTTGAATGCGCCACGGGTTGGTACCACGGCCTCGCAGAATACCGACGTGAAGTAGAGGCATCTTATGCTTCTGAGTTCCGTTCGGTGAGTGAGGTATCTGGAGGCCCACTCCCTCTCCGCATCCCCTCCTCATCCTCCCTTCCGTCGCACAAATACCCTTGAAGGCCGGCAACGCACCTGCCGCACCTCTGTTGTTGCAGATGTACGTGGATTTAAAATAAACACGAAATAACAAGATGTACATAATACTTCTTATATAATGATGCTACATGGACAAGATTTTTCAAAAGGTCTAGGTCTTATACGTATGTAATAACATAGAAAAAAAAATGTCTAATATGTATAAAAATGGTACTATACTTTGTTTACATTATATGTTAATAATATTGTATGTTTATAATAAACCTCCTAACATTAATTTACACGAAATTATAAACAATAAAATTAATACCAAAAAAATTTTAGATTATGAATATTATTATGTCATTTCTAGATCTAGACGAATTTGAAATAATAATTTATTCAAAACTTGGTATTGTAGAATGAACATCTTTATGAGCTCCAATCAATAGAATTTCAAAAACCTTGAATCGATTCTTTTCCCATTTAAAAAAAAAATATTTTTGTACCTAATAATATTTTTAAATATTTAAAAGAAAAACAACAACATGGTGGTCTTACCACATTATATTAATTTTACATTATAATTATTTTGTTTCTATTATTTGTCCCTTAATTTTATTGTCCGTTACTTTTTACTTTAATATAACATGCCAATATACACGTATGATATGTATTAAACAAAAAAAAAATATTTTAAATTAATATTTATCGTAAAAAGAATGTTTGTAGAATATACAGTTGACTTCCTAATTAATAAATAAATACTTGCCAATTAATTTATACCTCGGAGCTTCTTATTTAGTGACATAGATGTCGCTACACTGAAAAAAGATCAATTAACTATTTCTAAACAAAACCACCTATGAAAGAGTCAGTTAAAAGATGATTCGATGATTTATACTTAGCGTGATTTATACCGACTATAGCAATATTCCAAATAACAAAGTTCAAAATAAGCAACGATCGAACAGTCTACTTGGTAGTAACTATGCCTTTGAAACCCGATATCGCGGGTTCTTATATAATGTAATATTCATATTCATGTATATAATATATGTAACCATAGACAACGTTAAGTTGACTATTTTTTTCATATTTAACATTACTTGATATGACTTGATGGGTAGAAGACACAGACAATCCTAGTTTGGGATTGAGTTACATGCCTGATATAGTATCAATATAATATAATATAAAAGAATAGAATACATTTATTTAACAACACTCAAAAACATTAACGAAAAATAATGTAACAAAGCGCACACCGGGAAAAAAAATAATGAAAAGTACTTCAGTTTCTAACAAATAAAAAAGAAAAATAAAAACCAGTAATCTGTTGCATACTGTTTTCAAAAAAAAATAAACATTTCCAGGACCTCGGAGGTCCAAACAAAGATTCCTAGATTGATCAATCATGCGACAGTGTGCTGAAGGTTATTTGTTGTGTGACGTTAAAATGGTCCACTTAGAAATAATGCTGAAGCATCTGCTCCAGCGCTGATTTTCAGTGAGGCCGGTGTAATGATTGGAAATGTGACGAAAACTTATAATATTTATATTTCGTAAGTAGCGTAAAAATTAGGGTTTTCGTGTGATATCGGCGTAAGAATTTTCCACCCACTCTCCTCATGTGGGAGTGGTAACAGGCAATGGCTTCGGCCAGATAGAGGTCTAACCATCTCGAAAAATACCCGATTAAAATTAATCAGATCGATGTCGAGCAGCATCGCCTAAGCTGCGAGGTGTTAGGTATTGCAATCGCCAATCCGCACGCCAAGTGTGGCGATCATGGCAGATCCTCCTTAAGTAGACACCTATGACCTGCAGTTTACTATTCACAGACTGCTAAGGTAAGGGTAAGTTGTACTGTGTACGATTGGTCCTTGGGGCCCCCAAGCAATTTCTCGCTCAAAGATTAACCAATCAGCGTGGAAAAGGAATTCAGTGTTCTTGGTGCCATGCCAAGAGGAATGGGGCTTTGCAATAATACATATTTTTTTTTGTTATTTAAAATATACCTTAATTGTAATCACATTATAAACGTCAACCAAACTCCCAGCGATTCGTGTTCAGAATAAATTACATACGAAACATAATACAGGTCTGTAAATCCCTGACGTTTCGCAAAACAATATAACGCATATTTTGTTTTCCGCAATATGATATCACGCATATTCCGCTGAAAATGTGTGACCACGCGGAACATTTTCAACTCTGAAATGTGACCCCGTTAACGGTTCGAATTGTTTTGCTATATCAGCATTTTGTAATGAAGCAAGTATCAAATGATGGTTATATTTTTAAAATTATGGACGATGTCACTGCCATAAGGAAGCGGCTTAACATCAGCTGTTACTTCCTTTCTTCCTTTGGGTACCATAACAATAACGTACCATAACGGTAACGCTTTGAAAATCATTGTATCTGACACAGCGGCTTAACAGCCTGAATTCAATTAGACAGATCAATTACGTGCTGCTGGCGTCTAGTACTGCAAGCGCCAATCGGCGTGCAAAACGTTATTTTGGAACAACGTTGTTCGGAACAACAGGCGCTGAGCCTGTTTCATTGTTCCGCCCAACGATAATAAAAATTTAAAAAAATGTCGGTACGAGCACTTCATATAGATCATGGAAATTGGACCACCTGATTCTGATGCAGAGATCCCGAACCATTCGTCTATCGTATTAAATTAAAAATTGTACTATAATATTACTCATTTTCATCGCAACCACATACCTAAGTTAAAAAAAAATATATATCTCCATGCTCTGCTCAAAGGTTTGTTATGGTTTTGTATTCCTTTACAAATTAATATTTTCGATGGTACATCTGTAAATAGTCGACAGATGTAAAATAAAATCACGTGTTTGCATACAAAATGCACGTGGTGAATTTCGAAACGAATGGTTAGTGATTATTCCCGATATATAAGAACTCGTATAACTATTGTCGGTTTTATTCATGGTATTTATCCACTTTATAATGAACAATGTAACTTCTTGTTCTCAACTTGCGGGCCTCCTGCTCGCGAGTCTTACCGATGTAGCTGTAAAGGCCACTGGGCCAACAGCAGATCTACCGCGGTGGGTTTTAGTCGGTCCGGCATCTTCAATGCTGATCCCGACATAACCAGTCACCGGAAACTTTGACGGGTAGGTGCGAGCACGTTTCCCCCATGTTAAACTAAAAAAAAAAAAATCTTGTTTTCGGAATATCGTCGACGCCTGCATAAAGTGCACCACGCAAGCTAACAAACGTTTCTCTGGCGATAGAATTACGTCGGAGAGTTCATCCAAATTACTCGATTCTCAATTGCATAGACAAGTGTCGGGAAGCAGCATCACTGGTGAGAGAGTGTCGAAATTGCGCTCAGCGATCCATTTACGCAGCGTGGTGAGTATGGGCAAATTCAGAGAATACATGTCATCTTTTGTCGGTGCTGTCTTGGAGAAACCCACGATATCTGCGAGGTTAGAGGATCTAACAAGGAACAAACCCCGATGGGTATTTCGAAACATACGTACCATTTGTATAATTTGTTGCCTCGCCACCTGTCACGTTGTCCTTATGTGAGACTATGTAATATTATTAATTTTAAATAATACTATTATCCCATTCAGCTGACTAGCGTGAGTGCCTTTTTATTATTATTAAAGGAGTCCTATTTTCAGTAGTGGACTGAAATAGGCTGAAATAACAAAAATACTCAGAAGTTGACTCGTATTGTATAAAGCATTACCCTTTAGAATATCCCTCTGACATTTTTTTTTATTGGAAAGGCGGCAAACGAGCAAGCGGTTCACCTGATGGTAAGTGATTACCGTCGCCCACGTACATCTGCAACACCAAAGGTGCTGTAGGTGCGTTGCCGGCTTTTTAGGGTATTTGGGAAGGGATGGGAGGGAGTATCAGGAAGGGGATGGGGAGGAGGAGAGGGCCTCCGGTTACCTCACTCACCGAACGAAACGCAGAAGCACAAGGTGCCTCTACTTCACGCCGGTATTCTGCGAGGCCGTGGTACCAACCCGGTCGGGCCTTTCAAGCAGCAGCAAAAGCCAAAGCATAATATTTTGAGTTATTAATTATAGATTCTAACACATTTTTAACTCGACCTAAAATCTCGAGTAGCTTCAAATTACTACAATATGAAGATGACTATGCTAAGAAAACTTCTAGAAATTATTACCATAGTCTTCACAGATTTATTTTTATTTTTTATAACTAACATTATAATAACTTTACTTAATATCTTGCAGCGGTTGCTAACCTAACCTAACCTATCAAAATTGGATTCACTAGGAAAAAATGTACGTAAATGAACCTACAAAACCTATGCGTGATTCCGCATATTTAACACCGGATCTTGAACTTTGAACTGAAATTTACTAAAAATTTTGCAAGGGCGAACTCACCTTTTTTATTACATTTTTCTAGCAGCCGGCTTTGAGAGTCGAAACTTTTAAGCGATTAACACGTTCGTGACTGAAATAAAGAGACATTTTAAATAATTTAACATTTTCCAGCTAAACGAACTCATAGATGAAAATAAGCAAAACTTTGTATCTATTTTTGGCGTGGTAGCTCTTGGGCCAGGACGCTTTTTTAAAATACTATGTGCTCGATTTAGCAAACATTGTGAAGAAACCTCCTTGTCGAAGAAATGATATTACATTTCCTGGTGTATCCATCAGGTACGACACGTGGTCGGGGCAATTAATAAGTTATTGTAAAATAAATGAAATATAAATATTGGTCCAGCGGGGCCAGTCACTCGTAGAACGAAAAGCGTTTCCTACAGCAGCGTTCCTTGCGATCATCTGCTGCTCCACGGCGATATCACAAATAATATGCACACAGCACAGCGTCCAGCAGTTCGTGAGTTGAATGGTATAAAAATATACATACGTGGGATGCGACCAGACCATTGCATCCAGAAGAAAAGGCGAGAGGTCGACCCCCGCGCGAGTCGACGTTCGTTCACACCCGCGCGAGGATGCGTGTTTTGCGCTGTATGGCCGCGAGGTGGCGCCTGTCGCCTTTTGATTAATCATGTGGAGCAGAGATACGTAACACACGACCGACGGGGTACGTGAATCTATAGTGCTTGATGATATTAAATGATGGTTCTATTAATCATGTAAAGCGATGTAAGTAAATAAAAGACGCTTTACATGTGCGTTGCCGGCCTTTAAGGGTATTTGGGAGAAGGAAGAGAGATGAGGAGGGGGTTTAGGCCTCCGGATACCTCAATCATCGAACGAAACGTACAGATGCCTATACTTCACGCCGGTATTCTCCATAGCCGCAAATTTCGTCTTCGCCACTGTCGCAGATTAGATTTCATGCTGAAAGGAAATCTAATCTGCGACTGCCAGTAATCATGTTGGCGGATTTTCAGAACCACTATTCAAAACACCGGATGCTGGTATGATGAGGAAGGCGTTCAAATTAATCGCAGGATAAACACTTTTTTATCCCCTTAATAAGTTCTGTACAATTCATTCCCTGGAGCATGCAAATTGAATGTGCGAATTATATATTAGAAGATTCATTAGTATCTTATATTAATCTATTTCTGCCTTTACTGTGAATTGAAATTAAAATTTAATTAAATATTTATTTATTTACCTTTATACTTAATAACTAGGTATGTCTGTGTTGCTGAAAAAAGAGGGGTGGAGTTTAAAATGTATTATTTCATTTTATACATATTTGAGTGTACATTTAATTCTCGATTTTGATATCAAAGAAAATTGATCTATGCACTATTCACACTAAGTCAATTATCTTTGCTGTAATACTATATCAGCCTATTTTAGTCCACCCCTGATCAAAGGCCTCTTCAATTAAGCGCCACCAAAAGCTGGCATGCGCTTCTTGAAATTATTAACCCATACTTACCACGTTGGGTAAGCGGGTTGATGGGCCTGGTGCCGGTGCCTGGGGATGCTGTTCTCCGTCTATCAGGGTAGCATCAGGGTAGTATCAGGGGTGCACCACGTGCAAATGAATTTGGCATTTGGAGAAAGAGGTAGTACGTTCCCCCTTACACCCTTTCAATAGTTTTTTTTAATTTTTTGTTAATGTGACATTAGGAAAAAAAACGGAACACTTATGCGCTCTAAATTTTGTAAAATAATACATGATATGAAAAGGCGTGGCTAAAGTTAAGTAACATTAATAAAATATATGAACTTGTCTTGATTAAATGTTATTCCTAGTTACAGCAGCAAAGAAAATTGAATTGAATTCTGTTCACTGAATTCATCTAGCTGATTATCATGACGTTGAGTATGTTACTCATAGTTAACTTTAGCGGACTAGGATTTCATAATAACTAGATATTCGGCCCGGCCCTTCTACCTGTGGTGTCCTAAGGCGACTAAGGAAAAATAAATGAAGATCCGTAATAACTACCGACAGATGGCGGGACAACCATCTAGAAACATAGCTGAACAAAAAGGCAGCAGCGCTTAAGGTCTAATGTGTGTGATTCTGCGATCGGCAATCCGCTAGCCGATCGTGCCGATCATGGAGAATCCTCGGAGATCTCACTGGAGAGACTAGTTACAGCCAGTAAAGGTTTTATATTTACATTATATATTTAAATGAATGAAACTAAAAATTAAAAAGTCCTCAAAATAATGAAACTAATAGCAAATTTTAAATTAGTTTCAAAACACTGTAATATATTCATGCGTTTCAAGAACAAATATCTAGAGAAATGCAAACAAAAGAACGGGTAATTAAAACACAAAGCGGGATTACTCCTTCGTGCGCAAATATGGAGCATCTAATTTTGCGGTAAGAAGTAAGAGAAGCGCTATGTATGTAAATGCTTCCTTGAAATTTAAAACTAAGGATTCGTAGCAATTTTTGTAAGCACATTTTCTTAAAAATATTAAAAAAAAAAACTGACTACAGAAAATCTGTTTATTATGGATGTATGGTGATGATGATGATGATGAAAAAACGATTCTTCCATTAAATAAATTCTTATATATTTTAAAACGAACTTTTGTGTAATTTAACACTATTCCTAAACATATTATTTATATTTCCTGAATTCCTTAATAGATGGTCACGGGGATAAATGGAGATTTTTATTGAGATAGATTCAAGAGGCTTTTGTTGCTGTTCGAATGGGCCGGCTCGACCGGGCTAGCACCACGGTCTTGCAAAATACCGGCGTGATGTGGAGGCATCTTGTAACCGGAGGCCCCCTCCCCCTCCCCATCCCCCATCCCTTTCCCTTTCGGGCGACGGTAATCATCTAGCATCGGGTGAGCCGTTTGTTCTACACCTGCCCACCATTCTCGGTGATAAGCGTGATTATTTTTTTGTATAATAAAATAAACATGTGCCAGTTGGAACCGCCCGTGTGCCCCTGCACGCTGATGGAAAAACGATCGATACTTAGATACAAAAGGGTAACAATTTCTATTCTTGCACACCGTTCGACGTCGGCGCGACGCTGCCACATAGAGGAAGCATTCCACGCGACCACAATGTTTCGGCTTTGAAATAGTTTCTATCGCGGCTTGTTTATCCAAGTTCCTCATGGTAAACCACGTTTGGAAATTTATGCTCTATCAAACACAAATACATTCGCAAATTCTTCCTCTACTAGTACGTTCTTCTATCGGCCAGCATATCACACAGAATTGTGATGTTTCAGTGTTTGTGAAATATAGCCAGAATACTGCACCCAGAACTGCGATATTTTAAGCATATCTCTAGACACTAAAATACCTAGTTCCTCCCAGAGACAGGCCTTGAAGTCGTCAGGGACAAGCAGCTGTGTTTCAACTGTTGTGTTCGGGTTCGGTCCAGTCCAGAGGTCAGTATCAGTACGGGCTGAGAGGAATTCCACGGAGGTGACATGGAATCTGTAACCTTCTTCGATTGGAGTAGTTTGTTGGTGTCCATAGGTTGCAGTAGTAACTTACTATCAGCTGGAATAACCCTGAAAAATAAAATATCGGGATCGACCAGAACTAGATTAAAATTTATGTTATTTTCCAGAACGGAATCCATAAACAAACAACGATTCGAATGGTACATTCACTGTTCGGAAGGATATGAATAGTCTATTTATTAAGAAACAAACAAATTACATTATCACTTTTTTACTTAACATGCGGGCCTTCTGCTTGCGAGTCTCTACCGCCGAAGCTGTAAAGGCCACCGGGCGGACAGCGTGTCTACCGTGGTTTAAGTCGGTCCGGCATCTTCAATGCTGATTCCGACATAACCAGCCACCGTCTCCAGTGACTTGTAGGTGCGAGCACCTTTCCCGCACACAAAACTAAAAAAAAAATCATAAGTTATTCGCGAATGAAATTGCGGACAAAAATTAGTAAATTAATATAAAACTTTCATAATTAATAATTTTGATTGACCATTATTCTCCATTGTACGATAAATATCATAAAATATGTTTCACAATACATTTAAATTGTGATGAAATGAATGAATATGATGTTGAAAGATTATATATACAAGATTTGAAGCGCCAAAGCGCCTAATGGGTTAGGGTGCGGACTGCGAAACATGACGTCGCAGGTTCGAGCCCACCATTCGACTATTGTCGTGAACCATTCCAAATACAAGCTCTAATGCTTAGTTGGAAGGTTAATAGGAATATTAGTAATGTTAGTTAAATAGCATTGCTAGTATTCTTTGTAAACGGAGCCGCGGCTCTTATGACGGTAAATGATTACCGTCGTCCACGTACAGCTGAAACACCAGAGGAGCTGCAGGTGCATTGCCAGCCTTTAAGGATATTTGGGGCATGGGACGTATGATGGGCAGAGGGGCTGGGGGAACGGTAGAGGGCCTCCGTTTACCTCACTCACTCTACTTCACGCCGGTATTCTGCGAGGTCGTGGTTGTAACACGGTCGAGCAGCAGCTCTATGAAACGCAAATTACTGTGATAATTAACATTTGCAATCTGTTTAAAGTTTAAATGCTTGTAAAACAAATATTAAGTTTAACTCTATTCACGTTATTGTCGAGAAAGGCTAAACATTATGCAATTTTTTTAACTACGCTTGCATTGTAAAATATAAAAGACCCTTCCACCAGCGGTCGCTTTCAAAGCCGACTTTAATGACCGTGTTTATTTTTCCACTTTTCATTTTTAGTTTTATTAAATATACTTCGCAGTTCCGGTGAACCCAGTAATTAAAATTTTCAACGGATATTCATAGTACAGAAAATGTTTTATGTTTTAGTGATATAGCACACTAAAAGGGTATTTTTACAGTTTTTAATTTTTTTTATGTTTATATTATCTGTAACACGAGAACTTAACCGTTCCTATTCATTGCTCAAAATGCAGCACTTTTACCATGGTTTTTTTCTTTCCTTGATACGACACTGTATTGAAGAGTTCACCAATAGTATCTAAGTGTTTATACCCCGCACGAATGTAATTATGGACATTTTTGCACTATCTCTAATATGCTGTCTCATTGTGATTTGTGATTGTTTAATTGTATTTGATAGTATTTTTATTAGTTTAATTCTAAATAATACGGTAATCTCTACAGTATATATTCTTAATTCGATAGTCACATCCTGCGTGTATATTTGATTACAATATACATTACATATATTTAAGTGACAATTTAAGTATTAAAATTTTGTTTTTTCTTAAATTACATTTAAAAACCTCTCTAAATAAAATTAATCATAATTACAATTATTAATGAAAGCCAAATAACATTTTATACAATTTAAATATTCTCCCATTTTTTACGCATTCGTATTTAATTCTGTATAAATACGACCATTTTTGTTTTATTGGGGTAAGAAATAGTAGTTTTCTGTAAGGATGATTTATAAATATTTTTAAATTAGTTTTTATCCAATGTTACACAAAAACTTAAGATAAAAAAATTATGTTTATCACGTAGTTAAACAATACGTCACTATGTATTCTCATCGAAGAATAACGGGTGGAATCACGTTGTTCCCTATCTCGGACCTTTCCTTAATATTGTCTTTACTTTTGTAAACGAATCCATTGGTTTTTCTAAAAACTAATGGCTTACTATAGTTTTTATTAACTTATCAGATTTTTTTATTAACTGTTGTCAAACCACAAAGTTTGACAAACACTGAAATTATGAATCAATTTAGAATTATGAGAGACCTTGATCGAGCTACAGTACGACACGACACTAAGGAGATTATCCAATTAATCCTAATAAGATTTTTTTTATAGCATATTACAATATTTTTTAACGTGGTAGAGCCAAGCGGCGATTTAACTGCTGCTCGAATGGGTAGTACCACGACTTCGCAGAATACCGGCGTGAAGTAGAGGCATTTTGTGATTCTGCGTTTCGTTCGGTGAGTGAGGTAACCGGAGGCCCACTGCCCTCTCCCTCACCACTTCCCTCCACCCGAAATATCCTTAAGGTCGACGTGGGCGTCGGTATTAACTTACCATCAGGATAGCCGCCTCCTTTCCAATACAAAAAAAAAATATTACTCTTTCTCAATGTCTGAATACACTTCATTACTTAGTCACAATAAACACTATGTTATTGTATTGTGACTAAGTAATGAAGTGTACTTAAAGTATACTTATTAACTTAACGGTATAAGTTTGCATGACGAATACGTGGCACAGATGTTTGTGTAGTTTCCCACCGAGAATTAAGCCTGGTTTGAACTAAAGTTAAACAAACGTCTATGAATATACTATAACTCGGTATATGGTATTTTACATAGGAGTAAGTTTCTGTAATTTTTTTTTAATATAGGTTATTAAAAAATATTAACGTAACTAGAGTAGCAGCACTATAGGAGGAGTTTGGTGACGGCATCGTATGCAAAGCGTATCTTAATATTCTTATACTCATAAATATATATTTATATATACAACGGAGTAGACAAGAAGGTAGTTCTAACATTTTTATAACTTTAAAAGACTTACGCGAATGACCCGGTTTCGATATCTGATGCCAGTACTACTAAAATTATTAATAAGTCGTTGCATTCATCATGTGCTCCACCGTGAAGGAAACATCCTGATCGTTCGTGCCTTTGAAAAATATTAAAAAAATATTTTGAGGACATGTGACGTCCGCCAAACCGGAGTAGTGAGGCGGACGCTTCTATACTCCAAATATTAAAAGCAGGCCTTTTGGATATTCATAGGCTGTTAATGAATAACTATAGCAGTTGCCTTGATTGTGATCTTTATTATTTCTGATAGTTTTCATATTTTTAACAGCCTAGGTAATCCCAGAAATTTCTAATTTCCCACAACTCAGCGTAATGGATTTACGCAACCGATTTCGTCACCTCTCCTGATGAAAGGACGCGACTGGTAGTAAGCTTCATCACCAGGTTCACACCGGGAGATAGTCAGAGGGTTTTTTTTACTTAGTCACGCCTTATAAGATGAGACGCCATGAAAGGGGGTGGAAAGTTTATATGCTGCAATCAATTGGGCCTATGTTCAGCAGAGGACTTCTAATAGGCTGAAATGATGATGATGATGATGAATCAATTGGGATAGTCCATATTTAATTGTATAATACGGAATACGTATGCGTGTCGGAATTGAATGAAATGTGCGTCTCTTATGCTTGGAAATAATATTCTTTTATACAACCTATCACATTTCTCAATCCATATAATATCTTTCTCTTTTAAAGGCCGGCAGCGCGTCTGTAGCTCCTCTGGTGTTGTGGATGTTCGTGGGCATCGGTGATCACTTACCATCAGGTGAGCCGCACGCGCGTTTGTCCCCTTCTTCTATAAAAAAAAAACAATTAAATAAAAGAAAAAGTCCTATATAAAGCGTTAATCCAATTCTAATCCAAGTAGAAAAATTTCCACAAGCCGCACCAGTTCACAAGTCTGACATGGACATCGCCCTCTGTCAACACTATGTGAAGGAAACTTTATTTGAGCTGCACACAGCAGACGAATCGTGTGCAGTATAATGAAGCAGCTGTGGACAGTGAACCTGTCATGTATGGACGCTGTTACAATTTAATTGTTACCAGCTAAAATCAAAGTAGCGCAGCGTACGGAGAGCAGCATCTCTACAGCAAGAGTACAGCAACTAACCCTCTTGTCCAGCGTGAGTATTTTTGGGAAAAGTGGTAAACGAGCTAGCGGTTCACCTGATGGTACGTGATTACGTTCGCCCACGTGCATCTGCTACACCAGAGGTGCTGCAGGTGCGTTACCAGCCTTTAAGGGTATTTGAAAGATAGGTGGGAAGATGAGGTAGGGGATGAGGAAGTGGGCCTCCGCTTACCTCACTCACCGAACGAAACGCAGAAGAACATGATGCTACTACTTCACGCCGGTTTTCTGCGAGGCCGTGGTACCAACCCGATCTAGCCAGCCCATTCAAGCAGCAGCAAAAAGCCGCCGCTTGGCTCTACCCCGTATAACAAGAGTATGAGCAAACCTTGCATACTTGGCATGCCAGATTTTGCTATCATTTAACAAGATCATGTAGGTTTAATATGATTTTTTTAAACGATTGGTGTTAATTAACCTCTTTCAAAACGTGCTCTTCAATGACAGTTACAAAAAAAAAATCCAGAACTTAAGTTGCAATCGCCAAACGTGGCGATTGCTATAGTCTCTATATAAGCCAGAACTGTATCCATCAGTAGAGTTAGTAGGCATTTAAAGACGAAGAATAAAGCAGATGACTGTACAATGAAATTGAACATTTTTAAGATAAGGAATATTAACGACGAATTAAAAAAAAACTTCCTCAGACTGGCGAACGTAGAGGAGAAACTAAAATTAAGGTGACGAAAAAGCAGACTTGCAAATCAGCGCAGTTTCAAGCTTCCAGATTTGCATTTTTGATTACGAAAATCACACCTACCAGGCGAAGGGGAATACTCAAGTGGATTTTTTTCACTTTTATCTCCGCGATTTTCCTCGTGTTTTGTTCATAACGGGCGTGAAGAGTTTAAAACATATGTTAATATATGTAAACCATACAGACTCTTTACAAAATACCAATACACAATTGAAATTAAAATCATATCATTAAAACTACTAACGAATATTTAACAACTACCTGTGTTTTAAAATAAAACATTAATTTCTTCCTCATCGTCATCAGTCTTTCATCATTTATTAGTCCACTGCTGGTTAAGGCGCGATCGCTTTAATTTCATAGTACACGAGTGACCTGGGTACCAGCCCTTGTGCCAGCACCACTGAATTTTTTAATAGCTGTATTACAGAATGAAGTCGCAGAATTTACCACGTAATCCGCGATGAAGGAAGACATAGTGAACCTGCAAATCTTAGAAATTGTATAAGATCAAATATTTCGAGGACGTAAGGTTTGACTATTCTCAGTGGAGTAGCGTGGTTAATCAACTAGTACATAATATACTGATAACACTCAGAAAATAAAAAAGAATGAAGAAAAACTTTCATTGTTTGTAATACGTCATTATAAATTATGCGAATTATTTAATGATACGGATAAATAAGTACTTAGACATGTTATATAAAATAGGTTTATATATCAGGCATGTATGATTGTAAATTTCAAATGTATTTTTTTATGAAAGTAGCAGCCTGTAAGTATCCACTATAAGGCCTCCTTCTCAAATATCTGAAAGGATTGTTTTGCCGGAAAGTGCCTGCTACACTGCTCCAGTGCGTTTTATTATTTCTCAGATACGCAGGTTTCCTCACTATGTTTTACTTCATCGTTTTACGATCATTAGTGGACCGACAACGGGGATCGAGCCCAGGTCACTCGCGCTCTATGAAACTAAAGTGAGTCCTCTGACCACTAGACCACCACGGCTGGACCATTGGTACAATATAACCATGAAACTTTTAGAGATAGCATGGGATCGATCAACTTATATCCAGGAGTTATTATCGTCCACATTAGAAGTATTCCTTGGATTTAATTTCTTTTTTAAAAAATCGAACTCCCACCCAACACAATGACTAGTCCCTAATCATCGTGCTAACCAAACCGTCAACTTAACAATACGAGTATATTTCAGCTGAAACGGAGAGACACGGCACCGTCAGAGCTACCTGACTGAAATATCTCAAAACTCGTGCGATGAGTAAACGTAAACGTAAACGTAAACGTAAACGTAAACGTAAACGTAAACGTAAACGTAAACGTAAACGTAAACGTAAACGTAAACGTAAACGTAAACGTAAACGTAAACGTAAACGTAAACGTAAACGTAAACGTAAACGTAAACGTAAACGTAAACGTAAACGTAAACGTAAACGTAAACGTAAACGTAAACGTAAACGTAAACGTAAACGTAAACGTAAACGTAAACGTAAACGTAAACGTAAACGTAAACGTAAACGTAAACGTAAACGTAAACGTAAACGTAAACGTAAACGTAAACGTAAACGTAAACGTAAACGTAAACGTAAACGTAAACGTAAACGTAAACGTAAACGTAAACGTAAACGTAAACGTAAACGTAAACGTAAACGTAAACGTAAACGTAAACGTAAACGTAAACGTAAACGTAAACGTAAACGTAAACGTAAACGTAAACGTAAACGTAAACGTAAACGTAAACGTAAACGTAAACGTAAACGTAAACGTAAACGTAAACGTAAACGTAAACGTAAACGTAAACGTAAACGTAAACGTAAACGTAAACGTAAACGTAAACGTAAACGTAAACGTAAACGTAAACGTAAACGTAAACGTAAACGTAAACGTAAACGTAAACGTAAACGTAAACGTAAACGTAAACGTAAACGTAAACGTAAACGTAAACGTAAACGTAAACGTAAACGTAAACGTAAACGTAAACGTAAACGTAAACGTAAACGTAAACGTAAACGTAAACGTAAACGTAAACGTAAACGTAAACGTAAACGTAAACGTAAACGTAAACGTAAACGTAAACGTAAACGTAAACGTAAACGTAAACGTAAACGTAAACGTAAACGTAAACGTAAACGTAAACGTAAACGTAAACGTAAACGTAAACGTAAACGTAAACGTAAACGTAAACCTTGCATACTTGGCATGCCAGATTTTGCTATCATTTAACAAGATCATGTAGGTTTAATATGATTTTTTTAAACGATTGGTGTTAATTAACCTCTTTCAAAACTTGCTCTTCAATGACAGTTACAAAAAAAAATCCAGAACTTAAGTTGCAATCGCCAAACGTGGCGATTTCTATAGTCTCTATATAAGCCAGAACTGTATCCATCAGTAGAGTTAGTAGGCATTTTAAAGACGAAGAATAAAGCAGATGACTGTACAATGAAATTGAACATTTTTAAGATAAGGAATATTAACGACGAATTAAAAAAAAAACTTCCTCAGACTGGCGAACGTAGAGGAGAAACTAAAATTAAGGTGACGAAAAAGCAGACTTGCAAATCAGCGCAGTTTCAAGCTTCCAGATTTGCATTTTTGATTACGAAAATCACACCTACCAGGCGAAGGGGAATACTCAAGTGGATTTTTTTCACTTTTATCTCCGCGATTTTCCTCGTGTTTTGTTCATAACGGGCGTGAAGAGTTTAAAACATATGTTAATATATGTAAACCATACAGACTCTTTACAAAATACCAATACACAATTGAAATTAAAATCATATCATTAAAACTACTAACGAATATTTAACAACTACCTGTGTTTTAAAATAAAACATTAATTTCTTCCTCATCGTCATCAGTCTTTCATCATTTATTAGTCCACTGCTGGTTAAGGCGCGATCGCTTTAATTTCATAGTACACGAGTGACCTGGGTACCAGCCCTTGTGCCAGCACCACTGAATTTTTTAATAGCTGTATTTCAGAATGAAGTCGCAGAATTTACCACGTAATCCGCGATGAAGGAAGACATAGTGAACCTGCAAATCTTAGAAATTGTATAAGATCAAATATTTCGAGGACGTAAGGTTTGACTATTCTCAGTGGAGTAGCGTGGTTAATCAACTAGTACATAATATACTGATAACACTCAGAAAATAAAAAAGAATGAAGAAAAACTTTCATTGTTTGTAATACGTCATTATAAATTATGCGAATTATTTAATGATACGGATAAATAAGTACTTAGACATGTTATATAAAATAGGTTTATATATCAGGCATGTATGATTGTAAATGTCAAATGTATTTTTTTATGAAAGTAGCAGCCTGTAAGTATCCACTATAAGGCCTCCTTCTCAAATATCTGAAAGGATTGTTTTGCCGGAAAGTGCCTGCTACACTGCTCCAGTGCGTTTTATTATTTCTCAGATACGCAGGTTTCCTCACTATGTTTTACTTCATCGTTTTACGATCATTAGTGGACCGACAACGGGGATCGAGCCCAGGTCACTCGCGCTCTATGAAACTAAAGTGAGTCCTCTGACCACTAGACCACCACGGCTGGACCATTGGTACAATATAACCATCAAACTTTTAGAGATAGCATGGGAGCGATCAACTTATATCCAGGAGTTATTATCGTCCACATTAGAAGTATTCCTTGGATTTAATTTCTTTTTTAAAAAATCGAACTCCCACCCAACACAATGACTAGTCCCTAATCATCGCGCTAACCAAACCGTCAACTTAACAATACGAGTATATTTCAGCTGAAACGGAGAGACACGGCACCGTCAGAGCTACCTGACTGAAATATCTCAAAACTCGTGCGATGAGTAAACGTAAACGTAAACGTAAACGTAAACGTAAACGTAAACGTAAACGTAAACGTAAACGTAAACGTAAACGTAAACGTAAACGTAAACGTAAACGTAAACGTAAACGTAAACGTAAACGTAAACGTAAACGTAAACGTAAACGTAAACGTAAACGTAAACGTAAACGTAAACGTAAACGTAAACGTAAACGTAAACGTAAACGTAAACGTAAACGTAAACGTAAACGTAAACGTAAACGTAAACGTAAACGTAAACGTAAACGTAAACGTAAACGTAAACGTAAACGTAAACGTAAACGTAAACGTAAACGTAAACGTAAACGTAAACGTAAACGTAAACGTAAACGTAAACGTAAACGTAAACGTAAACGTAAACGTAAACGTAAACGTAAACGTAAACGTAAACGTAAACGTAAACGTAAACGTAAACGTAAACGTAAACGTAAACGTAAACGTAAACGTAAACGTAAACGTAAACGTAAACGTAAACGTAAACGTAAACGTAAACGTAAACGTAAACGTAAACGTAAACGTAAACGTAAACGTAAACGTAAACGTAAACGTAAACGTAAACGTAAACGTAAACGTAAACGTAAACGTAAACGTAAACGTAAACGTAAACGTAAACGTAAACGTAAACGTAAACGTAAACGTAAACGTAAACGTAAACGTAAACGTAAACGTAAACGTAAACGTAAACGTAAACGTAAACGTAAACGTAAACGTAAACGTAAACGTAAACGTAAACGTAAACGTAAACGTAAACGTAAACGTAAACGTAAACGTAAACGTAAACGTAAACGTAAACGTAAACGTAAACGTAAACGTAAACGTAAACGTAAACGTAAACGTAAACGTAAACGTAAACGTAAACGTAAACGTAAACGTAAACGTAAACGTAAACGTCGGCATTATAATAAATATCTTTCACGCACGAAATGCATACTTCACATAGTTTCATAGTTCCTATAAAATTGGGAAACCAAGTCGTTTAAGAAACATTATTAACTTATCTACTGTAATTTTTTGACGTTTTATTTTAAACATCCTAAAAAAAACAACAAAAAATGAGCGCAGATATTTGAATGCTTATGTTTTAAAACATCGAAAATAGAGATTAGCGCAAACCCATTCATTGACCATTATTGTCGTAAAAGACCAATAATGGTCAAAAAAGTATAACGTCGGTACTTAATACTATGTAGGGGCGGTTTAACAGAATCTGCCATCCCTCCTCATCCCGTGGGTGTCGTAAAAGTCGACAGAGGGTAAAAAAATATATCAGGATACGCATCTTCCCGCTTACAGCATAAAAAGAAAATACTGCGCTCGCCAACCGACTTGCCAGGCCTGGCAAATATAGCAAACCATAATACGAGGTACAAAACTATGGTACCCAGTCGCGGCCTCGCTAGTCCTGGCTATGATGGCAGTCATAGTAACGTAACATTGCGGCCAAGGAGGGATTATTTATGATGAACTTCCATTTCCAGAAGCGGCACCATAGAACGTGGACCTTGATGTGCCGGGTGGTACGAAAAATAAAATAGAATTCATCATGACGTCTAAGCGGCAGTTATTTATTTATGTTCCAGTGCTTGCTAGAATGGAAACTGGCGGTGGTCATCGAAGGATTAGAGGCAGACTCGACTTGATCATTACGCATGAGTGGTATCGTCTGATAAAGTCTACGCTTGATTCACCTCGTGCCCTTGTCCAAAACTGCTGAGAGCTATCGAGCGCTTTCTGCTACATGACGATATATATAGCAGGCCATTGGAAACTGTCCATGCGGTAGGAGCTGAGTAATGCGGAGCGCATATGCAGTTTATGCGGTACGAACAAACCCCAAAAGTTCTTCGATCACTTTCTAAGACTCATGAAATCCAGGAGTGAGATAAAGCTACAGTCTACAACTGACGCGTCAGCATATCGGCAACTGATTCAACCGATCTCCTCAATCATAAACAAATCTATGAAGATATGCTTATATCTCATAAGCATATTTATGCAGGCTGCATTACATAGCTTGCAGAACCGACAACCGTTGGGAAAAAAGGTTCTCGTGTGACAGCCACGTACAGCAAACTCAGTGTAGGACGACCCCCCACAAGATGGAGTGACGACCTGCGCAGTGTTGCGGGAAGTCGATGGATGCAGATGGCTCAGGACCGAGCTTTGTGGCAATCTTTGGGGGAGGCCTATGTTCAGCACAGGACTTGTAGTAGGCTGAAATGAATACAGCCTGCATTCACAATGCGAAAGAGCGGAAAAAAGACTGCAAACTATTCAATAAAGCCTCCAAAGTATTCGTCAGAGATCTGTCTATCGGACAGAGCCAACTGACCAAGTAGAAGACCGAAAATGACGTAGTTAGTTCCGCTGGAGCTGAGATGCTATAAGAGATCGTCAGATTTTATACACACTAATGTAATTATTGACCCAAGAGCCAAGTTTATACGACATTACTCCGATGACATCCCGGAAGTTAGTTTGAGCGAAATTAGGATGGCTCTCAAACAGCTTAAAATGTCAAAGTACTGGGTGAGAACGGAATTACAGCTGAGCTTCTCAAAGGGGGTAGAAAGCCGCTACCTGTAGTCCTACAGAAGCTGTTTAATTAGGAAGCAAAAGGAGTTACCCTTTTGCTTCCTAATTAAACAGCTTTTTCTTTACACCTTTATCGGTCATTGTTTCATGGTTATAGCTAAAGTTACAGAGTAATAAACTTATCAGTTCGACAGCTTTTGTGTAATTTTTGACTAATTTACAATTTCACAAAAAGACGTACGGAGAAAAACATATGTTATATACTCCATTCTCTAGCAAATGATAGTTTTATCTATCGCTAGTTTATATATACTATTAATAATTCATTTACCGGCCATAATTCAAGAGGCATTCATAAATAAAGTATAACAACATGCGGATAAAAGCAAATTATCAGTTAGCTAAAAAGATATGCTTGGGATAAAAGATATGGCGTACGAAGACAAAGCAAAATTACTGCACTAAAGTAAATTATAATCTTCATTTCTCATTTCTTTGTCCCGTTCCATTCCCCCCTAAGTCTTATTTCCACGGGCAATTCATCTTCGCTAATTGAGTATAATTACGTAGATTGCCAAGATTATGCTACAAGAGTCACGTTCGCTTATTAACGCAACGAATTTTGATACAAAATAATGATTATAGTTTATTTTTTCGATGTCGTTTATTATTGTTATCTACAAATTTATGTTATACGGCAGCTAGCTAAAGCGGTTTTATTTAAATAAGGTTCTACATTCCACTCGTATTGAACTTTTGAAAGATTTTTTTTTTAAATATGTTTCTTGTTTAGAAATATCCGCTATTTTATTAAAAACAAACTAGATAGTATCGTCTGTCGATCTTAGATACCAGTGGATAAGCATGCTATGAGAACAACCCTGGGATCACTTCATAAGGTCAGCATTCTCACGTCACGGTGTTTTGACGTGTTAACATTCCTGGATGGCCAAGACCAACAATTGTTCCCGAGCCTTTCTACACATTATTTTTAGCTTAGCATCGCTAGAGTCGACATGTTTAGTTTAATAAAATTTTAGTCTCAAAGATTTTTTTTTTTCTCTTTCAGTTAGGAAAACCATTTAATGTTATATTAGCGAATTTACCACTTAATATCAAAATCGTTATGTTATGGTATCATCTAATAAAAACTGAAGTCTGCTCTTATAAGCTTTGTTGTTTTTTATATATTAAATTTTAAATTTGCGGTGACGTAAACGAAGGTGAGTGTGTATAATATTTCTCACATTTCAACAAAATGCAAGCTTCATAAAAATGTATACGCTTTTGGGTTTAATCAAAATTTCATAGTCTAAAAAATGACACGCTCGTTTGTAATGCAGATTAAGCCCCGCGGGTTTTACATCTCTATTAATATTAGTTTTTAGAGCAATAAATATTCATAAAGCAATTTCGTTACTGTTTTTTTTTTTTTAATAAATCGACGGTAGATGTTTATGCATCATCCGATGGTTTTATTAACATTGTACTATGTAATACTCAATCAATTGTTAGAGAATACGATACCTCTATGGAAATAAGCACAAAACTTAATTAGATTGTATAACAAGAGTTAATGACGATTTACAACTATGCATTAAAATTAAACAACGAACAATAAACAGTTCCCCTTCTTTCTTAATGGGAAAGGCGGCAAGCGAGCCAGTGGTTCATCTGATGGTCAGTGATTACTGTCGCCCAAGTACATCTATAACACCAGAGGAGCTGCAGGTGTGTTGCCGGCCTTTAAGGGTATTTGGGAGATGGAAGGGAGGATGAGAAGGGGTTGGGAAGGAGATGGAGAGGAAAGGGGAGGAAGGGGATGCGAAGCGGGTGGGATGGGAAGTGATTGTTAGGAGAGGGATTGGGGGTGGAGGTGTTGGGGAGGGGTAGTAGGCTTCCGAATACCTCACTCACCAAACGAAACGCATAAACATAAGATGCCTCCACTTCACGCCGGTATTCTGGGAGGTCATGCTACCTACCCGGTCAAGCCGGCCCATTTGAGCAGCAGCAAAAGCTGCCGCTTGGCTCTACCACGTTCAAAATTCTTCCAATTTAGCCTATGAATAGTTGAGAGCTGGGTTCTGTTCCCATTGCCGGTATCTCAAAAAATTGTATTATATGTATGTATTTATGTATGTATATATTCACGCCTTGTTCCCAATGGGGTAGGCAGAGACAACCTTCTTCCACTTGCTACGGCCCTGACATACGTCTTTCGCTTCTTCCACTTTCATCAATCTTTGCATGCATACTCGTTGTTTTAGAGTACTCTTGACCTGGCTTTTTTTCAGAACCTCTCCGATTTGATCGTGAAATCTTCGCTTAGGTCTTCCTCACACGACTCGACCATTTACACTCGCCTCATAAATTTGTTATAACAATAGCTATTATAACTAATTTAAGTGCCAAATCCACCGCATGCCGGGCGTTAAAAACAATCGCAAGGAGACCTATTGTATAATACTGGAACCAAAACTGACTCAAATAATGAGAGCCAATGCTGCCGTGGGACATAATAGACTGCTACTTTAATTTTTACATTTAAAACATTTTAGTGCCTCTCTGGCAACTCATACCTTTGACGCCTTTCAAATGTTTTTCAAATTTGATCTGGAATTTTTTGAAATAGTTCACCGACATCTAAGCAGCCAATAGGTTCAACTTATTTTATATTTTCATTTATGAAATTTCAGTCCCAGTTCTGTACAACCCTACGTCATCTAACTACCCGTCTGTCCTACCTTTAAAGGGCTATATCTTTTAAAGCGTAATAGACAGCCGGTTGAGTTTTTTTCTGAATATGTGTGTTATTATGGCACATATCATAGCAAATAATAAAAAAATAAAAAGGAGTATTTAAGGGGGGGCAAGAAATGTGTTTTAATTGTAGTTTTTTTTTCAGTGTCGTAAAAACGGTAATACGTACAAGCGTCAAACATAGTATCAGTATAGTGCAATCAATAAATAAAAATCGTCTAAGTGAGATTTGGGCTCACACTACGGACCCCAACTGAATGAAAGAAAACCATTTTTCTTCTTCATTTTGTGGTTCTCTGTCGGTATGCGAGTTCAACTCGCACTTGGCCGGTATTTTACGTGACAGTTTGCACTCCATTTCCATCTAGGAACTGTTTGTAGTGTAAAGGTTTCAACTGCTACATTTTATTAATAAAACGATGGTCGAAAGTGGCACAAAACAGCTTAGTGGTAATTCATAGATCTGTGTCTTCAGCTGTAGTTGCGACGGGACGACCTACAATGATGATAAGAAGTTAAAAGATCGCATATACACATATGGGATCCGGAGGTTTATAATATGTAGCAGATTCACGCTGCAACTGCATTAGTGGCAACCTGAATGTTTTAGCTCGACCGGGAAAGGATCAGACTCTAACGGAATACCAGATTAATATAGCAGGATAATGCTGCTGTATTTTTATGGTAAGTGATTGTTTCGGAAATCCATTTAAAAGTAACGATGCACTCCATCTTAGTCCACAGAGCTTAATCGAGTATAAAGGTGTGCATTGACCGCATCGATTACTTACGATACGTTGAGCTGTGTGTACGTTTGTCCATCTTATCTTCATTCCAAATTATACTTGCGATTGTTGTCACTTAGTGAATCTGCATCATATTGTCAGTTATTATATCTGCGTCTGTATGTGTATTCACGTAAAAATTCTAAATGTCTAAGTGAGTCATAGTGCCATCCATGTGATCCCCTAGTATTAATGTGAGTAGGAAACGTCCAATGTCCAGTAAATTAAATAGGACGACTAATATAACTTTTAACATTCCTATGCTTTAATTATTATTATAAACAATTATTTAATACCATTATTTACACGTCTATTCGAAATTTATGTATTATTAATTTACATACAGTTAAAAAAACATTTACAAAGCCCTCCAAGATACCATGAATGCGCCGTTCCTTTACCGAATTAAGACTTCAAGCAAGGATCTCTTTGAGCACTGAACTCACCCCTTTGAAATTCAAATTGCTAGTTCGCCGGACGTGTGTAGTATATTTATTAGAAAGAATAATGGTTGAAAATCAACACTACTATTACAGGTTGCTATAAAAAAAATACTTTTTTTTAATAGTAATTAACAATGAAATCTTTTTCCGTAAATAATAGTTTCATTTCAATTGTATTCGCGTAAATACTAGATATTATAATAATGTGTAATATTACACATTATATGAATATACGTAGATAAATTAATATATATTAGAGACAGAAAATCTAATTAAATAAATAGGTAGATAGCACAAGATGCCTAGTCTAGCCGGTCCATTCGAGCTGTATAAGCTGGCGTTTGGCTCTACCACGTAAAAAATGAGTTCTGTTTCCGATTTCTTACCATGATCGGTTCCAGATTAGTATAGCCTAATTTTAAGAATAGGCGAAGATCCAAGCTTTGTCTTATGCTTTAGGATATGTTGATTTTTTTTGTTAAAAATACGATAGAAAGTTAGACCATTAAGGATGGAATATAGAGTAAATAGAATTCTTAGATTGACGCCTCTGTTGGACGAAAATGCAGAGACATGGTTATAATTACGGAGGGCAAAGATAAAATGCATATAATACTTAAGAAGGCGCTCTGGCCTTTTGAGAAGATATAGGTTCAAATCTAGATTGCATAATCAATTATTGGTACAAGTGTTTACATAAGAATGATCTTTATCTTGTACGGGAAACAATATTTTAGACGATACTGTTCTTAAGGTGGCAGAAACTTTGCAGTTGATTTCGGTATCCTGTTTACCACTGTTTGATGTTTTATCCATATATAAGCCAAATTTTCTAACCGAATCAGATAATGGTACTAAAATACTATTGTAGTTAATAGGGGGAAAACTTCCAAGATCAAATTGAGCCAGAATTCTCGAGCTACTTGTAAGTATTGCTTGACATTTCGTTGGATTGACACGCATCCCGAAATGCAATGACCAGTCATAGACTACTTCTAGGTTGTTATTTAGTATATACTGAATATTGTACGTAAATTTGTAGGTTATCTCAGATGGTAACCACAGACGAAGGTGGAGGTAATAGAGTTAATGAAAACAGAGAAAAAAGAGTATTGGAGAAAGAATTCCGCCTTGCGGAACGCCAGATCCCAGATTAAACCACTGAGATACACGAGACTTATTGCCCCCACGTGGGTTGACTGCTGACGCCAGCGAAGATAACAAAAAAAAAACAATCCAAGACCATGTTAGTAGATCTAGACAGATTTAGATAGTATTGAGAATGATGGACACGCGGCTATCAAGGTAGACTGTGTTAAACGCGTTAGAAAAGTGCACTAGTGCCATCACTGTACTTGTTTTCTATAACTTGCTGGATATCGTCCGTTACCTTAAGTAAAGCAGTAGTACTGTGACCAGGACGCAACCCAGATTGACAAACACTCAGAAGGTTATATTTTAAAACGAACATGGAAATTTACTTATATAAACGTGCTTTCAAAATTTTAGACAGTAAGAGTAATATCCATGTAGGGCGAAAATCATTAGGAAGTATAGGGCTTATATGTTTTATTCAGTGTCTTCATAAAATGTTCACCAGAGTCCGGAGAAAAATCTACAAAACGAGTAATTAAAAAGTATGAGAAATCTAAAAAAAGAGGCATTAAGTCCGCCCTTTGTAATACTTTTGTTTAAAGGTATTTAAATAAAGTTTAAATAAATAAATAAATAAATAAATAATTGGTGATCTAGATCAATCAACGATGGAGTTTAATTAAAAGACAACGATCGCAAATATAAACCGATTTGAGTGAAATTTTTCATTTAAATAACTAATACGTTTCATTTATTAATACATTTTTTTTAAAAGGCCTGGTCAAGAGTACTCTAAACCAACGTGAATGCATGCGAAGATTGAAGAAAGTGGGAGAAGATTGCCTCTGCCTACCCCGTTGAGAACAAAGCGTGAATACATACATTTTTGTTATGATTTTAAAAGTAAACATTTGTTCCATTACTTTATTAAATTTATGCACATAATTTAAAAAATTTCAAACCATACAGAAATAATATATAAGTTAAAACTTCAATAAAAGTCAGTTGGAGGCGCGCCAGATGTTTGCAATTAGCTTTTACCGTCAGCTCATCGGCTTTTCGTCGCAAACTAATTTGCGAAACAAAAGCAAAAGCTGGAACTCGATCCTTGACATTCTGTTTGACTTTTTTACCGGCCATGAAGGCCTAAATTCCATCGTGTAGGTTAAATAAAAAAAAAAAGAAGTTAATTAATATCAGCGATTGAGTTTTAACTCGACGTTGAAAGCAGACCCATAACGAATACGCCTTTAAGAAAAATCAAAAATATCATGCTATTTATATATACAGAAAAAGTCATAAAAACATTTTATAACACAGTGTTTGTACGTACTACTTATTCCAAATACTGAAATTTCTTCCAGCAGACCCTTACAGAAAACTAAAAATTTGCATTAATATTTTCAAAATTTATTAAATTTTATTCTGATGGTACAGATAACAAATAAGGATATTAAATATATATCAGTTTGATACATTTTACAGTATACCTTTAGTCCTTTGCTGGAATTAAAGAAATACTCGTCATTTGTAAAAGCTTGATTCACAATAATCGATAGGGATTGATTCACAATATTTCCAAGAATCCCCAAGAAATCTTTTTCTCCGTTGGCCTTGTTTTGATAATTAAATAATATATACACTTGAAAATTGATATGATTAATGTATTCGGTGTCTGTGTACTGGGCGACAAAAATGAAATAACTTTTATTATCTTTAAAAAAAAAATACTGTGATCGACGTAGTATGCTCATGGGCAGAGACGAGTTTATTTATAAATGTTTTAAGGTATGTACATAATGTATACTTTGTGCCAGTGTTTTGACTCCACATTATCATTGGATTACATTTGACAAAATTCATATAGGTGTAGAAGTAAAGTACAGTAGCAGCCTGTAAATGCGCTTGGGTAAAGGCCACCTCATCTCAAATATTTGAGGCGGGTTGGCGGATTTCACATGTCCTCGAAATATTTTTTTTCTTATCTCTCAGACATGCAGGTTACCTACTTTCAAGGTGTGTACGTTCACCGTCGAGCGCGTGGCAATTTAAGTGGTGCCGGCACCGGGGATAGTGTTAGAATAATTTATTTATGACTTCAATATACAAGTAATATGACGCGATGAGTATGAAGCGAAAATGGCAGTTAGTGTTTCAAGATACCGGGTCTCCGTTACATGAACAACTACGGAAAGGTACCAGAAAACAAGTTTTTAAAATAGTGTTGACTGACTATAATATAAATGTGGTCAATGAAAATAAAAGTTAACGTAATTATACATTTTGTCGTCAAGTGGCCTGCGTGCATAGGCGAAGTTCTAAAAGCCACTGCGGAGGCGTGCTAAAAAGCTCCGCTCTGTTTGCTGATTTACCTTCGTACACTCAAAAGCTTGGGGCTGTTTGTGGTCGCGGTTCCACGTTGAAACAATTTTTAAGGAATTGTTTACCCCTGTCGAATTCTTAAACAGGCTGTACGGAATAGTCTAAAAGTTATTTTAATTATTCGTAATTAGTCGTAGTGAAGTAAAAATGTAATTGTTTTTATGGAAAGGTGGCGAACGAGCAAGCGGTTTACCTGATGGTAAGTGATTACCGACGCACCGGCACATCTGCAATACCAGAAGTGTATTGTCAACCTTTAAGAACATTTTGGGATGAGAGAAGGGGAGAGGGTGAGTGGAGCAGATCGTCGGTAACCTCGCTCAGCGAATGAAACGCAGAAACGCAAGATGTCTCTACTTCACGGATTCTCCGAGTCGCAGTTCTAGCAAAATATCAGTGAAGGGCAGCAGTCTTTAATGTTCGGCAATCGGTGAGGTACTACAATCCCCAAAACGACTCCTAGGCGTTGCAATCATGGGAAGCTTCTTCTTAAGGGAGAGGCCTATCTCAGCAGTAGACTGCTACTAGGCTCTTAGACTAACAGGTTGATGATGAACTGTGACGTTAAGGACTTCCGAGTATATATTTATATTGAGCTCGTATACCCAATGCTGGTGAGAGGATTGAAAATTTTAGTTCTTTCAACTTAATTTTCAGCAGAAGTTATTTCGGAAAATGTGATAGTTGGTGAGCCAGTCGACGTCTTCGAGTCCAGAAAAAATCATTGGAATGAGCCGCCCACATAAAGGATCGAACTCAAGAATAAGGAATTCAATTCGTAGGTAGTTTTCTTGACCACTAGGCAATCATGGCTTTCCGAGTATGTTACTGCGAGATCGTATTTTTCCACATCAGTAGATCAGAGCTTACGAAAGCGTCAGAATTTTAGTAAATCATCGTGTGTACAGAATAGATAAATGCTACGTGAGATATATTTTATCACACATCCGCACAATATTAATCTGACTCTGAAGTCTGTTTCATTAGATAGCATGACAATCCAGAGTTAATATTTGGGGAGTCAAAATCAGAACTTGACTTGAAATTAGTTGGCAACTTGCCAGTGTGGTACGAATTTTGCGCTTATGCTCTAGTGGATAGTTTTATACTACATACTAGGAATACAGTAATTACAACTGAGAGCAGTTCACTGATTGTATTAATACTGTTGTACGTAGAAAAAAGAAAAAAAAAGGCAATTGTATTATTTGGGTAGTAGCATTTTTCTATTATCATAACAAGCTTGCAAGCTTTTATTCAACAAAAGTGAATACGATATTAGAACGTCAGATCCTTTACAATCATTGTATTTTCTATTTTGAGTAAGCGATGCCTCCAAATGTAAGAATTTCTCCTGTGTCACAGAGGCAGTTTACACGCGCATATGCATTGCACACGGAAAAATGCCCTGATTAATTTTTTTTTTGGGAAAGTGGGCAAACCAACATACGGATCACCTGATGGTAAGTGATTACCTTCGCCCACGTACATCTGCAACATCAGAAGATCTGCAGGTGCGTTATCCGCCTTTAAGGATATTTGGGAGTTGGGAGGGGGATGTGGAGCGCTGGTTACCTCTCTCACCAAACGAAACGCAGAAGCACACGATGCCTCTTATAGTTCACGCCGGTGTTCTGCGAGGCCGTGATACTATCCCGGTAGAGTCGGCCCATTCGAGCAGCAGCAAAAGCCACTGCTTGGCTCTACCACGTCGATACAAATACTTGTTCCGTGAGGAAATCGAACCCTTGCCACCTGTTGTTTACCCATGTTCTTCTTTTCAACTGTTTATTACAGCGTAAGTAAGCTTTCCCTAAGATTTTAATATTCGATAGCATTGGTATACCACTGGAACTTGTACTCATAAGTGTGGTTCATGATTAATTGGATTAACAAATAACTTCATTCGTTCTCTTCTTTTGTTCGTTCAAAAGATGGTTAAAATGTTTTGTGTTCCCATTACGTACACGCCATTTATATCAAAAGAAGTGATTTAAAAAAAAGAAGGATTATAACTTTACTTTTATTTCCGAATTTAATGTAGTTTTTTTCGGTTATGTGCTAATTTCTTATTAATTAAATGAGATAAGTTATTCATTAAAATTTGTTTTATCGATTCATAAACTCTGGTTGTTAATTAATACTGACTCTAACGTGTTAGAATTTAACGTTTTTAGTTAAAGCGTTACAAGCTTTTTTTTCGGTTCCTTCCCGGCTCCATATCCCTTCTTCTACCATATATAACATAATCCCAGTCTCCTACCTTTGCTCATTAGGGGGTTCTCCAAGACTGCTTTTTTACCTAATTTACTACATGCACACATTACATATTTCACGTATATAAACGGTTCTGTTAAAGTTTTATGTTGGGATGTACAATAAATATCTTCGCAGAAGTATAAATGCGTTAACCGAGAAAAAGGACAACCCTTTTACAGAAATTTATGTGTTAAGCGAAGCTGTAAGTTACTGTAAGTCGTGACTTTCTTCGACGAGACTGTGCAATGATGAATTGTATAACTTAAATGATACATTTATCTTTTATGTCGTCTGTTGCTTTCTATAAACTGGATACATTGTGTTATTAAAACTGTTATTGTATTGCGATATTATTTAGACGAAAGTTTTTTTTAAATCCGCTGAAAATAAATAGTGAAAGGATTTGCGTACATTGCTTGCAAAACGCCAAGATTGTTTATTATATAATTTTTCAAAACTGTCGTTTGGATTCAATGTTACTTATCATTGGATAAGACATTAAATATTCGAGTATATTATTTAATATTATATGATAAGTTACATTATTGCATCAATTGAAAACTAGCTTTTATAATTTTTTTTTAATTCCACCCTACATCACGTGATCAGAAACAACAGACTCAAATCCCAGAGACTCATGAGGCATACAAATTATACCTCAGGCTTTGGTAGAGATTATCGGCAGACCGTAAAATAAAAGCAATATGTGTATGTATATTTATTTATTTATATGTATATGTATGAATACATATATGTATGTTAATCCCAAATTATAATCGCCTCTCACGACACCCACGGGGAAAAGGGGTTGGCAGAGGGGCGGGAGGGATGGGAAGGGATGGGAAGGGATGGGAAGGGATGGGAAGGGATGGGAAGGGATGGGAAGGGATGGGAAGGGATGGGAAGGGATGGGAAGGGATGGGAAGGGATGGGAAGGGATGGGAGGGTTGGGAGGGATGGGAAGGGATGGGAAGGGATGGGAAGGGATGGGAAGGGATGGGAAGGGATGGGAAGGGATGGGAAGGGATGGGAGGGTTGGGAGGGATGGGAAGGGATGGGAAGGGATGGGAGGGTTGGGAGGGATGGGAAGGGATGGGAAGGGATGGGAAGGGATGGGAAGGGATGGGAAGGGATGGGAAGGGATGGGAAGGGATGGGAAGGGATGGGAAGGGATGGGAAGGGATGGGAAGGGATGGGAAGGGATGGGAAGGGATGGGAAGGGATGGGAAGGGATGGGAAGGGATGGGAAGGGATGGGAAGGGATGGGAAGGGATGGGAAGGGATGGGAAGGGATGGGAAGGGATGGGAAGGGATGGGAAGGGATGGGAAGGGATGGGAAGGGATGGGAAGGGATGGGAAGGGATGGGAAGGGATGGGAAGGGATGGGAAGGGATGGGAAGGGATGGGAAGGGATGGGAAGGGATGGGAAGGGATGGGAAGGGATGGGAAGGGATGGGAAGGGATGGGAAGGGATGGGAAGGGATGGGAAGGGATGGGAAGGGATGGGAAGGGATGGGAAGGGATGGGAAGGGATGGGAAGGGATGGGAAGGGATGGGAAGGGATGGGAAGGGATGGGAAGGGATGGGAAGGGATGGGAAGGGATGGGAAGGGATGGGAAGGGATGGGAAGGGATGGGAAGGGATGGGAAGGGATGGGAAGGGATGGGAAGGGATGGGAAGGGATGGGAAGGGATGGGAAGGGATGGGAAGGGATGGGAAGGGATGGGAAGGGATGGGAAGGGATGGGAAGGGATGGGAAGGGATGGGAAGGGATGGGAAGGGATGGGAAGGGATGGGAAGGGATGGGAAGGGATGGGAAGGGATGGGAAGGGATGGGAAGGGATGGGAAGGGATGGGAAGGGATGGGAAGGGATGGGAAGGGATGGGAAGGGATGGGAAGGGATGGGAAGGGATGGGAAGGGATGGGAAGGGATGGGAAGGGATGGGAAGGGATGGGAAGGGATGGGAAGGGATGGGAAGGGATGGGAAGGGATGGGAAGGGATGGGAAGGGATGGGAAGGGATGGGAAGGGATGGGAAGGGATGGGAAGGGATGGGAGGGTTGGGAGGGATGGGAAGGGATGGGAAGGGATGGGAAGGGATGGGAAGGGATGGGAAGGGATGGGAAGGGATGGGAAGGGATGGGAAGGGATGGGAAGGGATGGGAAGGGATGGGAAGGGATGGGAAGGGATGGGAAGGGATGGGAAGGGATGGGAAGGGATGGGAAGGGATGGGAAGGGATGGGAAGGGATGGGAAGGGATGGGAAGGGATGGGAAGGGATGGGAAGGGATGGGAAGGGATGGGAAGGGATGGGAAGGGATGGGAAGGGATGGGAAGGGATGGGAAGGGATGGGAAGGGATGGGAAGGGATGGGAAGGGATGGGAAGGGATGGGAAGGGATGGGAAGGGATGGGAAGGGATGGGAAGGGATGGGAAGGGATGGGAAGGGATGGGAAGGGATGGGAAGGGATGGGAAGGGATGGGAAGGGATGGGAAGGGATGGGAAGGGATGGGAAGGGATGGGAAGGGATGGGAAGGGATGGGAAGGGATGGGAAGGGATGGGAAGGGATGGGAAGGGATGGGAAGGGATGGGAAGGGATGGGAAGGGATGGGAAGGGATGGGAAGGGATGGGAAGGGATGGGAAGGGATGGGAAGGGATGGGAAGGGATGGGAAGGGATGGGAAGGGATGGGAAGGGATGGGAAGGGATGGGAAGGGATGGGAAGGGATGGGAAGGGATGGGAAGGGATGGGAAGGGATGGGAAGGGATGGGAAGGGATGGGAAGGGATGGGAAGGGATGGGAAGGGATGGGAAGGGATGGGAAGGGATGGGAAGGGATGGGAAGGGATGGGAAGGGATGGGAAGGGATGGGAAGGGATGGGAAGGGATGGGAAGGGATGGGAAGGGATGGGAGGGTTGGGAGGGATGGGAAGGGATGGGAAGGGATGGGAAGGGATGGGAAGGGATGGGAAGGGATGGGAGGGTTGGGAGGGATGGGAAGGGATGGGAAGGGATGGGAAGGGATGGGAAGGGATGGGAAGGGATGGGAAGGGATGGGAAGGGATGGGAAGGGATGGGAAGGGATGGGAAGGGATGGGAAGGGATGGGAAGGGATGGGAAGGGATGGGAAGGGATGGGAAGGGATGGGAAGGGATGGGAAGGGATGGGAAGGGATGGGAAGGGATGGGAAGGGATGGGAAGGGATGGGAAGGGATGGGAAGGGATGGGAAGGGATGGGAAGGGATGGGAAGGGATGGGAAGGGATGGGAAGGGATGGGAAGGGATGGGAAGGGATGGGAAGGGATGGGAAGGGATGGGAGGGTTGGGAGGGATGGGAAGGGATGGGAAGGGATGGGAAGGGATGGGAAGGGATGGGAAGGGATGGGAAGGGATGGGAAGGGATGGGAAGGGATGGGAAGGGATGGGAGGGTTGGGAGGGATGGGAAGGGATGGGAAGGGATGGGAAGGGATGGGAAGGGATGGGAAGGGATGGGAAGGGATGGGAAGGGATGGGAAGGGATGGGAAGGGATGGGAAGGGATGGGAGGGTTGGGAGGGATGGGAAGGGATGGGAAGGGATGGGAAGGGATGGGAGGGTTTGGACAGCCTTATGTAGTTTTTTTATGTACTTAGTTGTGCTTAAAATATAAAAAGTTTATAAATATAACTAATCTACATAAACTTAACATATGATCCGTCGGCTTTAAAGCCTGATCTACTGATCTGATAATATAAATTCTAGAAGTTATTCCTGGCTGCTGACAGATTGCTGAATAACCATCTCGAAATTAGGCAGACTGTGATTTTAAATCTGTAATTTTTACCAACAGTGTTTTGTAACAGTTTTTATGGCACGATTACATAAAGGTGGAGAGAAGTTTACGCCATTTTTTTTATAGTATACGTCTTTTGCCATCAGTGATCTGTTTACAGGTTGTTGTTATTAAGGATGATAATAATGACAAATGAAGACTTTTTGTGATACAAATTTGTGATGAGTCTGAGTAAAATTATTATGTGTCACCAGCTTCCGCGCGCGCTTCTGTCAGCATGGAAAACTTGCCTGCGTCGTTCCCAGGAGAAAAGTAACATAATGATCTTTCCCGGGGTTGAAGGTGCTTCCTTATCATGTTTCACAGAAGTCGGGGCAGAGGTTTAGCCGTGTAAACTGACCAACAGAGTTACTTACGCATGTATATAAGTCACGATAGCATTGTAGTTAGACGATCTGTCTCCAAATTTGTATCTTTCTTTTATCGAATCAGGAGACTCAAGTTCAATAACCTATATAGCCTCGTAACGATGAGTCTTTTGTAACTTATGTACCATTGATATTGTTAGAAAGATACTAAAATGGCGACAGTGTTCACCACCAGTCATGTTGTCGCGAAATATGCTCTGTTTTTTGGATTGAGAAGACTAAAATGATAATAATGAACAATAAATAAACCTCATATGTACAGAGTATATGATTTTTGAGTATAAATACTAATAAAAGCCAGTCTAGCGCGCCAGATATTTGCAATTAGATTTTAGCGTCGGCTCATCGGCTTTTCGCCGCTAACTAATTTGCAATACAAAAGCGAAAGTTACACTCCGTATCTAAAATTCTTGTTTGACTTTTGTCACTGCCTTGTTAACTTAATTGTGTCGCACGCGTTTAATAAAGTGACATTTCATTTGTGTAAATTCGAATTCTGGCATGTTAGATTAATAGAACTATATCAAACAGCAACAGTCTATTAATGAACTTTCAACGGTTGGGAGACTCCTTCTCTGTCTGAGTCTGTCTGGGTAGTTATTACCTTAACCTTGTAGTTGTAGTCAACTGCAGGACATAGGACAAGGAAAAAAGGGGATCTCCTTATGGGAGACTTATAAAAATACTAACTACTATTTTTCGAGACGCTTATACCGCCATCTGTCGGTAGCTATTGCGATTTTCAAGGCTTCACCTTAGTCGCCTATTACTACACCCAACCGGGAAGAAAGCAAGTGGTTGATCCTGACGCCAGTACCACATGAATTTTACGGTAAACCACACTGTTTTCCATTTCTGCCGACAAACAGCGGTGTAGGTATAGAGAGCTAGTATAATTACGCGCTGTGATGTCGCCATTTTAATCTTAAGCGGTGACAACGCCTTTGTAACCTTCTCCGATTGAAGTTATTTGTAGGTGTCTGGGCTGCCGTAGACATGTGCAGTGCATCAGGTTCACCGTTAGTTCGTTTTCTTTTTTAACCACAATCCAATAAAAAGCGAACGTTTACGAGTTGTTCGTCCAAAAAGGTTTCCAAATTAAGGTGCATAATTATTTTTTGCCTAATGGTATCGGCGTAAAAATCTGCCATGACTTTACTTCCTGTGTCGTAAGAGGCTTTGTAGGCTAGAAATATTATAATGTATATAATAATAATAATACCTTTATTCATCCTTACACAGTTAAAATTACATATGAAAAACTAAATGGTAAGTATATGTATATTTTTTTTACTTTTCTAGTTAACCTGATACTGTGTAAGGCCCGCCGTTGGTGGTAAAAGCCTCCTCCAAAGCCTTCCAGGTTTTCCTGTCCTGCGCCAATCTCATCCATAATTTTCCTGCAGTCTTTGCTACGTCCTCACTCCATCTTTTTTGTGGTCTTCCTACTTTTCTTTTACAATCAATGGGGTACCAACCTGTTGGTTGTTGCTTTTGTCCATCTTTCATCGTTTATAATATATATATATAAATATAACATAATATAAATATTATGGTGGCCTGTAAAACTGCCGTACAAAACGGAAATCTGTAATTTCTACCTACTCCTATGGTTGTAGGCGTGACTCTTGTATGTAACATAAATATTTAAATGATTTGTATTTACAATCAATGTTATACGAAATTTGCCACACAGACAAAATTGTTGCTGACTGCATTGTATTAGAAAACACCCAAATTCTTCTCCGCTCCATATTACTTCTCCAAAATGTTACACGCTCTTATCAGATTCCTAACAACTGTCCTTCGCCGCTGCTCAATTTGGAATATCAACCTTGAATATCTACTACTCTATCTACCTTACCGACCACGCCTAAAATAAACGTCGGGCTCGATAAATATTTGGCCAGTATTAGAGATATATCTCATTTCATCGAAAGAAAGAAAAACTTCAAAGAAAAGTTAATGAAACATAATTAAAACCTTACAGTTGTTACATTAAAATCAAATTGTTAACGGTATACTTCAGACTGTTCTTAGTTTTGTCTAAAATTACTCAGAATTATTAAATTAAGTTTATTTAATATTAAAACATAGATTAATATGCAATAAAATAAATAAATATGTTCATTTGAAACGTTATTATTAAATAAAGTATTCATAAAAAATCTGTCGTTATTTTTATTTATTTTATTTTATTTTATTCGGAAAACATACAGTGATACATAGCTTGATAAATTAAAAATTATTATAATTGCTACACACCATTTTATTTGTGATTTATATTTTCAACACCGCAATTATTTATGAAAACCTAATAACCTAAAACAATTCATCACAGATAATAAAATAAATTAAAAAATAATCACGTTCCCACGTCGGGTCCAAGTGGCACCCGTATGTTGATGTAGTTTTGAAGGCGCATTGCGGTGGCGCTGCAGAGAGCGTCACTGCGTTTGTAAATTTACTCTATTTCACTCGAAAGCCTTGGGCTATTTGCGGTCGCGGTTGAAGCTTGAAGAATGTTTGAGAAATCATTTTTCAACATTTTAATCTTTCACACGTCGGAATTATTTTATTATATTAATATACCTATAGTTCATTAGGATATTTTTCACGAAAAGGCTAAAAAAGTAGTGCCCATGTACAAACAATATGTTTGATGCCATTTTGTGTGTACAAAAATAATTAAAAAAGTGGCTTTTAGGATTCACGGGATCGATGTTAGTTCATAGATACCAAAGAGAATATTACGTGGTCGTCATACTGCTGGGCAAACATTTTAAGTTCGATTATATATCGTGCAGGTTCAATACAGCTCAAGCCGGAGAGCGTCCTTTTACCACGGTCGAGCCGTACCATTCGAGCAGCACTAAACGTCATCGCTTGGATCTACCACGTACACAAACGTATGAAAACGTAATACAAAATTAAAACCAGTGCCTTGCCCACTAGACTAATGTAAGTGATAATTTCCTTTCGTTTTAAATTATGAAAATACTTAAAAGTAAGCCATTCCTACATAATTTTGAACATTTCACTCTTCAATCTCTATACCATAACTTAGAATAGTGTATAATTTACTGAATAGTATAAAATGTGTTGAGTGTAACATTTTTTTTTTATTACGATCATGTTGCTCTCCTGAAGGTCGCTGATCACCAACGCCCCCGTACATCCGCGACACCAGAGGAGCTGTCTCCTTTGTTTATTTTATACTTTAACTTCGATTTGTGTTTAATTTCCTTAAAGAAGTATAAAATGTGTCTATTGTAAAAATTTTATTTTATATATGACATTCCGGAAAGTATAAAATGAAATTAATATTACTGTCATTTGTGTCAAGCGTCTGTTAAGTGCGCTTACATCATTTGTTACCTTACCTTTGAATAGTGTATAATTTTCTAAGTGTGAAATGCGTTTAATTTAACATTACAAAAGAGAAAATAAGTTATGGCCCACTGTTTTATTTTAGGCAAACCAGAGTTTTTAATAGGCGGGTAGACCCATCTCATAGCTGGTTATGATTTGTGACCACACTTAAGACGGTTTATTAAAAAAAAAAATAACCGACCCACCACTATGGACCTCTTTAATAAGCACGTGCTTAATTAATGTGTAAATTGTATGGAAATACAGCGAATGAATATCAAAGCTCTACATTAGCGTAAACTCACAGGGCATGTTTTTTTTTAATTCCACACCTCGATGAACGCATGAAAGAATTTTCATTTCGGTTGCTTTCATAGCGGACTTTAATGGCCTGTATATTTCTTTACTTTTGAGTTTAGCTTTTATAAAGATTATTTTATACTCCTACTGAACCCAGTAATACACCGTTTAAATTATATACACTAGATTTCTCGGGGGTATGCGTGAAAGAAAGACAGTTACTTTTGACTATACTGTATTTATCTTTGTACTAGGTATAAGAATAATATTTAGACTAGACTAATGATTTTAGAACAGTGAAACCATAGTACGATTTAAAATTAAGAAGCGTCATCTAGGATAAAATACAGATACAGTACTTTGCCCTTTTAACGTTAGACAAGTGGTTACCTTCTTATTTAAGTTACTAACATATGCATAGCCAAGAAAGGACCATTAAACACTAGTAACATTTCATGGAAGGTTTCTAGGCACCCCTTTGGGCATACGGGTTGGTGAGCACAGTGCAGGTCTTATCGTACAGGTGGTGCTGCTTTTTTTCTGTTCCTTTTTTTTGGTTGTTGTCTTGAATTACCTACCCATTGGATGGCATTAGAAAAGTATCTAATAAATTATACTTCAAGCGACTGGTACGTGAACACCTTTTGATGACTCCTGTTATCAGTTAAAATTTACAATGTAGGTGTCGTATGTAGGTGATTGCAGTTATACGTATATTTCATGTGATATGTATATATAAATGTATATAAGTAGCTTTGTGTATGTATATAGTATGTTACAAAGTAACGGTATATTTTCATATTAAACACATATCTATTTATTTGTTTAAATGAATAAACATTCAATAATTAATTAATTATTTTACTAAAATATAAAACCAATTTTTTAATGCACCTATTATAATATTTCTCCACACCTTGGGTTTCCTGGAAGAGAATGCCAAAAGGCATTAAGTCCGCCCTTTGTAATATTTTATAAAGGAGCAATAACCTTAAATAAATAAATGGTCTAGAGATCAGGGCGCTCATTTTAGTTTCATAGAGCGCGAGTGACCGGGGTTCGATCCACGGTGTCCGGCACCACTAAAGTTGTTAATATCGGACCTCGGATATCGAACAAGAGCACCTTTGGCCATATGTGGGCACTTACAGGCTGCTACTTTACTACTTTTATTGTTAATGGTTTATGTTAATTGTTTACAATCTTTATATTATGCAGTAGATGCTGTTAAACTAGAAGAATATTAATATATTCAAAAGCCAAATTCCTATTTGTTTCCATTCTGCATTTGAAATGAAACCACCATTTATCGCGTTTAATTTTGTTTTTATATTCCCGACGTTTCGATTGCTTTATAGCAGCGTCGGTCACGACTGTCCGTCCGTATTATGAATCTGTAAATAATAGTTTTATTTGAAATGTGTAGTGTTCGGGTAAATACAAGAAATGGTTAATGAAAATGATTCATTAAATTACAAAGTCCATCGCTGGACATAGACAAACTCCCCCAATGTCGTGGTATTAACCCGTTCGAGCCGGCCCATTCGAGCAGCACCTCAGCCTGCACTACTGCTCTAGTTATTTCGCGTTTAATTTTTGTCTTTATATTCCCGACCTTTCGAGTGCTTTATAGAAGCCGTGATCACGGGGGGTGTTAGAAGTCCTGAGGTGTTAGACGTCCAGATGTCATAGGTAACTCGGGTAGCCCGAGTTAACTATGCCATCTGTTCATTCAGCTTTTATTTATTAATTTTGGTCCGATCTACGCAGAAGGCGGTACACATCCGGTGTTTTTTTTTTTTATTTTCTCTGCTAACTTTTGCTATCACGTGTCGCTGGCATTAAATACATATATGAATGGCGTATCCAGTTTCATTTACATTTAAGTTCAGTTTAAAAAATAATGACAAAACCATGACAAAATTTTGCCCCAACATTCTTGTCACCAAACACACATCAACGCATGGGCTTAGGAGGATTTATGCCATAATTCGAGTCTATCTCAAATCGTTGTCGGATTGATTGACCTTAGTTATTTAACATATTATGTAGATTATTTTACAACTTACTGATACCAATGTCTTCTCGTCTCGGTTAGATACGGAAACCTTTTAAAACTCTGTTCTCTGTTCAATACTAAGTTCGTATACACTGAAAGCCAATTTTCTTCACGGAAATTGAATCTCTGAACTTTAAACGTCCACCGTGGTTAACAACTAATGCAGTTTCACTAAAAACTTATCGATCTGAACTTCGCTACGTTTCGCGCTCTTAAATATGTGTGTAACATTGTCACGTTGTCCGTATAAAATTTTCATAAAAACCTCCAGTACTCTACAACCGTCCCCTTCACCAGCTTCAGTGACCCTTCCCCTGTCTCCCGCATTGTGTCTGCGGCTTATTGAACGGACAGTAGTGGGATCAGAGGTCAGTATTAGTTGTTTCAATCCTAGACCTATTGCCCTCCACATCGGGGTATCGAACACGCGTCACTTGAATCGTAGACAGGTTCTCTAACCACTCGACTATCGTGCTTCATAGTGACCACCAGCTATTGAGATTGACTATCTTCCTGGGTGCTCTGGTACATGCCCCTCTTTGCCCCCTCCAAATATTAAAGGAGACCAGTAATACCAGAAATACTAATATTTTTTTACGGGAAAGGCGGCAATCGTGTAAGCGGTTCACGTGGTGCTAAGTGATTACCGTCGCCCACGTACATCTGCAACACCAGAGGTGCTGCAGGTGCTTTGCCGGCCTTTAAGCGTATTTGGGAGATGAGAGAAAGGACGAGAAGGGGGATAGGAAGGGGATGTGGGCCTCCGGTTACCTCACTCACCGAACAAAACGCAGAAGCACTAGACGCCTCTACTTCACGCCGGTATTCTGCGAGACCGTGGTACCCACCCGGTCAAACCAGAGCATTCGAGCAGCAGCAAAAGCCGCCGCTTGGCTCTTCCACCTAAGCCTAAATATAAGAAGTAATACTATAACTTCACCTGATTAAACTTTATTCTCCGTTGAGTACTTTTACAGATTATTTATTTTTTACCTTAAAGTGACATAATTATGAAAAGGTATATATAGCTATATATAAAATTAATAGCAAAAATAACCAAAAATATATGGATTCTGCATGACTTCCACGTGAAAAAACTACTCCTGGCTTTGTCGGGATAAAAAGAAGCCTATGTCCTTTCGCATGGTTCGATACCAAATGGTATCAAATTTAGGCACAATACGTTTTGCGGTTTAGCCTTGAAAACGTAATCGACAGACAGTTACGTACTTGCGCATTTATAATATTATGAACAGTATGGAATATCATATAGGTTTATGCTATATCATTTATTATATTTGGGGTATTTCTATATTTACTCATCTGGTTGGGTTGTATAAATAAATACCATAAAATAAATAATATTTTATAAATTATATATATAATATATTTAAATAGATAATTAAACCTCAACCAGATGGAAGCCCCCGGCAGTGGAGACCAGACGGCCGAGGGTTAGGGAGAAAGGGAAAGAAACCGGCGGACAATGCGAGCGGTATCGAGTAGCACCGCCTTCTGCATTTGAGCTCGGAGCGGTCTGGCACGGAGTCCCAACCGCCTCAGATGTTCCGAGAGGCTGACTGGGATTAACCCATTCGGAGAGACGACGATCGGAATAATTTCGGTCGGCATACCACCCCACATGTCGGTTACCTCGTGAGCCAGGTCCAGATATTTCGTCTTCTTGTCTGTTTCGGCTTTCACGAGGTTCTCGTCATATCATTTATTATATTATTAACCTCCGTAGTTTGATTTTAATACCGACAAGTTTGTAATAAGATCTCATTACAGAATAGCTCTGCTAATATATAAATTTAAATAAACAATTTAAATGCAAATAGTTTCACAATGTTTAAAACATACACGTATGCCTGCAAGACGCGCTTGTATATTTCGTCCTTAAAGCGCAGCGCGCCGGCACGGCAAGGAGTTTCTACTCTGTTTGTAAATTTATTTTGTTACTTTCAAGTGATTTTGGCCATTTATGATGTTACGTTACGTTAAACAAATCATATTTTTCGTAAAACACATTTTGTATCTAAAATAGCATTTTTTTTTCTATATTAGATAAGTTAATCATAGCAAAAAGTACAATACAATGATTTATTTCCGAATATGTATCCCAAAAAAAGATACGTAGTTAAAGGCTTTATTGGTAAAGGTTCATGCTTTAAAACTACATTAAATTCAAACCATCAATTACTTTTTAACGTTTGTCTGACAATACGTATGTAGGAACGTGTGTAAGTAGATTCATCATCATCATCATCATTTCAGCCTATCAGAAGTCCACTGCTGAACATAGGCCTCCCCCAAAGATTGCCACGAAGCTCGGTCCTGAGCCACCTGCATCCATCGACTTCCCGAAACACTGCGCAGGTCGTCACTCCATCTTGTTGGGGTCGTCCTACACTGCGTTTGCCTGTACGTGGCTGCCACTCGAGAACCTTTTGTCCCAGCGGTTGTAAGTAGATTATTTGAGAGCAAATTTTATTGTTTAATTTTATTCGTTATTGCATTAAAAAAAAACTGTACAAACGTCGAAATTAATGCTATATGGCATTCTCTGCCAGCTAACCTTGGGTAAGACTGTGAGTGTGTTTTGGGGCTATAATATCGACTAATAAACAATTTTTGCTATAACTATTAACATGCTGCATAAATCGAAAATTGTCTAAAATATAAACAAATGTCAAATGAATTTATTCATGCAAAAAGATTTACATATTTTCCGTTTGTTATCATTTCATCATCATCATTTCAGCCTATCAGAAGTCCACTGCTGAACATAGGCCTCCCCCAAAGATCATGGGGGGGTTTGCCTTAGTTGCCATGCCTGGCGAGCGGGTTGGCAACCGCAGTTTTTTTTTTTGTTCTAGTGCAGGAAGATGCTGCTGCCCATTTCCTAATATAATTTTTTACCATTAGTCGCCTTTTACGACACCCATGGTTAGACAGGGTTGGCGCTATTCTTTACTTCCGACAGCCACACGGAAGAAAAGAAAAAGATCCGTTTGTAAAAGAAACTTAATTTGACATTTCTTCCAAATCGGAATTCCTCCATGTATTTACCTAGTATCCTCCATGTATATATATACATTAACAATCACAAAAGTATTCGTCCGTCGTACCATTCTAAAGAGTACGTCAAATTGATCACACTCGGGAACTCCGTACATTGACTTCGAGTTCGTGTGCAGGGTAACGTTCTATACATTGTTCTGTGACGAATGGTCTTCATTTAAATTTTAAAAAAAGCTTCACTATTTTTTTAGAAAATCTATTACCAAATTCGGATGGATTTTCCCCATCATTCGATCGCCATAGCATCCTTTGTTAGCCAGCAGTGTGTTCCAAGTGAAGGTGAGGTGGTTGTTTCCAGTAATGATATGTTCCCTCTTACGAGTTGTAAGTATTCCGTTATAAATAGAGTAGTAGCTGTGAATAAATGGGGAGTATGTTTATGTTTAATGAGAACTTTATTACTCTCTGTAGGTATTTCTCCTGTGTCGCAATAAAAGTTTACGTACATAAATTGCACATGGACAAACAACGAAACCCGCCACAATTATTTCTAATCGTGTAACATTGGCATTTTAAATTTATTTATTTAAATACCTTTATAAAAGTATTACAAAGGGCGGACTTAATGCCTCTTGGCATTCTCTGTCAGTCAACCCGGGGCCTGGAGAGATATTGTAATGGTGCAAAACATTAAATTTGTGAAAAAAAGAACTAAAATACATGAATAACTCAATTAAATGAGGTGCATAATGTACACGTATTTAATATTGTTACAGAAGATACGTTTACTCTTATAACACACAACAGGATTTGGCAACCTTTTGACATTACTGAAATTATTCAGCTCGGGTTTTTTTTTATGTTACTACGTGCAAGTGTAAAGCTATCTTAGCAAACTGACTACATTTGCCTAAAATTAAAAGTGCCGCGGAGCTCTACAGCAAAGAATTTTGCTGGAAATTTGTCTTTTTTTTCACTCCATGTAAAAAAAAAGACATGCGGAAAGACTTTCTGGTAAATGCAGTTGGTGAAAGGTGACAATTTTAACATTTTTAAACTGTATAATAGTTTACGTGAAATGAAACAGACCTATACAATTGCCTTCAATGATTTTCTTTCAATGCCGTGGACGAGGCGACATTGATTTCATCATTTCAGCCTATTAGAAGTCCACTGCTGAACATAGGCCTCCCCCAAAGATTGCCACGAAGCACGGTCCTGAGCCACCTGCATCCATCGACTTCCCGCAACACTGCGCAGGTCGTCACTCCATCTTGTGGGGGGTCGTCCTACACTGCGTTTGCCCGTACGTGGCTGCCACTCGAGAACCTTTTTTCCCCAGCGGTTGTCAGTTCTGCGAGCTATGTGGCCGGCCCATTGTCACTTCAGCTTGCTGATCTTTACGGCTATGTCGGTTACCTTAGTTCTGCTGCGGATATCATCGTTGCAGACTCTATCACGCAGAGAAACAACATTGATTTAGCATTTAAAATTGTAAATGATAAATAGAGAGGTGCAAGCATCGGGAGAAGCCGCGGTAGCTTAGCAGGCAGAGCACTCACTTTAGTTGCATAGAGCGCGAATGACCCGGGTTCGATCCCCGGTGCCGGCACCACGATAATTGTTAATAGCAGTTTTAAGTACTGTATTTGACCACCTGCTCGACGGTGAATGAAAACATCGTGAGGAAACCTGAATGACTGAGAAATAATTTCGAGGGTATGTGAAGGCCGCCAACCTGCACTAGAGCAGTGTGGCGGGCACTTCCCGGCTCCTAAACACTCTCTGATACTCTTATTTGAGAAGGAGGCCTTTGGCCAGCAGTAGTCACTTTACTTATACACACACTTTACTTTACTTTAATTTACTAAGCATCGAAAATCGATATGAGGTATCGATCGTGATATCGATTTCAAACGAGGCTAACCAACACTCGAAATTACTGGTAATATTTCATAACTTAGACCAACTTGGAAATAGTGTACATAGATAGTAATAGCTGCTGCAGGACACGCTTACCCCTGTGGAGAAAGATCAAATGTCTGTAATTATTTTATATCCTTCATTAACACTTACTACATTAACACTTTCATATTTAATACTTCCTTCTCTAAAAAGTTCAAGACAGTACATTGCCCCATCCCGTAAGCAGGTTTTGTCATAATCCCCACCAGCGGGTTCGCGATCGCGGTACCAGAAGTCGCGCACTTTATACCAACGAACCTGTAAAAGTTATTTAAAAAACGAATAATATAATCATTTGTAATAGTAAGTTGATTTCACAGCCTATTTCAATAACGTATAAGATTATCCGAGTCCATTGTCTTAACAGAAATCAACAGATAGCAGTCGGCTTGAAGTAAAAATACATTTAAGCCACGTACGCGCTTGAGGCACGTACAGGCAAACGCAGTGTAGGACGACCCCCCACGAGATGGAGTGACGACCTGCGCAGTGTTGCGGGAGGTCGATGGATGCAGGTGGCTCAGGACCGAGCTTCGTGGCAATCTTTGGGGGAGGCCTATGTTCAGCAGTGGACTTCTGATAGGCTGAAATGATGATGAATGATGACGCGCTTGATATTTCAATGAATATTTCATTTTATAACCCTTACGTCCGCAGTTGGAAGTACATTAAAATTCGTCGTTCGTTTCCTTTATAGAAACAACATAAGTCAGTAATGCACAGACACATTTTTTTGTAGATTTACTTATTCAATAACTGTCCAATTAAATCGAAATTCAAAATGAAACATTTTTGGCTTTAAACGCTTTAACAAATTGTACTGAACCTTCCATAAGTGTTAAGAGAACATCTGGAGCTTCGATTTTAATCCAGAATGATTCGTAAATATAGTTAGATTGCCGACGCTGTAGAATGGAACAATTGTCTGTTAGCGGTAGTTGTCACCTTACACGAGATCTGAGCTCTTTGATATTGTGTTAAAGAATAACTAAACCACAGTACTCTATTGTACCTTGGTGGAATCACTTATCCTAGTATTATTTTAATTTCTTATCTACTTATGATTATTATCGATTTTAGATGCGATAAATCACCACTTTACATTGTAATTTACAGTAACGCCAGGAATCAAGCCCAGATGAATTGGGTATTGTGAAATTTAAAGCGGTATCTGCGTCATGGCGCCCATCAACAACAGCTTATAAGGAATCCATTACTGGACATAGGCCGTAATACACCCAGCTGCGTTCTGTGCGCAACTGTAGGTCACCCGCCAATTACCGCGGCTGCCCCAAAGCCCCAGGCAACAAACGCTTTAAGGGAAGAAAGGGTACCAGGGGAGCGCCCCAGAGGGCGACCCTCCAAGGCCCTAGCCGTAACAACCCCAGGTTAATCCCCGCTCCAATGCCTACCAATGCATGGGTCAAACCCCTGCAAATGGTGGCAAGGGCCCACAAAACTCCCGCTCCATCCGCAGCGGCTCCCACTCCGTCCGTAGCGGCTCCCGCTCCCTCCGTAGCGGCCCCCGCTGCTTCCTTAGTGACCCCACTTTCGCCCTCAGCGGCTCAAAAAACCGCACCTAAATCAGCGGCCCCAATCAAGCTGGTCCTCAAAGCCTCGCCGACAGTAGGTTCGTCTACAATGTCGGATATGGCTGACCTCTCACAGCTATTGCACATCTTCGGTGCAATCGATATGTCAGAGGTCAGGACTCTCGCGGAAAAAACCCGCGTAGCAACATCCCCAATGGAGCTAATGAAAGCCCTTACTGAACATCCCTCAGTATATGAGGCCTTCAGTAACCTCATCAACAATAAGTAAATACTAACTTTACTTACCCTCTTGGAGGCCTAGCCCCCACCTCATCATTTTTTCAGTTTGTAGCCACTTCCAATGGAAGGTACAAGCTGCAGAGTTAAACCCCAATCCCTAGCTGTCGGCTTTTTCAACGCAAACGGTTTAAAAAAACAGATAGACGAAGTAAGAGAATTTATCTCAGTCCATCAGCTAGACATTATGTTAGTACAGGAGTCTTTGCTCAAGTCTAACATACGCGACCCCAAAATTGCTAATTACCGCTTAGTTAGGAACGACCGCCCCGCTCGCGGAGGCGGCACGTTAATATATTACAAAGCGTCACTACACTGTGTGCCAATAGATTTACCTAACCTTGTAAATATAGAAGCCTCAGGTTGTAAAATCGCAATGACAGGCCATCAGCCCATCACTGTGATATCAGCTTATCTCCCGCCTAGGAAAATCATCTTGAAGGGCGACATCGAGGCACTGCTTAATTATAGCGACTCGGTGATAATCGCGGGAGACCTAAACAGCAAGCACTCTGCTTGGAACGCTGAAAAGGAAAATAGTAAAGGAGTTGCCCTCCTATCTCTAAGCTTAAAGTTAAATTTTGATATAATCGGTCCTCTAGAACCAACAAGAATACCAACACAGAGGAACCACAGCCCGGACATACTAGATATCGCTCTCCTAAAGAACGTATCTCTCGCGCTAAGACACATAGAAGTTCATCATGAACTTAATTCAGACCATCGCCCGGTCATAATGATGCTAGGACAGTCGCACGCAGAGGTCACTAGGACCAAAACCGTGACCGACTGGAGTAAGCTCGAGAAATATCTCGAGTCTACTGACTCCCCCGAGCTAGCGCTTATTCCGGACATAGTTAATAATAAGGACACGGCACTATCTGCTGTCGATCACCTCACCTCTCACCTTAAAACAGCCGTCCGAGTATCCTCCAAGCAGGTAAAGGCAGCGAATGATCGCCGCTTTGAACTGCCCTCGGAACTCAGGCAGCTGTTGAGAGAGAAAAATGCTGCCAATAGGGCATATGACCGTTACAGGACTGACGCAAATCGCGTCAGGATGCGCCAACTCAAAGGAAGTTAAAGAGCGCATGGCTGAGATGAGGGAGCAAAGGTGGGACAGGCTCATGGAGGACATCTCGCCCTCTCACACTGCTTACTGGCAGCTGGCGAGGGCAATGAAATCCGAGACAGTTGTGTCGATGCCCCCTCTAATCAGCCCCGGAGGTCAGATAGCGTTTGACGATCTAGACAAAGCCGAATGCTTAGCCGACAGCTTGGAGGACCAAAGTTCTCCCAGCACCCAGCCCACGGATCCCGCCCACATTCTGAATGTGGACGAAGTTGTATCGCAAAGGTCCACGCAGCCACTAACCGGGGAACCACTTCCGCCTACCTCACTAGAAGAGGTTAAAAACGTTATTAAAAATCTAAAGACCCGAAAGGCCCCGGGTGCCGACGGAATCTCTAATAAATTAATTAAAACGCTCCCTAACACGCTAATCTTATTGTTAGTAGCGATCTTCAACGCCCTCCTTACAAGCTGCACCTTTCCCGATTCCTGGAAAGAGGCGCATGTAATAGGGATCCATAAACCCGGTAAACCAAAAAACCAGGCCTCAAGCTACAGACCCATTAGTCTCCTCAGCGCACTGGGGAAAATCTACGAGCGCATCATACTCATCCGTCTCAAGGATAGCGTTCAATCACTAAAAATCATCCCAAATGAGCAATTTGGCTTTCGAGCTAAACATTCATGTGTCCAACAAGTGCACCGTCTCACGGAGCACATACTTGAGCACCTTAACGATAGTCCCAACAACAGCGTAGGAGCTCTCTTCTTCGATGTCGCGAAAGCGTTTGACAAAGTCTGGCACAACGGTTTGATATTCAAACTGTACACCCTAGGGTGCCTGACAGGCTTGTGCACATCATCCAAGCCTACTTGTCGAACCGCACCTTCCGATATAGAATAGAGGGTACCCTCTCCAGCATCAGAGACGTAAAAGCCGGCGTTCCGCAAGGCTCTGTCCTCTCCCCCACTCTCTACACGCTTTATACAAGCGATATACCCACAGTTAATAATAAGAAAGTGGAACTGGCTCTATTCGCCGATGACACTACTCTCTACACACCCGACATCAATGTATCTAGAGTATACATTCGACTCCAAGCCGCAGCCACCGCCCTCAGCGATTGGTTCAGGACTTGGAGAATTGACATAAACCCTGAAAAGAGCAAAGCGGTCTTGTTCAGCAGGAAGCATGTGTCAAAACTACCCAATAAATTTAAAAATATCACTTTAAATGACAAACCCATCCCATGGGTGTCAGAAGTTAAATACCTTGGAGTTACCCTAGACCGTAAACTTAACTTCAAGAAGCACATAAAAACAGTCAGGGATAGAGCGGCCTTTGTGTCCGGCCGCCTCTACAACCTAACCAACAGCCGCAGCAAAATGGCACTTAAACACAAAATGCGTTTATATAAGACTTGCGTGCGACCTATTATGTCGTACGCCAGCATTGTATTCGCGCATGTGCCCAAAACTCGGCTGAGCCCCCTTCAAGCGATTCAAAATCGCTTCATGCGCCGTGCAACCGGTGCACCCCAATATATGCGGAATGTAAACCTACACCGCGATCTCCAGATGCCTACTTTGGCAGCCCTTTTTAAAAAATTCTCTACAAACTATTTTGAGAGAATCAAAACGCACCCCAATCCGTTAGTGGCAGCGTTAGGTAATTACACACCTGCGCGCAACACAACACTCCGCCTGAGGCGCCCCAAAGATGTCATCACGGACGATGATGACAGAATCACAAAGACTAATAACGCGTACGCGGTTGCGCCGCATCACACGTACAACACAAATAGCACAAGCACCCACACTAGCCAGGTCCTACGGCTAACACAGCAGGATAGACTTCGTCGCCATCACTTCACGACCCGCCAGAGATTTATTCGAGGCAGAGGTCGTTATTAAGCCATACCATTAAGGCGGTCCCAGATGAGGTCACCTACCTCCCGTCAGGGCCCTCGGATCGCCTAGCCCCCTAATATTGGAAGTTTTCTTTCGTTCTGGGGATGCAGCTCTTCACAGCAGCAGTCACCATCGATGTTCGTTAAACTTGCGGGCCTCTGTCCCCGCAAGTCTCTTTAGACGAAGCTGTCAAGGCCTCCGGGCCAATGGCGTATCTACCGTCGGGGTTTTAGTTGGTCCAACATCCTCAATGTTGATCCCGCCATGACCAGTCCCACGGAAAGCTAATAAACATTTAGTTAATGTTACTCTGTCCACTGCAGCCGTGACACCTGTGAACAACTTCAAGCAACAAAGGTTGCGGATAAGTTGTCACCCCTGACGACTGAGATGGAATGCGTCACAGCTTGTAACATAACACTTGTAACACATTAACCGAGCCGCTGATTAGTAGCAGTAATACCTACACTGGAATATTTAAAGAACAACTACACTAATGAAAAGGTGCTATTAATATATCAGTATGTTATGATATATAAGCCAAGAAATTTAAAATACCAAACTATTGTTCAGAGGAAACAAAAACTTTAGCGCTAAGAAAATGAAATGCTTATACGAAAGCACTGAATGCACAATGGAATGAAAGGAAGTAGCTTTGTAAAAACCTTCCGCTAGTTAAAGCTTTATTCCTTTGAAATTTAATCTATTACAAAGGAACAACAAAAGTTAGTTATCGGTACCATGCTGGGAGTATTAATAAATAACAATACAGTATAACTGTATTGTTATTTATTTAATAATTAGTGCAATTCCTGAATAAGAAGTGCACAATGGGTGGACAGACTATAGTATATACTAGTCAACCTACGCTAATTTTGGTGAACGTGTAATAAAGAAAAAATAAATATAAACTCTTTAAATTAAATACTGTATAATTTACATATGAACACATAACAATTAATGAATCAAATGAATGTAAATTCATTATTGATCGACGTTAGACAGATAATTTCGTTTGTGAAATGTCAAATCTTATTATTATTATTTTTTACAATCTGTCTCGTTTCTTAATGAGACTCCTTAGACGGTGAAACAACAAGTGAAAGAAACTCAGTACATATCCTCTTTTTTTGATTATTTTTTACATTCATGAAACAAAAACTTTAGCGCTAAGAAAATGAAATGCTTATACGAAAGCACTGAATGCACAATGGAATGAAAGGAAGTAGCTTTGTAAAACCTTCCGCTAGTTAAAGCTTTATTCCTTTGAAATTTAATCTATTACAAAGGAACAACAAAAGTTAGTTATCGGTACCATGCTGGGAGTATTAATAAATAACAATACAGTATAACTGTATTGTTATTTATTTAATAATTAGTGCAATTCCTGAATAAGAAGTGCACAATGGGTGGACAGACTATAGTATATACTAGTCAACCTACGCTAATTTTGGTGAACGTGTAATAAAGAAAAAATAAATATAAACTCTTTAAATTAAATACTGTATAATTTACATATGAACACATAACAATTAATGAATCAAATGAATGTAAATTCATTATTGATCGACGTTAGACAGATAATTTCGTTTGTGAAATGTCAAATCTTATTATTATTATTTTTTACAATCTGTCTCGTTTCTTAATGAGACTCCTTAGACAGTGAAACAACAAGTGAAAGAAACTCAGTACATATCCTCTTTTTGATTATTTTTACAATCTGTCTCGTTTCTTAATGAGACTCCTTAGACAGTGAAACAACAAGTGAAAGAAACTCAGTACATATCCTCTTTTTGATTATTTTTTACATTCATGAAACAAAAACTTTAGCGCTAAGAAAATGAAATGCTTATACGAAAGCACTGAATGCACAATGGAATGAAAGGAAGTAGCTTTGTAAAACCTTCCGCTAGTTAAAGCTTTATTCCTTTGAAATTTAATCTATTACAAAGGAACAACAAAAGTTAGTTATCGGTACCATGCTGGGAGTATTAATAAATAACAATACAGTATAACTGTATTGTTATTTATTAATACAGTATAACTGTATTGTTATTTATTTAATAATTAGTGCAATTCCTGAATAAGAAGTGCACAATGGGTGGACAGACTATAGTATATACTAGTCAACCTACGCTAATTTTGGTGAACGTGTAATAAAGAAAAAATAAATATAAACTCTTTAAATTAAATACTGTATAATTTACAAATGAACACATAACAATTAATGAATCAAATGAATGTAAATTCATTATTGATCGACGTTAGACAGATAATTTCGTTTGTGAAATGTCAAATCTTATTATTATTATTTTTTACAATCTGTCTCGTTTCTTAATGAGACTCCTTAGACGGTGAAACAACAAGTGAAAGAAACTCAGTACATATCCTCTTTTTTTGATTATTTTTTTACATTCATGAAACAAAAACTTAATTCATTTACTGTGAATACATATAAACATTGTAATATACTGTTAGTACAAGCTATATGTTGTGTTATACTTTTGAAGATCTCATTTTGTACTGATATTTAATTATATTGTTGAGATTATAGATTGTAGAAAGTTGTATATGTTTCATATACTAGTTTTAGCCCGCGATTTAAGTCGCGTATAATATATAAATAATTACGGTATAGTTTTACTATTGATCTTACACCTAAATTACTACAAAGACTGACTCCCACTATGTCACTTAGCGGTTCTGACTTTTATTCTTCATCGTTTGCTGTTCAAGAAAAGTTGTGACAACCCTACAGTCCAGTACACACATATTAAAAAATTACGTTAAGACTCATTTCCATTAACTTGCGGGCCTCCTGCTCGCGAGTCTCTACCGATGAAGCTGTAAAGGCCACTAGGCCAACAGCAGATCTACGGATACTAGAGACGGTGACTGGTAGGTGTGAGCACCTTTCCCCTACGTTAAACTAAAAAAAAAAAGATTCCTTTCCAAAAAATTATTCCTAATTCCTAAGTTATCATCATCATAGTGAATCAAAATATATATTCTATATGTGTATATCGTATCCATTGTTTATAATTTTCGTAAATAATGTATTTAAGTATTTTAAATATTGTGAATTATTTTTGCTATTCTGTAACTGCCTACGATGTTTTATCACTCCCAAAGGTTGACAGGCAGAGTATGCTTTTAGCATTATGTCCGCCTTTTGATCATATATACCATATACAGTGGTTCAATACAGGATAAGTAAATTAATTATACGCAAACTTCCCAAAAGTGAACACGGTTTTTATGTATGTCATTTCTGCCGTAGTCAATCCAGATATTTCTCGTGATTAAAAGTATCGGAGTTTTTAATATGAGTCTGACTTAAAAATACCTCACTGGTCAATCTTGTAATTTACCCAGATTCAAATATGTCGCTGTACTTGAATTGTAGGTTTCACTTTTCTTATTCCAAAAGGTGTTTTTAAATAACATTAATGTAAAGACGCAGCTTTGTACAATTTTTTTTTAGTAATGTAGATGTGAGTGAGTTTGAAATTAATGGCGGTATACTCAAAGTTTATTGAATGTTTATAACGCCCGCTAAGACGACACCTCATAGTAACTAAAATGAAAGACGTGGTTCGAAATTATGTCGGAAGCTTGAATTTCGCCTTTACAAGAATTAACAAATTAACAAATCCAATATGAGGAGCGTGAAGCTTAAAACTTCTTTACGAGTTAAAGTATTTGGCCTGAGCTACATAAGATGTAGGGCCCGGCTTAATACATACTTACGTACTTAAGGCATGTTGTGGGCTCTAAACACCTCTAAATCTCTCAAGAATTTAACTGTGAATTAGAGCTTTGTTGGTGAGATTTTGATGTGACTTTGCGGGCCAGTGCGAAGGCCAGTGTGTTATGGAGTGAAAGTTAATGTATTGTCGAGAATTATTATGTGTTGCAATCGTCTAAGAATTATGAGGTTGACGAAACAAGTTTAAGAGGCGAGTGTTGACGTAAAGAGTTAGAAGTGGATTACATCGCCGAACGTCAAAATCAAATTGTAGCTCGCTCTCGGCAAAAATAAAAATGATCTCGTTATCCGAGCACCAATTTTTTAATTAAGTAATATTCAATTCCAAAGTTGATTGCCCGTGTTAGATTTTAAGGTTAAATGAACTAACAAAAATATAAATATACTTGTTTTTGAACATTTTAACTTAAACGTAGAACTTACTATAACAGTAATTAAAAGTAATCGATTATCAAAATTAGGTAGGAAATAAGAAAGTACAGAAGTAGTTTAAATAATACTTTATTTAATTATATAATTCTACCACCGTTTCGTAACGAGGTTCTTCTAACGGAGAAGAAACAGGCGAAAGAAACTCCGTAGGTACCCTCTCTTTTGAGAAAACTATTACACCTTAATTATTAAGAATTCACTACCACTCGTTTATAACAACACCTCTTTATACAATTAATATGATTCATTAGGATTTAACATGAATTTACAATATTTAGGTATAGTATCCTTATTATTATATAAAATTTATATATAGTTAGATTCTAGAAATTTGTACTGCTTGGAAAGATTTAAATTATTGTTCAATTATTATGAAGCTAGGTAACATCATTGTCTAAACTATATATCCGTAAATATTCAAAGGATTAAGAGATAAAATGAGATATCCTAGAGAGGCTTCACAAATGGTCATCTATTGATAATTAACAATGTTACAATAATATCAGAAATAACACATTACCTTGTTGGTTGTTCACACCCCGATGGCTCAGAAACGACTCTCCCGCCCCTCACTTACAACCTAACCCATATTTAAAGTACCAAGTACCGACTTAGTAAAATAAAAATGCTAAATACAAAGTCTAAGTCAATACAATTACTTACAACTATGGTTGTTTCAAATATAATTTTACACAATAAATTGCTCCATTTATTTTAATACAATTTGTCAAACATAAACACCTTTCGTTAATCATATTCACTAATAAGTAAACCAAACAGTTTTGGCAAATCAAATCATTACTATTACTATATAATACCCTCTTTTACATTTTTTAATTATATCGAATGGAAATTATTGTTGTAACTGCTTTAATAACGTATGTACGTTGTATAGCCATTTTGGTAATATCACATTTATTCATACAATAATTCATCATTTATACTAATCTCATACCCGCGATTACTAAACTTTATAGAGTTCCTCTTTAATCCCGCGTAAACAAATAATCCCACTATCCATCATATAGGAGATCGGTTTTGGGAATGAACTCAGCGATAAAGTTGATCTAAACTTTGACTCATCTGGTGCAATAAAAAAGCCTGTACAGGAAATCTTGTCACTCCTTTTACCGATGATTTGATATTTATACTTATTATATACACTTTTCTTTTTTAAAGGATAAATTTTGCATGTTCTTCTTGTGGGTAGTCCTTTTATACAATCCTGATGCTGACCTGATTTAGCGACTTCCGGCTCTAGATGGACTCAAAGTCGGTGTAAGGTTTTCAGCTGGGCATGACCTCTAGTATCAAAATTTGTAGTCCAACGAGTTCAGACTCGGACTGGGCAAGCACTTTTCAATTCTTATAAAGACCGAATTCTTTTTTTGGATTTAATTACAGCAGTTGCTGGAATCACATACAGTATTTCAATCCAAGACTCTAGATGAACTTTGACTGAAGTTACTTTACTCCTTTTTCACAAAGTTAAAGCTTCGTTACTCCTTTTTAGGACAACCCCTACCCTGATTACGTTGAACTTTTCCAACATGTTGCTAGAATTCTTCAGAGTTATGAGCATATGCTGAGTCGTTTTGCTTTTTGTAGGGTGAAAAATGTTTCATCTGTAAGAAGCACATTTCTCTATATTCCATCAGCGTTTTTATCAATCCCCTTTTCATTAATTTGCAGGAACTTATTTAAGGTATATCCTGTATATCTAATCTGAATCTTAATTTCACGCCATAATATTTTTGGTAATAATATTTAATTAAGAAAAAAAAAAAAAAATAGTGATCAATTCATAACTATTGTAGGCAAGTAAATAAATACGGTCATAATGTAACAACACAATGGAACAATTGAGGCATGAAAGTTATTTAAAGATTAAAATTCTTTTGATTAAATTACAAAATATAAATATACCATTCATCATCGAAATGAAATCAAAATTAATGGTGGGTGGTCAATAGCAATTTTGAGTGCTGAATTTATCACGTGCTCGACCTTGAAGAGAAATCGTGATTGTGTCGTCTGCATGTTTGAAAAAATAATACGAAGGCATGTGAACTCTCCGTCAACCCTTTCCAAGTAGAAAGTAAAAAAGTAAAGGTTTACTTACCTGAAAAAAATATATTCGTACCTTATTGAACAACGTGGAAGTAAGAAGCATGGAAACAACAAAACAAACGACAAACATAACACTTGTTTAAATCAAATTGCAGTAAACTGATACTCCATAGCTTAACGAGGCGTAGAAACTAGTTTTGAAAACTTTTCAATATTTACCAGGAACTTCGCTGCGATGTTGTTTCTCTTGCCAAGGAAATTGGCAAACCATATTACTTCACTTCATCAATGAACTAGCGATCTTTACTTTTGTACGGTCCCATGTTTAATTGTGAATACCTATTTTTTTTTATATTAATGACATCTTCCGGATTTTGGAATTCTTTTTTAGTGTAAATCGCGTTCGCAGATTTATACGTATTTTTTTTTTTTGAATTACATTGTTTAATTTATGTTACTCACAAATTGTTCTATATTCTATATATATTATTTAATTATATGTAATCATATTTATTTAATTGTATACATAATATATGGTAGAAATGTACGCACTAAGTTTGCCATTTCAATAAAATTTCCTGTTTCCTGTTCCTGTTCCTAGAAGAAATTTCGTTGTATGGAATAAGTAGTGCCCTTGTACAAATACTATGTTTTAATGTTTTCATGCCTTTTTGTGTGTATATAAAAAAATCGAATATATACTCCTCGGCCAACTTAAGAACAAGACAATGTTTTAAAATTACTACCCGCGTATTTTTCGTTTAATTTATTCTGCCAAGTATTTTATAGTATATTATATACACAAATAGTGGAGAATAGGCGTAGTTACACTCTATGTACTATTTTAACCTAGCAGACACTGTAAATGTCGACTCATTTTTAATGACAAGATCATTTTTAATTATTCAAATATCGATCTGAAATCTTAATTCCGTTTTGCCTGGTGTGATTATAATAGTAACTAATTTTTTTTAATTTTTGGATCTGAAGTCAAAGTCAAAACTTTTTAATTCCATTTAGGCTTCTTTGAAGCTCTTATGAAGGTCAAAATTTTTTTTCATTGCCGGACACGTTATTAAGTCACAATAACACTATTACAACGGTAAATGTACATGTTGATAATTAAACTCAAGGTCTATACTTAAAAATTAAATATATATAATTTAATTTTTAAGTATAAGCGTGTGCAAAGAAAGAGCTATTTTCACACATCTTTGTCCTCGATGTATTGATCTGTTTTGATTGAGCTTACATTGTATTTGAAATGATTGGAGTTACTAACGAACTAACAGTAAGTAACGTTTGTTAATCTTTTTTCTAGAATGTCTATTTCTAGAAAGTATTCAAAGTCCGAGTCAAATTCAAAATTTAGGTAATTTTATTTTAGACCGGTTCGAAAAACAAGACCTTAAGAACCGGCAAGAAACCCTGGAGTCTAGTTCGACGCTGTTACAATGTCATTTATAATTTACAATGTCAAAAATATTAATGATAACTATATATCATTAGCCAGGGGTCTTGCAAGTGCAGAGTTAGAGCTATTTCCACAGTTCTTACGTCCTCGATGAATAACGATTATTTTCCGAGATTATTTTAAGAAAAACGTGCGTATATTTGAAGCACTGTATTCTTATTTTAATATATAAAAAAATATTGTCTACCTCTTAACTTTTAACCTCTAGCGCATCACCTCGACCCCTTCTACATTTAGAAACTACCGTTATTTTTTTGTTAAATAAACTCATATATTTTTACGTTCGTACCTAATGTTTTTAGACATAAACAACGACAGAAGTGTCAGGATGATACTAGTCTCTTTGAATAGATTACGAGGCTTCAAGTTTTAGATTACCCGTATCTCTTGCTTTTGTACATTTAATACTGTTGCCAATACAGCTGTAGATCCCCACGGTACACCATAGGACATGATACTGTGTGCGTGTAAGTAACCTAATTTGGCAGTTGCTTCATCAATCAACTGTCTGATTTGTATAGCATGCGGCAATGAATTATCATACTACTACAGTAGAGTATGTGTGTGAACTGTGACCGGACCCTGTCCGGATTATCACAATGTCCGGATTTTGAAAAATAACCAAGAAAAGGTTAGTTTTGTAGCGGTAAGACGATCCCGGCCAGCATCAACATTTTGGTTGTCAGAAGGGTAGAAGTAGAAGAAGGGGGCAAACGAGGTTGGGGCTCACCTGATAGTAAGTGATCACCGACGCCCACGAACATCCACAACACCAGAGAAGCTACAGATGCGTTGCCGGCCTTTAAGGAAGGAATGGGCTCTGTTTTTGAAGGTCCCTAAGTCGTAACTGATCGGAAATACCGCTGGCGACAGATGAATTTGGAATGATTAACGCCAGTGGGCAGTTGAACTGAGCTATTGATTTAAAAACATTCTTTTAAATAAACTTTTATGTGTTTAGTTCAACTAATAGTTTTAATTAGTTGAACTAAACGATTTAAAAGTTTACTTAATGTTTTCGATCACTACAACTTTTTTTTTTTCTACCGGAATTGAATCTGGATTTGCGACGGTCTACTGTAATACTAATATTTTATAACTTAATCAGAGGAATATCTTTGATAATAAAAAAAATAATAAAATCAAAAAAATGCCACTGGAAGATAACTCCACTAAAGCCGCTGACCCTTTTTCTGGCTCATTGCATTGACAAAGTGATAAAGCATTCTCTTCCTTCGCGGAAACAAATATTAAATCGTGTAACTGAGGTTGGGGTTCCCTCAATGGTACACATTCAATTTAGCCGCACGACCCTACAACGAACTTTTATTTGTTTTTAATATGTTTTTTTCTTAAAAACATTAATAAATTGTCATCTGTTTATAGAATAGGATAACTTTAGATATCAGAAACAAAACTATTGTTAAGTTAGGTAACAAAATGAATATAAAAATGTGACTAACGCGATGGCTTTACGAAATCTACCACACTTTTATTTTCTTTTCTCCTTCCATGGTTGTGGTAAGAGTAGATTAAAGACTTCTGCTGCTGCTCGAATGGGCCGGCTATACTGAGCCGTGCCAAATAAAATTACGTAATCTCTGCCTACCCCTATAGAGGGTTAAGGGTTAAGTGGTAATATATTCTATAGATTTAGCAGACCATGCATATTGCAATTGCTATTTCTATGAACAACATTTGCTTGCTATGCCAGAATGATGAATTTAGTTTGTATAAAAATTTCATTTGTAAAAGGGGTAGTTTTAGGTACAACGCAACCAATACTAGTATTTGTACGGACTACAGATAATAGTTCCCAGTTTGGGTGTTTCTCCATGTGCAATGAATTGCATATGTAAACAGCCTCCGCGACACAGGAGAAATTCCTGCAGTGGCAGGTAACGTTTTTATAAGAAAGAAAGAAAGAATATACCTCCTCCAATTAGGTCTAAAGTCAAGGAATACCTTTAAACTAAAATAAAAATTACTTCTTTTGGACATGCAAGAAGAGAAAAAAAAAATATTCGTAACTTAGCGAAACACTAAATTATTATATTAGTAAAATATACTAAATTATGTATTATATTTGTATTTTTTGAAACACTAATTTAGTATATTTTGGATAAAACTTTAAGCCGAGTGTGTGCGTGTGACCTGTATTTAAATACAATTTTTTTTCTTTTTTGTATAACATGGTTATTTATGTGAGTTGGCATTGGCGTCCGGCATATCATTTGGCAGGCTTCACTGAAAATCTGGATTGCGGTATCCTGCACTGCATAATGACCTGAGTGGAGGACTTTTTCTACAGTTTTTTTTTTCACTGTTTTAAAGCAAACAATATCAAATTCTTAAAAAAAAAAAACAGACTTGTGCTTGTTAAAGATAGAGCCTGGAATATAATTACATAACAGTGGCGCCAGATGATATACTTTTAAAATAGGTAAAAGTTTAAGTTAGAAGACAAGGTACAAGGTATTTGCTCTATATATATTTTTAATGGCTTTTAATTCCAAGTATAACTGCAGAGTGCAGTGAATTCTTTTGACCGGAATTTTATGAAACTCTTGTTACCGAGAATGTAACACTAATCAAGATCTCCTTTGTGTGCCATTCTTTTGTGACACATTATCTAGGAGAGAGATTAAAAGAACACGCCGACTGAAAAGTAGAAATCGTCGCCTGTCTGCAGCTATGGCTTTTATCAAATTGCATTGCTTATCGTTTTCTTTAAGTTGGAATATACTCCTGTTTTGCGATTTAAATACTTGTGAAGACTGTTATATAAGCACACAGTAGCTCATGCACGTCTCCTACAGAGTTAAGAATAGATTACTTATTTTCGATTAGAATTATGCGGCGTACACAAACGGTCTTCCGTAAGCTGCTCGAGTGGGCCAACTCGACCGGATTGGTGCAACGGCCTCGCAAAATACCGGCGTGAAGTAGAGGCGAGGCATCTTGTGCTTCTGCGTTTCGTTCGGTGAGTTAGGTGACCGGTGGTCCACTCTCCTCTCCATCCCCCTCCTCATCGTCCCTCCCAACTCCCAAATACCGTTAAAGGCAGATGCTGCACACCTCTGCTGTTGCAGATGCTCGTGAGCGACGGTAATCACTTTCCATCAAGTGAACCGCTTGCTCGTTTGCCACCTGTGCCGTGTGTATTTTCGGTCGGCTAAAGATGTTACTTATTTTTTATGGGAAAGGGAGTCAACGAGCTGACGGCTCTCCTGGTGGTAAGTGATTACCTTCGCCCATGTCCATCTGAAACATCAGAGAGGTGCAGGTGCATTGCCGGCCTTTAAGGATAGGGAGAGGAGTGTGCTCCCGGTTACCTCACTGGTAACCGAGATTGTGGTTCTACCCCGGTCTCCCATCTTATCGCATAAGCTTTACATTGGATACGGGAAGGTAACGACAGTGCTTGAGTGCTTTAAAGTTTGCGCTTTAATTTACGCCATACTAATATATTTTGCGCAGTTGACAACAGACTATAATATAGAGTTATCAGTGAGGTTGAAATCGACCAGGAGATCCATCATCGTATTTTTTGGAAAAATGTCAACAGTAAAGATACAACCATGAAAGCGTTTTTGAATAAAATTAACCCAACGTCATGATTCTTAGTTGCTATGGAAACACCAAGCGGGCGTGTCTCCATTGTATTGTTTTTCGCAAACAACTTAGCACTCTTCTTACGGTTTTCAGCTTCAGTCTTGTTGCGCACATTTACTTCAACTGAAAAATTGTAATACAACTTTTTTTTTTCAATGTTGGTATCGTTTTTTTAATTAATTAGAGTTTCCACAATATCTATTTTAAAATAATAATTCATTTATTTATTTATAATTATTATAAAATGGCTACCACGAATAATCAGAAATATAGCCTTATGCTACAGGCATAACAATCTGCGATCCCTACTTACCTTGGGCATCGTAAAGTCTCATGGCTCCTGGATAATCTCGTGTAAATCCCGACGACGTGGTTCTCCACTTTCTTTCTATCATTTGTCGGTTTAAATTTATTTAGAGTTACTACTACGTGCGAATTCTACGCGATCAATCGAAAACATTTTTTTTTTCGGTTTTTATACCGGCCATTCATTTCTCTGGCGATTGATTTTGCAGTGGATTTATACACTGCCAGAGCCGTGGTAGCCTAGTGGTCAGGGCGCTCACTTTAGAGTCATAGAGCGCGAGTGACCTGGGATCGATCCCCGGTGCCGGCACCGCTAAAATTGTTATTAACAATTTTAAGTGCTGTATTTACCACGTGCTCAACGGTGAATGAAAACATCGTGAGGAAACCTGCATGTCAGAGAAATAATAAAAATATTATTTCGAGGATTTGTGAAGCTCGCCAACCTCGCATTGAAGCATCGTGGCGGGCCCTTCCCGACTCCTAAACCCTCTCTGATACTAGTATTTGAGAAGGAGGCCTTTGGCCAGCAGTGGGCACTTACAGGCTGTTACTTTACTTTAATTATACACCGCCTCAATAGGGAATTCAGCCACTGCTGACGCTAAATATCAACAGGTCATGTCGTCTAATACTGACCAAACACTTTGTAGTCACACCTGTTCGATCAGTTTTAGCTTTTCTGAAATCGGGAGCATTGTTCACGTGCCAGGATTGACTTGTTCTTGCCATGTGACCAGGAGCAGAATCTTGCTGTAAAGACCGCGGTAGATTTTTGAACAGACATCTACACAATCCAATATAGTCCCTTGATAAACTTCGTCCGAAGTGGTTACTGCGTTTGCACAAAAACAAATCTTCATGACTCCCTGGTAAGAAACTCCCCATCATACCATGATCGATGCAAGATATCTTGACCTTTGACGTTTTGCTTGTTGTTGTCGTAGGTTTTCTATCGTAAAATTTGATTCCACTAGCGTATTTTTTTTTTCTAAATATCAGGCTTACGTTTGACCTCAGTCTTGCCCCTCAGTAATGCCCGAAGATGAGGCCAAGGATGGTACATATTTGCCTAGAAGGTGTCTGTTCACTTTGAAATATTTTGAGTTATTTAGATAGCAAGCGTTTTGATCGACCTACTCTCTAAAACAGCAGGGTCTATTTAGGGTATGTCCAGTGTATCGATGGTAACCACCTAGCTTCATGTCTTGTTTAATATTTCGGGTCAGGGATTCTTCGTCAGGGTACATAATCTTCTTTGTATTTTTTTGGTTTCTCATTGGGTATTGTAATGGTCTACGAGACTATGAGAGCGTTCACAGCCCGTCTGGACATAGTTGCACAGGGTAGACCCCGGTCTTTTATGGTCTTCATTAGAGAATATCGATGCCTTTGGTCTATCTGTCGTTAGAGCGATACAAAAACATACGGCTCTATCTAGTTTTTGAAGGAAATTTGAAAAATAACACTGCCTGCTCCATGCCCATTTTGTGCAAAAAATTCACAGCATTTCTGTTTTATTTTACGCCCCAATTCAAAATGTAATTTAACAATCACGGTGAAAAATAATATGTGAAATGGTGGTAAATAGATCAAAGTTTCTTACATAATAAACGCATTCCTAATTTAAATTCAGTTAATAAAAAACTTTTCAAATTGTAACGTCATTTATGACCAGACTAATTATTCGTATTGTACTAAAATGTTTTATCTCAATTTCATGAGCATTATATTTTGATGTTAAATTTCATGGCCACACCGCGAGTGAAGTATCCCGTGCATTTTATTGTTTCGCTGGCAACCCTGTTATTGTTATTGCTAAGAGTTCTCTCATTTCACACTTTGCCACAACCTATAATTCCTTTCTTTCTGGCTTTCTTCGAACGCATACCTTCATAAAGTTGTAATATTGCTAAAGTTTGAACCCAGACATTTTCTATGTTACATTTCCTAAGTTTCACTCCAATATACTCGTACGTATTGGACCCATACGAGAGATTTCAAAGCTTTTTGGTTAAAATTAAAAAAAAAAAACACTAACTAATTTGAATCTATGCTATTTGCAACCACATAATAATTTTATGTCCAGAAGATCGGGGCAGGTGGATTGGTGAGTGCAGTGCCAGTTCCTTTCCACTAGTGATGCTGCTCCCCATCACCAATCTGTGGTTTTTGGGTTCGGTACATCTGGATGGATTATCTATCGACCATCAGGGCTTCGTTTGTTAAGCAGCAGAGTGAATGCGCCGCCTTATAATATGATCATAAGTATGCTAGAAAAATGATTCAGACCGGTGTCATCTTAGATTCAATTTATCTTAGTTAGATTAGTACTTTCCTTGCTAGCTCTATCAAGCGTAACGCAAAACGAAACTCCTTTCAAATTTACCGCTGAATAGAGAAACCGAATAAACCTAATGACACCATGACTAGCTTCTCTGTACTTACAATGTAGAAACTATTTTGTATTTTCATATGGAACATGGAAAATAAATTAAAGGTTCATAACATATCCACATATTTTATGCCAAAACAGAAATACCAAACTTGTGTAAAACGAAATACGTTTTAAACACGAACAGAGAAAACCAATCCAATAGCGTTGCTGAAGTTTATTTATGATAACCACAGTGGAAGCACAATTGCAGAGAAACTTACGCAATATCAACGTTTTGCGAAATTACGACCAATAACGGTTCAGAGCAAGTTCTCAAATGGTACACCATGTAAAAACGAGCAAAATCTTGTTATTTTACACAGTCGTTAAATTGGGAATATGATAGAAAATAGCAATTTCAGTTCCACTAGAAAATAAAATGAGATTTTAGAAATACTATTAAGACCCTACTGTAATTTCACTAGCTTCATACCTTTCAAACAGGAGCACGACAGTAGTTCCACTACTGCAGCAGCAAGATGAACATCGTTATACCTACTCAGGTGGCTCATAATGACTCCTACCATCTTGTAAAGTATTTCGATGCAGTGTATAAGACGTCTGGTCAATAATCGACACGCAAATCACGCATTTCAGTTTATAAATAAATTCTGTCCCACGCGATTATTCTGTCCAGGACATAATGCTGATCCCGTGCCTTTTTTTTTTTTTGGAAAAGACGGCATATGAGCAAGCGGTTCACCTGATGGTAAGTGATTACCGTCGCCCACATACATCTGCAACACCATAGATGGTGCAGGTTCGTTGCCGGTTTTAAGGATATTTGGAAGATGGGAAGGAAGAGGAGGGGAAGTGGGCCTCCGGTTACCACACTCACCGAACGAAACACAGAAGCACAAGATGCCTCTACTTCACGCCGATATTCTGCGAGGCCGCGGTGCCAATCCGGTCGAGCCGGCCCATACGAGCACCAGCTAAAGCCGCCGCTTGGCTCTACCACGCTTAAAATACACACCTACACCTCTGCCTCGCGTGATCCGTGATGTGAAACAAAACGCACTGCCACTTTTAATATGTAAGAGTTAAAATACATAGGATGATGATAAACACCGGCGATTGGCTATTTGTAAGATATTTTGGTATTGCAATAATTATCAACCTGCCAAGCGCAGCCATAACCTTTAAATTGTGATTATGTATTAAGTATTTATTATAGTTTTAATCACATTTTTTTTGTTTGTTAAAGGGTATGCACCTCTATCCATTGCTCCTTAGCAATAAATGATCCTGTAACACAAAGCATCTTCGACCTGGAAACCGTTCCACCAGACACGTGGAATGGTTTTATATGTGGTAGAGCCAAGCGGCGGCTTTTGCTGCCACTCAAATGTGCTGGCTCTTCCGGGGTAGTACCAGAATGCCTCGTAGAATACTAGAAAGAGGATGGGTGTAGGCGGTAAGCCACTCTTTATCCGTTTCGCTTTTTATATGCTCACTAGCGCTGCTACGTTGACGAATGGAACTAAAATAAGCGTTCCTAGCTTATATATCTTCGATTTCTATCTTTGCTTTATTAGATTTGCTATAATTTAATACCGTAATCTATTTATTTTATTTTAAGCGTACAAAACTAATAGTATGTATATTTAGTTACAGTTATCTTTTGGCTATTCCAAGTGTCTATATTGATTCTCTATACTCCAGGCTATAAATAAAACAGACATTTATTGCCCGGATCATTTATATTAAATGCTTCAAGTATACGTAAAATGTTCTAATGCGGGTTGGCGGGCTTCACATTACCTCGAAAAATATTATATTTCAGATATGCGGCTTTCCTTAGGATACTTTTTCCTTAGCCCTCGAACACCTCATAAATAGAGCATTTAAAATATCTATTAACAATTTTAGAGATGTCAGGGGGATCGGGGATCGAATCCAGGTTACTCGCGCACTATAAATTTAAAGCGAGCATCGCCTCCACTAGGCTACCATCGTTATTTATAATATGGTTAGATACCAGGTATAGACAGCAAATTTATGGTTTTATAGTTATCATGTTCATGACATATAAGCTAGTACAAATGAACAAAGAAAGCTTATAAAAGTAGAACATTGTTTCGCAAACATACAAAACAAAGAATTATTTCCGCGGAAACCCAACATCCTCGGGTATTCTATACCCGGAGCAATCCTACTGGAAATGAAATGTAAAGTTCAATTTACTTGTATTTTCCTTAAACATAAATATTTAGCTTCCTTTGTGTCGCGTTTTCATATCCTCCTCGGAGATAGTTTTTAAAGTCAGATTCTTATTAGAAATTAAAATTGCAGTGATTAGGTGTTAGCCGTCTCTCCGTATATGTAACGTATCGTTTTTGTGTAACGTCTTGTTACGCGGTAGAGCCAAGTATCTGCACCTGCTCGATTAGGACGCCTCTTTCGGGGTAGTCCCACGACCTCGCGGAACACCGGCTGACTCGACCGAGTTGGTACCACAGTCTCGAGAGATACCGATGTGATGTAGAGGCATCCTGTGTTTCTGCGTTTCGTTCGGTGAGTGAGGTAACCGGAGTGCCGCTCCACAACTCTCCCAAATATCATTAAAGGACGGCAACACACCTGCAGCTCCTCTGTTGTTGCAGATGTACGTGGGCGACAGTAAGCACTTACTATCCGGTGAACAGCTTACTTACTAAATTGTATAAGTAATACTTACTTATTATTTCACGGCACGATGTAGTAACACGAATTGAGACCACCGCTGTGACCACCGCTGCTGTCAGGGATCTGAAACTTACGGTAAAAAAATCAAATTAGACTCGATGAAATTCGTAAATAATAGTTTCATTTCAGAAATTATGCAACTCGTACACAAGGCAAATGAAAAGATAGATCTAGAAAAATATATGTTTAATTAATTTCTTTGTCGTTACATATATCTCGTTACAAATTCATTATGCTCGTATATATAACGTTTAACCACTCGTGTTACCCGTAAAATAATTACCACGTGCTCAACGGTGATGGAAAACATCGTGAGGAAACCTGCACGTCTGAGAAATAATAAAAATATTATTTCGAGGATATGTGAAGCTCGCCAACCCGCAGTGGAGCAGCGTGGCGGGCCCTTCTCGGCTGCTAAACCCTCTCTGATACTAGTATTTGAGAAGGAGGCCTTTACCCAGCAGTGAGCACTTACAGGCTGCTTTTCACTTTTTATGCAAAGTTACTATTTGAACACGTTTTAAAATAATATTAAAATAAAATATTTTGTTCCATTTACATTTATCGTGGGAGTTAAATTCCTTGCTTCGTAGTTATGTCACGTAAATAATGGAATGTTGAGTGGTTATGCGGAATCTGTTTATTTGGAGCATTGTCGCGCTCTACGAATGTTGCGGAAGGAAAACTTAATAAAATGAGAAACTCCACGAAATAAACGGCAATAAGAAATTGAAAAATATTTTATTAAAAAGTTTATCAGAGCTTTGTAATTAAATCACGTGTGCAATTTAAATAGATTATGTTTTAAATTGTCTAATTGCAACGTATTTATGAAGTGTCGTTATTTGGCATCCATCTCGCCGTTTGGCAGTCGTAAAAGCGTAATTTAAAGAAATGCAATAAAGATTTCGTTTTCTGCAACAAATGACGTAACAATCTATGCGAAGCTTAATAGCATCACAGCCGTTTAACTGTAGTTTTCGAATTGCAAAACGATTGACGACTAACGCCGGTGAGTCCGCTCATGACAAACACTCGGGCGGCTTAATTATTTCGAAATACGAACGATAGATAGATAGTTCTCCTAAAAGCTCCTAATAAGTTCCTAACAGAGATGTTGCAAGTCTGTACTAGTGTTGCTGTTAGTCATTGTGTCGTTTTAGGTGTTTATCCTGACATACTTATTCGTTAGTATTTCAGTATTAAAAATCAAACTTCATTCTATGTGTATGTTATATTTGTATATTTTGTGTGTATGTATGTATCTATCTATCTGTGTAAGTACATATTTTGATATTTATATCCTTTTACTTGTTTTATTCTGTTAGCTTTATCGCCTCTTATGTGTTTATCTCTGCTTAGCCTAATGGTTGACTGGGAGAGAATGCCTCTAGGCATTAAGTCCGCCATGTGTACCACTTTGTGCATAAAGTTTAAATAAATAAAAAAAATATAAATAGGTCAGATCCAATGAAAAATTGCGTATAACCTGTTTCACCTGTTCCTGGAACAAAAGGCACATTTTAAATCTGACATTTGAGTTGCGGTCGCTTGCGTTTACCGGGCATATCACAGTATCAGCAGTTCATGGGTTCACTAGTATATTATTCACAGCAGAAGAGCCGAGCGGTTTAAAGAGACTTTTGTTCACAATCAGAGGGCGACAGGTGGCCCCCCCTGACGTTCTCCAATAGGAAATGTATAGGAAGAAACTTCACACAAAATAGCCACAGTGATGACGAGTTCTTTGGTATAATGCAAATATAGCCGTTAAGGCGAGTCGATTTCCCAAACCATGAACGAAACAGAGGTAGGTTTTAAAACCTGAAGCTGTATCAAAAAACATCATGCGGAAGGGGGATACTCAGTTGATAGATTGCCATTTAAGACAATTAAAAAAAATAAAGTTATCTACAGAAATAAACCTTAGGAATAAACTGTTGATAGATTGCCATTTAAGACAATTAAAAAATAAAGTTATCTACAGAAATAAACCTTAGGAATAAACTGTTGATAGATTGCCATTTAAGACAATTAAAAAATAAAGTTATCTACAGAAATAAACCTTACGAATAAACAAAATGGCGTCTAAAAAAATAGTTATGATTTAAGTTTGAATCATCAAAATAATCAGAAAATGACGTCAGCATGTAAATAAATTTCATGTGTTATATATTAAACTAGCTGGTTGACCTAATTTTAAAACGCTATGGCGTAGGTTTTTACTGAAGACCCAAGAAAAGTCGTCTTGCAATATGAAAGGTTTATCCAAGAGCAGAAGCCTCCATTTTTGTCCGGCAGGGCAATCCATAACCTGCCGGATATGTTTCTGCTGTCTGTAGGGACATAAAATTCTTAACAATACTGTCCATCCACACTGCTAACAGGTGGGTCATGCACTTCTTCCCCTACACTTGCGAAGATTCAGACAATATTGAGAAGAATAAGTACAGAACAACCAGGAAATAGGATCGTATTAATCGACCGAAGCATCTCCTAATATCCTAAAATCGTCGCAAACTTTTATTTGATATGAATTAGTTAATCCCACGGTTTGATATCTGAAAGTATGTCTTGTAATTCACTTTTAACAGGCTGTTGGTAGGGTTAATTTAAAGTAGTTAAATCTTTTAGAACACCAGACTGTGAGTAAGACGCTCGACCGATCGTTAAAATTAGTTTTGCACTGGTATTAAAGTATTCTCTAACACACTACGTATACTTCGAAGGTGTCTCCTTATTGGAGAAGTAGGTGCTTAGAACCGCTCTGAAGATCTACCTCCACATCCAAATTGTAAGTAAACGCTACTCTGTAGTAATTGTATGAAACTCAGTGTACTGTAAAATCTATTTTTATTTACATAAACGTTTTCAAAGGACACTTCTGTAGAAGAACATTAACCACTTGATATTATAATACCTTTGCACCGCTGCAAGCATGTTATTAACGAGCTACAAGATACAAGACCCTTCCTCGAATATAATTAAGTGGCCATGGCTGGCAGAAGCCCATTTAATGCAGATACTCGTAGATACTGAATTGAGTTTACTTCGTCAGAGATCTGTATAGTTAGATATTTTGTATAAGGAAAATAAAAGTCATGTACATACATACTAGTGTATTGTATGACTGTCTTCGCCCAACATTTCTAGAGTATATAGATCGAAAAAATAAATAATTGTTTGAACGATTAAAAAAAATCTTATTTTTGTCATACATTTTATATATACATATATATATATTTGTGAACCTGTGCCAAGTGCATATATACAGGTTGGATGCGATGTTAGGACATTAAATTTCATACAGTACATCATACAGGAGTTTATTACGGCGCATTATGCTGCTGATCGAATGGGGCCACTCGGCCGGGAATAGCGGCGTGAGAGCATAGGGCCGATCTTGTCTTTCTCTGCTTCGTTCGGTGAGGTCTTCCACCACCTCAATTTTAATGGCCGGCAACCAACCTGCAATTCCTCTGGCGTTGCAGCGCTACCAACGGTTGAGCCATAGACACGTCTGCCCCTTACCCTTAAAAAAAAAGAAAATATACGTTAACATTCTTTATTTAAATTCAATCTTTCCCGAAAGTTCTCATGTCAATATAAGATCATTCATAACGCACTGACATTCCAAGGGTCGACTTTTTGTTAAGAAAACGTTTTGTGAATTTCAATATAGAACCGAGTGACATTTTTTTTTGTTATCTGTAAATGTTTTATTCATAGGAAGGTCAAGCGAAACTGAAACAAAAATCACGATGACGGGTTTAAGTTAATAGATAACGGCCTATTTCAATAAGAGACACTTTTTGGGTGTAGTCATTATAATGGCTTCGGATATTATAGAGACATTTTAAGGAACGTAAATCTTTTATTTTTTGAAGACATTTATTTTGAGCGCATAAGCGTGTAGAATCTAAATAGATGAATAGCGTAGAAACGGTCCCACACAAAATGCGAAATGAAGACAGACGCGTTATTTATGAATCTCAGCTCGATCATTGAGTATTATCATATACTTGCAATGCATCTTGTCTTCGCCCGGCCACCTGCAGTATACAATTATGAATGAATGAAAATACTTTCAATGTACACCACAAAACATAACACTTCAAAATAAGGTACAATTTGGCGACCATATTGCAAAATATTTTGATTTATGCATTTTTAACTTGTTTGGGATAAGAAACATACATAGGTGTAGAAAATAGGTACGACATTATCTTCGGAGAGATTTGCTATCAGCGAATGTCTGTTTCTAAATAATATGTAAATTGTTCAGTTCAACTTCTACCCGCATTTAGATTGTTCGGGGGAATAGGGGACACAGTGCTGTCAAGGAGTCGTTACTAATAGCTTATTTTGTAGTTTCGCACTGGCTTGTTTAACTTGCATGAGATTCGCTCTTTTATATAAATGGAATGTGTAAATGGTAGAGTCGTTAGAGGAAGACCTAGGCGGACATTTCACGATCAAGTTGGAGACGTTCTAGAAAAAGGCCAGATCAAGAGTACTCTAAATCAACGAGCATGGATGCGAAGATTGATGAAAGGAGAAGAAGCGAAAGACGTATGTCAGGACCGTGGCAGATGGAAGAAGATTGTCTCTGCCTATCCCGTCGGGAACAAGGCTTGAATATATCATACAATAATAAATTTAATATACTTTTGCACAAATAACTTTCCGGTAAAACAACACATTATAAAAGGGGCGAAATCGAATGAGACCCGCACATGCGTCTTAGGGAAAGGAAACTTTTTCTTTTTTTTTAAAAGAACTTTACCTTCCACTGAAGGAACTTTCGGGGTGTCGAAATATGTATGAATGTGTAATGTGTTAGAAAATGAGAAGACGTTAGAATTAACACATTATAACTCGAAACCTCATGACTAGCTTACGGTAAAATGGAGACGCATAATCCCCTAATACATAGTCTATACATACATATAATAATTTGTTTTTCGATTCATTTAATATTTTTTTTTGTTGCCCCGGCTCTCGGGAACGATTCAAAAACCCTTTTTTTATGTTTTGTCGGGTTTTTTAAGCACGCATCACGCAAAAATTATGACTAAACTGGGCACGATGTTAAATTGTTATCAAATTTAGGAATATTTCAACGCTAATATTGGTATATATGTTTTGTCAAGGAACAGGTAAAAGGTTCGAACATTTAGGAATGAAAGTGAGCTCAAAGCAACAGAGATTTTAGAAAATTTGTGTCTGTTTGTGTTGACGGAACTTGATAAGAAGTTATATTATATTCTTTGCCATATGTATTAGTTTTATGATAGACTAAATTTGCTAGTTATATGATTTTTTATTTAAATTTTGTTTAATATACATATACGTTTTATATACGGACCGGTTTTTTCTTTATTGGACTGTATTGAAAAACTAGCTTACAGTCCACCTGAAGGTATCTGGCTACTGGAGCCCATGGACACCTGCAAACAGCTTCAATCGAAGAAGGTTACAGATGACGTACACCTGGGTACTAAGATGGAATGCCTCACATACCTTAATTATACTAACTAATTACGCTGCTGTACAAAAATGGTTAAGAGTACCAACCAACAAACCTTGGTACCAACTAAGACGACTCCAAGGTAGAGAAGGAATCTACCAGGCATGTAGATCTGGCTGACGTTGACACTTTCCGCAGACTTCTTTTGCGTCATCTTTTCCAGTACTCTTCATTCTCCTGCTACTATGCTATCAATGCTGGAAGTGAGAGTTCATCTCTGCTAAAGCCAAGTACTCGTGAAGTATAAACGATGTCGCGCGCTCGTCACATATTTCTTTATATCCGTCATTGCTTTACAGTGTACCTGTAAAACAGAGAGAACAAATGCAGGAAAGCAAGAGGTTCAGCGATCTATGCTACTTGTGACCAAGTAGTAACCCTTGTAGTAAGCAGTCGATCAATGCCGGAGAGCCTCGACACTATTCTTTTCTTTCTTAAATCATTGACCATGAAACTACTTCCATCTATACGTGAGTTACATGAAATCGAGGAACTCCTCTTCTAATGCACGGGGATCGTGTGTTGTTTTATTTACATTTAGATTTCGAAGTTACTATTAAATATTCAAAACCAGCGCTCAGCCGCTGAGCTTCAACGGCTCTCGTTTATCTTAATTTTTCACAAAACTCTCAGAATCTCTTCGCCTTTATCAGTTAAATTACATCGTGTTTTTGATTTAACACGCCATTCGCCGACTTGTTATTTTTTTGTTTTCCTTCATAATTCGGAAGGGACGATATTGCATAAGTTTCGTTGTTGTTTTCGTTTAAACCACGACTGTTATGGACGATTTTCAATTAAGTGATGTTGAAGCGGTTTCTGTTCCGTAACATTTGACTTAGAAACTTTTGATTTCAAATTAAAATGGCTTTTTAATTTTTTTTCCACACAAATGGAGAAATCGGATTGCTTAATATTTTTTCTCGTTAGTATATAACATGTCTTCTTTTACACATAATTTCAGTTTATTAGAAAACTGTGAGTAAAGGAAAATTGTTAATAGCAATTTTAAGTGCTGCATTTACGGAAACCTGCACGTCTGAGAAATAATAAAAATATTATTTCGAGGATATGTGAAGCTCGCCAACCCGCACTGGAGCAGCGTGGCGGGCCCTTCCCGGCTCCTAAACCCTCTCTGATACTCATATTTGAGAAGGAGGCCTTTGCCCAGCAGTGGGCACTTATAGGCTGCTACTTTACTTTACTTTTTAAAGGAAAACTGATTCTTGTCCTAACAAATATAGAACACTAACAATGTAAGTCGTGAAATAGCACATAACTTGCCTATCAGTTGATTGATATGTCAACTTTAATTCACACTACGTTGCAGAAATAATGACATAAATTTTATCAAAGAAATGTATCATATTACCGAGGACATAACTTATTTTTTCAGCTAAAAAACATTAAAGACCAGCACCTACGATGTGTGGAGATTTACGCATGTAACAGGCGTTTAATATGTTATTGTAAGGAATATCCGATAATGTTTTGTCAACTCTTTGTTCAAGGACAAGGGAAAAGAAATAATGTATCATAAATTACGTGTCGATGTTGACGAAACTCTTTGGTAGGTAAACAAGGGTACACTGGTTGAAATATAAGCCTATTTTCTTCAATAAAAATTAAATATCGTTTCGGAAATATTCTGGAATAATAGAAAATAATTAGACTGTAAAAATCTAAGGGTCTAAGGGAAGGGATATAAGGATCACTGGCGCGCGCTAAGGACAGTTCAGTGGTGAATTCTGAAGTAAGTGGAAGAGGAAGATGACGAAGAAAAGGAAGAGAAAAAGGAAGAAACGAGAGTAAAAAAAGGAGAAGCGACTGATGATTGGTTACTATCAGGAAGACCCGTGGAAGATCACGTGCGAGTGTAAGCGCATAAGATAGAAACTCTGCAGCCTTTATACGTGGTGAAAATAAATAGAAGTTTAAGATACCGGGTTATTTACTTCAATCTCGAAACCCGTAGCTCATAACATAAATAATATTTATATAGTATATATTCCCTCGAACTAGAAATTATAAATGGTTGATAATTTTGCGCTGTATATCCCGACACTACTGATTTTTGTATCGCTATCCCTTAAATTATTCCTTTTTCCTACGAAAAGGAAAAGGAAAGAAAGAAGTAGTCAGGAGGGAGAGTATTTTCTTATGCCACTTCACGCAATACAAAACGACAACAGTTTCAACATCAAATATTGTAGTACAGATTCGAATTTGAAATATATCAATATTTCTGGATAGGGATTCAGAAATATTGTAAAGTAAGTAAAGTAAAGTAGCCTATAAGTGCCCACTGCTGGACAAAGGCCTCCTTCTCAAATACAAGTATCAGAGAGGGTTTAGGAGCCGGGAAGTGCACGCCACGCTGCTCCAGTGCGGGGTGGCGAGCTTTACATATCCACGAAATAATATTTTATATTTTCTCAGACATGCAGGTTTCCTCGCGATGTTTTCCTTCACCGCTGAGCACGTGGTAAATACAGCACTTAAAATTGCTATTAACAATTTTAGTGGTGCCGGCACCGGGGGATCGAACCCACTCGCGAAGATCACTCGCGCGTACTAGGCTACCACGGCTCAGGCAGAAATATTGATATATTTCAGTTACGTAACTTAGGTACACGAGTAAAAAAACCAATAAATACCGTGGCCGAAGTTTGTACATGATTCAACCACAATGTAAACACAATTGCAGAGAAACTTATGCAATATCAACCATTCTCAAAATTACGGCCGGTAAAGGTTTCGGGTCGACCTCTCGGAAAAAGCGAACCGTGTTGTAACGCAGCTGTGTAAACTGGCCGTACTGAAGTATATAAATTTCACAGTTACACTCGGAGAGTAACAACGAGCGCCACCAGAGAGTAATGCTGAGGTCATGTTAGCGATTTTTTTTTAACCAATTCTCTGGCACGGATTTGGCTTACGGTGTTTTCGCTCTCCGCCGACCACGTGTTAAGACCAAGTTACAGTTAAAATGGCGCCGAATTCTATTCCTCCAATTTTTGTTATATGAGCGTGTATAAATGTTATATTGTAAAATATTATTGAATATTTGCATTTCATTCAGTGAGTGAGGTGACCGGAGCCCCCTCCCCCTTCATCCCTTCCATTACCCAAATATCTTTGAAGGCCGACAGCACACCTGCAGTTGCTCTGGTGTCTTAGATGTACCAGGGCGACGGTAATCACTTACCAACAGGTGAGCCGCTTGCTCGTTTGCCCCCTTTAGCATAAATAAAAAAAAATAATAAAAAGATAATGTAACTCAGTGTACTCAATTCAAAAGACATTTGAATATGTTATTTATAATGTTATTATGTTTTATTTACATAAGGTATCAAAGGAATAAAATTTCTCATTTCATAGCTAAGTCACGTATTATAATGGGTTGTTGACTGGTTACGAGGGTTCTGATTTATTCAGTTCTTTGTTACACTGCAGTTATGCTTGATTGTTATAGTATATCGTATATAATAAGAATGGAATATTATTTGGTAGTATGATTGAGAAGTAAAGGAAGGAATATACAGGAGGCATAATATATTCCTTCCTTTATTTTTGGTCGTGGTTTCGTAAGAATAGACTAAGGGACAAGTCACAATGTTATAGCGTTGGATGGATGCATACTAATAGTGGTAAATTACCTCATTAGGAGAGACCCATTTTTGATTTTGTATATTTATGTAATGAACTGTGGAACACGATGATGGATTTATGCGCTCGACGATTCTATTCACAATTCACTATAGTAAATAGTAATTCCCTAAGTGAATGTCTGTCGTTTTGAGCTTCTCATGTATCTGTGTCCAAGTGGACCACTCTCAGTTCAGCTTCCTTATATCATCATCACCATCATCATTTTAGCCTGCCTCAAGTCCACTGCTGAACACAGGCATTCCCCAAAGATTGCCACAAAGCACGGTCCATCCATCGACATCTCGCAACACTGAGCAGGTCATTGCTCCATCTTGTCTGGGATGGTCCGACACCGTGTTCGTCTGTACGTGTTTTCCTTTCGGCACTTTTAATTCAATAGTAACTACACGGCAATGTTAGACGTGAGGTCGCGGCGAAATAATCTTCTATACCTTATCTTCACGTGGGTATCTTAAGAGACGACTAAGGGCTAAGCCTTGAAGATCGATTCGCAATCTCCGGGATCAAATTCTGCTAAGACGCTCGCCACTTTTCACTTTTCACGTTCTTTTTCCCAGAGAGGAGAAAAGTGGGAAATCCTTTGGCAACGCTGAAACAAGCCATGCAAATCTGTCATCACTGCCTATGGATGACAGGTGCAAGCGCATATATATTGTATGTTACTAAATACCATATTTTCTCTAACAATCAAGATGTAGATATATTGCATTGTCACCCTTTATGATTTAGATGGAATATGTTACCTTACCAGCTTGTAATAAATTCACTACAAGACATAAGCCTCTTCCATAATCGCCACTCTCGGCATGGGGATTGGCGATAGCAGTACCAGACACCTTGCACCATAGATGCTGCTGCCCTATTTTGGTGTGGTGTTCTAATAGACGGTTATCCCACCATCTGTCGGTAGCCTCCTACGAGACCCACGGGAACAAATAAGGCGATAGATTCTGACGCTCATACCACACGGCATCCGAAACTACAGAGATGCCATTGAATTAAAATGGTCCATATAGATGGAATACTTGATTGTTAATTGGTGTTCCGGTTTTCGTCGGCAATAAAACCGAGCAGAGTTACGCCGATACCATTGTGATTGTACTTCTACATGATTTTGATACTGTGTGAAAGCATGGCAATCACTTAGATTCTCCAGTTACCAGGTTCCCCAGGAAGTGGTTCCATCCTGAACGTAAAGCGTTGTACAACGTTCGATCTGATAATTGTAATTTGACATTGAGCAATCACACACAACCTAGGATTCTCTGTCTTGTTAACTGGATGACGATAAGACAGACATTCATAAACCTTAATAGATATATAATCAACGTTTATTTATTTTTAAAGGGAAAGGAAGCACGAGCTAGCGGATCACCTGATGGTAAGTGATTACCGTCGCCCACGGACATCTGCAACATCAGAGGAACTGCAGGTCTTTCAGGATATTAGGAAAATGGGAGAGAGGATGTGAATCGACGTAAATTACAAAGATTAGCAAAACGCCTTATAATATAATCAGTTCACACTTTTGCATTCATAAAGGATTAGGTAGAACAAGTAATACAAAAAAAAAACAATTAAATCGTTAGGATTACTATGCTACAAACCATGTGGCTCTATGCAAAATAGTAATATCTCGTCCACAACCCTGGGATTTCAGCGTTTGCGATACACGCTTCCCTCTGTTGAATAATACATTTGATAACTTCGATAACATCGGTATCCAAAACCGTATTGAAATTCCAGAAACGCAATACTGACAGAAGCATTTCAGCATAATGATAGCTTCGCCTTTATCGAATGTCAATAAAGCTCTGTTTGTTTTACTTTACTACAGGTAGAGTTTAAGCATGCCGACTGTAAATATACTTTCAGTCTTGGTTATTCTAGGTCTATCCGTTACACTTATATCACGATTGATATATTTATGAATGAGGAATTATTTAATTTTAATCTGAAATATTCTTTACAGAGTTTCCTTTGCCTGTTTCTTCGTGGTCAGAGGAGCCTCGTTATGAAACGGAGGTAGTTTGTAAAACATAATAATAAGATTTGAGCTTCATATTCACTTCATTAAATTCGTTCATTTCGTTCAGTATGTTAATTTCGTTCTATATTTCGTTAATCATTCGACTTAAAATTTCGATATGTACACATATCATTAGCATAATTTATAGTAGAAACACACCTGTACGTAAACATTTCATAAGAAGCGCAATAAACAGCTGGCATGTGTTCTGCAGAACTTACATTCTTCCTTTCGACAAAGATTGTAACATTATAGGGTTATTAAAATGTTAAGGAATACGTGATAATAACCCCTGGGGGGTATTAGCTGATCGCTTCTAAACTGTTTCGAAAAGCTTTATTGTAATTTTGGATTAAACGCTCAATGTTTTAATTGTAAATGAATCTCATTACGAAATGGTGATAGATTGTATAAAATTACACTTCGAACTACTACTACTTGAAATTTATAATTCTTATGTCGGAATAAATTTGATATTATTTAATAATATATATATTAGTTTAACCCGTAAATAAGATACCGGGAGGAGAGTGCTTACAAATTAATGTTTTTTTTTAAATACCTGTTTTCATATCCCAAAATGTACATGTATTTGTATTTTTTCTACTCATCGTCTTTCGGTGAGAATGCATATTATTATGATAACCAATTTTACAGCTTACTGTCTTGAAACATCACAAATCAAACCTAGTCTGCATATGTTAATTTTATCTCTTTAAACCGTATAGATATTTTCAAATTTAGATGTAAGTTATTTGTATGGCAAATATATCTAAAAAAAAAAACAAATTTGCGGGAGTTGTCAGCTCTATCAGTTATTTTGCATTGTAATAAAAAAAATATATATTTTTCATAATATAATTATCTTCAATAAAGTTTTTTTTATTAATAAAATATGCGTAAATGGTCAGGATTGTGTTGAAAATATCTTTGAATTAGTAGAATTAATAAGGATCTCGCGTTATTGATTAGACATGGCTCCATGTTCAGCCAGCGCGCACCTTGTCCTGTTGATTATTAAGATACTAAAATTTGTATAGTAACGGTGAAACTAGTTCAAGGCTCCATGTTCAGCCAGCGCGCACCTTGTCCTGTTGATTATTAAGATACTAAAATTTGTATAGTAACGGTGAAACTAGTTCAAGGTGACCAAAACTGCGATCAACCAACTGTCTGCCGATTGCAGCAGTCCTTCCATCAGGAGAAGTTCCTATCTAACAGAGATACTACTCAGAGATTGAAGAAGAAGAAGATTTATTTCTTAAACTAGACATCACCTCTAAATATCGTGAGCGCTTTCTGCGTAGACCAGAACGAAATCCGACATCTGTTAGTCTCATCATCACCATCATCATCATCATCACCGTCGTTCAACTATCCAAACCAAAAAGATACAGCAAACCAGAATAGTTCAAAAAATGTTAAATCAAACGCGACGAATTTCATAAAATTAGTTTCATTTCAAAGAAGAAGCTTTTAATAAAAATGCTAAAGCTCTGCACTTTATCGAGTATACCTTTTGCACTTCATGGTAATTTTATGAATAGTAGAGGAGAATATGGATGGAATTTATTAACAACATGATATTATTACGATGGTTACCGTGCATCGCTGCAAGCCTGTTATCAACGAGCGTCGAGGTACAAGAGCCTTCCTCGAATATAATTAAGAGCCATGGCTGGCAGAAGCCCATTTAATGCAGATATGTACTGAATTAAATTAGCCATAATATACTTCTACACAATGCACTCCTTCGTTTGAGTAATATGAAAATACTGTTGGCGAATAAATAAAATAATTATAAATTATTTAAAAAAATATTGAATAAATAAACTCTCCCGACAGTATACCCAATGCGGAGGTGGTCAGAGGTTTAGACATTTTTCCTGTCCTTTTAACTCATTTTATACCCGAGATTTTTTGGGACATGTCAGGCGGTGAGCTTGTCGCCGTTATACAAATTGTACATAGGTTTTAATTATCGCTTGGTAACCCTAATACCTTGGCTACCATGGCTTTTAAAGAAGTAGTAGTATAAAAAAAAGGATAAGTAGTTAAGTGTTTATATTTACTTAGTTAAATCATAATTTTCTAAAGCAAAGAGCATCTAAAGCTAAGTTAAATCGATATTTATTGATGCTCTATTTAATGATTTAAGGAATTTGCATGAATTTAAATGGATAATATAATACCTGTATCACATAATCTATATTAAATAACATAGATATATGTATAGTAAAAGTAAGAACGAAAGAACGAAAGTAGCGGTCTGTAAATGCCCACAGATGAGCAATGGCCCAAAAATTTTTAAGAGTTTGGAGCCGGGAAGGGTCGCCGCACTGCTCCAGTGCAGGCTAGTACACTGCACAAATTCTCGAAACAATGTTTTTTTTTATCATTTCTCAGACATGCATTTTTTTTATTATTCCTAGCACGTGGTATAATCGGAAATTGACAATTTTAGTGGTACCGGCACCGGGGATGTGCGCCCTGTCCACTACTGAAATGCCTGAATATGACAGCCCTATTCAGTTATGAGCATTTATAGAACCTGTTAGATTTTCCCGGCGGTAGGTGTGCAAAGGGGAGCATCTGTTTCATCATGTCAACCTCATCTGCACGTGTAACACGATGCTGGTGACGGCATATTTTCTTTTATTACATAATATCGGCTCGATTGACGCAGTGGCTCAGATATTGGTCAATGAGCGATGGAGCGCTGATCCGATTCCCGAACGGAAAACGCTACAGTTATCACATAAAGTGGAAACAATTATAAAGTTAAAGAATATTTAACGAAATTCCGTCAAATCGATCCGACGGAAGCCCTCGTCAGAGTAGATCAGACGGGTGAGGGTTAGGGAGAATGAAAAAAAAAACCGGCATTTGCGCTCGAAGCGGTCTATCATGGAGTCCCAGCCGCCTCAGATGTTCCGAGAGGCTGACTGTGATTAACCTATTTACAGAGACGGCTGTCGGAATAATTTCAGTCGGCATACCACCCCACATGAGTAGGTTTACTCGAGGTCCAGATATTTTGTCTTCTTGTCTGTTTCGGCTTTTATTACCCACTTAGGAATAATATAGAAATAACATTGTAACTAACACAGAACCCGAACTTTGTGTTGAAAAATATTATCATTACGTCTGCAAAGTTCTAAATTAGTCTGGAAGTGAGTGAAAATTTAATAAAAAAAATTCATTAGATACAGACGTGTATTCATAGACACATAAAAGCGTGTCAAAAGAAAAATAAATGAAACAGTAACCCCAAATATTGACTAATTCATAAATTCAAAACAGGTAAAAGCGATAAACCGGGTACATAACTCTCACTTACTAAATAAAGCTTAAATTATGTCTTGACGAGTTGAAACATTTGAAATTCTATTTTATGAGACGAGAAGGTTTTTCCACATAAAGTTTTGTTTATTAACTTTGAACGATAATCCACATTACATATATCATCTGAAACGCTAGTTTTACGGTCGTGTTACCTTATTGTTAACAGTTTGTTAATATTTGAAATGAAACTGTTATTTAAAAATTTTATCGCGTTTGATTTTTTTCTTTGTGATTGCGTAATGGTGAGTGTTACAGAATTATATCAATACTCGCTTGAAGGCGTGAGTTAAAAAAAAAACATTCATATGTCAATTGTTTTATCTCTCCAATTTACTGAACTTCGGTACAAAAGAAATGTAATAACTATAGCTTAAACCAACAAAAACAACTTCAACAATATCTAATTTTGACAATGCATTTTGAATTTGTTTTTCTGAAATTTTCCGACTATCCAGTAACTTCTGCACGCTATTATATTATGTTGTTTGACACTAAGTTGATAACATTGACAATAAACGAGTTACAGCCGACATATTGCACGTCGCAGGTCTCTTTTTAAGAACTTCGGTAAAAGAAAACGGTCCATTACTTCACTACGTGAGACCCCTACAGCCATCTTAAAACAAAATAAAGCCCGCCAGACGTTTCGCGTGCGTGCTGAAGCAAGTAAACGCTAAAAATGCCACTAAAGCGTCCGGAATATTAACTACGAAAAGTTTGTACTGCTCACTTTACGTCTCGATGTTTTTTTTTTTTTAAATAAATACGACATAAATCGCTGCTCACATGTATTATGAACATTGTAAGCAATTCTACTCCCAGTAGTATTTACATTGTAGTATCTATATAAATAGTGATGGTGATCAGCATCCTTAGCGTGAGGTTGATCACCAACTCACATGCATGATGCATATCTCGCCAGGTATCTTGGCGCTTTTATGGAAAGTCCTATATCCAGCAGTAGACTTACAGAAGCTAACGAAAAAGAAGTAATGTCTATTATACTACATTCTTCTGAGTTGTAACGTGTTGAAATATGTATTAAAGAATCAATAATTATTAGACTATCCGACCTTCGCTCTCTGTGATCACGGAAATATAATTTAACGCTTGGTCGTCATGATGGAGTCAATCTTTATTTTTAGTGGAAACTAAATTGAACTTAATTTCCTACCTTTGCTTTAACCTTGTACTGCATGCCGAAAAAGGATGTTCGGAATAACTTAGCGAGCTTTGGTAAAGCCTCGATGTTACTCTGCATGAATTTCCTTAACGATCTGCAAGCCGAAATGGCAATGAACTGGCCACATCATAGTTCGCAGAACTGACTACTGTTTGGGGAGAAAGGTTAAGTGGCATCCTCGTTCAACCTGCACAGTATGGCGGGAAGTACAAGCAGATGGCTCACGGCCGTGCTTTGTGACAATCTTTAGAAAAGGTAAATTTTCAATTGTGTACTTGTGACACTCTGTAAAGAAGATGTTAATTACCCATTTCTCTATCTTCAAAATTGAACTGTCTAGTTTCACTACTGGGTATATCTTCCTAATAAGGTGCCATCACCTTCGAATTAATGATGCTCCATCATGAGTTCGTAACATCTGGATTCGGCAAATATAAAAAAAATTTCGCTGTTGCTCATCGCTCGGCTAGAAGGTTGCTAGTATACTGAACTGACAGCCGTTGGCGAATAAGATCTCTGATTCTAAAGTGACTTTTAGGAATCAATTATCTATTCATATTACATTAAAAAATACATTCACAAAAAGTATTATTGAGAATAATCTTAAAATTTAAACCAACAATTGTAAACAACAATAAACATGTAAAGGAAAAATAAATCAAATAAAAAGAGGTGAACCAATCGAATCAGTTTACATGGTCCACAATACAGACATTTAAGCCGGTTATCCGCGCACAAACATTTCCTACGGTCCGTTCACGAGGGCATGAATTTCCACGGAGTATCCTCTTATCCCCCCCCCCCCCCTTTAGTGTCCACAGTGCATAAATCACTCGCAGGCCCGCCGATACGTAACGTGAGCGCACACTCTAATATTGCCGTACGTAAACTACCAACGATAATTGGCGGGGGCTTGGAAAAATGGAAAAAAAAAATAGTGCACTTGGATACTTTTAAAATTATTTTTTTCTCGAACGCCATACGGCACGATGCATGAAGTAACATTTTTTTTTATTGCAAAAGGGGCAAACGTGCTTGCGGCTGACCCGATCGTAAGTGATCATTGACGCTCACATACATCTGCTAAATCAAATAATTTATTCAACATAATATACATACAACTTGTCAAACGAATATCGTTATAATAATATAGCTACCACTAGTTTCGTAATTAGGTTCTTCTGACGAAGAAGAATCAGGGAAAAAAAATCAAAAAAAAAATCCAATTTTTTTTTTGTATTTTATTCACTGGCACTGTGCCACTGCGTTATTTGTATTGAATAAATAAATAATAGGGCTGAAAGTTTTTTCCAATTTTATATACAAATATTTATTATAATATTTATATGCTATTTGGTTCGTTATCTTGTTGCCAGTTTGTAGGTAGTTACATAATCCGATTGCTGTAGAAATTTTGGGACTTCTGATCAAAAAACTGCTACAAGTAGTATTGACAGTCCACCCTTGAGGTTAACCTAACTACCCTAAAGAATTCTGAAGAGATCGAAACAGGTGAAAATCTGAGAGTGAAAGGTTAGGCATATAAGGAGGATGCATTAAAACTTCCCAACCAAGCTCTCTCAATAGAGCGTTATCATGTTTAAAACCCACACCATTGCTGTTAGTCAATACCAGCTGTTTTTTCTCTATTTCTCACTTGAGGCTTATTAGCTGTTGGCAGTAGAGATTCGAATCGATGGTTTTGCCCGACGGTAAAAGTTCAAAATGGACGATACCCTATCCAATTCCACCACACACACACCATCACCTTATTGCGAGCTAATCTAGATTTCGCTATAGTCTGTGGGGTTTGACTGCTCTTTGATCATAATCTTTTTCTCACGTTCTTGTCTGCGATGGGTAATCCACTTTTCGTCACCAGTGATTGATTTTTTCATCACCAGTGATCGATCTTTTTTAAAACGTTTCAGTTTCATTACGTTTCGATAGAGAATCGCAAATACTAAAATATACTAACAATATAACTAGGCATTCCGTGGTTGCCTTTAAGTAAGGTGGCATATGCCTGTTTTTTTTTTAAAACATTTTTATTTAAAAAAAAATTATGTGTTAACCTTGTTGGTAATCCTTAATAAATTAATAAAATAAAAAATTTGTACTCGATTCATTAGGTTTCTTTCAGTGGGCCTAAATGTTGAGCTTTTTGTATATCCAGATTTTTCAATTGGGTCGTAACTGTCTTGTGGTCCATCCCTAGCTCTTCAGCTATTTAGTAACTGCTAATATTACCTTGCTCCACTTTGTCAATAATGGCTTCGACTTCATCGGTAACAGGTCGACCAGAGCGAGTTTCATCTTTGACATCGAAATTCCCGGACTGAAAACGCTTGAACCAATTATGTGCTACTCTTACTGACACTGCACATAAATATTACAAATTTTTGTCGCATTTTTTTTACTTTTTGCAATAAAACTAATCGAAATTTATCGAATTTCTTCGTTAGATTCACTGAATATGACGGACAGCAAAAACAATAGAAAAATGGCGGGAAACCGTTTTTGCTTTTTATTTTTCTTTTTTTAAAATGTTAGCTATTTAATGATATCAAAACCAGGCAGATACAAACTATACAACCAAAAAGATTTTACTGCAACTTTTCACTAATAAAATACGAAAAAAACTTTGTCCTCGATCTATATAACAGCACAACGGACTCATAATTTAAAATACTTCACATTACGGCTCACTTGCTAAATACAACAAAGCACTGAAACCATTATGACCGCTGGAATGGTTGTGTGCGTTCAACACTAGATAATTAATTGTCTGTCTCTTGACCCCATTGTCTAGTGAAGCTAGTAACAGTGAATTATAATTATAAAGGCGGAGTTTGAGGTCTAAAGGTAGCTTACGGTAGTATTTGTCCTTGGCTTTCATTGGTTTGAATCTGTACTCTAATGTGATGTAATATGTGTTGCTTATGCTCAAATACTATAACTATTTTAAATTTAAAAAAAAATTAAGCAATACCAATTAAGACATAATTTGTACATGATAGAGCCAAGCGGCGGCTTTTGCTGCTGGAATAGGCCGGTTGGACCGGGGTAATACCGGGGCTTCATAGAGCACCGGCGTTCAGTTATACCTATACTCCTCAACGTGCTATACGAGTAGATGGCTGCTTCTTCATCGCTAATATGTGGGTTTGGGTTCCACAAATTCGGAGAGATTTCTGCTGTGTGTTTGTTGCAGGAATAAAAGATATACTATCACCACGTAAAATATGGTAGAGTCGGGAGAGGGAGACCTAAGCGAACATTTCACGATCAACTTGGAGACGTACTCTAAACCAACGAGCATGCATGCGAAGATTGATGAAAGTGGAAGAAGCGACAGACGTATATCGGGACCGTAGCAAGTGGAAGGAGATTGTCTCTGCCTACCCCGTTGGGAACAAGGCTTGAATATATGTATGTACATAAAATATATTATCATATTACATATATAACGGGCACTAGAATATCGCACAGCAGGAATACCCAGCGAGCGGGCAGCATCTCGATGTCGTTAAGGGAGAATCACTGGATGCATAGGGAAAACCGAGGAAAAACGCGAGCGAAGATGCACGAAAGCTGCCGAGTAATTATCGGGCAACGGTGCGCCGACGCACGATCGTTATTCGTGCAAACAGCTGTTGCATCAGTCAGACCGCCATAACTCCCCACGTGCACGTGAGGTTGGTATTTGGATAAAGAGATGTCATATTACCTCTTACAATATTTTACCCATTACAGTTCGGCTCAAACATTCATATAATAACTATTTTAATATTACATTGTGCTTAAATTACCTACCCTAAATTCGTCATCAGCCTCCTGTTATATGTTTACATTACGTACTTTCACAAAAGCAAAATAAAAGAAAATCTCTCTACTTTAAGATAAAATAAAAAACTTTTAATCGTATTCAAGTGGCCGTAAGCCTAGTTGGTAGAGACGCAGCCTGTGTTGTTCCCATGTTTATATATGTATTTATGTATTTAAATAGGTACAATTAACAGACCACAGATCAGCTTATACAAATAATAGCATTATGATGTTGCATTAATAAAAATCTGAGGCCCCAGTACAGATTGTACATTACATTAACTTTACAAAATTATACAAATAATGTTTAAACGCAAATTTTACATTGCTACGGTATCAATTAAATAATACTTTTTCCCCAACGGTTCTCAGTTCTGCGAGCTATGTGGCCGGCCCGTTGCCACTTCAGCTTGCTGATCTTTACGGCTATGTCGGTTACCTTAGTTCTGCTGCGGATATCATCGTTGCAGACTCTATCACGCAGAGAAACACCGAGCATAGCCCTTTCCATAGCGCGCTGAGCAACTTTGAGCTTCCTCATACGGCCTGCCATGAAATATTTCTAGCATTTCTTTTAATCGACACACATATACAATATAATTTTCCATACATGGACGTGTCACACTTCTGAGAGATGATGATGTGAAACGGGCGCTTCACGAACAGTTTTCTCATTAAGCTTCACGAAGACAATCCACGCACAACTTGAGAGAAATCGCTCGCTAACAATAAAACGCAATCTTCCAGCGACATTGTTATTTTCAATAAGCTCTTATATACCGGTATAATGAAAAAAGTTTTTATTACCGCAGTACCGGGTTCCGTTCGGTTAGGTTTTTGTTTTCGTGAAAAACTTCGCGCAATAAGTGGTGAGAGAAAATTTTTTGGTTCAAATTTAACTTTTGTGTAACAGACATTTACGACCCGTGTCTTTTGTACAGCCAATAAACGAGTATTTAAGATTATACGATATCTGATTGTCTTTATATCGAGGAAAAACTTTTCATACGCCTTAACAAATATTTATCATAAAAAGGAAAACAAATGTAAATCTTGTTAAAAATGTTAAACGTCGTATTCAAAATAAGTGAGTGTTTTTACGGATGAAGCTTTTTAAAAGGAAAATTATATTTCTAACCTAATTATTTATTACAATCAGTACAAGAATTTATGAAAGCTATCGAGATTTGTCTAGTTTATTCCCTTTGGTGGTTTAATACTTGCCGAGTAACCCAAACCAACTTTCTGGAAATCTCTGGAAGGAGTGGTGAAACACGCCACATGTGTCCTATAATAGGTATATAAAGGGAAAAAGTGTTTTTGGAAACTGGGATAGCTACTTTAAGCGTGGTAGAGCCAAGCGGCGGCCTTAGCTGCTGCTCGAAAGAGCCGGCTCGACCGGATTGGTACCATGGCCTCGCAGAATACCGGCGTGAAGTAGAGGCATCTTGCCCAAATTTCCTAATAGACCGGCAACGCACCTGCAGCATCTATGGTGTTGCAGATGTATGTGGGCGACGATGGTAATCACTTACCATCGAGTGAACCGCTTGTTCGTTTGTGGTCTCTTTCATAAAAAAAAAAGCTACATGGTAAACAGGAACATGTGAAATTAAAAAATCATAAGGTCGGCTTACCTCTAATGTGACAGGCATGAGGGTAGGACAGGTTTTTTCATAATACTCGTAATTTACAACTAAATTGAAAATTTATGAAACAACATCCTTAAGTGTTCTTAATAAGATTGAGGTAAATATTCTTAAAAAGGACTTCAGATTCCCGACACGATCCAGCTTTATGTATCGAAGTGTAATTATGCCTTAGTAATTATCTACCTGAGCTTCTTTAACGAATCGTGATAAAACTTAATAAGGTATATAAGAGTATTTCATTTAAGGTAAACGTAGTCAATCTTTTCTAAACTGGACGATGGGTTTCACGGCTTTTTCTGCTACCTTAATAGGAACGCCTACGCTCATTTTGTTTCTTTAGGGAGAGTATTTGATGTAGATCTAACACTTCCTATGTGTGAATTGAGGGGTTATACTTTAAGACGTAAGCGCGAAAGAAACCTTATTCTAATTCTTTACAAATTCCAGCATTTGTTTCACAATTTTTTTTACAATTTTGTAACCGAATTCTGATATACAACTGCTTAATCATGTGGTAGAGCCAAGCGGCGGCTTTAGCGGCTGTAGACCGGGGTAGAACCACCACCTCGTAGAATACTGGCGTGAAGAAGAGGCATCTCGTGCTTCTGCGCGTCTTTCGGTGAGAAAGTAACCGGAGGCTTACTCGCACTACCTATCGCCCCCGACTCATTCTCCCTCCCATCTTCCAAAATCCTTCCCTAAAGGTCGACAACGCTCCTTCAGTTCCTCTAGTGTTACAGATGTTCGTAGGTGACGGCAATGACTAACCATTGGCTGCCATACACGAGTTTTTTTTATGTTTAGAATATTTGGATCACGTTTCCAAGTATTTGCTCATACGAGTATCTGAAACTGAATATTTGTCATCGTACATTAACCTAAAGGTTTATTAGGTGTATTCTAATATTTAAAAGAATTGTGGTGACGGTGTAATAGAATCTTCATCCCCATCTCATCTCGTGGGTTCCGTAAAACTTAACTAAGGGAAATAGCGATGGACGGAATAATTATTTTGACAGATCGTAATTCTCCAGATTGGCTTCCGAAGCGCTTGGAATCCGATACTACGATTTACAACCCTGCTGTTTTAAGAGGTCTATGCCCAGCAGTGATCTGTAAAACGAACGTTTTTCTCTACAATCCGACCACGCATGTTTACAAACTGGCCAGCAGAGCGAACAAGTGACGTTTGTTTAGTGAATTGTATTGGTAAGGTAAAGTCAAGCAGTAGAGTCTACAATAACGATACGGCGCAATATGCAACATAAAAATGATTTTTGAAGATGCATATTCGTGCATATTATGCGTCCCTAAATACTGACTCATGACAATCAGTATGTCGATACGAATATGTTGTGCAGAACATCTTTTTAAATATGTGGGATGATCAAGCAAAGTCTGTTCTTGTTATATGTAAAAGGCAAAAAAAGTAAATATCCAATGAAGCAATTCAAAACAAAAGATGTATAAATAAAATTACAAACGTATGGTTTTAAATTTTTGATTTTATTACAAATAGTTGTACATTGTATTTAAATAATGACAATAACGGGACATAACGTGTAGCACTTTAACATTAGCTAAATAAAATTAAATACCCATTCGCTATTAAATTAAGTACTGCTTAGCTAATACAGATACAAAAAATAATTTAATAACAGCTGTTTATTTAACTATAGCAGTAAAACAAATATAGCATTAATCATTATAATGTAATTGCGACGGAGATTCTGCCCCTCCCATTTTTCTCATGAGTGTCGTAAAAACCTGATGGCAATTCTCTGTTATGACAAAATCTGGGAGCAAACACGGCGAAAGGAAGTCAGTTACGGAAGCAATTTTAACTAAGCCGACAAATCTATATCACCAACCACTGACAGGTGACATGCGTAAGTATACATGTACAAAAAAATGTAAAATAACATTCCATGTATACATTACATGGAATGTTCCATGTATACTAATGAAATCGATAATTAATAACAGAATAATATATAAAAAAGAAATGAATCAACTAAGGAAATAAATCCTCGCAAAGATAACATCGGATATGGTTGCGTTATCTGTGAATTAATGTCACGGTCTTAAAATAACGTTACGTCATTCATTTAAATAGTAGTTTTTTTTTTTAATTATACGAATACTACACAATACTTTTAATCTACGGTGATTAGACCACACTCTCGCACCACTTGTTCAGCGGACACAGGATTCAGGAACACTGTAAATTATAATAAAAATATGTCAGCTGTAAATGAATTAACTAAACAATTTTTTTACCTATATTGTTTAGTTAATAAGGCTTGTTTAGTTAATAAGGCTTAAGCCTACAGTTTTTTTTTATGGAAGAAGGGGGGCAAACGACTAACCCGATGGTAAGTGATCACCGACGCCCACGAACATCCACAACACCAGAGGAGCTACAGCTGCGCTGCCGGCCTTTGAAACAGTCCACTGCGGGACGAAATACTCTCCGATAAGGTGGACTAGTCTTAATCGCCACGCTTCGACAAACGGATCGGCGATCGCATCACCAGACACCTCGCACCTAAGACGCTGCTGCCTGACATGGCTTCGACATGGTTACGTATGGTCTGGTATTTTTAGAGACAGTCATAACATTTAAGGCTTTTCCCTTAGTCGCCCATGAGTTATAAAATAATGAACAATGACAGAAAGGGGAAATATATCAAGCTTTATATCTAAATATAACTCTTGACGTATAGTAAATTCAGGATACAGACAAATGAGATTCCGGCGTTTGATTCCAAAACAAAGAGCAACATTCTCCCTCCCATAAATGTGTGCACTACTTCTTCCCCACCATGCGCCTTGACCACACCAACCACCTATACAACCACTACACTCGACACAGGGCAATACCGCCGACGTTGGAAACACGACAAGTGTTTCGCCTCGCAAAAAGGCATTAGACTCAGCGACATACATGACAGAGTCTCTTCGTCGCTCTGTTCGCAGTGGGCTAATGTGTGCCATTTTATTATATATGCATGCGGAATAGGAAAACCCACAACTCGAAAAATCTATGTTATTGTTTACAAACTGACAGTTAAATTTACGTGTCTCTCCCCTGCACCCTGCTGGCTGATAAACGAGGCTCTGGTGATCGAATAACGGAGGAAAATCTCTCCCAATTTGCCGATCATCAAATTTCACAGACTTCTGCAAATGCTCAACCTGCTAGCGGTTCTCCATCATATTTTCAGCATATGATATAACCAAGCTGTGGCTTTTGATGCGGCTCGAATGGACTGGAGCAGTACGACTACCACGGCCTTCCAGAATACCGGCGTGAAGTAGAGGCATCTTGTGCTTCTGCGTTTCGTTCGGTGAGCGACGTAACCGGCGGCCCTCCTCCTCTCCCCAACCCCTCTCCTCATCCTCTCTGCCAACTCCCAAATATCCTTAAATGTGGGCAATGCTTCTGCAGCCCCTCTGATGTTGCAGATGTACGTGGATGACGACACTTACCATCAAGTGAGCCGTTTGCTCATTTGTCCCCAATAACATAAAAGAAAAAAATTAGTAGCCACCAATATTTTGGTCTTTTGATAGGCCGCATTCAATAGCTTACCAGCAGTAGCCCCGTTCTGCTGTAGATTAGCGTAGGCTGATGTAGAAAAAGAGGAATATTTTGTTTTTACAACTTACTTGTACTACCGGTGAATAAATCATGTTCGGGTATAATACTAGCTGCTGCAATGGCCGCCTCATCCAGCACTATGACCTGCAAAATTATAATTGTTATTTTGAAAATCACAAATCAGGATAATACTGTCGATTACAAAACTGGCTTATATACAATGTTTTACAATTTTTTGTACACAGTGCACTCGGCATTGATACTTATTTCAACATACTGTATCAATCATTCCATTCAGTATTCATATCTTTTATAATACACTTGACTATTCTATTAATGCTTCTAGAATAATTGACAGCCACGTAGGTCAGAGCATATTCCAATTTCGTCTCGCTGGATTTGAACTCCAGCCGAAATCGATCCATCAAATTCACATTCACAGCAGGTTATATAATCATAGATTAATTGGATATAATAAGGTGAAATCGAGTGCCTGTAATTTTATAAACACATTATTTATCTGTTATTTAAATTTATAGGCAGTTGAGTTAAGTTAATTGGTAGATCATGATAAATAAATCGCACAAAAAATAAATACATCCGAGCAAAAATAATTCCTTGAGCTGAAGTAAATGAAAATAAAATATTTGTAAAAAAAAAACAAAGCTGCGCGCAACCGGCTAAGCAGACAGGACTCAGTGAAAGCCGTGACAATCGCGACAATACCTTTAATCCTGCCCGCACCTCGCGGCCACACGGCTAGTTCTGACAGATGATAACTTCTGCAGCAACGAATAAATTAATACGTTTTCATAACAACCATCGTAAATTTGCTTTTAACTAAAGCGCTTATAGCCTTCTTGAAATGTAAATATGTAATCAAGTCTTGTTCCCAACGGGGTAGGCAGAGACAATCTTCTTCCACTTGCTACGGTCCTGACATACGTCTTTCGCTTCTTCCACTTTCATCAATCTTCGCATGCATGCTCGTTGGTTTAGAGTACTCTTGACCTGGTCTTTTTTCAGAATGTCTCCGATTTGATTGTGAAATATGCCTAGGTCTTCCTCTACCGACTCTACCATTTAAACTCGCCTCATATATTTCTTTAGTCAACCTACTTTCATTCGTCCTCACCACATGTTCAAACCAGCTCAGCATCTCTTTCTCAATTCACGTGTCACTACATCGTCTTTCACGCCACAATGCTCTCTGATCACATTATTTCGAACCCTGTCAGTTATTTTCACACCAATCATACTTCTTAACGCTCTCATTTCTACTGCATTTATTCTGTTTTCATGCCTCTTCTGCCATACCCAGCTTCGAAATGGATGGGCAAGCATTGTATTATCAGCATTGCGCTAAATTTTTTTAAACTTATTTTGTTTACCTTGCTTACCTTGGGGCATTCAATCACATGCAACTCGTGAATAACTTCAGTCTTTTTCTCTAAATCATCATTCCTCAAGGGTAATAAGTCGATAGCGTTGGCCGCTAATGACCAGAGATGTCCAGCGCCCTGTGGTGCCCTAGCACCCTTACGGAAGTGTGGATTTATGGAAAGATTGTGCCTGACTGAGTTTTTCCAACGCTCATCGTTCGCTTTGTAGAATGGAAACCTGTCACTGGAAACAGATACAACATTGTTATATTATTTGACAGATGACGTCGGCTCTTCGTATAAATAAAATGTTTTGATAGAAAGAAAGAAACTTTATTCATTACACCACAATTAGTTTGCAAGTTATTAATAAAACAATTAAAAGAATAATATAAATTAAAAAAAAAATTCTGCGCTACAGTGTAACGCAACAAATGGGTCTACAATCAGTTCATGTTACGGATACCCACTTTTCAACACTTTTTCTTGCGAAACTTATTTATTTTTTTATTACTTACTCCATACAATAACGTTGCAAACTTAACCTATCAAATTAAACACCGATTTTAATAAAGTATTATAAACTTTAACTATATAAATAGAAATTCCATGCATCAAGGTTTAACCTTAATCACTATCGTCTAAACTAGGTCGAGCCTGTATCTTAAACAATAGCCACTTCCGAGGACACCTTATTTGATATAAGAAACTAGTACAAGATTTTATAATAATTGTCAGTATGATGAAGTGACAGCGCAAGTATATATTACAAACATATCGTGCTATAATATTTCGTGGTAGAGCCAAGCATCGGCTTGTTAGTGCTTGAATGAGCCGGCTCGACCCGGGGTAGTGCCACGCAGAATACCTGCGTGAGACAAACTAGTGCAAGAGATAATAATAATTGTCAATAAATATAGATGTTCTTAAATCTATCTTGTTCTCTTATATGTATAAAAAATAATATTTATTTGTAACTCTCAAACCACGCGATCCATTGCGAATGAAATGTTTAGACAAACAGAAAAATTAAAATGGGCCACTGTCAAACATGGCCGATTTCATCAAGTCTTCGATAATGATTTTTTGTATTTAGGCGAACACTACACATTTGAAATTAGTTTCATTTGAAATTAGTTTTATTTACTGGACTTATCGCTTTTAATTTTGTTTTTTATATTCACGACGTTTCGATTGGTTTACAGCAGCCGTGGTCACGGGGGGACTAATGTGTTAGACGTTCAGATGTCATAGTTAACTCAAGCTAACTTCAGCTATTATTTATTAAAATTTGGTCCGATCTACGCAGAATGTCTTCAATAAATATTACGTGGCAAATCAAATGTGTACTGTACCGGATGTTTTAGTAATAACCGAATTAGGGTTGCCTGTGCCGCCCTCCGCACCTTGCTGACACGCTTGAATGAAATCGATCCGTGCCAGGTGGAGACGGTGCTAGCGTCATGGTCATGTTGATTTGATGACAAAACAACCGGGGGTCTGATGTAAATTCGCACGACATACAAATGCATTTAGAAAGTAAAGCCGTCACGGGCCGCCTTGCAGATGTGAAAAATCGAATGGTTTAAAAAAAAAGATCTGAAAATAGAATGATATGCACGAAATTCGAAATATTTAATTGCATATTTACTTCCTTAAATAAAATACATCCATCAGTAATTACTAAGTAGTATTAACAAAACAGGTGGGGGAATAGGGAACCGTAGAGTCGGGGCGGAAATGACCGATGAGTTACGAGACTGACCGAAGCAAGCGTCGTTCCATCGGGTCGCGTCGTTCCATCAACTGGCGTTCTCATCCCCTAAGTGCGCTAATAGATGTTTCACATCAACAATACTTGTATCAAAACAGTGTTATCTATATTATAACCAAAGTAACCAAAATAAAACCAGAATAATTAACATGTTCCCCATGGATTGGGCCTTATAAAAGTGACTTAGAAAGAAAGGTTCTAAGATTCTCGAGCGACAACTTCTTACGAGAAACCGCTTGCCAGAGAAAGTCAGTGCCACAAAGTAGCGCAAAAATTACATATGATTAAAATAGGATACATCCTAGAAGCTGTAGTGGATCTACCACCTATAAGGTATCTTTTTCATGCCTAGGACCTATCTGGGTATGGTACCAAACTCTATCCTATTTCTGCCACCCTGCAACAGTGCAATCGCTGTTGTGTTCTGTTATGAAGGGAATAGACAGCCATTACAATTGCAGACACTAAGGCATTCCATCTTAATCATCAGGGGTGACAACCCTGGGGTGGGGTTGGAATTTACCTTTGCCAGTCTTCTTTACGTGTAGTTGGGTTGTGGGTGTTCATGGGCTGGAGTTATCATTTACCATGAGGTGGAATGTTTGTTACTCTAATATTAACCGATATGTTACTAACTGAAATCATGTCGGTTCTTAGTTACTTCTGCTGAAGCAAAACCTACCGTTTTAGAATTCAATTAATAAAGTTTCACTTGCAGTGTAAACATTTCTAAGCTTTCATATCAATTTGTAAACAGATAAAAGCTTACACGAATCGCTTTACACGGTAACTGGTAACTATGAGTGATAATAATTTAATAATATTGCACCCAATGTTTACACGACGATAACCGTCTAAATCCCAATGTTCAAGTACGAGAGCCGAGGTTGATATCATTTATCACCGTAATATACTGATTACCGTTGTAATATCAAAGCATGCGGAAAAATTTTACTTTTTTTTTATGGGAAAGACGGCAAACGAGCAAGCGGTTCACTTGATGGTAAGTGATCACCGTCGCCCACGTACATCTGCAACACCATAGATGCTGCAGATGCGTTGCCGGTATTTAAGGATATTTGGGAGATGGGAAGGAAGAGGAGGGGAAGAGGCCCTTCGGTTACCACACTCACCGAACGAAACGCAGAAGCACAAGATGCCTCTACTTTACGCCGGTATTCTGTGAGGCCGCGGTGCCAACCCGGTCGAGCCGTCCCATTCGAACAGCAGTAAAAGCCGCCGCTTGGCTCTACCACGCTTAGTAACCGAGGGCTCGCCCCCAGCTACCCTCCCTTAGGCACTTCCTAAGATGCTTTGAAGAGGCTAATATTCAGGATTCATACAGTCCATAGCTGGTGATGATTATGATGACGAATGTTTTTGTATTTGAGAGAAAGGCGGGAGGATGAGGAGGCACTCGCCGAAGAAAATCCCTCTACTTCACCGTGGTACCACCCCGGTCGAGCCGGTCCATTCTTGCAGCAGCAAAAGCTGCCGCTTGGCTCTACCACGTTACCAAGAACGTTTCAACAGTTACTACCAATTTGTACCCTATTAAACTACAGTTATGATCTTGTTATCATGGCGCCATGGTAGCCAGGGCGTTCGCTTTACTTCATAGTAAACTAGTCCCCACTTTTAAGTGTCTGTAAAATATTAAGAATATATGATTTCGAGGATACGTGAAGCCCGTCAACCCGCACTGAAGCAGCGTAGCGGGCCCATCCCGGCTTCGAAAACCCTCTCAGATATTCGGAGGCCTTAAGCCGGCAGTCAGCACTCAGAGAATTGTTCTTTACTTTACTTTCAATCAAACGTAACACTCTGACGGAAAATTATCTGCTTTTGATGAACGTTAAATACGAAGAACAAGAAATGGGATATGAAAGGATAAATAATAGAAGAACATCCGTTGTAATTTACCCCGATGATGCCACACAATATCTAGACAATAGACAACATATGAACGCATTAACAATGTGAACAATGAGCCCAATGAAGAGTAGGCCTACCAATGACACTACAGTAATATGATTTCGATTTCCTTTGTTAGACTAATTTAATACTTGCGCTGATTTGGTTTTTTTTTATTCATTGTGTTTATTGTTTACGATACTTTATATCTTTTTGATTATTAACGTTATGTTATAATGATTTCTTGTATTTACGCGAACAGTACACATTTGAAATGAAACTACTATATACGGATTTAATAGCGTTTAATTTTGTCTTTATATTTTCGACGTTTCGATTACTTTACAGCAGCAGGAGTTGTTAGGCGTCCAGACGTCAACTCGGGGTACCTTCAGCTTTTAATAATTATTGGATACTGTAAGAACATTCCGCGTAGATCGGACCAAAATTTAAATACAGTTTATATAGGTGATATATATAGACCAAAAGGAAATAATAGTTTTATTTCAAATGTTATGTTATGTTATGACGGACTGCTTTCTTCAACTCCACGACTGAGCGCGTATTTTGCGTATGGGCAGAAATATTAATTATTCGAGGCAACCGAGCTTCTCAAGGAAACTCAGAAAACCCTTGATTATTAAAACTACAGTTATAGCGCGTTCGTTTCTTCCTTTCATAATCCGTATAAATCCCACTCCTCGACGTAGGTCTTCCCATAAAACGATTAAATAAAACTCAGCCACTGCGTCTACCAGCCTGTCAGTTTTTATGCTTAGAATATTGTTAGGAAGCCTCGTTAACACAGCCATGGCCATCTTATTCAAATAAATATGCGGCTGTGTTGAGTTTATAACCAACTAGATTTGTGTGTTGTGTTAGATTTTTACTATTTTATTCAGAAATGAATCACAAATGTATTACATCTAACGGTAATGATATCTTAGAATTTACGCTCAACATTTGTTTAATGTATATGTTAATAAGACAGACGTGCATTCAGTCTTGGTGATAAATGTTGACTGTGGGCCAGAATCCAGATATAGGTGGGTTGTGACACTTGAGCATTGTTATACTGCAGATTTACGATAGTATGTTGCCAGTGCGCGGGGGGCTATTTTTAGGTAGAGCCGATCTAAGATTTTTTGACAACATTATTTGGACGTGGTGTGAAGTAGAGGCATCTTGTGTATCTGCGTTTCGTGAGTGAGGTAACCGGAGGCCCACTCCCTATCCCTACCTCACCCCCCTTCCTCACTCTCTCAAATATCCTTCAAGGTCTACAACGCACCTGTAGCTCCTCTGGGTGACGTTAATCACTTACCATCAGTAGAGCTGCATGTTGGTTTGCCTCCATTCCCCAAAAAAAAAAAAAACACATATAAATGTAAAAAAACTTTGCTTGTTTTAATTACTGAACATATCTATTTAATTGTCCTTCTGGAACGTAGACGGATTAAAAGATATTTTATTAATCAAATATTATATCGTAAGTTAAAGATCAATCCTAAGCAGCAAAACTGGGGTCAATCTGATTATGAAATAAATATACGTTGCACTAGACAACACCTCAATAGATCATTGTCTATGATCTATGCAATGGAATTGAAATGGAAATGGTAAGAAAAATAAAACATCTTATTCACGGCACGTACACAGCACAATGCTTGTTATAGAACATAACCAAAAGAAAATTTGATTAAATGTTCTCAAACTAAAAAATTAAATATAGGCTCTGGAGAGGACTTTTATAGCCTAAAGATGACGTAAGACGGAATCAATCTAGCTCTGTTACACGGTAAGTAGTGTCGGGCCCGTTCGAATCCCGCGAGGAGTAAACATTTGTGTGATAAAATAAATGTTTACATCGGAGTCATGGAAGTTAATATGTGCATATGATTATTATTTATCCATGTATATCTATTTGATCACCATAAAGTTACCGAGATACAGGGAATCATAGTTTGGAACCAGTCCCAAGATGATCCAGATGATGTGTGTGAAATAAATAAATAAAAAAAAACAGGTGGTATTGTGTAAGGCAGAGGATCCTAATAATATAAATAGTATGTTAATATTGTGTTACACGACAATGGCTTCTAAACAAACGAACATTCATTTAAATTTTAAGACAATACTCTTTTATAATCAATTAATCATTTTTGTCTGCATCATTGAAATTTTAACGATTGACAGATATAAGGTGTATACAATTTCCTATTTGACATAATTGACCTCTGCCGAATATCTCCTGACTACAACAGAGCTAGGCACAGTATACGTATCTCCCCCCCGGGAGATAACGCATCGCCCTCTTTGACGAATTGGCTTCTAGTAAATCATTTACGAATACAAACTAGTTATCATATTTTTTCGATTTGTAGATATTAATGTAAACTTACGAGATCCATTGATATATCGCAGACACAGTTAGTTCACCTTTTTCTCTCAAAGCTCTCTCTATTAATTCCGGATAAGTATATGGTGGCTTTTTCGCTGCCGGAGGCGTATCGGGCACCTTAATTATTGGCTCCTTGACCACATCCACATCGTCATCGGGGACCCTAACGTTCACAATTTCGTCCAATCTAAAGTTCAAAAGCCACGCAAGGCTCGCACAATCATTGTCCTCCACCGGCGATTTCGGACACTTCCTTCTTCGCCATTTACATTTGTCGTTCGGCTTCGCAGACATGTCTGTCTGAGTGATAGTACAGCACTGAGTTTGGTTTTCGACGCATTTGTAACGTGCCAGGCGGCGCTATCTCCAAAACTCCCACAGATACTTTACTATGCGCTTCGATGTATGCCACCTCCATGGTTTTTTATAAGCAAAATATTGATTGTATAAAAACTTTTTCAAGTTCTGATTTCACTATTACATATTTTATTTTTAAAATTCATAACATAATACTTAATGAATAATGAATTAAAAAAATCGTCTGCATAAATAGTACAAAACTGTATACAATTATTTTTCAACGTCGCAACCAATCCCATTCATTCTGTTATTCATGTTGATATATTGGTTTATATGGAGATTCAAACAACCGTTTATCTCTAATGCATAACTTTTGTCCGCTATTAGGACTCCTTGAACTATTTATAATAAAATAGTACTGCATGGCATATATTACAAAAGAAACCCATACCTACATACGACCCCCCAAAAGATGGCGTGACGACCTGCGCAGTGTTGCCGGGGGTCGATGGATGCTGGTGGCTCAGGACCGATCTTTATGGCAGTCTTTGGGGAAGGCCTATGGTCATACTTTGAGGTACATCATTATCATTTCAGCCTATCACAAGTCCACTGCTGAACGTATGCCACTTGGATCCATCAAATTTCACGCAATACTGTGCAATAGTGTTTCTCACTCCATCTTGGGGTGGGGGCGTCCCACACTGTGAGTGTAATTTCTGTGAGTTGTGTGGCCGACGCATTGCCTTTGTCTTGCTGATCCTAAACGCTGTGTCGGTTACAATACTGCGTATATCACCGTCGCAGACTCTAACACGCAGATAAACACCGAGCATTGTAATAAAAGCCGTGTGACATTTACCCCACGGCTTCCTCTGCTTTGGGGAAACATTAATCACTACACTTTGACCTGTGGAGTGACGATCACAATGACAGACGCTAAGACTCGAAAGCATGCTCTGGAGTTGCATATTTTAAGCATGGTAGACCCAAGCTCCGGATTTTGCTGCTGCTCGAATGGGTCGGCTCGACCGAGTTGGTACTACTACCACGCAGAATACCGGGATAAAGGTAGAGGCATCTTATGCTTCTGCGTTTCGTTCGGTTAGTGAGGTATCCGGAGGCGGACTCCCCTCCCATCCCCCTTCTCTACTCCCTTCCATCTCTCAAGTATCTTTAAAGGCCGGCAACGCACCTGCGGCACCTCTGGTGTTGCAGGTATACGTGGGCGACGGTAATCACTTACCAGCAGTTAACCGCTTGCACGTTTGCCGCCTTTACCATGAAAAATAACATTTAAACAATGGCGCGTTAAAGTAGAAGCGTTGAACGCTCCATTCAGTTCACACAGTGCAGAATTAACCTGAGTTCGATTTACTGTTGCCGGCACAGGGAATGGAACCTAGAATATTACAAATATTCTTTTTCAATAATTATTACTGAATTTTCTTTCACAGTTTTTTTTAATTTAGTTCACCGTCTATTTCAATGACCATGTGAATCAGTGGAGAGCGGTTCTGGCAATATTATTCCTGGATTTGATTCCCAGCCGAAGACATATTTTCCGTAACATCGGGGTTTGAGAGTAAAGCACAAAGAAAGTACAAAATATTTCAGGTAGGCTGTTAACCAGAAGATGTCACTGTTATCAAACTACTATATAATGACATTAAAAAAATACACACACATACATTTTGACTTTGTATCATTATTGTTTTGATGAATTGTTCCTACATTGTAACCTGGCAATAAATACTCCAGAGTATCTTACCGGTTGTTCTCCGAAAAGGTCTTGTTTTGCGAACCGGTGTAGAAGTTGATGTTCATAAGAGCTTAAGGAAGCCTAAATTGAACAAAAAAGTTTTGACTTTGTCGAAAGCACTTCTTCATCAGCTTAGTACATGCGGGATAAAGGCTTTTAAGCTTAAGCTTGCATGCCCTGCATCTGCATTAATAACTACCATCATCTTGTGTGGTAATTTTTTTATTTAAATTATCTACGACTTCCTTTTCATCAGCTCACTAAGCAAGGGTTGGGGAAGAAATTTCTTTAAGTATTCTACATACTTTTTCTACTGAATTTATATCCTATTTTTTTTTAATATAGTCGAACTACATAATAAACACACTTGTCACATATCACGCAGAACTGTCAACCGTTGGAGACGAAAGGTTCTCTAGTGGCAACCACGTACAGGCACATGCAGTGTGGGACGACTGTATAAGACGGTGTGACGACCTGCACAGTGCTGGCTGCGTGCGGCTCTGGACCTTGCTTTGTGGCAATCTTTGGACACCATATGACCATAGACACCCATGTTCAGCTGTGGACTGGTGATAGGCTGAAATCACGATGGTGATTTTCTTGTATCGGAATTGTAACCTCAATACCATCAAGTAAATGAACGTTTTAAGACAATTAATAACGAACTGAAACAACGAAGCTGTTTTACATAATTTATTGCGTTCTTAATTTCCCCGTAGAAATATAATTGCGAACGATGTTTCCATTTTGCGTAATTGAGATAAAAGGTCGGTAAGACGTCGCTTATTGAATAAAAGTAATAATTCCTTGTTAAACTAATGTAATTAATGAACTCGGTATGAATAAAAATTATTTATAACCAGAAAAAATTACAGAGAGTTATTAATATTTCATGAATTTTTAATATAAGATACTTGGCATTAAGAAATATAACATAAATAAATAGACCTAGAGCTCTATACCAATAGACAGGAAGAAAGTACAAATACTAATTTGTCCTTAGATGATTTGTAAGGAAATGATAATGCTCATATTGGAGAGAGTTTGAGAGAGATCATAAAGACCCGTAGTAGCTTAGTAGTTTGAGTGCTTCAATTTCACAATATACAAATTGCCAGGGTTCGAGTCCCATGTCGTTAAGTTCTGTATTTACTGGGTGCTCAGTGGTGATGAAAACATCGAGAGGAATGCTGCATGTCTGAGAAATGATAAAACATATTAATTCTATGACATGTGTTAAGTACAGAAACGGACCCTTCCCGGTTCAAAATCCGTCTCAATGGCTATAGAATAAGTTATAAACGTGAAACCACTTCATTCAGGCACTATACGTACGTTACAATTGGTTATTCCGAAAAAAAAGTTTTACTTACATCAATCAAATTTATTTTATGATATCAAAGATGTCATTGATGTGAGAATTTAATGCCATTATTATTTAATTGTTTAATGTGTTTTAATTTAATGTTCATTTTATTGTATTGACTCAATTTATGACTATCTTAACTCAATTTAATATTGATATTTGATTGTAATTTAAATTTGGATGCTGTAAGATCCTCATACCATGTTTTAAGCAAATAAAGATTTATCTTCCATCTTATCTTACGATAATGACACTATAAATGGCTAACTATTGAGCTTGGATATTAGTTTCTAAATGCAGGCTTTCGCTCTCGAGATTTTGCCGCCGAAGCTGAAAGGCGTGCAAGCAAGGCAAGCTTCCATGGGCACCCCCACCCCCCACGTGACACCAACAAATTGATAACAGCTTTATAATAGAAAATTTCATCCACTTGGATGTAACGATCCAGCTATGTGATGCGGAAAGATATAACTAGATTTATTTTATATGCAAATTATTTAAACTACGCAAAACGAATATTGCTTTATTTTGATATTTTCAAACATTATCAACTCACGCTTAACAAAGTTTGATAAGGGATAAGCTGCTACGTTGCGTATCTCACGCTTCAAATCCTATATGGGGTAGGCAGTGGTGATATTACTTCCAATTGTGCTCCATCAGTTGGAGCGCCCACTCGTGGCCAAAAGTAAACGAATGCAGTAATGAAAGGTGACACACAACAAAAACAAAGAAAAACAAGAAGACAGGGTCTATGATTATAGCCCATGTTGGATCTTAAACTCAGCTACGGCGGGTCGGTGGCGTAGTGGCTAAGCGTTAAGCTGCGGCGCTTTGTGTCTCAGGTTTGATTCCCGCACGGGACTAGTATTTGTATGGATTACAAATAGTAGGTCCCGGTCTGGGTGTATGTCCATTTGCAATTCATGTATGTAAACTGCCTCCGCGACACAGGAGAAATTCCTACAACGGAAGGTAACATATTATAAAAAAAAGAATAAGCTACAAGTCACCGGTCTAGAAATCGTATTTCAAAAAAAGAACGATGAAACAAAAATTGTAATGATCAATTTATGAATCTAATTAAATGTTAAATTTAACATATACTGTCTTTGGATAGAAATAAGAGTTGACATTATCGGGCATTCGTTATAATATTAATAATTAATAATATACTACAGAAAGGTCTAGAAGGGCTCAAATAACCCTCAATAACCGCTTTTGTGTATCAATATATATATATAAAAGTCCATCCACTTTCGAAACCATTTTGACTATCAAGCCGTGAACGATGTTTATAAAGAAATTCTTAAAAAAAAATATTTCGAACCTCGTGCGAAGCCGGGGCGGGTTGCTAGTAAATAAAATGAAGTAGTCACTGGATCTGCATTAAACACGAAACAGCACCCAGCGTGTGGACAGAACAAGTGCAGCGCTGAATAAAATATGAATCTACGGGTAGTGTTTCGGTTTATCGAATTAAGTTCCCACTCAGCGTTTACTTCGGAGATGGTCCTGCGATAGGAAATCGAAAATGTGATTCGGTAGATTATAAATCGTATTCACTGACATTATGTGTTAGATTTATGCTGAGATCTCGCTTAATATTTTTTGTCGGATTACAATACATTTTTTTTATTGTAAGTGGAATTGATTAAGTCTAGGGTGTAAAAAAAGCAAACGATATTTTTCAATTTGTATACCGAGCATATGTCTATGGCATATGACACAACAACCAATTACTATCAAGGGGAATTATTGTTGTTTATTCCACTTATTAACATTAAAATAAATATATAAGCTAACCATAATCAGAAAGGACACAAAGTACATTTTGTTATGACTAAATCATAATATAAGATCATATATATGACTAAATATTGCAAATGACAATTGATAAAAACTCATAATCTATATCTGTACTATTAATATTATGAAGCTGAATAGTTTGTATGTTTTGAACCCGCTGATCTCAGGAACTACCAGTTTGACTTCATAAATAATTTTGACGTTAGAATGCACTCTTATTAGGGAAGGTAATAGTCTAAATAATCTCACGCTGCGACTTATAGGAGCAGAGCAGAAACCATAAACCTTGACAATGTAATTACTATGTGCAGCACACTGACTAATAAGTACTCTTGACCCTTTCTCCGTTGATATCGTATAAGGCGATTAAGGGAAAGCCTTGAAAATCGCAATGGCTATGGACAGATGACGGGATAGCCATCTCGAAAATGAGACCGATGATGGGCAGCAGCATCAGAGGTGCAAAGTGTGAGATGCAGCGATCGCTAATTCGCTTGCAGAGCGTGGCGATAATAGCAAATCCTGCTTATAATCATAATAATAATACATATAGGGACTCCGGGCTCAAATGCAGAAGGCGGTGCTTCTTGATACCGCTCGCATCGTCTGACGGTTTCTTTTCCTTTCCCCCTAACCCTCGGCCGCCTGGTCTCCCCTGCCAAGGGCTTCCTTCTGGTTGGGTTATAATTTATTTATTTATTTTATTATACTTTAAGTATTTTAATTTTAATATATATTTAAAGGTATATTATTTATTTCATTGGAATTTATGTATATATACATATTTATATATATCTCCCAACCAGAAGAGTACATAACTAAATAACCCAACATAATAATTTTGCTCCCGCAAGTTTATAAAAATTAATCTAATATTAACATTAAGATATTATAAAATTTCTTGTGAGAGCCTGGTGTGTAAGTGATTACCGTCGCCCACGTACACCTGCAACACCAGAGGTGCTGCAGGTGTACGTGCAGGTCTCTAAGGGTATTTGGGAGATGGAAGGGAGAATGAGGAGGGGGATGGGGAGGGGGAGTGGGCCTCTGGATACCTCACTCACCGAACGAAACGCAGAAGCACAAGATACCTCTACTTCACGCCGGTATGTGGTACCAATCCGGTCGAGCCGGCCCATTCGAGGCTGGTCTGCACGAGTGGATCACTGCATTCTTGTGGCAAGACATCAGTTGCCCATAACTTTTATTTTATGGTGTACGTTATAATTATTAAAAAAAAATCAAAAAAGAGGCGAAAGAAACTTCGTAGGTATCCAAAGGTTAAATAGTAGTAGTAAGAAAATTTGTTAAAAAATTATAATGATTTGACAAACGATATTATCTGTCTTACGTCGAACAAAGAATATTCATTAATTTCATTCAATCATTCACTGCTGATTGTATTTAAAATTTGTTGCTTTGGTTGAAATCGTACAGGAGACAATCGGCATAAACCTTCTGAATAATAGTAAAAATAAATTTAAGGCAAGAATTCAAGTGTTTTAATATTAGAATATTATATTTAGTTTCTAACCCACAATTCAGTGCGCGCGTTACTTGTGCACCTGACCGCTGAACCGCGCCACTGGAGCGAGGAGTTTGTAATAACAGTAAATCGTATATTAAAGTCATAAATTCACGTAGTCACTTTAATATTGTAGTATTAATTACATTGCGCACCGCATTGGACAGCGATTGTTATACACCTAACAAACGACCTCCGCCGTCTCTGGTGTTATAATTGCAATTAATTAACATAACAGATGCGTTCATTTTTTTTTTTTTTATTAATTTTAAAGGCTGTCTTCGAAACACTAGCTATAAGGCCAAGAAGCTCGTGTATTCTATCAGCTACCTGCTACCAGCCATAGGAGGTGATCACGATAGATCCTTACTATAACAGAAAGCTGTGTTCATGAAAAGACTATACAGGTTGTTAAAAAATAAATAAAAAGGTTGATGTCTGAAGTTGTTGTTTAATATAGCCGCAGAAACAGCACACAGCTATGGAAACTAGATTGGAGTCAAAACGAGATAACAGTCCACCCGATGCCACAAACAATGTCATTAAAGTTCCCCGTGATATCATCACCCTGTAAAATCATACCGTGTCAATTTTTAACAGACATGCTTACCAATAAACGAAACCATGCTATGGATGTGTAACGTGATTTTGTGGAGGAATGAAATCACACGTTATTATTGTGAAATATTTTTCTGGCATAACGGATAAGGCCTCTTATAGTAAGTGGCTATTGCAGCACACGGACACCTGCAAACAAGGCTGCAGATGCATAGTCACCCCTGAGGACTACTTTGCTGCTGGTTTGTGCCATATTCCACATCCCATACAATGTAAAATAAAATAGAAAGGATCACGAACAGACCCGAAAGTCAATCATTTATGTTTTCGGTTTCGGCTGGGATTTGAACTCAAGACTCATGGACCACAGAGTACCTGGTACACTTAATGGAGAGGACTCACTGCATCTCAAATGTTTGAGAAGAGACCATTTTGAGCATGAGCATTTACAGACTGCTACATTCTATTACCAGCAGTGATTTACGCAAACCATTAAATCTAGTGGTCGTTTAAAAAAACGATTAAAACTTTAAAAAAATATTACAGCAAGAAAATAAACCAACGGATAGTAATGTAACACACAGCACGAACTGCGATGCAATTTATTACTAAAAGAGTTTCTAATTAAATCTTATCCACTATATATATCTATATCGCGTACACAATATTAATAATGTGCCAATAGTTACAAAGCATTTCCAATGAAGCTCGTTTTAAAGAAACATTCGTTCCGAAATAACAGTTACAAAAATATGAGGTTCATTATGAATTATTTGGAATAAAGACCCATGGTAGCCCAGTTGTTCAGGGCGCTCACTTTAGTTTCATAGAGCGCGAGTGACCTGGGTTATATCCCCAGTGCCAGCACCACTTAAATTGTCAAAAGCGATTTTAAGTGCTGTATTCACCATAGGCTCGGTGGTGATGGGAAGCATCGTGTGGAAACCTGCATATCTGAGAAATAATAAAAAAAGTATTATTTCCTCCGAAACTCTACGTTACGCATGCCGTCGCGCTTAGTCTGTATATAATCCACTGCAAGACATATGCTTCGCCCATAAGGATTATTTGCCATGATCACCACGCTAGGTAAGCGGCTTGGACCACAGCCTCCCACCTTAGACGCTGCTGCACGTCATCGGTCTGCTTATTTTCGATCTGTCACCTTATCCCGTCATTTTCCTGTACCCATAGCGATTTTCAAGGCATTTCTTTTAATCGCTACTGAGGACACTCTTGTCAAGAATGGATATTGAACTTAAATTTTTTTTTTATATTAATTACTTTTTTATACACTTATTATTTCAACATAGCTCAGAGAACGAGGTATCTGTTTTTTTTTTTTTGGCAGACACATCGCACTTTGGAAAATCTTAAGGATTCAATTATGTTTTCCGAATGCAATGTGTATCACTTCGTAATCGATCTTTGTAAACATTAAACGTTGCAAGTAAAACAGAAAAAATTCAAATATTTTAATAAAAACAATAAATTTACTGGACCTGGCATATTTATTATTTCAGATAATTCATCAAAACGTCCCGTACAGCTGCGAATTAATAAAGAAAACAGTTTGTGTTCCACAAACTTAAATAGTACGCATCTCCACTTAAGTATACTAGTGCAGTGATAAATATCTTCACGGTTGGCAGCAATGCTTTTATTAATTTTTGTCGCTGCAATTAATCATAATTATTTTAAAGTCAAAAGTTTCGCTTGTTGTGTTTGAATGCATATTCATTTTGAATAAGGAAGTTGTTATCACTAAGGGGTGTCAAAGGGGGATTTTTGAACAAATATATTTTTAAATATAGGGACGAGAAATAAAAAATAAGTACACAGATCTGATATCCGGTCTACATTAGGTAGGTTCAAGTATTTTATTTATTTATTTTATTTTATTTTATTTTATTCGGAAAACATACAGTGATACATAGCTTGATAAATTAAAACTTATTATAAATGCTACACACTATTTTAGTTGTTTTCGCATATTGTAACTAGAAAGTTTATCAATCTGCGTTTTTGCTACTTGCACATAAGCAATTCACAACAATTAAGAAATCGCATCGAACCATTCCTTTGTAATATAATCTTTTAAATCAATTGGGGAAATGTTAAAAATATCTAAATCGGGAACGACATCCAGTCTATTCATTAGGTTTGCTGATCTGATGAAAAATGAATTTTGCCTATATTTTGTAAAACTATGTGAAACATTAAGATGTCTTGGTTGTCTCGCGGATCTTAAAGGAATCTTCAGACTTATCTTAGACAAGAGCTGTGGAGAATCTACCTGGCATTGCGCAATTTTAGTTAATAAGGCAATATGCGCTATTTTACGTCTTTCATAAAGAGGTAACATATGGTGTCTCCTACATCTTGATTCGTAATCAGCATCGTATTTCTTGCACCTAAATTGTAAGTGCTTCAAAAATCTTCGTTGTATCGACTCTAGCCTGTTAATGAAAACATCATATTGCGGGTTCCATATCTGTGAGCAATACTCGAGTATGCTACGCACATATGCGCAATAAAGAATTTTAATAACTTTGATACTAGAGAACTGGTAGCTAGTTCTTAACAGAAATCCCATAGACGTGTTGGCTTTTTTGACTATACTATCAACGTGTTTATCATAAGTTAGTTTTGAATCATGTACGACGCCTAAGTCACGTATTTCATCCACGGTTTCAAGTTCATGATCTTTAAGTTTGTAAATAAATTTCGTGATTTTAGTTTTACGTGTAAACAACCTGTGTGTGTCATTAACCTGCATTTTGTTAAATTAAGGTCTAATTTATTAAAGTGACAGTATTTTTCAAATCTACATAGGTTTTGCTGTAAAAAACGACAATCGTTTTCGTTATTAATTTCTTTGAACACTTTCATGTCATCAGCATATAGTAAAAAATTGGAATGGTGGAAACAAGCACTAATGTCGTTAATGAAAATGTTAAAAAGCAGTGGTCCTAGTAAAGAGCCCTGTGGCACGCCCGAGGGCGTATGATTCCATGATGACATGTAACCATTAAGAACAACAGCTTGAGTTCGGTTCTCAATGTAAGATGTAAACCATCTGTATAAATTTCCATGAATACCGGCATGTAAGAGTTTCTGTAATAGCAAAGTATGGAAATGAAAGTCACACAGAATATCACAAATAAAATGTAAATTATCAGGGAAATACTTATTTATTTGTCAAAATTACGAAGTTCACATCAGTGGCGGATTTACCAGCAGGCTTAGTATGGTCTAGGGCGGCGCCAAATTTGGCTCAAAATTTTTTTTTTGCTCTACAGAAATATGAAAAACATTATTATATACACGGAGAAAAGAAGTATATCTATAAATGTATATGTATATATTCACGCCTTGTTCGCAACGGGGTAGGGAGAGACAATCTTCTTCCACTAGCTACGGTCCTGACATACGTCTTTCGCTTCTTCCACTTTCATCAATCTTCGCATGCATGCTCGTTAGTGTGAAGGAAGTCTCGAAAATTTAACAAAATTACAATATTTTAGTAGATAAGTAGTACATGATTGAGTTTCTCTCAGCTCAGAAATATACGCAAAGACTATATCTTGAGTTAATTTCACTAAATCTTGAGTTTTAAGAATAATCTAGGAACTAACTCAACGACCCCTTAGCTCACGATCATACTAACAACGTGAAAAAGCTGAGCTGACAACGATAGAGCACAAATCATAAAATTGCAATTTTATTGACGAAGTAAATGTAATTAACTGGAAGGCGGCAGCGTGGTCATTTGTCTAAGTGTTTATACAACAAAAGAAATCGGAGACTTAATATATATCCACTTACAGTTCATAATTTGAAAGAAAAATGAGATCATGGCTTCTTACATTAAACTATGAGCAAACAGAGGACTTAATCCAGTGAGCAAAATTATCCTGTTCAATAACTAATACAAATAACTGTACAATAATTAAATTAAATTTCTATAAGTAAAACTTGTGAGTCACAAAGTAGTTATTCGTTCATTACACACACACACACACACACACACACACGCATACACAGACGACCTCTATATATATATATATATACTACTATATATATATATACATATATATGTTCAAAGCATCCGTTAAGTTACTTTTAATTTTTTTTTTTTAATTTTTTTTTTTTTCTTGTAATTTTGTATTAATATCTCGACTATTTTAGCTGTTGTTTTAAGAAATTATTATTGTCAATCAACTTGGGAGAAGACACTGACCTCTGTAATACAGGTTCTTAACCTAACACGGATGTCAGGGAATTCATACTTTGTGGTCCATATTCTTATGACAATAAAGATTATTATTATTATTGTAAACTAGGGTATTGAATTGCAGAGGTCATAATTTCCAAACGTATTACTAACGTCTAAACGCTACTCTTTATCGGGTTCTGCATATCTGTTGATGGAAACTAGTGTTATACATAAATGTTTCACCTGCATCCATCGACTTCACGCAACATTGCGCAGGTCGTCACTCTATTTTGTGAGGGTATCGTCCCACACTGTGGCTGCCACTCGAGAACCTTTGTTCCTCAACGATTGTCAGTTCTGCGAGCTATGCGTCCGGCCCATTGCCACTTCAGCTTGCTGATGATTGCTATGTCGGTTACTTTAGTTCTGCTGCGGATATCATCGTTGCAGACTCTATCGCGCAGACAAACTCTATGTCCATATGCATCTCAATCTACACTGTGCACGTTTGTGTTATGTATGGCTATGGCGCATCCTATCAATTTGGATTACACTTGTTTATACGTATTATATGGGATCAAAGGGCAGCTTGTCGCCTAAACTACATATTCACTGCATATGTTATTTTTTTTTATCTAATAGAGGGCGATGGAGCACGCGATAGACTGGCATGAAACACCGCCCACTCAGCTGAGCACAGCGAGATGATTCTTAGAGGCTATAAATTAGTCTTCCGCTCTTGGAAACCACGTTGAACGTCAACTCGATATGACACCTCAAGGATTCAAACACTGGCTGCAGCAATAAGAGTAATATTCTCAAACACTGATATTAAACCGATAATTGTAGAGAATACATATACATACATGCAAGTAGAAAACAAATACAATGACACAAGTTTTACCATAATAAGACCATTATTATTTTATGATATACATCATAAATACCCTCTCTGATACTCGTATTTGAGAAGAAGGCCTTTGCCCAGCTGTAGGCACTTATAGGCTGCTACTTTTTACGTCATAATTATTAAAAAACAAGAGGATCCCTAGTTGTTTCTTTTGCCTGTTTCTTCTCCGTCAGAGGTCCCTCGTTTCGGAACGTACGATTTCTCATTTGACTAACGAATTTATCTTTCTTACGTCGAACAAAAAAAGAGTTTTCATTCATTCGTATAATAATATGAAAAAGTTTGGTACGAGCAAGTAACCGGAGGCCTACTACCCCTCCCCATCCTTCCTCCCATCTCCCAAATACCCTTAAAGGCCGGCAACGCACCTGCAGCTCTTCTGGTGTTGCAGATGTACGTGGGCGACGGTAATCACATACCATCAGTTGAACCGCTTGCTTGTTTGCCGCCTTTGCCATTAAAAAAAAAGATGCCAACCCACCTGCCAAGCTCGGCGAATACATCGGTCCGCGTTAACTTTGCAGGCGCGTATATACGTTAAAATAAGTTACCAAAGTGCCAATGATTTTACAATTATTTACAAAAAAAAAAAGCTCGGTTTTTCTAAAAGAGATTGTGTGGTTTTATGTAAAAGGCGATATCAAAATTCAGTAAATGTAGGTCCATTAAACATTTCTGTGGACTTTGCATATATTTGTCTTGGTTTAGGATAAAATACACTCTACCTGAGCAAGGTTAGACATGTTTATGTTCTTGAAGGAATAGGCTTTTTGAAAAAGGATAGTGTTATTGAAATTAATGTTAAAGATTTTTTTGTATTATTAGACAAATTATATTAAAAATTAAAGAGATTGAGATGCACAAACCTTACCATGAAGTTAATTGAGCTGTATTAATGTTAATGATTTTAAACAAATTGTATGTGCTATACAATTTGTTTTATATTCATAAGAATACTTATTTGTTACTATACAACTTTCTTGTTACAATACAGGTTTTTTATGTAACTGTCCCTCGGTATATTGAAGAAAATATTTTCTGTTGAGTTTATAGCGGCATTTCTTTTCAACAATCATAAGTTCGTCAGGTTAAGTTTTAGTTTTAGTTATAGTATGTTAATGGCCTCTGCTGGGTAAAGAAGGTCAGTAAACTATTATTTATGTCGGTGCTTTACGTTTATTTTGGAATTTTAGCTGTTTAATAAACAAACATATGTTTTTTGTATAAATGTTTTCACAATTTCCAAATAATAACATAATATTTTAATTAAGTCGCATGCAACCTGTATAAACCAACAATAAGAGATTCTATTTAAATATCCCAAAACAATAATATAGTAGCCCATGTTATTGTTTATTCGATAATATGGGCAACATCATGACGCGTCATGTCATGGGTATGTATTATGATAAGAATTTTTTTTGGATTGTGAATTTTGTATAGATGTTTATGCTTAATTATATTATGTTGTTGTAAAACGATTTTCGGGCAGCATTGAAATAGTTTTTTATTATTTCTCAGACGTTCAGGTTTCCGCACTTAAAATTGTTATCATCAAATTCTAGGAAAAAACCATTCTTTCTTCATAGTACGCCCGTAAAATGAAAATAAATCACCTTGTTCTATTGGTATTATAGCCTTCAATAGATGCTTTTTTCACTTCTCCCGGTCATACAACTGCACCTTGACAGAGCAAATCTGATGACTTGGCTCGCTATTGGTCATCCAGAGATGTCCAAGTATTTCCCCAGGGTCGCCGCTTACGACACCCATGGGAAGTGAAGGAGTGACCGATTATTAGGTGTCTACCTCACAATATTTTATATGTTTTATTTAACCTCCAACAGCAATACACGAAGAAAATTTTACAAGATATGAGCCACAGACGTCACGTGATTTTATAATTCCATTTAAAAACAGTTCCAGCACGCAATAAACAAACTTGATTGCCGCGAGCTCCCCTCTAGTTGTCAGAAGTCTGTTTCGTTAACAGGGCCGCCCGCGGCAAAGCCTGTTTCGGTGAGACTATAAAGGCCTTTTCACAGCTTTTTTTTATGGAAAATGCGGGAAACGAGCAATCGGTTCACCTGATGCTAAGTGATTACCGTTGCCCACGTACATCTGCAACACGAAAGGTGCTGCAGGTACGGTACCGGCCTTTAAGGGTATTTGAGAGATGGGAGGGAGGATGAGGAGGGGGATGGGTAGGGGGAGTGGGCCTCCGGTTACCTCACTCACCGAACGAAACGCAGAAGCACAAAATGCCTCTACTGCATGCCGGTATTATGCGAGGCCATGGTACAAAATCCGTTCGAGGCGGCCATTTCGAGCAGCAGCGAAAGCCGCCGCTTGGCTCTACCAAGTCTAGCTTCAGCTGTGTAAGGTCTAATCCGTGGAGGTTCCAATTAGTCGAAACTTAATGTAAGGTACGTAATTATACCGTCAATGCCTTCAGTAACTGGTAGGTGTTAGCACCTTTCTCGCGCGTGATATTAAAAAAAATAACTTAACTTAAATCTTAAATTTAATACGTTACTCAAAAGCGTTCGAGCGCTTCTACTTAAAAGCAGTATCGTTCAAAGCTTAAAGGATTTTCACTTCGTAAATGGATCTTGGGCATTTTTTGCGGACTTTGCATGTGTTTATCTTAGCTTAAGATGAAAATATTCACCGTACCTGAGCTGGGTTTGGCATGTTTAAGCAATCTGGCTTTATCCATTTCACGAAAATGGATATCAACATTAAATTGCATATTGAGTAAAATGTATCTAATGCTTAATAGTAAATCAATAAAATAATGCACATTAATATATATATGTACATATATTTTTTTTAATATTACCTGGGGCTGGGGGCTTGCATCGACCAGTCATCGTCTCCGGTGACTAGCTATGTCATGATCAGCATTGAAGATGCTGAACGTTGTTGACCGATTAAAACCCCCCACGGTAGATCCGCTGCTGGCCCGGTGGCCTTTAAAGCTTCAAAGCTGTAAAGGCCACCGCTGTACTTATTAAGTCAAATCTAATTTAAATTTTCAATCGTCATTTTTTAAATGTTACACCGTTTCGTAATGGGGTATCACTGATCAAAGAAAAGGTCTGTCGACATTGAAGCAAAGAAAACAATATTAGGTTGCAACTGAATGGCTTACGAAACGATGGGCGATTTAAAAAAAATACTATTGTAAAACGAAATTAGAATTTCTTACAACAAATAAAGAATTTTCATTTTATTTCATATCATTTCAATATTGTCATCTCACTAGGTATTATACTATATCTTAAAAATATGGGGTAAATTAGATAGTTCGAGCAGCAGCAAAAGCGGCCGCTTGGCTCTACCAAGCTTAAGTAAAGTAATTAATATCTAATATAAATAATAAAAAAAAAATGTTATCCCAATATTCTAAGCAAACGATAAAACAGTTTGAATAAAGCGGAACGTTCCTGCGAAGCCGTCAACACTGTATTTATTTATTACACAATTAACTAGTTAGACTTCAGAATGCACTTTGCAATTAGAGCTTATTTCATATAGCGTTACCCTTGCGTCTCTGCTAATGCTTTCAACTGTGCAAATAGGGGAAAGATTAAAGTGTTTGACGTCTTTAAATAAATACCTACTATTGTGATTGTTTCCTAGAAGAAGTCTGGTTATGAGTAATTTTTAACCGCGTGGTTTTGTGATTAGCGTAACAACAGACTACTGAACCGTGGGCCTAGATTGCTAATATTAAAAAAGAATATAATCCTCAATACGGGGTTGATCGGAGGTCCTTTTCACCGGAGCATATTTGGGAAAACGTGACAGGTGTTGAGCTTATCGCCATCTCAGTGTCCAAGTCAACGATACAAATTATATTTAATTTTTACGCGCTACAGCTAAGCGGCGGCTTATGCTGCTGCTTGAAGAGGCCGGCTCGACCGGATTAGTACCACGGCCTCGCAGAATACCGACGTGAAGTAGTGGCTTGTCTTTCTTCTCTTCTTCTCTTGTGCTTTCTGCGTTTCGTTCGGTAAGTGAAGTAACCGGAAGCCCACTCCTCCTCCCCCTCGCCATCCCCCATCCTCATCCATTAAAGCCAGCAACGCACCTGCATTTCCTCTGTTGATGCAAGATGAACGTGGAGGATGAAAATCACTCGCCATCAGGTTAGCCACTGGCTCGTTTGCCACCTTTCCCAAATAAAAAAAACTTGTTACGCATATTGAGGTGAATAAAGCTATGTCAAAAATATTTCATAGATTAAACGCTAATAATTTGCTTTTAAATAACAAATAAAACAAAGAGTATAAAGTTCTCAATGGCTAATGTTAATTTATTTTTATTTTTTGTCTTTAAATTTAATGTTATAATCGAATACTTTTTTTTACAGAAAAAGGGGGCTAACAAGCGTGCGGCTCACCTGATGGTAAGTGAACACCGACGCCCACGAACATCCACATAACCAGAGGGGCTACAGATGCGCTGCCGGCCTTTAAGGAAGGAATAAGCTGTTTTCTTGAAGGTCCCTAAGTTGTAACTGTTCGGAAATACTGCTGGCGACAGCTGATTCCACAAAGTCGAAGTGCGTGGCAGAAAACTTCGATTGAAACGCACTGTGTTGGAATGCCAACCATCTAGGTGGTATCGATGGAACTTTGAGTTCTGCCGCGATGTACGATAGTGAAACTCAGCAGCTGGGATCAATCAGAACAGTTCCTCAGAACATTCCCCTTAGTAAATTTTGTAAAAAATGCAAAGAGAAGCAACATCTCTTCGCAAGGCCAAAGTATCAACCTGATCAGAGAGCTTGGTCGCCGACAATTCGAGCCGCTCGACGTTGGATACGGTCAAATGGAAGGAGTTGGTACTGGGGTGCCCCTGCCCAGAGATGAGAACAGTATTCCATGTGGGGCCGAACTTGCGCCTTATAAAGTTGCAGACGGTGGACCGGCATGAAATACTGTCCCTCTCTGCTGAGCACACCTAGCTTTTTGGAGGCCAATTTGGCCTTTCCCTCCAAGTGACCACCGAACTGAACGTCGCTTGATATGTCAACGCCAAGGATTCCGAACCTGGCTGAGGCAATAAAGGGAATGTTCTCAAAAAGAGGAGAAACGACAAAGGGATTCTTTTTGCGGTAAACGCGCAAACCTGTGTCTTTTTTGGGGTTGAATAGGACCAAATTACGCCAACCACAATCCGAGACTTTGATTAACAAGGTCTCGACTTCAGACCTAAGTTTGTTCCGGCACTCTTCGACTCGTTCCGAGAAATATTCGCACGGCCTGTATATAGGGCATCACCCGTGCTGTCGTCTGCATAGCAATGAATGCTACTGATTTGTAGCATGTCGTTGATATGCAGAAGGAACAGAGGGAGATAGCACACAGCCTTGTGGAACACCAGCATTCACGGGTTTGGTCCGACCATGAACAGTCGACAACAACCTTGATGCTCCGATCCATGAGGAAGCTGGTGACCCAGTTGCATAATCTCAGGAACCCCGTAAGATGAAAGCTTTGAAAAGCGCTTTATGCCAAACCCTATAAACTGTTTCGGTACGTCCAGACTAACCGCCTCCCCTTAGACTCAACTGCTTCTGCCCATCGGTGAGTCAGGTAAACTAGAAGATCACCAGCTGATCTTCCGCGACGGAAATCGTACTCTCGGTCACTGATTAGCTGATAATCCTCCAGGTACTTAAGGAGCTGGGTGTTAATAAGTGACTCCATTATTTTTAGATAACAAGGGTGAAGGCCATGGGCCTGTGGTTGGACGGATCAGAGCGGTCGCCTTTTTGGGTATCAGATGCACAAATGCTGTCTTCCTCTGTTGATGCAAGATGAACGTGGAGGACGAAAATCACTCGCCATCAGGTTAGCCACTGGCTCGTTTGCCACCTTTCCCAAATAAAAAAAACTTGTTACGCATATTGAGGTGAATAAAGCTATGTCAAAAATATTTCATAGATTAAACGCTAATAATTTGCTTTTAAATAACAAATAAAACAAAGAGTATAAAGTTCTCAATGGCTAATGTTAATTTATTTTTATTTTTTGTCTTTAAATTTAATGTTATAATCGAATACTTTTTTTTACAGAAAAAGGGGGCTAACAAGCGTGCGGCTCACCTGATGGCAAGTGAACACCGACGCCCACGAACATCCACATAACCAGAGGGGCTACAGATGCGCTGCCGGCCTTTAAGGAAGGAATAAGCTCTTTTCTTGAAGGTCCCTAAGTTGTAACTGTTCGGAAATACTGCTGGCGACAGCTGATTCCACAAAGTCGAAGTGCGTGGCAGAAAACTTCGATTGAAACGCACTGTGTTGGAATGCCAACCATCTAGGTGGTATCGATGGAACTTTGAGTTCTGCCGCGATGTACGATAGTGAAACTCAGCAGCTGGGATCAATCAGAACAGTTCCTCAGAACATTCCCCTTAGTAAATTTTGTAAAAAATGCAAAGAGAAGCAACATCTCTTCGCAAGGCCAAAGTATCAACCTGATCAGAGAGAGCTTGGTCGCCGACAATTCGAGCCGCTCGACGTTGGATACGGTCAAATGGAAGGAGTTGGTACTGGGGTGCCCCTGCCCAGAGATGAGAACAGTATTCCATGTGGGGCCGAACTTGCGCCTTATAAAGTTGCATACGGTGGACCGGCATGAAATACTGTCCCTCTCTGCTGAGCACACCTAGCTTTTTGGAGGCCAATTTGGCCTTTCCCTCCAAGTGACCACCGAACTGAACGTCGCTTGATATGTCAACGCCAAGGATTCCGAACCTGGCTGAGGCAATAAAGGGAATGTTCTCAAAAAGAGGAGAAACGACAAAGGGATTCTTTTTGCGGTAAACGCGCAAACCTGTGTCTTTTTGGGGTTGAATAGGACCAAATTACGCCAACCACAATCCGAGACTTTGATTAACAAGGTCTCGACTTCAGACACAAGTTTGTTCCGGCACTCTTCGACTCGTTCCCGAGAAATATTCGCACGGCCTGTATATAGGGCATCACCCGTGCTGTCGTCTGCATAGCAATTAATGCTACTGATTTGTAGCATGTCGTTGATATGCAGAAGGAACAGAGCGGGAGATAGCACACAGCCTTGTGGAACACCAGCATTCACGGGTTTGGGGTCCGACCATGAACAGTCGACAACAACCTTGATGCTCCGATCCATGAGGAAGCTGGTGACCCAGTTGCATAATCTCTCAGGAATCCCGTAAGATGAAAGCTTTGAAAGAAGCGCTTTATGCCAAACCCTATAAACTGTTTTCGGTACGTCCAGACTAACCGCCTCCCCCTTAGACTCAACTGCTTCTGCCCATCGGTGAGTCAGGTAAACTAGAAGATCACCAGCTGATCTTCCGCGACGGAAATCGTACTCTCGGTCACTGATTAGCTGATAATCCTCCAGGTACTTAAGGAGCTGGGTGTTAATAAGTGACTCCATTATTTTAGATAACAAGGGGGTGAAGGCCATGGGCCTGTAGTTGGACGGATCAGAGCGGTCGCCTTTTTTGGGTATCAGATGCACAAATGCTGTCTTCCAAGATTCCGGGACGACGCCTGAAGAGTAGGAGAGCCGGAAAAGATGCGTGAGAACCTGTGCCAACTCAGTGGCACATATCCTCAGCACAATTGGAGGGATTCCGTCCGGCCCACTCGACTTATGGATGTCCAGGGAGCGGAGTGCCTTTCGCACTGAGCTCTGCAGAAACTGAATTTCCGGCATGGAGCACTTACACCACGGGATGGTAGGTGGAGAGATTCCCCGGTCATCAAGAGTCGAGTTGGATGCAAAAAGAGAACCCAAGAGATTGGCTTTCTCTTTTGCAGTATGGGCCATCGAATCATCCTCCTTGTGCACAGATGGGAGAGATGGCTGACAGAAATTCCCCTGGACAGCCTTGGCAAGAGAGCAGAATGCGCGGGTTCCTGATGGGAGGCGAACTAATCTCTTGCCAATTCTGCCATTGTGCTTTGACTTTGCCGCAGCGATAAATCTTTATACACTGAGTATGCCGTAAGATAAAACCGGCCGATGACTTATATAAATTAATAAAATGTGGTGTGAAACTAGTGCAAGAGATAATAATAATAGTCTAATGTTAACATTTAGGGACCGATGTACGTGTAAATGGATATGAGTCAGGCCTTGTGATACCAGTGTATTTCATGGAATAACTTTTGATGTTAACTTTCGATGGGGCCTCCATACATTGCTACCAGGCAACCATTTTGCAGCGGAAATAATGACCAGTGAGCAAGGGTTAAGGGTGTACGCAAGTTACAAAGAAGTGAAATATAATAACAATACATAGGACGCCACACAATATTAACTAACAGACCTGAAAACCAATATTTTTTATATAACACTATTATCTACGCTGTATCTATATAACACTAAAAGCTACGGATGGGATTCGAACTCAGATCTACAGGCAGGACAGTCAGGTCCCAACACAAAGTAGTAGGCACGTAATATATAAAGAAATAAAGCAAAGAAAATCAATGCACTCTACGTACCGTTTCAGCAGGTTTACACATCATTAAAATAAAATTGGACATGGATATTTTCAGACACAAAAAAAAAAAAAGAAAGAGCGAAGCAAACTCGAAACGTAATTAATTTAGCAGACGTCTGCAACCATTCGTTTACTTTTTGTCGTATCATTTTCCCCCGGACTTGACATTGCAGAAATGTCCACCGACGTCGGCTCTTCCCACTGACGTTGATAATTCAATTTCAACCGAGGACTTGTTACGTTTATCTAAATATCGTAAAAATATTTCGCCCTGTTTAGGTTAGGTTAGGTGAAAAAGATATTTACTTATACTTTTTATATGTATGTGGTAGAGACAAGCGGCGGCTTTTTCTCCTGCTCGAATGGGCCGGCTCGACCGGGTAGTACCACGGTCCGCAGAATACCGACGTCAGTTAAAAAAAAAAAACAAAAATTTTTATTTCAGCAATAATAATATCTGATAGCAAAGTATAGACAGATTAAAACATGTTTAGGCTAATTTAGCTGTGACATAATAAATGATTTTAAAATACTTTAAAATAATACATATGTGTTGTATATAATACATAAACGTGTAATAAATAAATAATATATTTATATCTAAGGGATGTATGTGTTCAGGGCCTTAAATTCACGATTACATTGATTTGCTGGTAGTAGGAGTCGAGTCGGTAGGAGGCGGAGAGTTAGAGGCATCTTGTGCTTCTTCGTTTCGTCCGGTAAGTGAGGTACCCGCAGGTCCACTGCTCACTCCCTCACCCCTTCCCTTCTCCCGAAATATCCTAAAGGCTTAGTTGCTCCCGCATTCGATTCTTGCACGGTACTAGTATTTGTATGGACTATTAATAATAAGTTCCAGGTCTGGGTGACTGTCCATACGCAGTTTATGTATAATATACATAAACTACCTCCGCGACACCTCGAAAGTTCCTTCAGTGGAAGATAATGTTCGTTTAAAAAAAAAAAGTTTGCTTTCCCTAAGATAACGCATTTGACAGGTCTCATTCGATTTCGCCCCTTTTGTAATGTGTTGTTTTACCGGAAAGTTATATGTGCAAAAGTATATTAAATTTATTATTGTGTCTATAAATTCACGCCTTGTTCCCAACGGGGTAGGAAGAGACAATCTTCTTCCACTTCCTACGGTCCTGACATACGTCTTTCGCTTCTTCCATTTTCATCAATCTTCGCATGCATGCTCATTGGTTTAGAGTACTTTTGACCTGGCCTTTTTTCAGAACGTCTCCAATTTTATCGTGAAATGTTCGCCTAGGTCTTCCTCTCCCGACTCTATCATTTACACTCGCCTCATATATTTGTTTCGTCAACCTACTTTCATTCATCCTCTCCACATGTCCAAACTAGCTCAGCATCTCTTTCTCAATTCGTGTCACTACATTGTCTTTCACGCCGCAACGATCTCTAATCACATTATTTCGAACCCTGTCAGTTATCTTCACATCAATCATACTTCTTAACGCTCTCAATTCTCCTGCATTTATCCTGCTTTCATGGCTCTTCTGCCATACCCAGCTTTCGCTTCCGTATGTTAGTGTTGGTATCAATAGCCCTCTATGCACACCCAAACGAGCTTTGTGAGATATCGTCTGGTCATCCTCTCCTCTCTTTCAATCACCATAACCTTTGTCTTATTAACGTTTACTTTTATTCCCTTTCTTTCCAGTGTCCCATTCATTATTGCTCTCATTGCTTGCACTTCCTCAGCCGATGACGCAAGTAAGACTTGATCGTCGGCGTAGAGCAAACATTTAACAGGCAACTCATTCATTCTTACTCCACAATAGTGTTACAATTGTTTGTGTAAATAATCCTATAATATACATAATGCAAACATCCATGAGTCATAATCATGTCATATTAAGATTGTTATATTTATTTATACAATTACAATTATAACGCTATAACAACTTATAATATTATAATATGAACTGCAAAATAGAATATGAAATGCAATTAATTTAGCTGACGCCTTGCATTCATTAATTCAGTCAGTGCTGTGTCATATTTTATCGTCCTAGTTCCGGTACTTGACGTTTCAAAGCCGTTCTTCCGTCTGCATCGGGAGAGAAGCACTCTCTGATTTTCTATTTAGTATACACTTCGGCAAGTCGTAGCATAGTAAGTAAATCTACGGCCGCATCACAATTTGGTTATAGAACAAAATAATTACGATCTGGCAACCGTTTACTGCATAAGAGGGTGGTCAGAACTCTACGAACACTTTACCACTAGAGTTTTTTTAGACGAACGAACTCTATCTTAGTGTTAATCGTAGATAACATAATAATAGTTAATAAGTTTGAAAAAACTCATCGGTAGGATGAAAGATCCTTATCTACCATATGCCAACCTGCTTAACTTTTTCATAAGTAACTCGAGAGTAAGAGACTCGAGTTCGATCCCGATCTACTCTTGATTTTTTTCGAAACTTATGTACGCTTCGTTTCGATGCTTTGGATACTAAGACAGGCTCACTATTTGGCGCGATGTCTCAAAAACCTGTGTGACCTAAATAAATGCATTTAAAGGGCAAAATCGTCTAGACTTCTGACTACACTAGTACTGGAATACGGTCGTGAGAGTTTATTTTTTTAAGATGAAGAACTGTTTCATTATTGTTGTGATCTGGCTCCTCCTTTCTTCCCATGTGAGGTGACTAAGGAAATTGGCTAGAAAATCTCATAGACAATATCCAGGAGCAAACACGACGACGAGGCTCGCCTTCTGTTACATAGAATCTCCTGAAAAGGCGAAAAGTTGGTTGCAGAACCCCGTTAGCTGTGCTGAGTCGTGTAAAATGGAATAACATAATATCTTCCAACACCAATTTATATTTAAATTTGTTTTTTATTGAGAAAACATTGTAAAGTATGTTTTCTATACCACTATAAGCTTATGCAACGTGAAAGTTGAAGAAAGAAAAGTTATATTTATAAATAACAACTTCTTGGTACTTTGTATTTTGTAGTACATTTTATTAGCAGCAGCAAGTTATATTTTTTAAACACTTTATGCCTTTTAAAGGAAGCAGTGTATTAAAATTAATGGACGTCCATTTTGTTTTCCATCAAAATAATCATAAATAAGACAGGGCACCTTTCGTCCTCGTAATAAATTGAGTATAAAAGAACACAATAGCGTTAGTAAATTAACAATTCATAATCTTAACAATTCATTGTCAAATTGCAAATTGGATAACTTTGGTATAAACATATCTCTATGGTATAATATTACGAAGCGATGAATTTCCGGAAAAATTAAGTGCTGCTATAGCGTTAAACGTAACGTTTTTATCGTTAAGCGTTAAAATAATAGTCGTTAAGTAGTACATAGTGCTTACCAAGTAACTAAGTACTAAGTACTGCTCACTATCTGTTATAATTTTATTTCTATAATAGATTGCTAATATTTCAACCTCTATGATTTTGTGGCAGCTGTCCGATAATGATAATGAACAAATATGGTCTGCAGTAAAGTTTTCCGGATTTGGATGAGCTTATACTTTCTTTCTTTCTTTCTTTCTTTCTTTCTTTCTTTCTTTCTTTCTTTCTTTCTTTCTTTCTTTCTTTCTTTCTTTCTTTCTTTCTTTCTTTCTTTCTTTCTTTCTTTCTTTCTTTCTTTCTTTCTTTCTTTCTTTCTTTCTTTCTTTCTTTCTTTCTTTCTTTCTTTCTTTCTTTCTTTCTTTCTTTCTTTCTTTCTTTCTTTCTTTCTTTCTTTCTTTCTTTCTTTCTTTCTTTCTTTCTTTCTTTCTTTCTTTCTTTCTTTCTTTCTTTCTTTCTTTCTTTCTTTCTTTCTTTCTTTCTTTCTTTCTTTCTTTCTTTCTTTCTTTCTTTCTTTCTTTCTTTCTTTCTTTCTTTCTTTCTTTCTTTCTTTCTTTCTTTCTTTCTTTCTTTCTTTCTTTCTTTCTTTCTTTCTTTCTTTCTTTCTTTCTTTCTTTCTTTCTTTCTTTCTTTCTTTCTTTCTTTCTTTCTTTCTTTCTTTCTTTCTTTCTTTCTTTCTTTCTTTCTTTCTTTCTTTCTTTCTTTCTTTCTTTCTTTCTTTCTTTCTTTCTTTCTTTCTTTCTTTCTTTCTTTCTTTCTTTCTTTCTTTCTTTCTTTCTTTCTTTCTTTCTTTCTTTCTTTCTTTCTTTCTTTCTTTCTTTCTTTCTTTCTTTCTTTCTTTCTTTCTTTCTTTCTTTCTTTCTTTCTTTCTTTCTTTCTTTCTTTCTTTCTTTCTTTCTTTCTTTCTTTCTTTCTTTCTTTCTTTCTTTCTTTCTTTCTTTCTTTCTTTCTTTCTTTCTTTCTTTCTTTCTTTCTTTCTTTCTTTCTTTCTTTCTTTCTTTCTTTCTTTCTTTCTTTCTTTCTTTCTTTCTTTCTTTCTTTCTTTCTTTCTTTCTTTCTTTCTTTCTTTCTTTCTTTCTTTCTTTCTTTCTTTCTTTCTTTCTTTCTTTCTTTCTTTCTTTCTTTCTTTCTTTCTTTCTTTCTTTCTTTCTTTCTTTCTTTCTTTCTTTCTTTCTTTCTTTCTTTCTTTCTTTCTTTCTTTCTTTCTTTCTTTCTTTCTTTCTTTCTTTCTTTCTTTCTTTCTTTCTTTCTTTCTTTCTTTCTTTCTTTCTTTCTTTCTTTCTTTCTTTCTTTCTTTCTTTCTTTCTTTCTTTCTTTCTTTCTTTCTTTCTTTCTTTCTTTCTTTCTTTCTTTCTTTCTTTCTTTCTTTCTTTCTTTCTTTCTTTCTTTCTTTCTTTCTTTCTTTCTTTCTTTCTTTCTTTCTTTCTTTCTTTCTTTCTTTCTTTCTTTCTTTCTTTCTTTCTTTCTTTCTTTCTTTCTTTCTTTCTTTCTTTCTTTCTTTCTTTCTTTCTTTCTTTCTTTCTTTCTTTCTTTCTTTCTTTCTTTCTTTCTTTCTTTCTTTCTTTCTTTCTTTCTTTCTTTCTTTCTTTCTTTCTTTCTTTCTTTCTTTCTTTCTTTCTTTCTTTCTTTCTTTCTTTCTTTCTTTCTTTCTTTCTTTCTTTCTTTCTTTCTTTCTTTCTTTCTTTCTTTCTTTCTTTCTTTCTTTCTTTCTTTCTTTCTTTCTTTCTTTCTTTCTTTCTTTCTTTCTTTCTTTCTTTCTTTCTTTCTTTCTTTCTTTCTTTCTTTCTTTCTTTCTTTCTTTCTTTCTTTCTTTCTTTCTTTCTTTCTTTCTTTCTTTCTTTCTTTCTTTCTTTCTTTCTTTCTTTCTTTCTTTCTTTCTTTCTTTCTTTCTTTCTTTCTTTCTTTCTTTCTTTCTTTCTTTCTTTCTTTCTTTCTTTCTTTCTTTCTTTCTTTCTTTCTTTCTTTCTTTCTTTCTTTCTTTCTTTCTTTCTTTCTTTCTTTCTTTCTTTCTTTCTTTCTTTCTTTCTTTCTTTCTTTCTTTCTTTCTTTCTTTCTTTCTTTCTTTCTTTCTTTCTTTCTTTCTTTCTTTCTTTCTTTCTTTCTTTCTTTCTTTCTTTCTTTCTTTCTTTCTTTCTTTCTTTCTTTCTTTCTTTCTTTCTTTCTTTCTTTCTTTCTTTCTTTCTTTCTTTCTTTCTTTCTTTCTTTCTTTCTTTCTTTCTTTCTTTCTTTCTTTCTTTCTTTCTTTCTTTCTTTCTTTCTTTCTTTCTTTCTTTCTTTCTTTCTTTCTTTCTTTCTTTCTTTCTTTCTTTCTTTCTTTCTTTCTTTCTTTCTTTCTTTCTTTCTTTCTTTCTTTCTTTCTTTCTTTCTTTCTTTCTTTCTTTCTTTCTTTCTTTCTTTCTTTCTTTCTTTCTTTCTTTCTTTCTTTCTTTCTTTCTTTCTTTCTTTCTTTCTTTCTTTCTTTCTTTCTTTCTTTCTTTCTTTCTTTCTTTCTTTCTTTCTTTCTTTCTTTCTTTCTTTCTTTCTTTCTTTCTTTCTTTCTTTCTTTCTTTCTTTCTTTCTTTCTTTCTTTCTTTCTTTCTTTCTTTCTTTCTTTCTTTCTTTCTTTCTTTCTTTCTTTCTTTCTTTCTTTCTTTCTTTCTTTCTTTCTTTCTTTCTTTCTTTCTTTCTTTCTTTCTTTCTTTCTTTCTTTCTTTCTTTCTTTCTTTCTTTCTTTCTTTCTTTCTTTCTTTCTTTCTTTCTTTCTTTCTTTCTTTCTTTCTTTCTTTCTTTCTTTCTTTCTTTCTTTCTTTCTTTCTTTCTTTCTTTCTTTCTTTCTTTCTTTCTTTCTTTCTTTCTTTCTTTCTTTCTTTCTTTCTTTCTTTCTTTCTTTCTTTCTTTCTTTCTTTCTTTCTTTCTTTCTTTCTTTCTTTCTTTCTTTCTTTCTTTCTTTCTTTCTTTCTTTCTTTCTTTCTTTCTTTCTTTCTTTCTTTCTTTCTTTCTTTCTTTCTTTCTTTCTTTCTTTCTTTCTTTCTTTCTTTCTTTCTTTCTTTCTTTCTTTCTTTCTTTCTTTCTTTCTTTCTTTCTTTCTTTCTTTCTTTCTTTCTTTCTTTCTTTCTTTTCTTTCAATCTCATGAACGTAATCAATCATTTTCTGTGATTGTTTATAATTGGATATAAGATAATTAAATACTGTTTAGTAATTACTTTTTGTTTCACTTAACCTCCATAAGACATAAAAAAAGTAAATTAGCAGCCTGTAAGTACCCACAGCTGGACAAAGGCATGCTTCTCAAATACGAGAATCAAAGGGGGTTGAGGATCCGGGAAGGGTCCACCACCAGGGCTGCTCCAGTGCGGATTGGCGAGCTTCAAATATTCTCCAAATAACATTTTTTATCATTTTTCATACTTCTAAGTCCTACTGAATGAAAATCAGAAGTCTCTGTCCATCCCCATATGTGAAAATTAAGTATTCTTATCAATATGTAATAGGTTTATATATTGATATAAATATTAAGAAACGCTATATATGTTCCAATGAACAAATAGCGTTTTAAAATTGCTATAGAGGTTTAAATCACCAGAAGCCAGGTCTGCTATTGTGCAGCTTTTTTATGGGAAAGGCGCCAAACGAGCTAGCGGTTCGCCTGGTGGTAAGTGATTACCGTCGCCTACGTTCACCTGCAACACAAGAAGTTCTGCTTTTTTTTTTAGTTTAACGTGGGGGAAAGGTGCTCGCACCTACCCGTCACCGTCTCCGGTGACTGGTTATGTCGGGATCAGCATTGAAGATGCCGGACCGACTAAAACCCCCACGGTAGATCTGCTGTTGGCCCAGTGGCCTTTACAGCTACATCGGTAAGACGCAACACAAGAGGTGCTGCAGGTGCGTTGCCGGCCTTTAAAGCTATTTGTTAAATGAGAGGGAGGATAAGGCGGAGAAGGGGAGGGGGAGCAGGTCTCCGGTTACGTCACTCACCGAACGAAACGCAGGAGCACAAGAATGCCTCTACTTCACGCCGGTATTCGGCGAGGCCGTCGTACCAATCCGGTCGAGCCGGCCCATTCGTGCAGCAGCATAAGCCGCCGCTTGGCTGAACCACGTAAAACAGCTTCAACAGAAACCGTGCCGCTCGGGTGGCAGCGCCTGCAATATCAGACCGATGATAGCAGCATTGTTTTAATGAATAGGCCAGTCCGGGAAGCAATTTATCTCGTCGTATTTTTTTTTAATTTCTTCGCGTTGTTTAGTAATCTCTGGTTATTGTGCTTTAGTTAAATAATAATCAATCATAATGATACATTTCGCATCCCAGAAGACGGAGGCCGCTATCTTGCTAGATTACGCAGAGACGATGAACCTCTTAGCTGGGACGACGATACAGGACATCTGTATGTCGACATCAATCAAATACTACACCACTACTTATTCCATACATTGCAATTTTTTCCAGCAGACCCTGACAGGAAATTTTATCGAAATGGCAAACTTAGTGCGTACATTTCTGATACATATTATGTATACAATTAAATAAATATGATTACATATAATTAAATAATATATGAATATATTATAAAAAATATATATATACATATATAAATATATTCGATTAACACGAGTTTTTGTGTTATATGTTTTTTTTTGAGTTTAGTTGAGATTCGGGTTAGTTTTATATTTGACTTCTGGTCCCGTATCTTTTTCTTTATATGATATATTATCTAGCACAAATGAGTTTTCTTGTATTTACGCGAACACTACACTTTTGAAATGAAACTATTATTACGGATTTTATCGCGTTTAATTTCGTTTTTATATTCCCGACGTTTCGATTGTTTTTTCGCGCCGTGGTCACGGCTGGACTGTGGTGTTAGATGTCCAAATGTCATAGTTAACTCGGGCTACCATCAGCTTTTATTTATTAATTCGGTCCAATCTACGCAGAATGTGCTCACAGTATTTCAAGGTCGTGCAGTGGTAATCTTGATTTTAGATTTAATTTTGTTAATTACTGAATCCCAAGCCGGTGGTAGCACCCAGCCATCTACTTTACTGAATTTAGGATGTTTAGTGATTTCAATAGCCTCGCGAATCATCCTTGGCAGGAATCGGTGTTCTTTTGCGAGGATTTGTGGTCTGTCAAATCTGATGTAATGATTGGGCGCGCTCAAGGATATGATCACAGGATGTCTGCAGTCTGTGATCATATCCATAACACAAATTCAAAAACATTCAAGTAAACGCCAGCCACGTTTAGTTCTAACTTTTCATACAAAGTTAGTAATCATCATCATCATCATTTCAGCCTATCAGAAGTCCACTGCTGAACATAGGCCTCCCCCAAAGATTGCCACGAAGCTCGGTCCTGAGCCACCTCCATCCATCGACTTCCCGCAAAACTGCGCAGGTCGTCACTCCATCTTGTGGGGGGTCGTCCTACACTGCGTTCGCCTGTACGTAGCTGCCATTCGAGAACCTTTTTTCTCCAACGGTTGTCAGTTCTGCGAGCTATGTGGCCAGACCATTGCCACTTCGGCTTGCAAGTTAATAATCAAGTTAGTAATCACAGAAATCAATTTTAAGTTCTATGTAATTTAAAGACAATGATTTCCTGTATTTACGCCAATACTACAAATCTAAAATCATTCTATTGTTTTCGGATTGTAGCCCTAGACGCGTTACAATTTTCTTTCTTAATCACGACTTTTCGTGTGCTTTACGGCCTGAGCTGTTTGACTTCCTGATGGCGTTGTTAACCCGGATACCGTCAGATTTCTAATAAGTAGTAAAAAAAAAAATTAACGCGGTAAATAATACTTTCATTTAAAATTTTGAGTTAATTTCAAAGTTATTTACCAACTATTGCCGCGTATAAGAGATGGTTTAAAAATTTGTGTTGAATCCTTTAACTATTCTAAGCACGTACGGTGGGGCGACGAAAATATTTTATGAAAATATTGCTGTATTTCGAATACTCCTGTGAAATGCGCAATGTAACGCATTATGTAATTTTGATATACAAATGGATTGTAAAGATTATGTAGATTATATCGTCGCAGAGTTCGACACTATACGAGCATACGAAGCGGACGTTTTTCCAATTATCTTAAAACTATTTTAATTTCTGCATTATCAATAATCCTCCTTATTTGCATAACGATAAATCAGTTAATAGTGTATACAGTTTAAGTGATATTGCGCATCTTGTCGTTATAATCCTGCGCAACCGGTGTCTCCGCCTACCTAGGTAAAAAGGACGGGTGCTATTTTCCGGCCTGCTCACGCAACGCGTGACCCTCTCCAGTTTCATCTAGTAAGTAAAACACAGATCAATATGACACAGCGATCGCCAACTGGAAGTGGCATGGCCGTAGTGGCTCATATCCAGAATTAACAAAAAAGGAACGAATGGCTGAACCGACTGAGATAACGCATAGTACAGTACAGTACAGTATAGTACAGTAAACGGAAGTTTATACACGAAAATGATGAAATTAAGCTTGAATTTACTGATATGAAGACTGAATTTGTTGAAATGAGAAAACAAATGACAGATCTGCAGAATACAATGAGTGAAATGATGTCTATTATCTAATAACAATAAACAAGTTGAAAACTTTACCAAATTATGCGATGATATTTCAGTAATCAAAGATCAAGTTAATAATATGAAATATACCGCCGATCGTGTAACTGAAGAACAGAATAAACTGAAATTGGAAATAATCAGTATCAAAAATTCGAATAGTACTACAGAAAATAAAATCGCACTATTAGAAACCCACTTGCAGCAAATAATGTCAACCTCACCAAGGTCATCCTCTTCTGCGGTATATATAAGAAGAAGTACTATCTGAAATCAACGAGCGCAATATGAGATCCAGAAATATTATTATATGTGGAATCACTGAATCAATATCTAAAAACCCAGAAGGAAGACAAGAACATGACAAATCTGCGGTTCTTAATATTCTAAAGACCATACTATCCGACTGCCCAACACCAGTAAAAACGCTACCAAGCGTAGCGTTTTTACTGGCAAATATAACTTGGATAAAAACCGACCCTTAAAGGTTTGCTTTGCAACTGAAGAGATAGCTAAACGCCTCTTAAAAAAACAAACAAAACTACAAAGAAGTCAACGTTAGATTTTTTTCTGACCAGACCCTACAGCAACAAGCATATTTAAAAATGCTCAAAGAGGAGCTAGCACGTCGTGGAGACTGTGGTGAAAAAGATCTTATAATAAAGTACGTAAAAGGTATACCCAAGATAATTCAAGCGTCTCCAAAAAACTCAAACCGATAGATAATTCACAAACTTTATACCAAGTCACTAGTAGCTACGCCGACTTAATAACAAGTAAGAACTCTCTAAAGTGTTTATATGCGAATGCTCGAAGCATTGTAAAACCTGGCAAGTTCGATGAGCTCCGATGTGTTGTCCAATCTCTTTCAGTTACAATCCATATAATAGTTCTATGTGAGACATGGTTAACTTCAGAAGACCAAGCGAGCAAATTTCAATTACCGGATTATACGCACTATTTCAACCTAAGAAAAAATACCAAAGGGGGTGGAGTCTCCATATTGGCTCACAATAGTCTCAAACATAACTTAATAGAGGAGCAATCGGTTGACGATAATCATTACTTATGGATTCACATTCATAAGTTCTCCCTAGATATAGAGGCAATAAATAAACCAGGACGCACAAACGATAGGGACTTTCTGGATTTGTACTTAATAGAGCTAGAAAAAAGGAAAAGGGCACTTGTTTTGGTGATTTTAATTATGATCTCCTTAGTTCAGATAGATCCGTCAAAAGTTACAAAGAAACTGTAAAAGAGAATGGCTATTACATAATAAACATAATCGACAAACTACATTCTACACATAAAACAAATACAACGGATACTATATTGGACCATGTATGCACAAATGCAAAACAACAACAATTTAACTTAACAATAGTGGAATCAGATATGTCAGACCACAAGCAAATTTATCTTGAGATAAAAAACTATAAGCCACAACAGATAAAAACAATTACGTACGAAGCTGTAAATTATCAGAACTTAAGTAAAACGTTTAGTAACCTCAATCAAACTAATTTATCTGATGAATACACCATACTTGAACGAAATCTGTCATTAAGTATTAACCTAAGTAAAATTAAAAAACTAAAAAAGCTAACCCACCGAAACAAGCCTGGATTAAACGAGATATTATAGAAGCAATAGACAAAATGAATACTTTGTGGCACCAGTACAAATTAAAACCTACTGTAAAGTTGTTGAAGAAAACTATCTGAAGGAAAGAAAAACTGTAGCTCAAACCATCCAACGAACAAAATCTCAATACTACTAGACAGCTTTTACTGATTGCCATAACAAGCCAAAGAAACTATGGTTACTAATAAATAACCTTTGTCACAATAAGAAAAAGGATGACATAACGATAGCTAAGTTACAGACAAACACGGAAACAATTTCTGACCCACAAGCAATCTGTGAGTATTTTAACGACTTCTTCTCAACCATCGGCGAAACCTTGCCTAAAGAGATACCTCCTAAATATCATACGAACATTGTATTAACTGATGGAAAATCCGCGACTAAATCGAATGCAATGAAACTATCGAAACTCACACCGACCACCATTAAGGAAGTTAACAAAATTATTGACGATCTTAATTGTAACACGGCCACGGGTATAGATGGAATCAGCACGAACAGCATTGTATGTGTAACAAATCTCCTCGCCGAAAGCTTAACAAAGTGTATAAACAAATGTTTTGAACTAGGTATGTTTCCTAATAGCCTAAAATGTGCCAAAGTCACTCCAATATATAAGTCAGGAAATAAATCATATGCGGGTAACTATCGACCTATGTCGGTTCTCCCAGTGATATCAAAAATTATTGAAAAAATTATTTACAACCGTCTCGAAAATTTCTTAAATGCTAATCAAATCCTCTCAAACAATCAATATGGATTTAAATCAAAATCTAACACATTATCTGCAACAATAGATCTTATAACCAAAATTAAACTCAACATGGACCAAAAACATATAGCACTAGGTGTATTTAAAGATTTGAATAAAGCCTTTGACACCGTAAGTCATAAAATTCTATTGAAGAAATTGAACGACATAGGTATATCTGGCTCCGCGCACAACATGTTAAAGTCCTACCTATCCAATCGTAAACAGATAGTAAAAATCGGTAATCACCAAAGCCAACCAAAATCCATCACGTACGGCGTTCCGCAAGGATCTATTCTAGGGCCTCTATTATTCCTAATTTATATCAACAACATGCACGAACTTAGCCTCAAAGGTGAGGTCACTCTATATGCTGACGATACCTGTCTATTCTACTTTGGTCACTCAATAGAAACAATAATACCTAAAGCACAAGAGGATTTAAATTTGCTCAACAAGTGGTTTCAATATAATCTTCTAAATATTAATATTTCAAAAACGAACTATATACTCTTTTAGGCTAAAAACAAGAAAATTGCATATTACGAACCCCTTAAAATAAATAACCAAATTATAAACCGAACCGATAACGAAAAATATCTAGGCCTAATTGTTGACAGTAAGCTTACATCGAAAACACATGGAAAAAATTAAAACTAAATTATCATCTATCACAGGAACCATAAGAGGCATCTCTAGTTATCTACCACGTAAAGTACGATATTATATTTATAACTCTCTTGTGAAACCCCATATTGATTATTTAATAGAAATCTGGGGCGCAGCCGGTAAAAACAACTTAAATCTGGTACAAAGAGCACAACATAAGTTACTAAAAGTCCTTTTCCACCTTGATTAACGCCTACAGACAAAGTGTATAAAATAACTAAACTACTTAACGTGACCCAGACGTATGTTTACTACACCTGTTTATTGGTACGTAAAATATTAACAAAAAATATACACACACAAATTAGTCTAACCAAAAAGAAAGAAATACAAAAAATTCAACTAAGAAACGCTAACAACCTAGTTTTAAGAGCACCACGAACTAATTATGGTAAAAAGACCTTATGTATGAAGGGGTCCAGTTTTATAACAAGCTTCCTAAAGATATTAAATAATCGCAATCGATTTTTACTTTTAAAAAATTACTCAAAAATCACATAATAAATAACAATAAATAACTGTTGTACGATGAATGTATGTACATGTATGTATGTATATACTTATGCAGTATGTTTATTTTTATATGGATATAGTATCTTTAAATATTGGGTTTTAGGTATGTTTTTATCTGCATATATGTATGTCTGTGCGTAAATGTATGTACTTAATTAGAAACTATTAAAAATAATAACATCAGTTTTATAAAGTTAATACACACACAAATAAAAATTAAAAATAACATAACAAGTACTAGGAACGTCATACTAAAAAGTCACATCTAGTCGATCAGACTAATACTTTATATCTGTGGAGCGTGATGTCCATCTATGCTCGAGATTGTGATAGTGCGGGTAGTAGTTAGCAACGTGTTACCAATTATTATTGTACTACCGCTCTTAAGTATGCTCTCAAGTAGTGATTATGTAGTAGTATAAATTATGTTCTCATGTTAAGTGAATTGTCCTGTAATTCTTTAATGAGAATAAATATCTAAAACCAGATATAGATTCATATAGAGACTCATTTAGTTTATAGAGCCGTGGTATCTAGTGGTCAGCTTCAGTTTCATAGAGCGCGTGTGACCTGGAGTCGATCCCCGATGCCGGCACCGATAGAAATTGTTAATAGCTGTTGTGTATTTACCACGTGCCATACCATACCATAATTTTTTTTATGGGAAAGTCAGCAAACAAGCAATCGGTTCATGATTACCGTCACACCACATACATCTGCAATACCAGAGGTACTGCAGGTGCGTTGCCGGCCTTTAAGGGTATTTGGGAGATGAGAGGGAGGTTGAGGAGAGGGATGGGGAGGGGGAGTGGGCCTCCAGTTACCTCACTTACCGAACGAAGCGCCGAAGCACAAGATGCCTCTACATCACGCCGATATTCTGCAATGTGCTGGTATTAACCTGGTTGAGCTGGCCCATTCGAGCAGCAGCTAAAGGCGCCGCTTGGCTCTGCCACGTTAAAAATATATTTGAGAAGGCCTTTGTAGCAGTGGCCACTTACAAGCTGCTATTTTATTTTGCTTTTATAGATTCTAAATGCGTGGATTATAAAAAGTACGGGGCGTGAGGAAGGCGTTACCAAATTATTTTATATCATGGTCGCATCCTTAATATTCGTAATGTTTCCAATTGATACTTAAAAATTCTACTTAAATATGTTTTCTACTTTTATAGAATTTAAAAAATTATTTATTTATTTAACTTTGGGGGCTGCTAAAGTAAGAAAGCATTCCCGTATCCCTTTAGATATGCGGCGTAGATGGAATCACGTTGTGTTTCAGTCGTTTTCACTCCGTCTTTACACGTCATTGCCCCCGCGGGGGAGCGTATGCGTTTGGTATTTGCTCCCCACGTAATAAAAAGCCTATCTTTAACCGAATAAATATTTAACTATCATTAAAATCACGCAATCGCACAATAATCGAACTCATGAGTTATTTCAAAGATAAATTATTTGTGCCTCGCGATTTCATCCATGTTATATCTGAACTATACATGCCTTTTTTTTATGGAAGGGACGGCAAACGAGCGAGCGGTTCACCCGATGGTAAGTGATTACCGTCGCCCGCATGCATCTGCAACACCATAGATGCTGCAGGTGCGTTGCCGGTCTTTAAGGATATTTGGGAGATGGGAGGGAAGAGGAGGGAATAGGAAGGGGGTGTGGGCCTCCGGTTACCTCACTCACCGGACGAAACGCAGAAGCACAAGATGCCTCTACTTCACGCCGGTATTCTGCTTGGCCTTGGTACTAATCCGGTCGAGCCGGCCCATTCGAGCAGCAGCTAAAGCCGCCGCTTGGCTCTGCCACGATTAAAAAATGCCTGTTACATGATCTCACACGATGAGTACATGTCCGAGTTGTATGGTTACTGCTTCGCTGCTCTGGGTTACACCGATATGTTACCTCGTATTTACGTTACTCCTGACTTCTTAAAAGACGGACTACCTAACTCAAAATACCTTTTTTTTTTTCCTAACCGATCGGGCAGATCTGATAAATGCTGAGATTACCACCGTTCACAAATTATACAGCTTCATAATATTAGTTTAAATATTGTAAATGTACATACAAATCCAGACAACCGTTGGGGAAAAAAGGTTCTCGAGTGGCAGCCACGTACAGGCAAACGACCCCCCACAAGATGGAGTGTCGACCTGCGCAGTGTTGCGGGAAGTCGATGGATGCAGGTGGCTCAGGACCGAGCTTCGTGGCAATCTTTGGGGGAGGCCTATGTTCAGCAGTGGACTTGTGATAGGCTGAAATGATGATGATGATAATACAAGTCCACATCAGCGAATGCACCGCAAAATTGTACAAGTGGTTTGTTAACCGAATCTAACTATTTTGAACATTAACATAGTTTGAATACGAAATTGTGTTGAATGAAAATTTGATAGAACCATTACCATTCCATTAAAGTAAAAATTAGAAAAAAAAAAAAAGTCGTGGTAACCCGTAAGTGACCCGGGTTCTATTCACGTCATCATCATTAATTACAATGAAATGTCAATGAAAAACTTACGAGGAAACTTATTTAGGTTGGTTACATAATCTACCATACCAATAATTAAAAATTATAATAATAATAATAATAATCTTTATTGTCATAAGAATATGGACCACAAAGTATGAATTCCCTGACATCCGTGATAGTTTAAGAACCTCTATTACAGAGGTCAGTGTCTTCTCCCAAGTTGATTAACAATAATAATTTCTTAAAACAACAGCTTAAATAGTCGAGATATTAGTACAAAATTTCGAAAAAAAATTAAAAATTTTGCAATAAAAAAAAAATGTAATTAAAAAATAACTTAACGAATGCTCTGAACATATATATTTATATATAAATATATATACAGAGATCGTCTGTGTATGCGGGCGTGTGTGCGTGTGTGTGTAATGAACGAACAACTACTTTGTGACTGACAAGTTTTTATTTATAGAAATTTAATTTAATTATTGTACAATTATTTGTATTAGTTATTGAACAGGATAATTCTGCTCACTGGATTAAGTGCTCTGTTTGCTCATAGTTTAAAGGTCGATTATAGGTCGGTGAAAAATATTTTTATCACATTTTATTTACATTTGATTATAATATATATATTGTTCGATAACTTGTAACAATTTTGTAGGGAGGGACAATCACATTGTAGAATTTTTTGGACTTCTGATCAAAAAACTGCTACAAGTAGTTTTGACAGTTCACCCTTGATGTTAACCTAACACTATCTAAAGAATTCTGAAGAAACCTAAATATTTGAAAATCCGTGGGTGCAGGGTTGGGGCTATATAGTGGATGCATTAAGACTTCCCAACCAAGATCTCTCAATATTTGCTCAGTAGCTAAAGATGTGTATAGTCTGGCATTATCATGATGAAAAGCCACACATTTTCTGTTGATCGATACTGGCCGTTCTTTCTCCATTTCTTGCTTGTGTCTCATCAGCTGTGGATAGTAGAGATCCGAACTGATAGTTTGCCTCGGCGGTAAAAGCTCATAACGAACGATCCCCGTCCAATCCCACCATACACACAGCATCACCTAACAGTGATTTAACCCCGGTTTAGCTAATCTGTGGAGCTTGACTGCCCTTTGGCCATGACCTTCATCGCACTGTCGTGGGTAATCCACTTTTCATCGCCAGTGATCCATCTTTTCAATAACGGTGAGGTTTCATTACTTTTCATAGAGAATCGCAGATGAGATCACGATTCATTGGGTTTCTTACAGTGAACTCGTGTGACAATCAAATATCGAGCTTTTTCGTATATTCAGACATTTTTAAGGGGTAAAAACTATTTGGTGGTCAACCCCTAGCTCTTCAGCTATGTCTCACCTACTAATATGCCGATCTTGCTCCACTTTCTCAAAAATGGCATCGACTTTATCCTTAACAGGTCGACCAGAGCGAGCTTCGTCTTTGACATTAAAATTCCCGAACCAATTTTGTGCGACTCGTACTAACACTGCCTTAAGTCCATAAACGTCATATATTTTCTTCGCAGCTTTTGTCGCATTTTTCCCCCTTTTTTGAAATAATACTTCCAAATGTATTGAATTTCTTCGTTAGATTCACTCATTTTGGTCGACAGAAAAAAAAAATAAAAAGAAAGAAAACGTTCTGTCCTATTTTTCTGTTTTTAAAATGTCACTTATTTTATGGTATCACAACCAGCTGTTATTTTTTAATTTATATTTGCTAGTGAGGACTTTTGAAGTTATATTTTGTTTACTAGTATCTTTATTGCTTTTATTTATTATATATTATTATAATATATATCTACATACATTATAATACATATTATTATGTAATCATATATAATTTTATATATAAACATTATTATTCTATTATATTATATTTCAATTGTCTTAAAATTAGTTCTAATCAATTATTTAGTTAGTTGATGCACCTGCTACTGTTATCTCACCACCTCATGGGTTGACTGGCAGAGAATGAATACCTTGTGTTTAAGGCTAAAAACAAAAAAAAAAACAAATAAATAAATACGTCAAGTGTGCGTCGAATTTAAACATGTCATTTATTATTTACCACATTTTTAACTTTAACCTCACTAAAATACTGAAAAGTGTTATTTCTTTTAAATGCCGTAGAGATAATTTCCATATACATGTAAAAGATTTGCGGGACTCACTGTCGTAACGAGTTGTACGACGCGACTGGGGATTAATATTACATACATGCAGTGTCGTAAGCGTTCCGAAGCAAATTGAAATTTCCGTGCATCTGGACAGATGTGAAGTTTTACATGATATTAAATCTTAAAGCATGCGCATTGCTAAAAGTTTTGCCTGTAACATGAATGCATCTTAATGTTCGAGAATAAGCATGTTTATGTTTTAAAAAACAATCAATCTTCATTAAAATAGACAAGGTTCCTGTTGACATGTGAAAAAACTGTGTGCTTAATACATACTTATACATATAATCGACAGTTGTGTTTACATGTACGCGATGTCACTGTCTGATGATAGAAGGAAGAGTTGGATGCTGCTTCAGTAACATATTACTACATAATGATTTCTTGTATTTACGCGAACACTACACATTTGAAATTAAACTATTATTTACGAAACATAACGGGTCGGGGCCATAAAAACAAAATTTAACGCGATGTAAGCCGTAAATAATAGTTTAATTTCAAATATATTACTGCACTTGTTTGGCAAGTTAGAAATGGCAGGAACTTTGTCTATTGTCTGCTTACTAGCGCCATTGTAGCAATTTATATTTGATATTTGAGACGTCTTTTTAAATTAACGCAAATCAATGTCGACAATAAAACATTAGTTTCGAGATTTTCTCGAATGCTCAAATAGCTATAGTAGACATTCTTTGTTAGGGATTCGGTGGAGCTCAATTTGAACGTTTACTTGTCTTGCATTTTCGTCGTGAATTCATAAAAAGTTTCCAAAAATCTCACAAAATTGAAGAAAATCCAGCTAGATGAAGCTACATAATCACAACTTCCTGTATGTGCGATATCCGAAAGAAGAGGGGGGTAAACGGTACATTCTGCTCTTCTACCATTTTTTTAACAATTATTAAAATTAATGAAGTAAAGGAAGGTGATAATAAATATATTATAATATTTATTCGGGACTGTAATTGACTTTAAAGAGATAAGTACGAGTATAAATAATGATCCGGGGTCTTCCATGAAATCCATACCGAAAAATGCTGGCTTTTGCTCAGAGAATTGTACCCTGCCCTGGGCAGAGTCAGGTGAAGATAACATTTCCAACCTGCACATTAAAGAAGTTCGAATATCATGTGTTCTGCAAATGGTTTAAAGCAAACGTGACTGAAAAGAGATTTCTGCACGTGTTACATTTTTGAAGCATGCAATAATTATTCATGGCGCGTCTTGCGGTTGAAATTGAAAGAAAATTGTTACGCTATCCACTGAGACATCTCCAATCTGATGCATTTGAAACATACCTCATATAATTGAAATGTCTTTTCAGTCACAACGCTATTGATTATTTGTGTTCATTTAAATGTTAGTTCTGAAGGATTGTGAGATTTATAATAGGCATTGCTTTATAGCCCGTACTTCTTCTTAATCCACTGTTGAACATAGACTATGATAGTCGAGTGGTTAGGGGATTTGCCTTCGAATCAGGAAACGCAAGTACGATCCTCTTCGACGAGGGCACGTACCAATGAACTTTTCGAAACTTGCATACGATTTGTATCGTTGTTCTGAACACGTTGTCTCTAATAAGCTCTAGTGAAAAGTGGGTTGATATTACTAAAATATGTAAGGTCGTATACAGTCATCGCGATCGCGCAGATCCTGGTCGAATCCCAGCCAAAGCCAATATTTGTGCTAAAACACAAGTTGTGACAAAAACAACACACCTATTCGTTTGTGGTCATCCCGGGTTTCTGACCCTTCCTCCGACCATATCGCACGTAGGGAGGTATAGACAAGTGAGCGCCTCTGTGTTTACACGCACATTTACGGCACTACAATATCTCCTGCGCAGTTCACTATTGCCGATAGCGTTTAGAAGTTATCACCGTGATCGAAATCGAAAATTATATATTATTTATTATCTGAACAACATAAGCGCCAGCAGGGTGAGGGCGGGGAGGTATTGCTAATGTTAAGCCTAATGAAGAGTTACCTTAAAATGTTAATAAATAGCTTCATCATCAAACTTTAAAATTGTGCTAATTTTAAAGCTATTTAACTAGCACAAATTTTCACCAAAGCTATTGTTTGTGTAACACGCAAGTCATGGACTTCCTGGTTCAGTTGTATTATCAACACCGGCCCGAGTGGAATTTTTTCTCACTACTTTCGCAACTATACAAATCTTAAGCAACGTTATGAATCCCTTCATGATTCTCATTCACAGCTTTTATTTATTTTTTATTTATTTATTGAATCTTTATGCACAAATTGGTACACATGGCGGACTTAATGCCTAGAGGCATTCACTCCCAGAGATAAACACGCAATAGAGGCGATACAGCTAAGAGAATAAAACAATAAATATCAAAATATATACTTACACAGATAGGTAGATACATACATACATAAATACAATATATACAAATATACCATATACACATAGAATAATGAATTTTAATACAAAATACAAACAAATACATGTCAGGGCAAACAACAAAAACGGCACAATGACAGACAGCAGCACTAGTACAGACTAAGACTTTTAAAGTCATCAGAAAATTTAAAATTAAAAACGCCTGTTCAAAACACTGCATTGGTGGACAGATCATCTTTATTAGATATCCGTCTATAGAATGCCCTACCACTGTCGGTCAGATCCGCCCAATACTTACTAGATTTTATAAATCTAGTTAGGGCCCGTTATATTTCTTTGCCGCTTTATTGATATAGACAATTTCGAAGTTTCTCTGACTGAGAAGAAACCGGCGAAAGAAACTCCGTAGGTATACATTTTTTTTTGAGTTCTTTTCAAAACGTACAAAATGTTTTAATAGTTTGATATAACAACATTCTTTCTAGAAATTGCTTGGAAGCGACCAATTTATTCCCAGGGGTTATTGTCATCCAAGTATATTAGTTAGTTAGTTATATTATAATAACCCTTTTTATAAAGTCTATATTAAACAATTTTTTTAAACCTATTGATAGGAAGACTTTGCGCACTTGGGTAGACAGGTAGAGAAAGCCATCAGAATTGAGTATCTGTACATATCACTGTTACGTCTGTACTGTACATCAATTCAATAAATACTCTATACCAGGAATTCCCATACTATTTTGGGCAAGAGACCCCTTTTCCAAAATGAACTGATACCTCACACCCACAAAGACAAATTACTTTAAAAATCCTATTTCTAGTTTTTTTCCTATTGATGCAAAATACCAATTTAAAAACATCGCTGTTGGTAGGTAAACTTAACTGCAAGTTATCCCGGGGGGTCGATATCGACCGCTTCGGGGATCCCTGCTCTATACGATAGTTTTTAATAGTCCGATTTCGAAATACCTAAATATCCGTGTGACATCTGCTACCAAACAAACAGCATAACGCGCCACATAAGATTAATATTGCATGTAGTGTCGCAATCACTCCACAACGATTGAAACAGGATTGTATAGGCACTCGAGTCGAGTCGAGGGATTATATTTAAAATGTTTGAATGTACAATTTTATATTTTTTTCTACTTCACGGGTAAGGTGTTATGAAAAAACGAGCAACCGGTTCACTTGAGGATAAATGATTACCGACGTCCAAGTACATCGGCGACATCAGAGCCAATGCAGGTGAACTGCATGCTGTAGCTGAAGATGCACCCGGTGAACGAAACGCAGAAGCATTAAATCCCAGCGGCCTTTTCTTTACGCGGCTCAGCTCGATTCGGCACTTTCGTGCAGCAGCAAAAGCAGCCGCTTGGCTCTGATAGGTGTAAATAATTATGATTTTGTTTTTTACATTTGTTTTATGTAGTAGTAATGAGGCCTAGTAGAACTTGATCAAACGCCTTTTTAGCCGGCCGCGTCAGCGTTCGCTGCCTTTTAAGTCGCTGACTCGCCGACAAAGAAATCATGGATTTTGCCGCTCTTACCGAAGCCAATAAACTATTATGCATGATGAATAACTCTTGTTTCATTTGGATTATAAGGTCTTTCTTTAGTCTTCTCTCTTTAATGGTTTCTTTAATTTTCACAATTTCCAAATAATAAGAACTACTTGTACCAATCAAGCATTCCATTAGATCTCAACAACAACGCATCCAACATCCAACTGAATTATTTTGTACTATTACATATTTTGAACCTTGGCTATTGTTGTACAAAGAAAGTAAACATTGGAAATCACATACAAGGAAAGTGCGCGAGAGACGTGAAGTTTGGTGGATAGACGATAGAAAAGATAAGAGATGATAGAAGAGTCGACAAAACCTACGAAACCCAGATCAAAGACTTTATCGATTATCCGCGCCGGACTCTGTTGTTCGCCCTTCAAGTCAAGATCAAAGCTCTCTTCAAGCTCTCTTTAGTACTTTACTTTAATTTCATATGGATTATTAAAATATATATATATATATGAATGACTCTCTCTCTGCCTTATCTCCTGAATCCGATGACTATGCGTATTAAGAAGATAAGCCAGATACTATGCGAGTGTATAGTGTATATATGAGGGAAACTCTCAAGTCTCCATTTTCTCTTTAGTGTACATCAACGCGGTAAAGGTTATGGTTAAAAGCTAACAAATACAGGTAAGCCCTTTAGTTTCAAAATTATGATTCTGACGAGGGGTCTATAAACCTTGAAAAAAACCTTATTAAGGTACTACCACTGACAAAGAATGAAAGAAATTCGAACATTAGTACAAAGCCACTAGTTATTTCATATTGAAATTTATTCCACCAATTGGCCGGTTACTGGACTATTTATAATAAAAGAAAACTCGTGTGTACCTTAATCAATACCTATGTACACACAAACAAATGATATAATATAAATATATACACATTGTTGTGTTTTAACAAGAAGATCTAAATAAAACACAGACTGAAATGGTTTAACATGCCAATTTACAAACGTTATATATATGCATACTGTCCACAGCAAGACTATCGTTCTCAAAAATTGACCAATATTATTTCGACAGAATACAGATATCAAAAAGAAAAAAAAATCTCTCTATTATACATTTGTTTCCGGCACAGTTTCGACAAACATAAGTATTCTTGAAGCATCAGCTGCCTCAAATAGCGCGATGCGATTCTGATTACTTTTGCCGGCACCTTCGTAATCCTTCCTCGGTAAATTGAAATCCCCGCGCCCGGTGCACTTCTGTTGAAGTTTTTCTCTCGTTGTTACAATGCATATCACGTCGTTTGCTCGAAGTACCGGTTGCCAGGAGTCTGGTGTCGCATGGAACTGATTCGTAATGAAAATATTTGCATGGATGTTTTTGATTTGGAGAAATTAGAAATATACCGGCATTCCTTTTATTCGGATTCGTATTTAAATTAACAACTCATATAGGACTCCTGCATCTTAGAAGGGTATAATAATTTTAAATAAATCTTACCCTTTGATGCTTATTTAAGAAAACGCAATCCAATAAATAATGGAGATTTTGAGTCATTATAATTTTATTTATACTTTCATTTTAGGCTAACAGTGTAATACAATTTGTCATTTTTAATTTTATCAATTCGGATTTTAAAGGTTGCAGTCATTTTTCATAGAATATCAGACCGCTTATTAGGTATAATAATAACAACGGATAAAATCTTACAAATCGCGTGGCAACATTTAAGATGTTAGACGTCTTTCCTAAACCCGCCATCTAGCAGCTGGCAGAACTTATCTGGCAGCCATGCAAGCGGCCTGATAAGTTCTATCAGGCGAAGGAGTGAAAAGTGGGATAATATTAAATATTTATTATGCTCGTACACGGTCTAGTCAATAAAGTCACTGTGTCTAATATGTAAATTATTGTGTAAGATAATATAAATAGCAAAATATAGTTTATATCGTCAAACTAGATGGCACTACTCTATATTGTAGTACACGATATGGTTACGTATTTCCTATGTTTACGTATTGTTTGCTGTGATTGACAATAAATGAATTAACTTGCGGGCCACTGGCTCGCGAGTCTCTACCGATGAAGCTGTAAAGGCCAACAGCATATCTACCGTGGAGGGTTTTAGACGGTCCGGCATCTTCAATGCTGATCTCGACATAACCAGTCACAACATAACCGGAGACGGTGACGGGTAGGTGCGAGCACCTTTGCCCCACGTTAACTACAAAAAAAACAGTTGACACACTGAAAACTATAACTGCACTACACGTATGTTGGAGACCCATTTGTTAACACATATTTTTATCTTTCTATCGGATACATTTCGGAGAGTGTGCGGAGGTTTTGCATAACCTGACACCCCCTTCCCCTTTCCATCACCGAACGACTAGACGCGGCGAGCAGTTCGACCCTTATGTTGTAGACATTCCTCCATTATGCACGAAGCGGTTTGCCTCTTCTTTCTTTATGCGGACGGCAAAGGAGTGGAACTCTCTGCCGAGGTCAGTTTTTCCGGAAAACTATAATCTGGATATCTTTAAGGCCAAAGTGAACAGACATCTAGGCACGCGTGTACCATCCTAGGCCTCATCTTCGCCTTCCATCGGGCAAGATTGAGGTCATACGCATGCCTATTTTTTATAAAAAAAAACATAGTTTTTGTTTTATTTTAAATGCAATTTAAAGTACACACAAATCTAACTCTCCTTAAGAAGCCCGCTTGGCTATGCTTAGTCGTGCCAAATAGAAAATCGTAATTTCTGCCTTAATAGAAATTATTGCTTATGTAATGAACGGCGGTGTCACCGACGGACAGACACCGAAACCTCTCTGTAAGGTTTCATTTGTTTGATCATACAAACAACAACAAAGTTACGTACTGAGCACCGAACAGTATCAGTAGATTAGTTAATGAATTTCACGTTTATACATTTTTTTACTTATGCAGTATTGCTAAAGACAGGTAATTTTCTATCAGAACTCTCCTTAAAATAAGTAAATCCTCTCGTAATTGGTTTAGATCTTATTATATTTCAAAGCGTCATGCATTAAAAGCTGGTAAATTGAATTTGCTACTTGAAAGCAAAATGTGACTTAATACCGTCTTAAATCTGTATTAATGTTTCTGAATATCTAATCTCTTGAATTGAATAAACATCTTAGGCATGTAACGTTATATTCGTATATTTTTTTGTTTATACTTCTTTAATTGTAAAGAACGAGGAGAAATAAAAAACACATATGGCGAATATCACGTTAAAAACATAATATTCTGTCGCGGATAGATAGACGTTGTTTGGTTAAAACTTAATATTATATCGAGATCATTATAGTCATCGTCATCGTTTCTAAGTCCACGCTGACGTTGTCTTAGAGAGACATGGGTGAATTGGCGAGCCTAGCGTTAATACTTTTAGTTTTAAAACAAATTAGAGTCAGAGAGATGTCTATGGACACCTCAGTCCCCCCCACTGACTTTTGTATCGATATTAAAAAGACGTTTGTGTCATATGGTAGAAAGGTTAATATTTACTATGAAATAATGTTCTGATTCGAAAGTTATAAGAGAGCCAGTATTATAACGGGCTGTGATACGCATTCGATCTTAGTATTCCAGAGTGACGCATCTGTAAACTTTTATCGTTTTAAGTTGTTTGCATGTGTCTATGGTCTGTAGAAGCTACATACCATCGGATAGACAGAAAGCTCGTTTTTCATCGTAATCCAAAAACTTTTTTATTAAATTCTATATTCATCGTTGTTATATTTTATAAAACTATGAATATTTATCTCAGTAAAAACTAAAAAATATAAATCGCACTAAAACGAAAATAGCTAAGGACAATAAGGTTTTTCTCCAAAAATAGTTCTATACCCGAATTTCCGAACCGGAAATGACTGAGGTGACGCTGTCGGCTACGTCGGGCTGCCAACGTCACTCACCGGAAGTATAGCCTCTAGTAGTATAGCCTTAGTCACATTTGTTGAGCGTCGATGTTGAATTTTGAATTTTCATTTAGACAGACATTACGGAAATAGAAATTTGACGCCACTCAGCGTAGGTAGACGGCTTCTGCGACTTACTTTTCGCCTCTCCAAGCGAGAGAACATGACGAGAGGCAAGTCTTGACCCAAATTTGCTCCCGGAGATTCCATGATGGCTTTGAGGGGTAGTTTCTTTAGTCGGCTTTTATGACAACCACTGGAAAAAAGAGATTCTTAAAAAGAAACAGAATTTTACAAAAATTATGTCATAAAGTTTTGTAATTTAATCTTATTATATTTATCCTCTTTTTTGTAAATTATTAGCAGTTATTAATTACGTAAGTGCAGCATACGTCTGCGCCAACACAGAAGCCCTCACTCGTCTTCATCTCTTCGTATACGATCCGTATTGTATCCGTTTTACTAGATGTTAGACTCCTCTGCTTAGGAGCAGTCTGAGTAGGTTACGTCAATGGGGCCTCAGAGGTCGTCAGTGATAGGAGTGCGAGCCCTGAATGACCAGCACAGCGACCCCGAGAAGGACGGAGGCTTGAAATAGTCTCGAGTCATTGTCGTAGCACTGCGAGGGTGTTGGGGGCAGTGTAATACCCCCCCACCCCCCGTCTTTTAGTCGGTGAGACTCCGACATAACCCGGATTTTCCCATAGGATGCCGGTTATCCATAATGGATTTTCCCAAGTAAAAAAAAAGGAGTGTAACTACTATTGTGTTCATATTTGAAAGGTATAGAGAGCCAGTAAAATTACGGGCTTTGAGCCAATCCATCTCATACCTCAGGGGTGACAATGGGTCCATAAAAGTAGCAGCCTATAAATGCAAAGTGCTCCTTCTCAAATACGAGTATCAGAGAGAGTTTAGAAGCCGGGAAGGGCCCGCCACGCTGCTCCAGTACGGGTTGGCGGCCTTTACATATCCTCGAAATAATATTTTTATTATTTCTCAGATATGCAGGTTTCCTCACGATGGTTTCCTTCACCGCTGAGCACGTGGTAAATACACCACTTAAAAATGTAATGTTATTAACAATTTTAGTGGTCCCGGCACCGGGGATCGAACCCGCGAGGTCACTCGCGCTCTGCGAAATTAAAGTGTGCGTCCTGACCACTAGGCTACCACGGCTCTTCCATGGTAGCGTGCGTGCGTCCATAACCATCTTCAATTGTTTGCAGGTAGCCACGGGCCGCAGTAACCACCTACCATCAGGTCGATTGTTAAGGAACTTTCCACAACACAGAAAACCAATAATTTGTATGTAGGACAAACACTGGTTTTGGCTGGGGTTCGGAAATTGGAACCATTACTCAACAGACAGCAACTTCGCTTCGCTAACCACTAAACCACGCGCTAGTTTAAATCGTTGTGTTCTTTTTTTGTGACCAGAAAAATTGTAAGTATTGTGTGGGTTTCAATCGCTTTTATCTTACACGTTGTTAAAAGATCATCACATGAAATAATTTTATTTGACGTGTTTCTTTAAAGCACATTCTTTAAAGTATCAGTTGCTACTTGTACGTAGCAGTTGATACTGATAATTGTTAATAAACCCGAGTCTTCAATAAACTGTGCACTAGACTTACAACTTACAAGTTGTTAACTTCAATAGTTAAAGTTAAATGTTTCTCCTTTGAGTACCCCAGTAACGGGTATGCGGTTGCGCGAGGTCTTTTTTTTAAAGGTTGCATAATAAGTTCCGTTATTTTTTTTTATTCAAATGCCAACCTTACCTGCTGTGCATCCCGTCAGCTAACAGGTGAGGCTCTGGTGGAGCGACTGATTGTGAAATATCCATCCGAACTAACCAAATTCTAATTTAACAGACTAGTTACGGGGAGCAGCAACATTAGTGTGAGGGGTTTCGTTACTGCGCTCACTAACCCGTCTGCACAGCGTGGCGAAACCAGTAGGAAATGGATGCCGGCTTGCTGCTGCTTTCAGGGACCGGTCCGAATAAACCGATACGCTGTTGTAAGGCCACCGCCTTGTCAGTTTCGGCGGCCAAGACTTGCGAGGACGAGGCCCAAAATTTAGGTATGAATAGGACTTAAATAGGCTGAAGAAGATGAAGAAACAATTTTTCCTCATTTTACCCACAAAACGTCGAGACTAAGAAGAAAATTTGGTGTCTGTAATATCACAATTTAATTGGAGCAAACGGTTCTATTTTGAAAGCTATTTATAGAAACACTAAAATGCTACAAATACGAACAGAGCAAATACCGTACACAGAAAATATACGGAATTAATTTCAATATCTAGAATAATATTTCTAGTACGTAACTAAGAGTTTATAAAATAACAGTAATCTTAGAGTAATAATTTTTATTCTGAACTCTGTAGCAGGAAATCCATCCCAATTTGCGTGACTCAAATCCCACAGACTAGTTATGTAATGGTCGAATGGACCGGCGCGAACGGTGTGAAGTGAAGCCATCATGTGCTGCTATGTTACGTTCGGTGAGTGAAGTTTATTTTTTATGGAAAATACGGCAAACGAGCGAGCGGTTCACCTGATGGTAAGTGATTACCGTCGCCCGCGTACATCTGCAACACCATAGATGGTGCAGGTTCGTTGCCGGTCTTTAAGGATATTTGGGAGATGGGAGGGAAGAGGAGGAAAATAGGGAGGGGATGTGGGTCTCCGGTTATCTCACTCACCGAATGAAACGCAGAAGCACAAGATGCCTCTACTTACTACGCCGGTATTCTGCGAGGCCGTGCTGGCTGGCTCTATCACGTTAAGATATTGGATAACCATGTTAATCTGATAGTATACCATGTCTAAATAATTTGAATTTAAGTTACTATTAGACTTAGCCTCTTCACAAGAAAATAAGTTTTTATTAGAACGTGGTTTAAAACAACCTTACAATCCACTTGATGGTAAATGGATACAGCAGCCTATGGACACCTGCAAACAACAACAATCGAAACATGTTACTGATGCGTTGTGAACCCGATGGTCATTACACACACAGTCTTTAATTATAGGGGCTCTCTATTTTTTTATAGAAGAAGGGGGCAAACGTGCGTGCAGCTCACCTGGTGGTAAGTGAACAACGACGCCTACGAACATCCACAACACCAGAGGAGCTGCAGATGCGTTGCCGACCTTCAATGATATTTGGGGATGGGAGAGATTATGTGTAGAGGAGTTGGGAAGGGAGAAGTGGGCCTTCAGTTTACTCACTTCACGTCGGTATTCTGCGAGGCCGTGCTGGCTGGCTCTATCACGTTAAGATATTGGATAACCATGTTAATCTGATAGTATACCATGTCTAAATAATTTGAATTTAAGTTACTATTAGACTTAGCCTCTTCACAAGAAAATAAGTTTTTTTTATTAGAACGTGGTTTAAAACAACCTTACAATCCACTTGATGGTAAATGGATACAGCAGCCTATGGACACCTGCAAACAACAACAATCGAAACATGTTACTGATGCGTTGTGAACCCGATGGTCATTACACACACAGTCTTTAATTATAGGGGCTCTCTATTTTTTTTTATAGAAGAAGGGGGGCAAACGTGCGTGCAGCTCACCTGGTGGTAAGTGAACAACGACGCCTACGAACATCCACAACACCAGAGGAGCTACAGATGCGTTGCCGACCTTCAATGATATTTGGGGATGGGAGAGATTATGTGTAGAGGAGTTGGGAAGGGAGAAGTGGGCCTTCGGTTACCTTACTCACTTCACGTCGGTATTCTGCGAGGCCGTGCTGGCTGGCTCTATCACGTTAAGATATTGGATAACCATGTTAATCTGATAGTATACCATGTCTAAATAATTTGAATTTAAGTTACTATTAGACTTAGCCTCTTCACAAGAAAATAAGTTTTTTTTATTAGAACGTGGTTTAAAACAACCTTACAATCCACTTGATGGTAAATGGATACAGCAGCCTATGGACACCTGCAAACAACAACAATCGAAACATGTTACTGATGCGTTGTGAACCCGATGGTCATTACACACACAGTCTTTAATTATAGGGGCTCTCTATTTTTTTTATGGGTTAGTGGGCAAATGGGCTAGCGGCTCACCCGATATCCGGTGAAGTGATTACCGTCACCCACGTACATCTATAACACCAGAGGAGCTGCAGATGCGTTGCCGACCTTCAATGATATTTGGGGGATGGGAGAGATTATGTGTAGAGGAGTTGGGAAGGGAGAAGTGGGCCTTCGGTTACCTTACTCACTTCACGTCGGTATTCTGCGAGGCCGTGCTGGCTGGCTCTATCACGTTAAGATATTGGATAACCATGTTAATCTGATAGTATACCATGTCTAAATAATTTGAATTTAAGTTACTATTAGACTTAGCCTCTTCACAAGAAAATAAGTTATTAGAACGTGGTTTAAAACAACCTTACAATCCACTTGATGGTAAATGGATACAGCAGCCTATGGACACCTGCAAACAACAACAATCGAAACATGTTACTGATGCGTTGTGAACCCGATGGTCATTACACACACAGTCTTTAATTATAGGGGCTCTCTATTTTTTTTTATAGAAGAAGGGGGGCAAACGTGCGTGCAGCTCACCTGGTGGTAAGTGAACAACGACGCCTACGAACATCCACAACACCAGAGGAGCTGGGGATGAGAAGGTTACGCCCACTTCGATCATCTTGCTTCGCCCTAATTATACCACGTAGTATCTTAACAAGGTACGTCCATGTTACGGACAAAAGTGGGACGGAGTATAAAATTTATTATACATATAATTTACGTACAAAAATTTTCGTATCAATAAAAATAGGAAGTATCATGAAACTTTAATATTTTAAGGGTGGTAGAGCCAAGCGGTTTTAGCTGCTGCTCGAATGGGCCGGCTCGACCGGATTGATACCACGGCCTCACCGAATACCGGCGTGAAGTAGAGTCATCTTGTGCTTTTGCGTTTCGTTCGGTGAGTGGGGTAACCGGAGGCCCCCTCCCTATTCCCCTTCTCTTCCCTCCCATCTCCCAAATATCCTTAAAGACCGGCAACGCACCTGCAGCATCTATGGTGTTGCAGAATGTATGTGGGCGACGGTAATCACTTACCATCAGGTGAATCGCTTGCACGTTTGCCGTCTCTTCTTGTTCTTGTTGTCAATATACACTGTTGGCCCAGCGGCCTTGACAGCATCGGCGGAAGAAACTTGCGAGGAGAAAGCTCACAATGAAAACTAAACCCTTTTCCTTGTCAGCCTCTATTCGTCCACTACTCATACATACACATCTCATAGGCCTCTCCACGGAAGTACCAAATAAAGCTGACATACAATAGCGGGAAGATTTCGCCTATAATTACCACGCTGTGCAGATAGATGTGTTGGTGAGCGCAGTGCTGCTGAAGACTATTTAAAATAAAATATAATATTAGAGACGCAAAATAACACAGAGGTAACTAACATATATGTTAAATACTGATTTCTTGTATTTCCGCGAACACCTAACATTTGAAATGAAAAACCAAAACCAAGCATACCATTGCACGACTTGAAGATACTCTGAGCACATTCTGCGTAGATCGGACCAAAAATTGATATATAAAAGCTGAAGGTAGTCCGAGTTAACTATGACATCAGGACGTCTAACACCTCAGTCCCCCGTGACCACGGCTGCTGTAAAGCAATCGAAACGTCTGGAATACATAAAACCATAACTAAACGCGATAAAATCCGTAAATAATAGTTTCATTTCAAATGTATGTTAAATACAAAATTATTTATAACCGAATTAAGATTGGCACGTTCATGTTAGTAAATTGAATTAAATAACACTTATTTTTCACTTAAATAACTGCCTACTCAAAATAAACTTGACCTTTTTTAAAAATGCTACTTATACAAAATCTTGCTTTTGGGCAAAATATACCGGAAAAAGATTCACTTTATTACCGTCAAATATATTTTGAAGGTAAAATTAAATATTCCAGAAGTGTTTCCTTCTTAGACTCGATCGTGACAAGGATTATTTAAATCTGAAGATTATCGCTTCCGCCTCATTTATTACCAGATCTCCATCTTATCTCCTTTGTAATAGGCATTTAAAGTTCATTATTCCAGAGCGGATTAATATGTCGATACAAATGTCTTCGCAACCCAATTACATCGTCATTAAAATGTTCTTTAGCACATGAACTGATTTCCACGGTGCACATATTATGGTTTTATACATACAATGTCTTGTCTTTAGCAACCCCACATAGTTTACTTTTACTCTCCACGATTCTAACCGCGTGGAAATTAAAAGGAGGAAATTATTTAAGATGTTTTCTCTGTTTACAAGCAAAAACTCTAAATATTTCACGGATACAAATTTGCCTAAATTACTAACTAAGTCGTCTCATTCTTGTGAAAGTACCATCAAATTCGTTAAAGCTGTGATTACAGACATGTTTAAATTTTTACTTCATGTTGTTGAAAACATTCCAATTTTTTACAGATTTTTAAATATAAAACAATATTTGGTCAATTATAAATATATTGTGAGTTATTAACTTACGTCGATACTTTTCCCACTTTACTATTTCAAAGTGCATTGAGTATTAGCTAAATTCAGATCTAATAATAAAAAAACGTAGTCTTTAGATTTTCAAAGGTAAATTGTTACTTGGTTACATTACACCAGCACAAGCTCCAAGACGACAAATTTTGTGGGAATGTGTGACGGAGTAACATAAAAGTGAATGGTCGACGCCTGCCTTTGCTCTATTTCGTTATCGACATAAGAGGTTATATGAAACACGTGACACTTTAAGGTAGAAAAATAGAAATTCGGACGTGTTAAATAAGTATCTGTTTCATCAAAATCTAGAGTCTATTTTATCTTAAATACGTTACATGGCCGGTGAAACTTTTCTCACCAGTGGTCAAAGAACCTAGCGTTGCCTACAGAAGCCAGAATATAATGACATTGAAAGATTTTTTCAGAAGTTCTTTAAACTGTCATTATTTTCGTTATGGTCCTAATTAATTTCACTACTACATAGGCATCAGTCTAAAAAGCACCTGCAAATGCAAGGCTGCTCTTCTAGAAAGGTTTGCCCAAACTCATCACACCGGGCAAGGTTGGTGAACATAGAGACCCATCACTGGTCTGTGGGATTTGAGTTGAGCAAATACGGAAGAGTTTTCCACCATCATACGATCGCCAGAGCCTCGCTTGTTTGCTAGCAAGGTCCACCACGTGCAGGTGATGTTGGTATTCAGATCAAGAAAAGGTATATTGCGTCTTTAACCCCACCTATATATACATAACTACAATATTATTTGATAGTGATTTATAGGTTTCGGTGGCAACTCGCATGCTAAGCATGGCGATTAAATTCTTATTAAGGAAGAGGCCGATCTCCCGCAGAAGACTATTTAAAGTTGTTTAAAAATATGTTATTACCATATCCAAATAACTTCTTACTTCTACGCTCCCACATCGAGCCTACCGAGCCAATTCGACTGAATGTTTTCTGTGGCAGTATCGTGCCCCCAGCGACCCTTTATTTTCTAGTCGCCGCCGACACTGCCTTTCTACAGGTCTGAGCTTATTCATGGACCATGTCAAAGGGGTTAAAATTTTTAGTGTTATAAAAATAAATTATTCACTTAAATGTCGCTTAGTTGAAATTATATGATCATATATATTAGGTGAATGCGACCTATTGATTTTTTGAAATTAAATGAAAATGATAAATTTTAATAGCGTAATATTCACATATCAAAAACAAATTATTTCTGAACTACTAAAATAATGTCTAATAATGCCAAAAAAGGCAAGCGCCTTTCGACATGACTATTAGTTTACTGACCTCGCATGATTTCATTGTGTCCGTGTCATTGACCTGGGTGTTTTCGGCTTAGTTAATGCCACCCACATTTTTAGTACAAAAACGTCGTGATTACTTGTCACATAACTGTTATTTTTTTTTTTTATGGAAAAGACGGCAAACGAGCAAGCGGTTCACCTGATAGTAAATGATACCGTCGCCCACATACATCTGCAACACCATAGATGCTGCAGGTGCGTTGCCGGTCTTTAAGGATATTTGGGAGATAGGAGGGAAGAGGAAGGGAAGAGGAAGGGAAGAGGCAGGGAAAAGGGAGGGGATGTGGGCCTCCGGTTACCTCACTCACCGTACGAAACGCAGAAGCACAAGATACCTTTACTTCACGCCGGTTTTCTGCGAGGCCGTGGTATCAATCCGGTCGAGACGGCCCATTCTATAAAATAAGAAATGAATGATTTAATGTTGTAACCTGGCGTCCGTTCTGTATACATGATGTTCATTATTGTAGTGAATTTACATAGAATGATAAAAAGTAGTAAAAATGTACATAGTTGTGTAGTTGTTAGTGCCTCCCTCAAAATGTTGTATATATAGTCGGACAGGTGTTAACATTGCCATGGTAAAATTGAATTTCAAATAGCTGATTTACATATGTATGAGTAAATATCCGACGCGATCAAAGTGATTACGTACGATCCCACAAGCAAACTGTATAATATTTTTTTAACCACCACAGCTGGCTGGTGAATATGAAAAATAAATAGTTTTTTTTTTAGTTGTGGCGGTATAATAAATGTCTACCCTATCCAGTTCCAAGCGTAGTGGAAAAGACGATATACGACAAAATATTTTACATAGGACAACATAGGTAACGCAATTTGACTTTGAAGGAACACTCGATTATTATGTTTCGTTTGTGACATCCATCCTCTCCATCAAAAAAAACGAAGGAAAATAGATACCTGATCTATTTTCCTTCGTTCATCTACCAGATGTGCCATGCAGATCTCATTTCAGGACTCACCTCAATTTTCGGTTAGGTTTTAAGGTTAGGTGGTGGAACTCACTACCGCCTACAATATTGTAGAAGACCACTACTTAGAATCGTGCTAATCGAATATATATTGTATATTTACGAATGTACATATGTATAAATATTTAATGTATCTATGTATATTATTTGATTATATGTAACCATATATATATAATTTCATACATAATATGCATTATATATGTTTCAGAAATATACACACTAGTTCCCCATTTCAATCAAATTTCCTGTTAGGGTCTGCTGAAAGAAATTTCTATATATGGAATAAGTATTGCCCTTGTACAAATACTTTTTTCTGTGCAAATAAATAAATTAATATCTGGTACTATGATTACCAAGTCAACATCCAAGCATTACGGCAAATATTTCCAACCTCAGAGAGGTAATTTCAGGAAATTACTGCTCATCATCATCATCATTTCAGCCTATCAGAAGTCCACTGCTGAACATAGGCCTCCCCCAAAGATTGCCACGAAGCTCGGTCCTGAGCCACCTGCATCCATCGACTTCCCGCAACACTGCGCAGGTCGTCACTCCATCTTGTGGGGGGTCGTCCTACACTGCGTTTGCCTGTACGTGGCTGCCACTCGAGAACCTTTTTTCCCCAGCTTTTTTTTTACTGCTCATAGGCTACCAATTAAAGTGATGAAAGTGGTACAACAGAAATTGTTAATTCACATATACAGAACAATTCCATGTACAGAATTAACACATCTTAAGTTTAATTTAATTACACAACTAGTTAAACTTAAAAGAAGAAACCGGCGTGACTGAGACAAAATTTAAAAAATCGACACTGAAGTCTGGCAATTTGCACAGGAGCACGGTACCAAAACTTTATCTAAACCTTTTGCTCAGTCGTGGGATGTTCATCAGACATCTAGTTTTAGCGGGAATACTTAAACAGGTGCTTCGTTCGGTGAATATATGTTAAATTCACAAATGAACAATTTGTTTTCCGATAGTCATTAATTAATACATATGATGCTAAAACACATTCACCCTGTTGTCGTAATAAATATGTAGAACTCTGATACATTACCGTTCGAAACGCTGAAACAATTACATAAAACATTGTGTTAACGATCATATTGATTTCGGTTTTGGTAATCGAACACGAAATATTCGTAAACCATACCACAAACGTGCACAGTGCAGATTCTCTGCGCGATAGAGTCTGCAATGATGATATCCGCAGCAGAACTAAGGTAACCGACATAGCCGTAAAGATCAGCAAGCTGAAGTGGCAATGGGCCAACCACATAGCTCGCAGAACCGACGACCGTTGGGGAAAAAGGTTCTCGAGTGGCAGCCACGTACAGGCAAACGCAGTGTGGGACGACCCGCCCACAAGATGGAGTGACGACCTGCGCAGTGTTGGGGGAAGTCGATGGATGCAGGTGGCTCAGGTCCGCAGTGGACTTGTGGTAGGGGCCGGAACCGAATGGGCCGGCTCGACCGGATTGATACCATGACCTCGCAGAATACCGGCGTGAAGTGGAGGCATCTTGTGCTTCTGCGTTTCGTTCGGTGAATATATGTTAAATTCACAAATGAACAATTTGTTTTCCGATAGTCATTAATTAATTCCAACATATGATGCTAAAACACATTCACCCTGTTGTCGTAATAAATATGTAGAACTCTGATACATTACCGTTCGAAGCGCTGAAACAATTACATAAAATATTGTGTTAACATCATATTGATTTCGGTTTTGGTAATCGAACACGAAATATTCGTAAACCATATCTACTCTATCGCGCAGAGTCTGCAACGATGATATCCGCAGCAGAACTAAGGTAACCGACATAGCCGTAAAGGTCAGCAAGCTGAAGTGGCAAAGGGCCGGCCACATAGCTCGCAGAACTGACAACCGCTGGGGAAAAAGGTTCTCGAGTGGCAGTCACGTACAGGCAAACGCAGTGTGGGACGACCCCCCTCCCAACAAGATGGAGTGACGACCTGCGCAGTGTTGGGGGAAGTCGATGGATGCAGGTGGCTCAGGACCGTGCTTTATGGCAATCTTTGGGGGAGGCCTATGTTCAGCAGTGGATTTGTGGTAGGGGCCGGAACCGAATGGGCCAGCTCGACCGGATTGATACCATGACCTCGCAGAATACCGGCGTGAAGTGGAGGCATCTTGTGCTTCTGCGTTTCGTTCGGTGAGTGAGGTAACCGGAGGCCCACTACCCCTACCCATCCCCCTCATTATCGTTCCTGAATCTCCCAAATATCCTGAAAGGCCGGCAACGCACCTGCAACACTTCTGGTAATGCAGATGTCGGCGACGGTAATCGCTTACCATCGGGTGAACCGCTTGCTCGTTTGCCCCCTTTCCTATAAAAACAAGTGTTTCAATCGTAAAAAAAATCATACAACACCATGTAAAAAAACCAAATTTAAAAACAGAAAAAAAATTACATTATTTATGACCAGACAAGTTATACATCTAAATTGATAGTAAATCCAAACTATATAGAAATACTTAGCTATAAGTAGTAAAAGTCACACATATGGTACAGTAATGAACCAATAATATGTACTGAATATTATACATCAAGGAGATGACACACGCATTCTAAATGTCAATCTAGTCAATCAATTTATTCTACTGTAAAATAATATAAAAACAAATTTAAGTTAAAGAAAACTTCTCTTCTAAATTTTCATTTTTCGCCTTTATTATTATCAATATAAAACGTATAGTATTTTACAATATACAGCCGTGACTATGAGATTCCTCTGCTGCAGCTTAAACAATTTTTTTTTTTAATTATGAATTCAAAGTAAAAAAGTTATGGCTAACGGAGTTACAGCAATATTCTTTTTTAATCTTTATGCACTCTCCTAAATAAAGTAATTTATTTGAACAAAAACACAAGCAAAACTAATTCCTTAAATTTTAAAGCTTCCAGCAACTGTTACTGCCCGCTAAACAATGCCAAATTATACAGCGCCGGCAGCGCATAGTTCATAAAGTTTATTTTATAAACACGTCTGACTTCACTATTGCCGTTACTTGGTAATATTATGAATATTTAATTAGTACATTGCGGCTCCTGTAAACAATACAATATTATGTTTACACAGAAACGAAACTGCTACTCTGTAAGTTCAGATTTTTAATTTCAGTCAAAACCCATATTTTTGGAATACACAAATGATTGATTTCTGCGTTTAGATATTTATTTGCTTATTTGAAGGATCGCCAATAGGGTTTACAATCATTCATCATTTTTTTTATGGGTAAGAAGGATAAAAGACCTAGTGGGTCATGTGATGGTAAGTGATTACTGTTGCCCGCGTATATCTGGACTACCGGAACAGCTGCAGGTGCGTTGCCACCCGTTATAATATCTGTAAGATGTGAATATGGGAATGAAAGGAAAGTTAGCCTCCGGTTAACTTACTCAACGAACGAAACGCAGGAGCACAAGATGCCTCTACTTCACGCCGCTATTCTACAAGGTCGTGGTGGTAGTACCTCGGTCGAGTTGGCCAATTCCAGCAGCATCAAAAGCCGCTGCTTGGCTCTCCATGCTCCTATACACAGCGTGAGGGTAAAGCGTCCTCCTGCTCCGTGGATGTCTAGAGGCGTAAGGGTGGCAATGGCTAGACGGGATAGGGTTTTTCGGAAATTTAAAAGGGAACGTACCGAGGAGAACTGGTCTCATTTTAAATTGCTGAGGAACAGATGCAATCAGATGGTACGAAATACTAAACGCCGTTATATCCATGAAAATATTATTAACTCTTCTACCGCTGACGTGTGGAAGTTTCTTAAATCTCTTGGCATTTCCAAGCCGACTTCATTTGACTATGCCTCATCTCTTACTTTGAATGACATAAACCAGCATTTTACTTCCACTTCATCTATGGACCCTTTAGTCCGCTCTCAAACAATAACTTCTATTGGTTGTATGTCTCCTCTTCTAATCCCCGATTTTCAATTCACACCGGTAGCTCTCAATGAAGTTAAAATGCTGTTTTAGCAATCAAATCTAAGGCTGTGGGGAGTGACGAGGTTAGTAAGCAAATGGTATCCATGATACTCAGTACCTTTTACCAGCGATTACTCACGCATTCTAAATGTCAATCTAGTCAATCAATTTATTCTACTGTAAAATAATATAAAAACAAATTTAAGTTAAAGAAAACTTCTCTTCTAAATCTTTATTTTTCGCCTTTATTATTATCAATATAAAACGTATAGTATTTTACAATATACAGCCGTGACTATGAGATTCCTCTGCTGCAGCTTAAACAACCAAAAATAGGTTTTAATTTTTTTTTTAAATTATGGATTCAAAGTAAAAAAATTATAGCTAACGGAGTTACAGGGATAACAAGCAATATTCTTTTTTAATCTTTATGCACTCTCCTAAATAAAGTAATTTATTCGAACAAAAACACAAGCAAAACTAATTCCTTAAATTTTAAAGCTTCCAGCAACTGTTACTGCCCGCTAAACAATGCCAAATTATACCGCGCCGGCAGCGCATAGTTCATAAAGTTTATTTTATAAACACGTCTGACTTCACTATTGCCGTTACTTGGTAATATTATGAATATTTAATTAGTACATTGCGGCTCCTGTAAACAATAAAATATTATGTTTACACAGAAACGAAACTGCTACTCTGTAGGTTCAGATTTTTTATTTCAGTCGAAACCCATATTTTTGGAATACACAAATGATTGATTTCTGCGTTTAGATATTTATTTGCTTATTTGAAGGATCGCCAATAGGGTTTACAATCATTCATCTTTTTTTTTATGGGTAAGAAGGGTAAAAGACCTAGTGGGTCATGTGATGGTAAGTGATTACTGTTGCCCGCGTATATCTGGACTACCGGAACAGCTGCAGGTGCGTTGCCAGCCTTTATAATATCTGTAAGATGTGAATATGGGAATGAAAGGAAAGTTAGCCTCCGGTTAACTTACTCAACGAACGAAACGCAAGAGCACAAGATGCCTCTACTTCACGCCGCTATTCTACAAGGTCGTGGTGGTAGTACCTCGGTCGAGTTGGCCAATTCCAGCAGCATCAAAAGCCGCTGCTTGGCTCTACCACACATTAATTACACGCAATTACTAACTATTATAAAGTTTTGCATACTAATTGCGTAGTGGTAGCATACAACCACAACTTGTGCTGCAATATAGATATTTTAATTTATTGTATACAACGAAGAGTATAAACAAAAAGCAGCAATGAGTTTAACGTTGAGGTTTTCCAACACTGTGTAATATTTTATTCCTAAAAACAGGAAATAAATTTATACTGTCTATTTTACAACCTTTTCAACTGACTTCAAAAGGAGGAGGTTATCGATTCGTTTGTATTTATTTTTCTTTGTTACGCGATATTTTCGCCAATTGTAAACCGATTTTAATGATTCATTTTTTATTGAACAAGGTAAACCTTCATAAAAGTTACATTTAAATTTAAAGAAAATGTTCGATTCCTAAGGGACCGTTTACCAATAGGTTTTATAGAGGCTTTAACTACTCTAAAATTTGGTTTTTAATTCATTTGTTTCTTACATAGACTAGAAAAGCGAGGCACAGGGGAATGTATACCTAAATTTTTTCCAATAGGGCTAATGTAAAATAATAGTCTAGGCTTTCGTAGTGGACTCTTGGGGACATTTAAACAAAATTTACTTGGAACGAAAAGAGAGTCAATCGTACTATTAATTATTCAAATTCTTAGTGTGAGATCAGGATATGAAGTATAATATAAAATACAAGAACCTTCTTCACGTACAGAGATATTACGTTTTAAGGTATATTTTATTATTTGGACACTATTCTATGAATCTATTAAAATACTTCATAAGAAAGGCTTATTATTTAGTAATCTTAATTGGACGTGTTATATTACTCACAGTATAATTATATTTTTTTTGTATTTACACGAACACGACGCATTTGAAATAAAATTATTACTTACGGATTTTACGAAGTCGTTTTATTTTAGGTTCAATTTTAAAAATTACGGGAAGGTACCCCGAATTAATTATGGTATTAGGACGTATAACATCTCAATCTGCTCGTGAACATGGGGTTTGTAAAGCACTCGAAACATCGAGAACCTAATAACTAAAATTAAACGCTATAAAATCCGTTAATAATAGAGTCCACAATATATTTAATAAATGTAGTCCCAAACTTGATCCCTGTGGCAGTCTTGTACTGTATTGTGAACATTGGAATTGAGCTGTGATCATCAATCACAACACTAGAAGTTCTGTTTCTTAGGTATGTTCTACAATATCAATTATTAACCCATGATTTCAAATTTAGATAATTTTGTAGTTAAATATTAAGTTATAGTTTATAATACGCCTTAGAAGAATCCTTAAAAAAGAAAGTACATACTCGACCTTTATCGTGTCCTCGAAAATCAATCGCTGTATTGATAATTTTTTTTAGTATATTTCGAGCTTTAATGTATAATAGTGAAAGTCGCTTTTTAATCGCATTTTAAATCCTTTTGCTGATAGGCGATTTTCACATAAAAATGGGTAACTTTTAAATGCAATATACGTCCATTACACTGCGACGAAAATAAATGAAGGTTTATGAACAATTTTTTAGCAATATAAACGCTATGCAACAGTCATGGAGCAATTTATAGCTCGAATCTGATGTAGCCACAATTCAGTTGTCTATGAATGTACTATTAAAGAAAGAGCTTTATCGTTTTAACCACAAATAGTTTTCAAATATAATTCATTAGAATTTTGTACTTTGGTAAGTTATACATTTTCAGACATTCTTTTTTACGGAACATGAGCTAAATCTTAACTACAATTTTACCAGTGCCAAGGGGTGATGAAGTCCTAGGTGGTAGCACAGTAGTTCAGTAAGAGCCTGTTCTCTCTAGTTTTTAAGACACCCACATAGATTTAGAATGAAAATGCTCCTTATCATATTCATTGACAAATAAATAATAAAAACTACTTTTTAATTTTAATAGTTTAACTAATAAGTAATAAATAAATAAACTCAAAATTGTAAAATCTAAAATGTAGGAAAAATAAAAAAAAAAATTTGTACAAAGTAGCACTTTTATACCATTAAGTCTTGTCATGTTAATACAATTCATATTCTATTGTTATGACACGAGAAGGGGTAATATTTGGCAATAAGAGTAAGGATAGCCGTGGTTGCCTAGTAGTCATAGCGCTCACTTTAGTTCATAGAACGTGAGTGACCTGGGATTGATCCCCAATGCCTGAAATTAGCAATTTTAAATCCTATTTACCACGTGCACGTGGGTGAATGAAAACACCGTGAACTTCGAGGATATGTGAAGCCCGCCAATCCTCACTTAAGCAGCTCTCAAATATTTGAGAAGAAGGCCTTTACACGGCAGCCTTTTCCAGCTTTAGGGTAAAGATGTCACTGATGAATAAGGAATTTCATGTAATCCATGCAAAGTTGTGCGAGAATCTCGTCGGTGGAGATATTTGATAATAAGATAATTTTAAAGTAAAATAATTAAAATAAGGACCAAGGGCAAGCCAGGCGACGAGCCTAACCACTGAAAGCATGAATAGACTTTTTTATGGAATTGGAGCAAATAAACAAGCGGGTCATCTGATAATAACTTATTATTTTATTACACAGACACCCACATAGATTTAGAATGAAAATGCTCCTTATCATATTCATTGACAAATAAATAATAAAAACTACTTTTTAATTTTTTTATTTTAATAGTTTAACTAATAAGTAATAAATAAATAAACTCAAAATTGTAAAATCTAAAATGTAGGAAAAATAAAAAAACGGGCGATAATTCTACAAATGAGGAGAGGATTTTATTATTTACCTGCCACCTGTGACTATTACTGTTGCTTTGGGACGTTGTCTCATACAAACCTAAATATAAAAATATAAAAAATAATGAAAACTAGATATTTATGCTATTATTTATGTATTTTATTTCTATAACCTAAAATTGGGTATTTAATAACGAACATTGGCTGCAATAAAAATGTGTTTATAAAGAAGGATTCCATCTGTTTATTACTTAGATTTAAATTTACACTAATCAATAAAGGTGTCAATAAACAAAAGAACGAAATGAACTGACAAAATTCTCTACTTCAGTTTATATTTATGTTAAATCGTAAAAACTTTACGGTTTCGTGCAAACTGTGTATTCGTGATCAGTAAGTAAAAAAAAATTTGTACAAAGTAGCACTTTTATACCATTAAGTCTTGTCATGTTAATACAATTCATATTCTATTGTTATGACACGAGAAGGGGTAATATTTGGCAATAAGAGTAAGGATAGCCGTGGTTGCCTAGTAGTCATAGCGCTCACTTTAGTTCATAGAACGTGAGTGACCTGGGATTGATCCCCAATGCCTGAAATTAGCAATTTTAAATGCTATTTACCACGTGCACGTGGGTGAATGAAAACACCGTGAACTTCGAGGATATGTGAAGCCCGCCAATCCTCACTTAAGCAGCTCTCAAATATTTGAGAAGAAGGCCTTTACACGGCAGCCTTTTCCAGCTTTAGGGTAAAGATGTCACTGATGAATAAGGATTTCATGTAATCCATGCAAAGTTGTGCGAGAATCTCGTCGGTGGAGATATTTGATAATAAGATAATTTTTAAAGTAAAATAATTAAAATAAGGACCAAGGGCAAGCCAGGCGACGAGCCTAACCACTGAAAGCATGAATAGACTTTTTTTTTATGGAATTGGAGCAAATAAACAAGCGGGTCATCTGATAATAACTTATTATTTTATTACACAGACACCCACGTACATCTGTAACACTAGAGGAGCTGCAGGTCCGTTGCCGGCCTGAAGGATATTAGGGGAGAGAGAAGTGGGCCTTCGGTGGCTTCATTCACCGAACGAAACACTGAAGTACAAAATCCCTCTACTTCACGCCGGAGTTTTGCGAGGCCGTGGTGCTACCAAGTTGAACTGGCCCTTTCGAGCAGCGGCAAAAACGGTCTCGGCTCTACCATGTAGAAGTGCCACTGAAACATTAACATATCATATGAATATTTAGTAGCTGCCGGACAATTTTTTTTTCTTATTTCGCTATCAACTAACAACAATTAATATCTCAGTTTGTAAAATACATTTATCTTATTTAACACAAACAAATCGTGACATTCTGATGCAAATTTTTTTAAATATTAAAGTTATATATTAACCCAAGCGAACTCTACAGTAAATTTCGACACTATAAATTTACATTTAAACTTGCGTACGTAACAGATGCGTACAGCATTTTTGGAATCAACCGCACTAAAATAATTTCCCATTTTACAAATGCATATGATAGTGGTGAATTTAAATGATTTATTATACGATTTTATGGTCGCGAGAGGAAATATGACGATATTAAATAAAATTACATTGAAACGTAATGTGCGTATTGTGGTTGCGTTGATGAAGTTATTTATGTAAAAAAAAAGATGCCCAGCTAGAGACACGGCATATTTTTATACGCGGTAGAGTCAAACGGCGGCTTTTGCTGCTGCTCGAATGAGCCGGATCGTACAGTTTGGTACCACGTACTCGCAGAATACCGACGTGAAGTAGAGGCATCTTGTGCTTCTGTGTTTCATTTGGTGAGTAAGGTAATCGGAGGCCACTCCCCTTCTCGTCCCCCATCTTTTCACTCTCTCTCTAATTCCACACAAATATCTTTAACGGCTGGCAACGTACCTGCAGCTCCTCTGGTGTTGCAGATGTACGTAGATGACGGTAATCACTTACCATCAGATGAACCATTTGCTCGTTTGCCGTATTTCCCATACAACGAGAGCCTTCTCGACGATCTTCTTGTTGAAAATCTAATGTTAGCACATGCGCAGATTATAATGTGTCTTAAAGCGCCTAAACTTATGTGCTTAACGTAGAAAGTTAATGTTCAACTAATAGCTGTAACTAATTTAATCCTATAAGTCTTTTCGCCTAGACCACTAAGGGATTCTATTTATCATTGCACGTATAAAACACAAGTATTTGAATTTTATATTTTAAATTAGAAGATTTCAATAAATTTAATCTATTACAGACTGAATCTATCATTTTATTATATTTGAAATTGGTTTAATGAAATAACTTTTAACTCCGCTTAATCTGACAAGGAATTTAAACAAGACAACAAGAAAATAATATTAAAACAGTCTACGTACGTCACTAGACCAGCATAAGTCCATATTGTTTATTGTTCTTACCATTGGAGCTTAACTCACGACAACGTTTCAGGTGGTGATCCAGTTGCCGTCTTAATGTCCAAGCCAACGATACAAATCGTACTCAAACTCATTGTTGCGAGCCCTCCACATACAGAATCGAACTCACGTCACCTCATTTGGAAGCAGATCCCATAACTGTCGTGACTTTATAAATATTGAACAAAATACTTCAATTCAATCTGTGTCCTAGCTTACCCCTGATTACTACACTACTGCATCGTCTTTTCTATTCTTTGATCTATCGTTCACAATATAAGTGATATTAATTGTAAATGTATGTATAAATTAATTAAAAAAAATATATTTGCATACATGTTGTATATATTATTAGCGACCATTTAATACTATAATGTTAAATTCATTTTATACGCATAATTAGCGTTAGGCAAATCTCGCCAATAGCCAAATGGGTTAGGGTGCGGACTACGAAACATGACGTCGTAAGTTCGAGCCCGCCATTCGACTATTGTCGTGAAACCCACTCCAGATACAAGCTGTAATGCTTAGTTGGAAGGTTAACAGGAATATTAATACTGTTACTTAATAAATATCATTGCTAGTATTCTTTTTATAAAAAAGAAAAAAAAGAATGGCCAGCATTTTTTGACGCTTTCTTGAAAAGAATCATCTCCGGCATTGGAGTTAACAGGCCGATGATGAATCAACGCATGAATATACCCTTCAGTTGGCCCCAAGGTCATTATAATTCTAAGCTTCGGTTTCAATCAGTGAGCGGTTAACGTGACAAGAATGAGCCCGCAGTGGACTCTGCGGTTGAATAACGCGGATCACGTTTTGTGTATAATTTGATTTAGTAGTTGTGTCTACTCTTGAGGCACACGGGAGTCGTAAAATTTGTTGTTTCTACCATTACAGTTCAGGATTCTATTTCTTTTAAAGTGTTATTTATGCTAACAAAAACGGTGAGCAGTGTGTTCAGAATGTTTATCATTATATTGTAAACTATAAGACTTCTATAACACTCCTTATCTGTACCTCCAAATTGGATAAATAGGTAGCCTAGGATCTGGACCTGGGATTTCCTTCTCCTCCATCCCGGGACCACGTGAGAAAATTATTGGATTGGGACGACAAACGAGCTAAACTACTAATACACTTTTTAAAAAGTTATACACGTGCATGTAACATATATCTTCACACAGGAGAGATATATATATAGATAGCCTTCCAATCTATTTCCATTTATAAATCTGAAAATTTGACGTATCGTCATCGTATATTTGATTACAATAAAACAAATTTCTTAGTGTCTGCGAATATCAATCATGTAAACTTAATAACTCAAGCATCGCTCTGTTTTTCGGGCTTCGTCTTTCACTGAATTCGATATAACTATGGTATTATACCGAAAAAGAAATTCTACTAGTATCTGGCTTTTTTTTTAAAAAAAACGTTTATTGCTATGAAACTTTTGAAATAGAATAACCGGAGTGCAAAATTGCTATTGATACACCAACTTGGATAAGGCACCGAGGCTGTGAAGTCCTAAACTTTGCCTGTAATAAACTCAGTAGTTCTCCATTGCTATAAGTTTAATTACAGAGTGAGCTTTACATTCCTTGAGTTTTAATATAAAATGAAGTTGTACATTTCAATTATAATTGGGATTAAGTAATTTTGTAAGTAAGCCGTGGTAGCCTAGTGGTCAGGGCGCTCACTTTAGTTTCAAAGAGCGCTAGTGACATGGGTTCGATCCCCGGTGCCGGCATCACTAAAATTGTTAGTAGCATTTTTAATTTTCCACTTGCTCAGCGGTGGAGGAAAACACCGTGAGGAAACCTGCATGTCTGAGAAATAATAAAAAATATTCTTTCGAGGATATGTGTAGCTCGCCAACTCACACTGGAGCCGCTTGGTGGGCTCTTTCCGGCTTCAAAACCCTCTCAAAATAATTGAGAAGGAGACTTTTGCCCAGAAGTGGCCACTTACAGGCTTCTACTTTACTCTACTTTTTACTCACCATTTCCACATCTAGCACACATTATGAATGTTCCTAATTTTCCCCCTATCTTCAGCTTATTGCTAATTTGTTTGATATAGTACTTCCATCTAGGTTGACCCTTACCGACTCTCCAATTTCTATCTCCTCATTCCACATGTCTAAATCATTTAAAAAATGTATAAAAATTAATTCTCCAATGTATTGTTTGTACTAAAGCCGACGTGAAATATCGTTTATAATATTTATTTTTATCTTGTCTTTTATTGTTACGCCATCAAAATTTTTACAGCATCCGAAAAATGTTATTTAAAAGCATGAACGTTAATAAAAACGTCATTAAGGAAGGTTGATAAAAGGTGATTCCGCAAGTGATGCCGAAGAACTCATTTAATGACTAGAGTAAAAATGTAGCAAGGACATAGATATACACATGACATTATCGTCATTTCATGTACTTAGGCGGACGAGCTTTGCACGGTGTCTTGCAGTGCAGTCGGGCATTATGTCATTTTATCAAGTTTAATTATCTCATCTGTATAGGTAAATTAAAAAAAAATTAAAATAAAAAAAATCATCCAAATCGTTAGAGCCATTTCTGAGTTAATAAACACATATTCTTGTACTCGTGTATACATACAAGAATTAAACGGTTAAAGTATTAAAATATGATACTTTGGTTTTGTACGGATTCTGTTTAAACTCCGGCAAGTCGCTTCTCGCCTCTCCGGTAGATAAAACGTGCCGGATGGTAAACTTCACCGGGTGTCCTATAGAAATTGGTTATAAGATTCTCAAAGTTTCCCCTTAGCGGGTTCTTGAATTCTAAACGGCAACGCACATAATCCTTTGTTGAGTCTTTCATAAAATATTTAGTAATATTATGAGAACACTACAAAATGTTAAAAATATCAAACATCTAAACGTGGTAGAGCCAAGCGGTCACTTTTGCTGCAGCTTGGATGGGCCGGCTCGAACGGGGGGGTAGTCCCATACCCTTGCAGAATACCGGCGTGAAGTAAAAGCACAAGATGCGTGTGCTTTTACTTTTGTTTCGGCGAGTGAGGTAACCTTCAAAACGCCAAAGCACTCGTTCCACCATCTGCCAATTATCTTTATAGGCCGGCAACGATGTACGTAAGCGTCGGTAATCACTTACCATCAAGTAAGCCGCATGCTCGTTAGCCCTCTTTCTCATTAAAAAAAAAACAACAATACGCTTGCTACATAATTTTTAAAAACTATGCAGCTTTGAGTTCAAGAGAGGGGCCGAGTTCATTATGAGAAAAGTTTTTATACTCCTTTAACTCCGCGCCTAAGATAACAATTCAAACTTAACTTTAACTACTATGCTAAATTATTTAATTACAAATCGTTTATTTATACAGGTATGTTTGGTTTGAATGGAAAAAAAATTGGCCTTGGGGTATCAGTACATTGATTTGCCACCCCCTGTTCTTCCCGTGGGTGTCGTAAGAGGAGCCTAAGGGAAAAGCCTTAAAAATCGCAATGATTACCGAGAGATGGCGGGCGACCGCATCGAAAAAATTCCAGTTCAAAATTAAGGATCGCCAATCCATTTGTTGACCGTGACGATTATGGCAAATCCTCTTTTTGGGAGGGGCCTATGTCCTGCAGTGCACACTATACACTGCTATTTACAGATCAGATTAAATAAGTAAGAACTCTATTTTCAAACGACTTATTAAGCAAAACTACAATTTACGTTCGCTCTCTTAAGAAGACTTTTAAACGAAGAAAAATATTTTTGCTATCATATTAATATATATATATATATATATATTAATTAAATAATTATTATATTTTTACTTAAATTGAAATAACATAAAAAAATTAATTATGAACCCAACCAGACGGAAGCCCTTGGCAGGGGAGACCAGACGGCCGAGGGTTAGGGGGAAAGGGAAAGAAACCGGCGAACGATGCGAGCGGTATCAATAAGCACCGCCTTCTGAGCGGTCCGTCATGGAGTCCCAGCCGCCTCAGATGTTCTGAGAGGCTGACTGGGTATTAACCCATTTGTAGACTATTGGAATAATTTCGGTCAGCATACCACCACCAGGTCCACATATTCTTCACAAGCTCGACAGATATCGACAGTGCCATCCCTTAGTATGTATGATAGTTTTTGGTCTTAATAACCTGATCCTGTAACGCACAGACAAAGCCCTCAGTTTCCCCAAAGAGGTCACCGAAACGCACCCAGTTAAGTTAGGCGACGGTATCTACGAAAGGCTCACGGAGAGCCTTGTAGAACCTCCCATGGGGCTCTTTCTCCTTCCATAGGGTCTCCCGGTCGGAGACGCTCTGTACTGCCGGGTCCTTCCATTGCGGGTCCATTGCTCGTTGGCCAAGGATAGAGGGGTAAGCCCTTTATCGCAGCTAAATAAATTATTATCATTACATAATGTATTAATTACATAAAGTCTTAAGGAAGAAAACGCAAACTAAATATTAATAATTAACGCGTCTAAACAAAATAATTTGTATTGAATTTCTTAATGAATTGGTAGAGCCAAAATTAATAAACACAATCTCGATAAATTTTGTTGTATTTGTGTCGAATACGTCAGAAATACACTTTTAAATCCAACCATGCCGACACAAGAAGCTTAAATCGTTGCAAGAACTTAATAATTTATTTCTATGAGTGGAAATAAAATTGCAACGCTTGCTAAATCCATGGCCCGTTCTATTCACTACATCCGCTTATATTGAATCTAACTTGCATAGGTCATCTTGCATAAAGTCTATAAATTTAAATCTGGTGCAATATTATGTAAAAGTTGTCATTTATTAAATTATATCATTCTAAATAATAAATTAAGTGAAGTTCATCATCATCATCATCAAATCCTATCACAAGTCCACTGCTGAACATAGGCCTTCCCAAAAGATTGCCACAAAGCTCGGTCCTGAGCCACCAGCATCCATCGCATCTTCCCGCAACAGGTCGTCACTACATCTCGTGGGGGTCGTCCCACACTGCGCTTGCCTGTACGTGGTTGCCACTCGAGAACCTTTTTTCGTCACGGTTATCAGTCCTGCGAGCCATGTGGACCGGCCCATACCCACTTCAGCTTGCTGCTCATAACGGCTATGTCGGTTAGCCATGTTCCGCTGCAGATATCATCGTTGCAGACTCTATCGCGCAGAGAAACACCGAGCATAGCCCTTTCCATAGCGAGCTGAGCAACATTGAGCTTCCTCATACGGCCTGCAGTCAATACGACCAAGGCCTCCCCCCCCCCTCCGAATGGGTTGCCACTTTGTCGTGGCGTGGGGGGTTATTAACGACGTTAACGTAAGTTTATTGACCAAGCCACGGTTATTACCGTGACTTAGTCTTCCACGGTGAACAAAGAGAAAGATGGCCGACCTGTCTTTACGGGGTTAGTCGCTCCGAGTGGTTGGTATTAGCTTAACACTCTCCACAGCTGAGGTGGAGTCGCGGGGGAAGAGGAGCCGTCCTTCCTATCCTTCACGAAGACAAGATAAATCTCGACGTTTTGGATGCTTTACAGCACCCGAGGTCACGGGGGGGCCTGAGGTGTTTGACGTAATATCATAGGCATAAGACTTTTTTAACACTGCTTTATTTCCTGTAGACAATGAATAAGCAGCTCAAATTTCATCATAATCATTGTAACCAAAAATTATCTAATACAGGATAATTACGGGCTGTGAGAGCCATTCCACCTCAGCCTACATGGATGACAATGCATCTGTAACCTTCTTCGATTCAAGTTATTTGCAGGTCTCCGCTGGCATACCATAATCACTTAACATCTGGTGAAAAGAAAGCTCCTTTGTCATCCCAAAAAAAAAAGTCTTCTATTAAACATAGCTCCTAGTCACAAAAAAAAATGAAGTACTACAGTAAAACTCGGCTTATCATATCTTGTTATCTTTCGTATTGTAATTGTGACAACTACATTAAGTTTTTAGTTGTTATCAATTCATGTTCTTATGTCATTTTGTGTCTAATATTGGTAACATTAAATATTCTAGCTGGCTCAATTCGGTAAACATTATGCGCCATTTTTTTCATTTGCATTATTCATTCGGCATATGTAATTAACCGCGTTTAATTGCGTCGGCAATCAGACATTGAAATTAGGAATTTCATTAGGGAATCATAAGACGAAGCGACATATGCAATGCGACTTTGTCTGAATTAGTTAACGTCTTGACGTTACTGAAGAAATTAATTAAATCATTACAAATTCTCCATTCCCTTTATATTGATCTGAATTTGAAGCGGTTAAGCAGTGCTTTTTATTATTTTTTTTACTAATATCTAACATTTTTCATAATATGTGAATATATCGTTATATGATTCTTCTGATGGCGAAGAAATAGACGAAAAAAAGTCCGTAGGTATCCATTTTTTGATATTTTCTCCAATAATTCGTTAGCAGCAAGGTTTAATAATTATATTGGTTCCTTACAGTATGTTTGTTACGCTATTTAGTTCATAAACCAGCGTCCGTATCCGGAGGCAGTTAAGTCTCTAGCGGCCCCGGAATGTGCAGTCCTGTCTATCTCTACTCGCCTTCAGAATGCTGTTGGTCCTCTCCTGGATCCTTCGCATTAGGGATGCGGTTATCTTACACAATATCGCATTAAAGCAATAAAAATTATGAAAAAAAAAAGTTACAACCCCGCAACTGAAAATAGCAGTTGTCAAAGGTCTTATACGCTATGCCGTAAAACTATTTCACGACAATTTCGTGTAAAGTTAAGTCCCGCATAAATCATGCCATGTTATCTTTCACATCCATATATGGTTTCATTTATTGATAATCTGTCTTGGATATGTTGTGTAAACATGTTATATAAAACACATTATGATTTTATAGTAAAATAACGTCACAAGGTATTTTTGTGATATTGTGTGTATTAATGGTTGGAATTTTTGTAAGGAACCAGAAATTATAAAGTGAAAAAGCACTTCAAACTCTAGTAAGGTCCTCATCCGCTATTTCACAAAATTTCTAGTAACATTATTCCCCGATAAAATCATACCTTCTTATATTTTTTTAATGCTTTTGTTTATCCAAGACACGGTAATCTGTTATAAACGAAACTGCAATCTGAATAATTAAATGGTATGATTTTATAAAGGAAAGACTACACTCGGAATTTTTGTTAATGTAGATAATATAAGGACCCTCTGCAGCCTACAGACCCCAATAATAATTACCCATGTGCTGAAAGCGTTAAAGATGCTAATCATTATATGTTTAACGAGTTTCTAGTGTTGTAGTAGGTACGACACAAGACAGAAGACTTGAAATTTTCAATTTTCATATTTGTATTCTTTCATATCAAGTCACTATATGTACTATCTATGTATGTATGTTTTAAGCGTGGTAGAGCCAAGCGGCGGGTATTGCTGCTGCTCGAATGGGCCGGCTCGACCGGATCGGTATCACGGCCTCGCAGACTACCGACGTGAAGTAGAGGCATCTTGTGTTTCTGCGTTTCGTTCGGCGAATGAGGTAACCGGAGCCCCACTCCGTCCAATCAAGATCCAGCGTCATCCGAGCTTGTCCGACGCAACAAATTGAAATGATAAAAATTACTTGTGGATATTCACGTATTTGACAAATAATGTTAACCATCTATAAAAATATTAATGTAATAATATGTTGATGTTTGACAAAAGAATAAAATGCATTTTAGAACTGAATCCTAAATGGAAATTTTCGATTGTAAAATGCACATTGTGACGCCTACAACAGAGAGCTAATTAAAAGTGTTCATTGTTTATTCTGTATCGACCCACCTATTTCCTCCGAGTTGAAACAAAAGAGTAAAACCAAACAATAGGAAAAATATTTTTTTCTTTGTAAGCATGCTTTGAGAGCGGTTGGAATTTTTGACATTTTTTTTCTTTTATTTAAAATTATTATTTAAAACGTTTGTATTAAAGCCGTATAAAAAGTAAATATAAAGTATATAAAGTTTGTATTATTAAAGTCGATGGATGCAGGTGGCTCAGGACCGAGCTTCGTGGCAATCTTTGGGGGATGCCTATGTTCAGCAGTGGACTTCTGATAGGCTGAAATGATGATGATGGTGATGAAAGCCGTGTGATGTTGATGTTTCTATATCGGATCTATAAGTTAATTTACTATCAGAGTTGTAAACTCGACATTCAATACTGACTAAAATTTAAGCAAAGCTGTAAAGTAAAATTTATAAATTTGTACAATATTTTTATCTGTATACTAAAACATACTATCATACTAGATATATATGTATCATTTAAATATATATATAAGTTCTCACGATGTTATACCCAATACTGGGGTAGTCAGAGGTCTATATATTTTGTACCTTTCAACCCACTTTTATGTTTTTACTTATACTTTTATTTATTAGTGACAACGTGACAGGCGGCGAGCCTGTCGGCGACTTAATTTCCAAGCCAACGATTCAAATCGTACATAAGTTTCGAAAAACTCATTGCTACTGTGACGTTGCTGGTTAGTTTTCACTAGTAATGTAGAATTTAAGTAAGGGTCTAGTAATAATAATTTTAGAGATCACGGAAAATAGAGCCGTGGTAGCCTAGTGGTCAGGGCGCACACTTTAGTATCATAGAGGCTTTATCACTTTAGGCTCGAACCTGCGTACGTCTTGTTTCGCAGTCCGCACCCTAACCCATTAGGTTATTGGCGTCTATCTCAGCTTGAAATAATTGACTTGAATAGAATGATGCTTTTAATTATAATTAGCGCTAAATCTTCTAAGCAAGGTTTGGTGCAAGCCGCTCCTGGGGTTTTTCTCACTAAAATGTAAAGCGCGTTCCCATCACGAATAAAACCGACATATCAAATACACGACGATAAGGCTTTTGTACACGTAAAAATGTCAATATGCATTTTATAAATTACTCGAAACCATAGGCCACGGATTCGTTTTGCACACGTCACAAACGTCTCTAGTCGCTAGAGAAAAAAACAATGTATGTTGTAGAGCCAAGTGTCGACATTGCTGCTCGAATGAGCCGGCTCGACCGTGGTAGTGACGCGGCCTCGCAGAATACCGGCGTGAAATAGAAGCACCTTGTGCTTCTGCGTATTGTACGGTGAGTGAGCTAACTATAGGCCCACTCACCTCTTTCTCGCCCCGTTTGTTAAGGAAAGGACCGTAGGCCATAGCAAAACTTTCGAATCAGCATAAAGAAAGCTTAAAGAAAGCTACTTGGTACTAGGTAATCATAAGCTTCAAAGTCTCTGAAGTCCGTGAGGTTTACGTCACACGAATCGACGACCTAATTCAGCCTCAATGTATGACGTCATGCAGTATGGGTACTAGATAAATAGAATTGGGTACACTACATTAAAAATATTTTACGAGTACAAAAAAAAGCCATGTTCAAAAGAAAGTACGATAGAATCGTCTAATTGTATGTGTAAGTTATTCACATATTTTAGTTCTTTTTTTTACATTTTTAGAGTGTTGCACCCTTACAATATCTCTCCACACCCCGGGTGACTGGCAGAGAATGCCAAGAGGCATTAAGTCCGCCCTTTGTAATACTTTTATAAAAGTATTTAAATAAATATATAGTTTGATGCTGAAATAACTGTCATCAAATCGCTATGTATTTTTAATTAGTAGAGTCTTTTTTAAATACTTTATGAGATTTTAAAAAAAAGTTCACACATATAAACATATTCCGTGTGGCTGTCGGAAGTAAATAATAGCGCCAACCCTGTCTGACCATGGGTGTCGTAAAATGCGACTAATAAACGTCTAACATCTGTACGATATTACCGTGTGGTGGTGGTACAAGAGAATCTGTCATCCCTTCTCGTATCTTAAAAGTAAAAGTCTCGTGTCGTAAAAGCCGACAGAGGGAAAAATTTATGGGCAGCAGCATCTTCCTGCATTAGACCATAAAAAAACTGCGGTTGCCAAACCACTCGCCAAGCGTGGCAACTATGGTAACCCTCCCCCCCCCCCACCCCTATGATGAGAGGTAAATACCGATCTTTATGGCAATCTTTGGCAGCAGTTTAGCCGTGGACTTGCACCAGGATGAAACGATGATGATGATGATGTAAACATAAGTTTAGCTCATAGAGGCATCAAGAATTATGCGATGTGTAAGTATAATCTATAACAGCGGGGTAGACATGAATATGAGACAGTAACAAAAACATAGAGACTGTCACGGTATTTCCATATACCGAAGAACAACGGATTAGGTTAAAAAAAAAAAAGAAAAAATGGACGTGTCCGCTAACCGTTTAAATTTTCAGTGTTAGTCTCTATCTAGATATTTTAAGCGGCTGAGAATATAAGATTATTTGGAAATTCTAAAATTATACGTGGTAGAGCTAAGGGGCGGCTTTTACTACTGCTCGAATGGGCCGACTCGACCGGGTTGGTACCGTGGCCTCGCAGAATACCGGCGTAAAGTAGAGGCATGTTGTGCTTCTGCGTTACCTTCGGAGAGTGAGGTAACCGGAGGCCCACTCCCCCTCCCCTTCCCCCTCCTCATCCTCCATCCCATCTCTCAAATAACCTCAAAGGCCGCCAACGCACCTGCAGAACCTCTGGTGTTGCAAATGTACGTGGCCGACGATAATCGCTTACCAACAGGTGAATCGCGTTGCTCGTTTGCCGCTGTGCCCATGAAAAAAAAAAGATTATCATAACTATGTAGCTATTATCCCAATTTACAATCTGTGCTAAAGCCAATAAATCATCTGTGTCTGAGCTATTTCAACTCAGACAGTTGTTTATCACCGGAGATACAACTTGATCTTCATTTTTATAGGCTAACGTCAAGGGAAATCATTTGTTTGAAGAAGTAGAAATGGCAAACTGGTACTTAAGATAACCAGACATTTTTTTTTTCTCTACAAGTATCTTTACGACTCAGATTCTGAATATCGTCTGTAATCGAATTTTCATTTACATATTTAGTATCGTCCGTTTTCCGCAAATTCGATATCGCGTATTGCACAAGTTGTCCCTGATAATACAACGATGTTATTTTTAGGTCTGTTCATGTCTATCTATAGTTATATACTTGAAATGTCCGCTTGATGACAATAGAATGTCTGTTGGTTTTTCACGTTATAATTATATTATCTTCTTTTTGTTTTGTTGTCTCCAGGTCCCTCACTTGCCGTGCAAAACGCAGAAGCACAAGATGCGTCTACTACTCCACGTCGGTGTTCTGCGAGGTCGTGGTACTACCCCGGTCGAGCCGACCCATTCAAGCCGCAACAAAATCAATCCCACTACCCCACCTTACATTAAAGAGCGCTTTGAGTTTCTTGAGGGTATTCACTGTCGATCTCTTCGCTATGATAATAAGCTTACTTTAAAAATTCCATCCTATAACACTTCCTTCTATTCTAAATACTTTTCAATTGAAGCTGTTCGGCTTTGAAACTCCCTACCACTTCATATAAAGCGTGCGCAACCCCTAAATACTTATAAAAGGCTGGTCAAAGCGCACTTCCTTCCTCCCTAAATAGTTATTCCTTCATCTCTCATTATCTGTTACCTACTGCCTGTACAAGGTTGCCACTCGAGAACATATCTTCTAAAGGTCATAGAAGCGGACAAGTTCTCCAAGCTATGTAGGCTGCCCACTAACATATTACAGGCCAATATCAAACTATGAACTCTGTCTGGTCTGTAATGATAAAGATGGTAATAGATTTAAAGTAATTCACAGCCCACTCTGGAACACTTTAGATTATCAAATAGCAGATGCCGCTCTTTAACAATAGGATACATTGTATCAATGGAACAATTTTGTTTTCAGTTTTGAGATGTGATAATGAAGGTAGCACGAGTTAACTTTGACATCAGGACGTCGAACTCCTCAGTCACCCCGTGATCACGGCTGCTGTAAAGCAATCGAAACGTCGGGAATATAAAAACAAAATTAAACACGATAAAATCCGTAAATAATAGTTTCATTTAAACTTTGATAATATTATATGATATAGAATAGAATAGAAAATACTTTAAGAATCATCAACAAACACCATCCACATTAACAAACATAAATGATAAATAATAAAAATAACTAAAAAAAAGGTTACCCACCTACGTTACGTTACGTTACGATACGTTACGTTAAGCTACCTACGTAAGTTACTAAGTGTGATTCGATCAAAAGAAAGCACAGCGTAAAGTTAAGTTTGCCATTTCAATAAAATTTCCTGTCAGGGTCTGCTGGAAGAAATTTCAATGTATGGAATAAGTAGTGCCCTTGTACTAATACTATATCTTAATGTTTTCATACCTTTTTGTGTGTACATAAATAAATTAAAAAAAAAAGCTACAACAATTACTGCTGTAGAGCTGACGCCTGCCAGTGAGATTAACATATAAGCTGGATTAACAAATTTACAGCATAAATAAAAATTACAAATATTTGCGAGCTTGACAACATAATTATCTAACAATCCAAGTCTATGAATAAACAAATATTCGAATAAGTGAATAAGGGAAGGTATGAAATAGAAGAAATGCTCTTGTATAACTTTACGCAGTGACATTTTTAAAGGATGTTTAATAAATACCACGTATTTTAATTTGAAAGATTTGGCACTGCGCAATAGTGGAGACTGAAGTGGCAATGGGCCGGCCACATAGCTCGCAGAACTGACGACTGTTGAGGGGGAAAAGGTTCTCGAGTGGCAGTCACGTACAGGCAAACGCAGTGTGGGACAACCCCCTACAAGATGGAGTGACGACCTGCGCAGTGGTGCGCAGGTCGTCGGTCGAGCTTCGTGGCAATCTTTGGGGGAGGCCTATGTTCAGCAGTGGACTTGTGATAGGCTGAAATGAATGAAAAAAAAATTGTGGAGGAAGGTTGTTCCACATTACAAAAACTAAACCATGTAATATTGTCTATATATATTAACTAGTGAAACGAGGCTTTACACAGGTAAATTTATGAGTGTATGTAACTATTTTTTAAATAAAATTCCAACAACCAATTTTTTTACTATTTCTCATATTTATGTGAAATATATTTATACTTTACATATAAATATTGCAATTTCTTGCGGATCATTATTTATAGCCAAGTGAACCTAGTCACTGGTGTCATTACATGGGAAATTAAGGATGTAACTAATTATTTCACGACAGCTCAAATGTTGAAACTTTTTGCGGATTTTTTTATTTTGGAAAATAGTAATTAAAAACTAGTCTAAGCAAATCGAATAATTCATCAGATTTACAAAAAGTCATATTTTATTTCTGTACTATAAGTACTATGTGCATTTGTTATACGCGGTCGAATACACGCCGAAACATTGCAAGCCGCAAACTTAGCAACGTCAAACTGGCAAATGCCAAAAATTTGTATCGGAACAACAATCAAACATTCAATTGGACGTCATTTTGAATCCTTGCCAACATCCGATCGACTTGCTAACATTTGATTGCCTCGAATTTGAATTCTGAAGTGCTTTTGCTCTTATATTTTAGTGCAAAAGAAACTTTATAATACAAAACATATGGACGCTATAGTGTATACATCGTTAGCATTAACTGAAATATGTTTTTCTTCTCAAGAGAAGAATATTTATTTATTTATTTATATATTCTTTATGGTGTCCCTAAAAAAAAGAAAGGAATACAATGGGCGGACTTAATCCCTATTGGCATTCTCTACCATTCAACCCTGGGTGAGAAAGAAAACATGTTGGCAGGTTCAAAATAAATAATAAATATAAATTAAATATATAACCCTTACTTACATACTTATAACATACATAATATTCTATACATAAACATATAATACAAACATAAAGAAATTAAATATGGAGAGGAAAATCTCAGATGGCATTTGCCTTCAGATAGTGACGACGGAGCAGTTTTGAAACATTTATTATATATTTATATAGGAAATACAGAAAATACAAGTATTTATTTGTTTTTAAATTTAAAATGTAAAATGTATTCATGCCAATTTATTCCTATCGATGTCGATTTTATTTATTTATTTTGTATATATTAGTGTAGTACAATGTTATCGTAACAATAAAATGTTCTTTAAGTTTATTTAGGCATTAGCATGTAAATTAATATTTAAGCCTCCCACTGTCCAAATAGGAAATTTTTTCCATTAGATTTAAGGTTGTCTGGTAGATATCGCTCTTTATCGATAAGACTTTCTTATTTGAAAAAATTGCACAGAGAAACTTAAGAGGTAGGTACACTCTTAAGTTTCTCTGTACAATTTTTTTGTGTATTTGTGTGTGTACAATGAAGTATTTACATAGATATATAGTACGGTAGTAAATATAAGCATACACATATATTGATATGCCTATTTTCGATTATTTATGTTTCTTCAATATGTTAGGAAAAAGTGTTCTTGTATTTTATAAGTAAATAGTTGCAGTAAAATCTCTTTGATACTTTGGTACTGTTTATACCTGGCTGTTTTGGATATCAATAAATAGATGACATTCAAGAAACAAAGAATAAAAGGTAAAAACGAGTTCACGCCATTTTTCTATTATTTTTCTGTCCGCCAAACCAAGTGCTTACGAATAAATTCAGTACATTTTGAAGTTTTATTATTAAACTGGGAAAAAAGAGACACAAGCCGCGAAAAAAACTAGCGATGTTTATGGACCTATCGCAGAGTCAATAAAAGTAGCACCAAATTGGTTCATGCATTTTCAGTCCAGTAATTTGGATGTCAAAGATCAAGCTCGCTCTGGTCGACCTGTTACGGATAAAGTCGATGCCATTTTTGTAAAAGTGGAACAAGATCGGCATATAAGTAGTAAAGACCAAGCTAGGGGTTGTCTACAGAATAGTTTTAACCCATTTAAAAAGTACAAAAAAGCCCAATATTTAGGTGCCTGAAAAGAAACCTATTCAATCGTATTTTCAATTATCTATTGAAACGTAGTGAAACCGACTGTTTTTGAAATGATTCATCACTGATGACGAAAAGTGGATTAGCCACGACAAGAACGTGCGAAAAAGATCATGATCAAAGGACAGTGAAGCTCCACAGACTATAGCGAAACCTGGATGAACTCTCTATAAGGTGATGCTGTGTGTATGTTGGGATTGGAAGGGCATGAGCTTTTATCGCTAGACAAAACCATCGACTCGGATCTCCATTGCCAACACCTGATGAGACTAAAGCAAGGAATAGAGAAAAAAACGGCCGGAATTGATTAACATCAACATGATGCAGACCACACAAGTCTTTCCCACTCAGCGAATATTGAGAGAGCTTGGTTGAGAAGTGTTATGAAATCCACCATGTAGCTCTGACCTTGCAACCCCAGATTTTCACCGGTTTCAGTCTCTTAAGAATTATTTAGGGTAGTGTTAGGTTAACATCAAGGGTGAACTGTCAAAACTATTTGTCGCAGTTTTTTGATCGGTGGTCCCAAAATTTCTACAGCATAATCCCATTATGTGTACAAAATGGTAACCAGTAATTGAACAAAATGGCACAAATATATTATAATCAAATGTTAATAAGCTATGAAAAAAAATATCTTGAATTTGTATAAAAAATAGGAAAAAAAATTATCACAGCCCTATTACATTATAATATTTTCTCAAATAAATGTTTGGTTTCACAATCTCTGCTATTCAAACTAATAGTACTTTCGTTCTTTTATAATTTTGTTTAATACAAAAAACCTGAAGCTCGAATAAAAGCTTCTATACCTTTTTATATTACCTATTATATAGCCTTTTATTTGAAATCATATTTATTCTTTTGAATTCCATTACTTTTAATGGGACTTCAGTCTGTATTATAAGCACTGAAAATGTTATTAAATCTGTTAAATGCTCTTCTATTCATCAGAAACTAAAGTAAAGTTGCAACCTGTAAATCTCCACTTAAATATCTGAGAGTTTTAGAGACGGCAAGAGCCAGTAACGGTGCTCCTGTGAGTATACAATTCCTCTTAATATTTTAATTTTTCATTATATTGCAGACATGTTCTACACAATATTTTCTTCACCGTCAAGCACGTGGTACATTCATCGCTTAGAATTGCTTTTAACAATTTCAGTGGATCAAACCCAACCTGGATTCTCAACCCCAAATCGCGTATTCAGTGTAATAAAAAAAAAATTGTTAATGATAATAATTGAGCGGCGATCAACTCGGACAGATAACCCTCTTATATATACTATATATAAGAGAGTTATCTGTCCGTACGTACCACTTACGTCCGTACCAGCTTTTAATTGCAACATCATACGCGTGGAGTTCTAGAATCAAATATGTTTTGAAAAGTCTTATTAATAAGTTTAAGTATAAAGTTGCCTTATTTAATTTATTGGTCACTTCGAGTTAAAATAAACCTGTATGGTCTCAAATTCGTGATAGTAAATTTTGACTTTTTTGTTTGATTTTAATTATTTTTACGTTGACTTTGATTTTGCATCAGGAAATGATAAGAATATGGAACGCACGGGGCGTTTTGGATTTATATCGCTCTCGCAGTGGAAACTTCGACATAAAGAATGAACCAAGGAGAAGACCAGGCACCAAGGTAAATGACGGTAGATTAAAAGTAATGGTGGAGGGCGTTCCTTATCAAATAACCAAGGGCTTAGCGTCATGGTTTGACGTTAATGAAAAATATATTAGTATTAAATGGTAATCCATAAACAAAAACGAATTTAAAATATTTATTTCATACTATACTCCATTCAAACTTATCCATTTAATTTTTTTTCAGAAACGGCTAGAGATTATATTAATCTTACTGTGACGTGGTTTTCTAATTGAATTCCTTTATACAATGTCTAATTGCCAACGCAATTAAGATCCCTTCATTTGGCATGCAGCATTTTAATGTAAAAACTGTTTTTCCAAGTATCCATAATTTTGCCTGTAATTTTATCACACCGACATTTGAATAAAGAGAAGTGAATGATTATAATTGTAAGAAATAATAACAGTTTCATGACATCTAAACTCTTGAAATGCGACAAATGCTATAGCAATTGGTGATTTTTAGCCATAAATATATATAATCGGTGGCACAAAGTAAGCAAATTTGGTCGAGTTATTAATAATTTTCACAATTAATCATTCTCCTCGCGCCAGCTACCGGAAAGGTTAGAACACAACCTGCCAGCCATATATACAGATTATTGTAATGTAATTAAAGATATTAAACATGCAAGACCTGTAGTGTTAAGATTTTAGGAGCCCTAAAAATGTTTGCACGGGAACCTGCAAAGTTACATTATACACCTCACGAACTGAACGTTCACCTTAACTTTGAAGCTCGTTCACACTTTAAAGTAATTTTGTAATAGTCAAAAGGCGTAATTCAATACACGTGAATGTAATTTAGAAATGGAATAGCATGAATGCACGAATGCGACGCTTCGCCCGCCACCTGTCGCTAATGGATCTCAGATTGAAGTTCTCGTTTTCAATGCTAATAGCCGGAGATAATAAGTCGCTTCATTTTATATGCCTGAATCAAAACGTTTCATTTCATTTCATGTCAATTGCTTTGAGTGTAGAATACATTTCGTTTGTGTTGTGTTATGGAGCCGTGGTAGACTCAAGGCGCACGCTTTAGTTTCATAGAGCGCGAGTGGAGTGGGTTTAATCCCCGGTGCCGGCAACACTAAAATTGTCAAAAGATATTTTAAATGCTGTATCAACCATGTGCTCGGCGGTGAAGGAAGACATCGCGAGGAAACCTGCATGTCTGAGAAATTATTAAAATATTATTTCGAGGATATGTGAAGCCCGCCAACCCGCACTGGAGCATTTTTAACCTTCATCATAACTATTATTCTATTATACTTATCCTTCCTCCTATCTCCCAAATACCCTTTAAGGTAAGCTCCTCTGGTGTTCCAGAAGTATGTGGGCGACGGTAATCACTTACCATCAGGTATACCTATTGCTCGTTTGCCGCCTTTTATATAAAAAAAAAATATTTTTCGGAAACCATACAATCCATGGAAAAACTACTCATACTACCATAGGTTCTGGGTTAGAGAAAAGGCTGGTATCCCTCGAGTTGAACGTGGTTATCATTTAAAATTTAAAAATGTTTTTGGACGTATCGAGGTGTTTAACGATAAAAAAAAACAATGCTTAAGGGAAAGGAAAAATTTAAAATGAAAAAAAAATGTTGCTTATGTTACGGTCGAGTCCGAATTTCACACACATATTTTGAGCCGTTTCCATTTTTGCGATGGAATTTCTCAGGGGAGTCTTTCATTTTGATGCTCGAATATTTTCTGGCAACTCGGCGGAACGCAAAAGTAAAAAAAAAAACAGACAGGATACGCTGTCAAACGGACGTGAAAAATTTCGAAAATATTTGGGTACAAAAGTTCTGAATAAAATAACTTTGGTTTTGTTACTTTATATGAGTAAGCCTGACCACGTGTCACGATGCTTTGAATAAAAGTAAAGTAAAGTAGCAGCCTGTAAGTGCCCACTGCTGGGCAAAGGCCTCCTTCTTCAGAGAGGGTTAAGCGCTGGGAAGGCGGACCCTTAGCTGGAACGCTGCTCCAGTGTGGGTTGACGGGCTTCACATATCCTCGTAATAATATTTTTATTATTTCTCAAACATGCAGGTTTCCTCACGATCTTTTCCTTCACCCGCTGAGCACGTATTAAATTCATACTTATAATTGCTATTAACAATTTTAGTTGTGTCGGCACCGGGGATCGAACCCAGGTCACTCGCAATAATAAGACTAAAATGAGCTCCCTGGCCACTAAGCTACCACGGCTCCTTGCTTCGAATAAGCCTTGCTAAGATACGATGTCGATTTTGACTCTTAGAATAAATATCTAGACATTCTTCATATCATCATCATCAATATAATTTTAGCCTATCACGAGTCCACTGGTGAACATAGGGCACCCCTAAAGATTCCTAAGGGTCCTGATAAAAGGTTCTGAGCCACCTGCATCCATATCCATCGATTTCCCGCAACACTCTGCAGGTCGTCACTCCATCTTGTGGAGGGTCGTCCCACACTGGGTTTACGTGTAAGTGGCTGCCACTGGAGTTATATATATAATTAGTATTCCTATAACTCTTTGGTACAGATATCACGAGGGCTATATCGCGCTATGGAAAGGGCTGTGCTCGGTGTTTCTCTGCGTGATAGAGTCTGCAACAATGACATCCGCAGCAGAACTAAGGTAACCGACATAGCCGTAAAGATCAGCAAGCTGAAGTGGCAATGGCCCGGCCACATAGCTCGCAGAACTGACAACCGTTGGGGAAAAAAGGTTCTCGAGTGGCAGCCACATACAGGCAAACGTATTAAATTGTTTTTAGATTAAATTTCAAATTGAGAATGATTGCACTAAAAGTTCACCTGAAACAAAGGAGAATTTAGATGCGGAACAAATGCTAGAAAAAGAAAAGCCAAATTTACACAGCAATGTATCTACTCAATCGACGTCTGACATTCACCTGATTGGGTATCTGTATTCGTTAGTACAGAAAATAATTGTATGTTGGATAAAGACTGAACTAGAAATGTGCTGGGTGCACATATAACTATCTTGTGAGATGTAGAGTGAAAGTAAAATAGCAGCCTGTAAGTGCCTACTGCTGGACAAAGACCTCCTTCTTAATTATTTGAGAGGGTTTTCAGAGTCGGAAAGGGCCAGCCACTCTGCTCCAGTGCGGGTTGGCGGGCTTCATACCCTCGAATCTTTAGTGTTCAGCGGCGGATGGCAATACAGATCGTACGAGGATACCGTACCATATCCTTCGAGACTGCAACTGTACTTGCTCTCTTCCACCTCTTGAAATATTATCTGGAACATACATATTAACATTACACACATACGTTCACCGATTCCACGTCCTCCGCCAGTGCGGCACAGCAAAGAAGCTCCGTCAGAAGAGGTTCGAGCTCATTAAACGACAGAAACGCAGAAACGTAAAAACGCAACACACAACCCACATGCAGACTCACACAGATGATTACGAATAGATGTATTTCGATGATTATTGGTATAAGATCGGACGTGAAGCGATAACAACGAAATGCTTTTTCTGCGGTGGGAGGAACAGGAATACACGCATACGCTGGTGTGCCCAGCGTGAGTTCGGAGCGGAGGATCCTGGTGAATACGGCGTGGAGGGCCATAACCTTATTTTGTGAGACGATAATGGTCCTTGAGGAGGCTGCTGAGCAGGATTTATAGAGGGCTAATCACACTAAGAGATGTAACTGCAGAGGTATAAGATTAATTATTTAACAAAATAAAAACAATATTTAATTCTTTCTTGAAATCAGAGTGTTTCTTTTTATTTAATTTAATAATAAAAATATAGTTACAATGGTGATTCATTTCATAGTTATACATTTTTAATCATCGTAAGAAGTAAATGAATGTATTTCCAATTCAAGATAATTTAATTAAAATGAAATCTGTTTCAATTTCAGTTATTTTGTATGCTCCTGTAGTCAGTTCCCATTACTTTAATTATTTTACAGAGACACTTTAAACTAATGAAGTGTTCCCCCAATGGATGTGGTAAATAATTTGGATTTAATTAAACACGGCAAAATATTTGCAAAGCACTTCCACTCCACGGCATTGCAAGCTATGAGGACAACGAGATGCTACCCGGAATAATCTCCCACTTGGTTTATATCATAATATTCAAGTATTAATTATTTTTAATTGAATCCCATAGTACAGAGAAGTACGCTGGTTTTTTTTCTTAAAGTAAAGTAACCTATTAAAATTTAACTATGGCAGAGTTTCCACCTGTGTTTGCTGAACCCAAATCCCACTAAATAGAAGACAAATAGTCACTAGTACTAAGGAAAAGCACGCTTGAGCTTTAATGGAATGTATTTAACCTTTTCTTAGTTCTTTATTGAAAATGTTCAAGACTCACTATAGAAATAGAAAGGCTGGTGATCTGTAATAGATAAATAATTAATATCAAGATAAATAAAGGCCTCTGTAATGTAAAATATAGTTTGTTAGGGCTGAGCAACGAATATAGATAATGTATAAGGAATAAATTAAAATTTAAATAACAACGTAAAATGTATACGACGAACCTAATCTTACTTTTTAAGGTCAACGTTAGTCTATGTTAATAATTAGATTGAACAAAATTACCTGCTACCGAAAGTTAGTTTCAAATTTTACGAGATTCAGCGCTTGCCCTCCTCAAATTAAATAAACTTTTCCAATAAATGTCTATCTTCTTACTGCGCGGATTGTTTTCAGTCGTCTGTGACAGTGGCTGTCTCTAATTTATTATTTCCCGTTTAATTGACTGTATTTAATTTACCTTCATGTGAAGTGCACACTCACACATCACACACATTATCACCACCATCGAAAACTTTACTACCTATCACAAATCAACCGTTGAATATAAGCTCCCTGCAAAGATTGCCACAAGGCATTGACTTAGTACCTATATGTTTTTATGATTATAGTTTGCTTGTAACCGCGGTAGTGATAGTTTCATAGAGCTCGAGTGACTCGGAGTTGATGGTTCCCAGCACCACTAAAATTGGTAATAGCAATTTAAGTGCCGGATTCACTACGTGCTCAGCGGTGAAGGAAAACATCGCGTGGAGACGATCCAGCGTGGCGGACTCTTCCCGGCTCAAAGACCCTTCCAGATATTTCAGTTCAGCTATGCGAATTTACAGGTTGCTTCCTTACCTAGTTTTTTAAACGTGGAAGAGCCAAGCGGCGGCTTTAGCTGCTGCTCGAAAGGGCCGGCTCGACCGGATTGATACCACGGCCTCGCAGAATACCGGCGTGAAGAAGAGGCATCTTGTGCTTCTGCGTTTCGTTCGGTGAGTGAGGCCCATACCCCCTCCCTATTCCCCTCCTCTTCCCTCCCATCTCCCAAATATCGCCACCAAAAAAGGACCGGCAACGCACCTGCAGCATCTATGGTGTTGCAGATGTATATGGGCGACGGTAATCACTTACCATCAGGTGAACCGCTAACTCGTTTGCTGTCTCTTCCATAAAAAAAAACCTTTTGTCTGTACAGTTCCCGTTGTTGGAAAAAATACTGAAACTAAAAATCGTGATAATTATTTGGAAAAAATAATGTAATGCAATGTGAAACCGCGCCGGAAAATTTTAGAAAAAATTAACTTTAAAACATTAACATTGTAGTCCACACAAATACTAGTCCCGTGCAATCGAACCCGCGACCCATAGCGACGCAGCTAAACGCTTAGCCACTACGCCACCGGGCCTTCGAAATTGTTATCGTATTGACTATAATATTCAGAGAGTTACGTAAGTTAATCGAAATTTACCAGCATCATTAAAACAAGTCCACACTTTATTTACGTACATTAGGCCTTCCCCAAAGATTGTCACACAACACGATCCGCATACCGCTGCTCGGTTCCGTAACTCACCATTGGCGACATAGTTTTTATGACAGACTAACTTGTCTGTCATAAAAACTCGTCTCGTCGTCTGATATCTAGATCGTGGTTGGAATTACGTAGTAGAACACTTTCCAAGTCAATCTCTGTCATTCTTTCTTCTAGAACATAAATATTTTTTGCATCAATATCCACTTCTTTTTCTGTTTCGTGCACTGTGAAATATGCAGTAGACGTTATAAAATTACCAGCAATATTGTAAATAAGAAAACGGCAAAATGAAAATGTAACAAATGCAACAAAGTTTTTTGTGCTAGAGAACCCTAGACGCTTGACTTCCAGAGAGCGGTGTTATAGGCTTGTCGCAGTGGACAATGCTCTCTGACACGGTCGTTTTCAACTCAACTCAATATTTTGTGCAATAGAATTGAATAAGCTACTATGCGATAGTGGGATTCCGTTTTTGGATAGGCTATCATGTTCTTGAATTGAATGTTTATTTACACTACCCGATTATTTTTATATATCACGATAAAAACGTCTGAAATCAACTGAAACAGGTAAGGCGAAATATTAGAAGACGGATAACGATGAAGGGATCGCCCACCGATTACCTGCACAACAAAGATACGAAATCGCGAACTGTGGCGATTTCGAACTTTTATTTCGAATTCGGATTGATACAATTTTCAATTACCAGATGGGTTTTATACATAATTTATTTGTTCTGAAAAGAAACTCAGAAGCACATGACGCCGGTATTCTGCGAGGTCGTGGTACTAGTACGGTCGAGCTAGCCCATTCCGGCAGGAGATAATGCCATCGCTTAGCTCTACCTCGTTAAAACAATAACATAAGTACAAAACAAAAAAAAAATATCGGTACACACACATGCAAATACAATCAATACATACATACAATACCACATATGAATACACAAATATACACACCCAGCCACTCACACAGAAACACACACTCGCACTTACTTTTTAATAATAACGCTTTTCACATAATTTAACATTCTGTTTTCGAATAAACACAGAATAAATTTATGGGAGAGCTGAGTCTCCCGGGACAGGCATAATATGCTGAAAATGAGACTTCAGCCAAAGTTCATTATTAACGAAGACCTTTGTAAAATAAATAATAAAACTCATTTAACTTATTTTACGAGTGGGTAGAGTTTTATCATAATGAGTGTTGTAGATGAACGTATCTTTCAAATATTACTGGGGGTTTTTCTCGGGCTTCCTTTGTCGGTGCTGCGTTGTGGCTATTTGTCTTAAGCGGCATTATTATAATGAGTTGAAGAAAAGTTTAGTATAAACTAGAGATTGAAACGATTTTATGCACCAAAATACTATAATATATTTTAACATACGATTGTAAGGTGTTAAGGAAATTAATCACCTCTTGCTTCAAACGCAAACCTTATTATAGTGTAACTAATTTCTGTGTAGCATCAAAAGAAATTGTTTTGTTACGATACGTGGAAGGTAAAATCGGCGGTGCTCAACTGCGCAGGAGATATTATAGTGCCGTGAACGTACGCGCATAAGCGCATTTACATAAATTTACCGTCCCTTATTCGATGATTATAAGATCGGGGGGAAGGTACAGATGCAGCGCCAGAGGAACGGAGACTAACACAATACAACCTATAGCATCATTAAAAAAGATAACAAAATTATGAAGCCAGAACAAAAATAAAGTGCAGCAGTGTCTAAGGTATGTATGTTTTTCACGCCTTGTTCCCAACGGGGTAGGCAAAGACAATCTTCTTCCTCTTGCAACGGTCCTGAAATACGTATTTCGCTTCTTCCACTTTCATTAATCTTCGCATACATGCTCGTTGGCTTAGAGTACTCTTGACCTGGCCTTTTTCCAGAACGTCTCCGATTTGATCGTGAAATGTTCGCCTAGGTCTTCCTCTCCCGACCCTCCCATTTACACTCGCCTCATATATTTGTTTCGTCAGCCTACTTTCATTCATCCTCTCCACATGTCCAAACCAGCTCAGCATCCCTTTCTCAATTCATGTCACTACATCGTCTTTCACGCCACAACGCATTCAGATCACATCATTACGCTACGTCTAAGTTACGTTGTGTGATATATTATGATCGCTAATCCTCAGATGTGTTGCCATCAAATGTCATGATGCTGAGGAAGAAGAAGGAATGAAGACTGCGAAGAAGAGTTAATATCGTAGTGTTTGGTTAAAACTTTAAAGCTGTGTAAAGTGAAGTTTGTATACTACTTCGCAGTTGACAAACTTTAGTTATGAAAGTTGTAGCCGTGAGAAAAATGAACCAAGGAGCCATCTCCATTGTGCACTTATGTTAAACAATAAAGGCTCATTCATATAACGGCTAGTATAAATGTCAGCGAAAGATCGCTTGGTCCTTCACTGCAGGCCGTATGAGGAGGCTCAAAGTTGCTCTGCTCGTTATGAAAAAGGCTATGCTCGGTGTTTCCCTGCGCGATAGATTCTGCAACGATGATATCCGCAGCAGAACGAGGATAACCGACATAGCCTTTAGGATCAGCAAGCTGAAGTGGCAATGGACCAACCACATAGCTCGCAGAACTAAAAAACGTTGGGAAAAAAGGTTCTCGAGTGGCAGCCACATACAGGCAAACGCAGTGTGGGACGACCCCCCACAAGGTGGAGTGACGACCTGCGCAGTGTTGCGGGAAGTCGATGGATGGAGGTGGCTCAGGACCGGGCTATGTGGCAATCTTTGTGGGAGGCCTATGTTCAGCAGTGGACTTGTGATAGGCTGAAATGATGATGATATGATCTTATGTATTACAACAAATTTTAGATAAATGTACAAAACAGAAAAATTATTCGTCTGTGACTTGCGCCTATCCAGGATCGAAGATCAAGGGCCTATGTTCAGCAGTGGACTTGTGATAGACTGAAATGATGATGATAAATAGCCAGCCAATCGCTGGTGTCTTGCAATATCAAGAGCGATAACAATCTCACGACTGTCACGGCAGATCGTGAAAACGAAATAAAGCAGGGAAAAGAAAACTATTTAGTATTAGGTACGTCAACTCCCAACTATGGCTCGTTTCTGGTATTTAAGAGAACACTATAAATTTGAAATGAAACTACAATAAACAGATTTTATCTTTTATTTTATTGCAATTTTGTTTTCTATATTCGGTCACGGGGGGAACTGACTTAGACGTCCAGATGTCATAGTCAACACGGGCTACCTATAGCTTTTAATTATTAATTTTGGTCCGATCTGAAACCCAGAATGTGCTCACAGTATCTTGAGGTCGTGCAGTGGTATGCATGGTTATGGATTTTTTTTTATCTATTTAGGACGACGTTGATGTAATTAAGTTTTCATTTTATTTGCTTAAGTTATTGTCATTTCATTTATATGTCCGACGTCTAATAAATTACTGCTTTTATTAGAAATTTGTGTAATAAATGATAAATTTAAGTGTTAAGTATTGTTAATATACTTTGAATAGTTGTTACCTATTCAAAATACATTATCAATTTAACCATTCTGTTTTTTTTTACCAAACTTTTTGTTCAGTTTCATTTACCAAACATTCTGAATGGATTTTTTAAAATTATCTTACTTATTAGAAAGGCCACTTTGATCACTGACGAGCCTTCACGTCTTAAAATAGTTTTTTTTCCATAGTTATAGTCATCGGCCGCATTTTTTATTATGAAAATGAGAACAACTGCGATAACTAAAAAATTCGATACCGTATTAAACAAATAGAGACTTCCTAATGTATGTAGACGTACTTTAAATTTGAAAATATAACCACGGTCGAATGTACGAGCCGGAAGTGACCCCGGCGGATGCCGCCGGCTACATCTGGCCAGTGGCGTCACTCACCGGAAGTCCGCCATTCAGAATACCCGACGCAATTCTCGAAAAATTTCTACATTTCACCATATTTTTTATACATTTCGCAATGTCGCAGCGGATCCTAATAATGTTATATATGGGAAAGTATGTAGGTTTGAATAGATTTAAATGAATTCTAATTGAGAGCGTATGTTGTGTACTAAGACAATAAATACTCTATATCTCAAACGACAAATCCTTTATGATCAAATTTAATATTATAGCGAAGTAATCGCTGGTATTATAATTTGGGAGGAGTGGGCTTTCGGTTACCTAACTCACCAAAAAAAAATAGAGATGCAGTAGATGCCTACATCACACCGCTATTCTCGAAGTACTACCCGGGTGAAGCGGGCACATTTGAGAACCGAGAAGGTCCCACCGTGCTGCTCCTAGAAATGATATTTTAAAAATAGCTATTAACAAGTTTAGTGGAGGCACCGCGGCTTCGAACCCAGGTCGCTCGCGCTCTATAAAACTAAAACGATCCGCCCTGAGCACTGGCCTACCACGGCTCTTGAATAATACAAATTTGTGAATTATATGAAAATGATCTTCGAATTATTAATCCGAGAAATTAGAGAGTATTTGAATAGAAGCAATTACCCATGGCTCGCTGTCTGACACAGTTAATACAATATCTTGTAATATGCTAACAAGGACGTTTGTGGACGACAGCTGTCGTGCATCACAAGTCGAAGTACGAGCAGAATAAGTTAATGAAAATTGCACAATTACAAAATTTCCCTATTACTCATCTTCGTCCTTGCCTGCGTTTCATAAAAAAAGTAAAATAAAGTAGCTGTCTGTATGTGCCCAATGCTGGGCAAAGGCCTCCATTTCAAATATTAGTTTATTGTCATAAGAATTTGGACCAAAAACTATGAATTCCCTGACTAGTGCTAGGTTAAGAACCTGTATTACAGAGGTCAGTGTCTTCTCCCAAGTTGATTAACAATAATAATTTCTTATAACAACAGCTAAAATAGTAGAGATATTAGTACAGTTACAAGAAAAAAATAAATTAAAAAGTAACTTAACGAATGCTTTGAACATATATATATATATATATACTGATATCGTCTGTGTATGTGTGTGTGTGTGTGTAATGAACGAACAACTACTTTGTGATTCGCAAAATGAGTTTTTCTTTATGAATATTAATTTAATTATTGTACAGTTTATTGTGTTAGTTATTGAACAGAATAAATCTGCTCACTGGATTAAGTCCTCTGTTTGCTCATAGTCTGAATGTAAGGAGCCATGTTCTCATTTTTCTTATCAAATTATGTACTGTGAGTGGATATGTATTGAGTCTCCGATTTATTTTGTTGTATAAACACTTAGACAAATGACCACGCCGCCGCCTTGCAGTTGCTGTGAGATACTTAAAAGGTGTGTGGATGTTAGGTATTGTGCGTTTTCCGTTATTTGGAATACATACATTTGACGAACGGTAAAAACTCGGTATCTTTCATAAAGTAATCTCGTGGAAAATCTATAGTGATTGAAGGTCATAACTTTGAGCGACTATCAGAAGGCCCGCCATGCTACTCCAGTGCAGGGGACTTCACATATCATCGAAATAATATTCACTTCCACGTAGAGTACGTGGTAAATACACCACTTCTATGAAACTTAAATGAGCACCTGATCACTAAACTACCACGGCTCTTGAATAATACAAATTTGTGAATAATATGAAAATGATCTTCGAATTATTAATCCGAGAAATTAGAGAGTATTTGAATAGAAGCAATTACCCATGGCTCGCTGTCCGACACAGTTAATACAATATCTTGTAATATGCTAACAAGGACGTTTGTGGACGACAGCTGTCGTGCATCACAAGTCGAAGTACGAGCAGAATAAGTTAATGAAAATTGCACAATTACAAAATTTCCCTATTACTCATCTTCGTCCTTGCCTGCGTTTCATAAAAAAAGTAAAATAAAGTAGCTGTCTGTATGTGCCCAATGCTGGGCAAAGGCCTCCATTTCAAATATTAGTTTATTGTCATAAGAATTTGGACCAAAAACTATGAATTCCCTGACTAGTGCTAGGTTAAGAACCTGTATTACAGAGGTCAGTGTCTTCTCCCAAGTTGATTAACAATAATAATTTCTTATAACAACAGCTAAAATAGTAGAGATATTAGTACAGTTACAAGAAAAAAATAAATTAAAAAGTAACTTAACGAATGCTTTGAACATATATATATATATATATATATATATATATATATATATATATATATATATATATATATATATATATACTGATATCGTCTGTGTATGTGTGTGTGTGTGTAATGAACGAACAACTACTTTGTGATTCGCAAAATGAGTTTTTCTTTATGAATATTAATTTAATTATTGTACAGTTTATTGTGTTAGTTATTGAACAGAATAAATCTGCTCACTGGATTAAGTCCTCTGTTTGCTCATAGTCTGAATGTAAGGAGCCATGTTCTCATTTTTCTTATCAAATTATGTACTGTGAGTGGATATGTATTGAGTCTCCGATTTATTTTGTTGTATAAACACTTAGACAAATGACCACGCCGCCGCCTTGCAGTTGCTGTGAGATACTTAAAAGGTGTGTGGATGTTAGGTATTGTGCGTTTTCCGTTATTTGGAATACATACATTTGACGAACGGTAAAAACTCGGTATCTTTCATAAAGTAATCTCGTGGAAAATCTATAGTGATTGAAGGTCATAACTTTGAGCGACTATCAGAAGGCCCGCCATGCTGCTCCAGTGCGGGGGACTTCACATATCATCGAAATAATATTCACTTCCACGTAGAGTACGTGGTAAATACACCACTTAAAATTTTACAATTTTAGCGCTGCCGGCACCGGGGATCGAACCCAGGTCACTCGCGCTCTATGAAACTTAAATGAGCACCTGATCACTAAACTACCACGGCTCGTACTCACGTTATGTACAAAACGTAAATGCGAAATAACGTACTATATTTTATTTGGAGGCCGACGGTTTCACATTTTGTTACTGGACGTTTGAAATGAATGACCTTGCTTGAATATTTTAGTTCTCTATAAGTGTTCTGTGTATGTGTGACGAAGAGGCGGTTGCAACAAACTTCAAGCATATACTTTTTTTTTATTTGGTACATCAAAGAGCCAGATATTGCGTGTCCACAATTTTGTTACTGGACGTTTGAAATGAATGACCTTGCTTGAATATTTTAGTTCTCTATAAGTGTTCTGTGTAAGTGTGACGAAGAGGCGGTTGCAATAAACTTCAAGCATATACTTTTTTTTTTATTTGGTACATTAAAGAGTCAGATATTGCGTGTCCACAATTTTTTAACGGACCTCTACTTCATGCGTTTATTGTATAATGAAAGGGTTGTGAGCAAAAAAGGAAAAAATTAAAGTGAAAAATATATTAGTTAGTTAACATAACATTCGCGTTAAGTAATTCATAATTCGTTCTTTAAAATTACAAGTCGTCTAATATTGTATATTTATTATAATGGTGTTATTAATATGTTAAGATTACCTTATACGCTATGATTGTGGAAGCGGTGTTCTTTTTCGAGGATGGCTGGTGGCTCCGACGCGGGACCGACGCTCTAGGAAGTCTCCAGTCTACGATCACATTCTAGATCGCCAAAACCATTTCTTCAGATTTTACGGACCTCAAACCCGGGCAGAAGAACACCGATTCCTGGCAAGGATGATTCATGAGGCTATTGAAATCAAAAAACATCCTAATTTCAATAGAGAAGATGCTGGGCTGGGCTGGGTGTTACCACCTGCTTAGGATCCTGCATAAGTAAAATTAAATCTTAAACCAAGCATAACACTGCACGAACTCAAGGTACTGTGAGCGCCTTTTGCATGGATCGGACCAAAGATTGATAATCAAAAGCTGAAGGTAGCTCGAGTTAATTTTGGCGTCAGTACGTCTAACACCTCAGTCCCCCCGTGACCACGATCCCACTGAAGCACTCGCAAAGTCGGGAATATGTAAACTAAAAATAAACGCGATAAAATCCATTAATAATAGTTTCTTTTCAAATGTGTAGTGACCGCGTGAATATTAGCAATAATTATAAAACATATTTCACAACAATTCCGTGTTATGTATACGAATTCTTGTATTGTCTTATTAAGGAAATAATGTTAAAAGATAACACTGTATGATTTATTAGGTGATTGATGTCAGGCGGTTTTTTTTTAAATTGTTTGCGGTACAACGGTTATGGCATTAGGTATCTTACTTTGAAATAATTGACTGATTATTTTTGTTAGTTTTAAAAACTATAGTTGTGTCTTATTAGGACTAGTTACACTAGAAGGGTGCTTTCATGTTACAGAATTCACTAAATATTTTGCTTCGCAAAATCTCAAACGCAAGTCCGTAATTTTCCTACCATTTTCTAATAATCAGAATGGTGTAGTCCATTGTTACAATTTTAATATTATATAATCTGGAAAGATGTTAACTGCTTATAACTACATAGAAGCAAAATTCCATCCGATCTCATCCCGTGGGTGATACATTCCGAACATAAGTTCCTAATCGATTTCTAAACTAAATTCTATTCTATTAAAATTAGATTTGCCGTTGATACGGCAAGAAGAATTTTGATGAATGAACTTGAATGAAAAATAAATTGATGTTTATTGATAAAAAAATAGATTTAAAAAATATCAAAGTAATTAAAAATAAACTGCATTGAAACAAGCGGCGGCTTTTGCTGCTGCTCGAATGGGCCGGCGGAACCGGGTTAGTACCACGGCCTCGCAGAATACCGGCGTGTAGTAGAGGCATATTATGCTTCTGCGTTTCGTTCGGTGACTGAGGAATCTGGAGGCCCACTCCCCCTCCCCAACCCCCTCCACATTCTTCCTTCCAACTCCGTTTATTTTTTTTTATTTTTTTTTTCCTTTTTTTTCCCGGATGGAAAATGCTGTTACGCATAACTGGGTTATGTCGGACTCAATCCCCTGAAGGAGGACCATACCGACTAAAAACCATCCACACGCTGTTAGCCCGGAGGCTTTCACAGCCTCATCTGAATTGACTCGCGAGCAGATTGGCCCGCGAGTTTGGCGGGATGACGATTTACTTTAATGGCGCGCGGATTTATACGCGGAAGGATAAGACAAAAATAGTGGTGCGGAGACCGGTGAACCCTGACAAACCGACACGACAGAACCCGATTGTGAGACACTCAGGCAAAGTGTATATGGCTGCTTCTAACCCTTGGGGTGAGCACACGTATGCGCGGGGCGAAGTCGCAAACGGGACTGCTGCGCAGCGTGCGCGGGACACGGACGGCACTCACTAGTAATGGCTCGCGATTGAACGCAGGAAAAGTGGTAGAGTCGAAGTAGGGACCCGCTGATGCGGGGCCACTAACGACCCATTGCGAACTAATGACTCATCCCGCTGCGAAACACTCCGGCACAGTGTTTATGGCTGCTCAAACCGAGGGCGAGCACACGTATGCGGGAGGCTAATAGTGGCGTGAAGACCTGACAAACCGACACGACAGAACCCGATTGTGAGACACTCAGGCAAAGTGTATATGGCTGCTTCTAACCCTTGGGGTGAGCACACGTATGCGGAGCGAAGTCGCAAACGGGACTGCTGCGCAGCGTGCGCGGGACACGGACGGCACTCACTAGTAATGGCTCGCGATTGAACGCAGGAAAAGTGGTAGAGTCGAAGTAGGGACCCGCTGATGCGGGGCCACTAACGACCCATTGCGAACTAATGACTCATCCCGCTGCGAAACACTCCGGCACAGTGTTTATGGCTGCTCGAACCGGAGGCGAGCACACGTATGCGCGGGGCGAAGTCGCAAACGGGACTGCTGCGCAGCGTGCGCGGGACACGGACGGCACTCACTAGTAATGGCTCGCGATTGAACGCAGGAAAAGTGGTAGAGTCGAAGTAGGGACCCGCTGATGCGGGGCCACTAACGACCCATTGCGAACTAATGACTCATCCCGCTGCGAAACACTCCGGCACAGTGTCATGGCTGCTCAAACCGAGGGCGAGCACACGTATGCGCGGGGCGAAGTCGCAAACGGGACTGCTGCGCAGCGTGCGCGGGACACGGACGGCACTCACTAGTAATGGCTCGCGATTGAACGCAGGAAAAGTGGTAGAGTCGAAGTAGGGACCCGCTGATGCGGGGCCACTAACGACCCATTGCGAACTAATGACTCATCCCGCTGCGAAACACTCCGGCACAGTGTTTATGGCTGCTCGAACCGGAGGCGAGCACACGTATGCGCGCGGGAAGATGGAGGCGCGGAGACCGACGACCCTGACTAGATCTACGCGACAAATACTGAGTACGAGACACTGTGTCATGGCTGCTCAAACCGAGGGGCGAGCACACGTATGCGCGGGGCGAAGTCGCAAACAGTACCGCCGTGCAGTATGCGCGGGCGACGGGCGGCACTCACTTTAATAACACGCGGACTAAGACGCGGAAGGACAATAGGGCCGAGTAGGCACCCGCAGGTGCGGGGCCACTAACGACCCATTGCGAACTAATGACTCATCCCGCTGCGAAACACTCCGGCACAGTGTTTATGGCTGCTCGAACCGGAGGCGAGCACACGTGTGCACGGAGCGACGGCGCAAGCGGGACTTACTCCGTTTATGGACGTTGCCGGCCCTTAAAGGGAGATGGAAGGGTGGTACATGGGCGACGGTAATCACTCACCATCAGGTGAACCGTTTTGAACAGTTAAGACCAATTGTTTTCGAACTTGAATTCGTATTTCGAGCTGTCGAATCGGCCGTTCAACTGTTCACTTTAACAATCTAATACAAGCATTGTGATAAATAGCATATTCATTATTTAAAAATGTAAATAACCTTCGAGGAAAAATCGTTTCAGTAATTATAAATGATCATCGATCGGTATGTGATTGAATAACAATTCGTCGAGAAATTGAACTGAGTTCGAATGTATTCAATAGATATTCAAAAGGCACTCTGCTTTCAAAGGGTTTGTTTCGTAACGTTGAAACAGAATTATTGAATATAGTCCCTCCATTGGGATCTTTCAGTGGAGTGTCGAAGTCGTTGAGGTTTTGTGGCTCCAATGATAATTATAGCGGATTATAATTTAATGTAAAATAAATATTTGCTAAACCGAAAAGCGTATCAACATCAATGGCGAATACATCTCTTCAATTTGCCGACGACATAGTCATTAAGACAGGATCGCTGAAAGAGCTTAGCACTATGCTCAATGACCTCAATAGTATCTACCCATAGGTTGGTCTTAAGATGAACATGGACAAGACGAAGATTGTCGGCTGCTGTTGGGAACTCTATACTCTAAGTTGTCAATGAATACTTAGTATAAAAGGTCAAAGCTATGACCCAGAGGTCATTCGACGAATCCAACTCGCCTGTGCAGCGTTCGTTAGTCTATGTCTTCTCGTCGTCTTTAACTATGTCTGTGTGTTGCCAGTGATGATTTATGGAACTCAGACTTGGTCTTTTACTGTACTACTGTAGGTCGTATGAGTAAGCTCGAAGTTGCTCAGCGGGCGGTGGAACGGGAAAAGCAATAAAGATCGGCTATCCCAGTTCTACTGCGGATCATCCACTACAACTCTCAATGGAGATGAAAAGGAAACTGAAGGGATAAGCAAGCTGAAGTGGCAATAGACCGGCTACTTTGCTCACCAGAACTGACGCCAGTTGGGGAAGAAAGTTTCGTTGGGGAAGAAAGGTTCTCAGGTGTCAACCTCGTACAGGCATACGCAGTGAAGGCTCCCCACAAGACGGAATGACAATTTGCACAATGTTATGGGAAGTCGATGGACACTGGTGGATCAAGGGTGTGCTTTGTGGCCATTGTCATTGGGGGTGGCCTATGTTGAGCAGTGGACTTGTGACAGGCTGCAATGTTGAAAGAATAGAGAGCTATGAAAGGAAAAAGCCTTTTATTGGGTACGGATAAAGGGATTATTACTCTACTTTACTTTCGATTAATGAAATTCACTATTCTTGATATTATGTGTAATTCTGGTTAAATATAAATCGTCTTGTCATACGATTTACGATACAATCATATGAGGTGAGCAGAAATTACGTATTTCCTTTAGCACGATTCAACGTAGCAAAACTGACTTACGTTATTTGAAATGCCACATGATTTTGCAGATGTTCTTTGCAAATTTAAAGCGCCAATAGTCTAATGGGGTAGGGTGCGGACTGCGAAACATGACGTCGCAGGTTCGAGTCCACGATTCGACTATTGTCGCGAACCAAATACAAGCTCTAATGCTTAGTCGGAGGGTTAACAGGAATATTAGTAATGTTAGTTAAATAGCCTTGCTAGTATACTTTTTAAAAGAAAAAATTGGTCGTGACAAGCGGCGGCTTTTATGACCTTGCAGAATACCGGCATGAAGCAGAGGCATCTTGTGCTTCTGCGTTTCTAACTCCGCCTTCCCATTATTCCTCCTGTCTCCTAAATAACTCGCGAATACGCGGGAAGATGGAGGCGCGGAGACCGACGACCCTGACAAGATCTACGCGACAAATACTGAGTACGAGACACTCCGGCACAGTGTCATGGCTGCTCAAACCGAGGGCGAGCACACGTATGCGCGGGGCGAAGTCGCAAACAGTACCGCCGTGCAGTATGCGCGGGCGACGGCGCAAGCGGGACTTACTCCGTTTATGGACGTTGCCGGCCCATAAAGGGAGATGGAAGGGTGGCACATGGGCGACGGTAATCACTCACCATCAGGTGAACCGTTTTGAACAATTAAGACCAATTGTTTTCGAACTTGAATTCGTATTTCGAGCTGTCGAATCGGCCGTTCAACTGTTCTCGTTAACAATCTAATACAAGCATTGTGATAAATAGCATATTCATTATTTAAAAATGTAAATAACCTTCGAGGAAAAATCGTTTCAGTAATTATAAATGATCATCGATAGGTATGTGATTGAATAACAATTCGTCGAGAAATTGAACTGAGTTCGAATGTATTCAATAGATATTCAAAAGGCACTCTGCTTTCAAAGGGTTTGTTTCGTAACGTTGAAACAGAATTATTGAATATAGTCCCTCCATTGGGATCTTTCAGTGGAGTGTCGAAGTCGTTGAGGTTTTGTGGCTCCAATGATAATTATAGCGGATTATAATTTAATGTAAAATAAATATTTGCTAAACCGAAAAGCGTATCAACATCAATGGCGAATACATCTCTTCAATTTGCCGACGACATAGTCATTAAGACAGGATCGCTGAAAGAGCTTAGCACTATGCTCAATGACCTCAATAGTATCTACCCATAGGTTGGTCTTAAGATGAACATGGACAAGACGAAGATTGTCGGCTGCTGTTGGGAACTCTATACTCTAAGTTGTCAATGAATACTTAGTATAAAAGGTCAAAGCTATGACCCAGAGGTCATTCGACGAATCCAACTCGGCTGTGCAGCGTTCGTTAGTCTATGTCTTCTCGTCGTCTTTAACTATGTCTGTGTGTTGCCAGTGATGATTTATGGAACTCAGACTTGGTCTTTTACTGTACTACTGTAGGTCGTATGAGTAAGCTCGAAGTTGCTCAGCGGGCGGTGGAACGGGAAAAGCAATAAAGATCGGCTATCCCAGTTCTACTGCGGATCATCCACTACAACTCTCAATGGAGATGAAAAGGAAACTGAAGGGATAAGCAAGCTGAAGTGGCAATAGACCGGCTACTTTGCTCACCAGAACTGACGCCAGTTGGGGAAGAAAGTTTCGTTGGGGAAGAAAGGTTCTCAGGTGTCAACCTCGTACAGGCATACGCAGTGAAGGCTCCCCACAAGACGGAATGACAATTTGCACAATGTTATGGGAAGTCGATGGACACTGGTGGATCAAGGGTGTGCTTTGTGGCCATTGTCATTGGGGGTGGCCTATGTTGAGCAGTGGACTTGTGACAGGCTGCAATGTTGAAAGAATAGAGAGCTATGAAAGGAAAAAGCCTTTTATTGGGTACGGATAAAGGGATTATTACTCTACTTTACTTTCGATTAATGAAATTCACTATTCTTGATATTATGTGTAATTCTGGTTAAATATAAATCGTCTTGTCATACGATTTACGATACAATCATATGAGGTGAGCAGAAATTACGTATTTCCTTTAGCACGATTCAACGTAGCAAAACTGACTTACGTTATTTGAAATGCCACATGATTTTGCAGATGTTCTTTGCAAATTTAAAGCGCCAATAGTCTAATGGGGTAGGGTGCGGACTGCGAAACATGACGTCGCAGGTTCGAGCCCACGATTCGACTATTGTCGCGAACCAAATACAAGCTCTAATGCTTAGTCGGAGGGTTAACAGGAATATTAGTAATGTTAGTTAAATAGCCTTGCTAGTATACTTTTTAAAAGAAAAAAATTGGTCGTGACAAGCAGCGGCTTTTATGACCTCGCAGAATACCGGCATGAAGCAGAGGCATCTTGTGCTTCTGCGTTTCCCCCAACTCCGCCTTCCCATTATTCCTCCCGTCTCCTAAATAACCTTTATGGCTGGCAACGCACCAAACTCAGCTACTCAGGTGTAGCAGATGTACGTGGGCGACAGTAATCACTCCCCATCGAGTCAGCTGCTTGGTCGTTTGAACTGACTTCTTCTTTACCATAAAAAAAAAATGGAAGTGTCCATAACTCCCAACATCAGTCGCACGCCACCGAGCTGTCACAGCTGCAGGTAATCATTTATGAGCTGTTACAATTTCAAAAGCAATCTCAAAGTAATAACAAAAATCATTACATATTTATATAAGAAATTAAGAACGAAGTAAGTTTGACGTTTGCAAAGTTATTTTTAGATTTGACATTGACTGACAGCCATGAACGCTAACCCGTGTTTTCATATATTATACAAAGAATTTAAGAAGGAAATGAGAGTATAATAAATATAAATCATTGATCTTATAGATCTATACAGATCTTTCTTGATATTTAATTCTATGCTCCTATTTTATTTATTACTCACATGGATACAGATACTGGAGCACATACAAAGACAGAAACAGACAATTTCATCTTTTTAATTTTCATAACTGTTAAGTCTAGAGTGGTCAACCATATTGTAAAATCACACGCATTGACCTAGTCTATCGCAAGCCTGTAATTATAAAGCTTTTTCTCTCCACGCTGAGCAAACTTAGTCCATACAGACAGGTCTGTTTTCTTTCACTGTTTGTTATTGACCATATAGAGTTTAGATGCTTTCTGACAACCACGCGCTCGATATCTCGGCCACACAGTTCTATTTTTTCTCAAATTTTATTTCTCGACGGCATTTAAAAAAAACTGCTATAAACTATGCTTGAGTTCGGTCCGGCACGATGCCGCTAACAATATAAATGTCATCGGAAAAGGTAAACGGGTCCGATGGGAGAACAGTGTATCAACTGTCGATCCCGTTTAGGCGCAAGTCATAGACGAATCTCTGTTTCGTACATTTATCTAAAATTTGTTGTAATAGACAAGATCATATCATCATCATTTCAGCCTATCACAAGTCCACTGCTGAACATAGGCCTCCCCAAAAGATTGCCATAAAGCTCGGTCCTGAGCCACCTGCATCCAACGACTTCCCGCTGCACTGTGCAGGTCGTTACTACCACCTTGTCGAGGGTCGCCCAGCACGTGATGATATCTCACATAGAATGAGAAATTAAATCTAAAAAGGGTTTGTTTATGAAATTTTTAAGCTTCTTCCTTCTTCAACGGCCTATTTAAGTCCACTGCCGAACATATCCTCCCGTATTCCTCACGGGGGGACTGAGATGTTAGACATCTGGACGTCTAACAACTCAGGCCCCTCGTGACCATGGCTCGAAACTTCGGGAATATAAAAACAATATTAAACGCGATAAAATCTGTAAATAATAATTTCATTTAAAATGTGTAGTGCTAACTTCTTCCATTTTTATTTTCTTTTTGCTTGTCATATTTGTAACGTTTTTCTTATACAAGCACACAATATTGTACTGTACTATTTTGAATATATGTTGAAGTACGAATTGTACAAATTTATATAACATATGGTTAATTGAAATTAATCAAGACTTCAATTAATATTGCACAACGTACGCAACTGTGAAAATAATTAGGTTTGTCAAAATATGTCAGTCGTCATCTTCCCCGCTGACCGACTATTCAAGGAATATGTCAGGCTTCACTTGCTATATGAATATTTGATTGGATCTCAGCGGACTTCACTGTGAATATGAAATCGCATACACAGTAATGCATCTATTATATATCAGTCGTAATTCTGTGACCTGAGCGAGGCAATAAGAAAAACTATACTTAGGGCGAGGCATAAAATTGCAATCGTGGTAGAGCCAAGCGGCGGCTTTTGCTGCTGCTCGAATGGGCCGGCTCTGTCGGATTGGTACCACTGCCTCGGTACATCTTGTGCTTCTGCGTTTCGTTCGGTGAGTGAGGTAACCGATGGCACACTCATATCATCCCCGTCCTCCTCCTCATCATCCTCCCTCCTATCTATAATCGCCACGATCGCAGTTACACCGCTGGAATAAAGACCTTTCTGCGAAACGGCCAAGAAAATCCGTTGTTCGTTTTTGAAGTTCGATTTGATCTTTCAATCAAATCAAAAAAATCTTAAATAAGCCGTAAAGCCGTCTTTGATATTTGACTGAAAATACAAGGATTAACAGCATCCGAAAAAGTTAATAACAGGGAATAAATAATACTTTTTATTATTTCTCAGACATGCGGGTTTCCGCACGATGTTTACCTTCACTGTTGAGCACGTGGTAAATAAATAACTTTAAAGAGCCTAGGCGTGCCCTTTAGTTTCAAAGAGCGCGAGTAACCTGGGTCCGATTCCCAGTAGCCGGCACCACTAAAATTATTCATCATCATCATCATCATTTCAGCCTATTAGAAGTCCACTGCTGAACATAGGCCTCCCCCAAAGATTGCCACGAAGCACGGTCCTGAGCCACCTGCATCCATCGACTTCCCGCAACACTGCGCAGGTCGTCACTCCATCTTGTGGGGGGTCGTCCTACACTGCGTTTGCCCGTACGTGGCTGCCACTCGAGAACCTTTTTTCTAAAATTATTAATGTAATCATATTTATTCCCATTTAATAAGTTTTGTGTTTGGATTTCTCAACATAGCCACTGACGAATGTAAGTAAAACTTATCACTAGTATTCGACTAACATACTAAGCAATGTATAACTTAACCGGGTTTATAGTCGCTTGTTACCATTGTACAACTCTCGTTATCGGAGACGATTAGACTCGGTCTCGCTTGACAAGTGGCCGTTTCATTACCGGCTAATGGGTAATTACTTTGCGTATACTGCTTGTCTAATCTGTGGTTGGCATTTGGCTGTCATGCTCGACAAGGTTTGAATATGTTTATTTTTAAGGTGTATGGAATAATAAACCAACTTTTCCTACTTATGTGAACTTCAACTGCACGACTTTGGCGATCGACTGCTGACGGACAATCCATTCAAAATACCGGTCGCAAATCCTAAAGATTAGTGGCGAGGAAGAAGCATACAACTAATAAAAAATTAGAAATGATTCATACAATATTACGGAAGAAATTTCAAATTCAAACAAACTGTTATTGAATCATATGCTTCCTCATACACGCTATGGGAGTAAAACTTTAGAAACGTCTCACTTTTGACGAACTTTATCTTGCTTCTTAGCTGAAAACGCTTACATATGCACTGAACATCTGCACTAAACATCTACTTAAATCTAAACAATCTACATGAACCTAAAAGGCAATACTTAAACTTAAACAATGGACTATTTATTTATATATAATATCTAGTGTTTTATTTATTTTTTCGGTTTTATGTATTGTACAAATTCTATTTATATATTTTTCTATCTAAATACAAAAATTCATTGCACGTTATGATTTTTTGAATGTATGAATAAGTTTTTTAATTCCGGCAAGAATCTGTAAAAGGGAAGGGTTTAAAATTTGATTAATAATAACAACTAAATATAAACAAAGAAACATCTTACTAGAGAAATAGATGAGTTCGTGTCGAAATGCAACTACTTCTTACAATGGGCAGTTATCAGAAAATTAGGAAATGTTTGCGTTGAATTTTGATTTGTTGATGAGAGAGATGCAGGTGCGTTGCCGGCCTTAAGGATATTTGAAGGATGGAAAGGATGGCAGGGAGGGGTGTTGAGGGAGAAGGAAGTAGGCGTCCGGTTACCTCACCCAACGAACGCAACGCAGAAGCATAAGACGCCTCTACTTCACGTCGGTATTCTGCGAGGCCGTGTTACTACCGCGGACGAACCACCCCATTCGAGCAACAGCAAAAGCCACCGCTTGACTCCACCACGTGTAAAAGTATCTATTACTGCATCGTATAGTGACGGTGTAAGTCTTTTGCCACCTTTTTTTATGGGAAAATCGGCAAACGAGCAAGCGGTTTACCTGATGGTAAGTGATTACCGTCACCCACGAACACCTGCAACACCAGAGAAGCTGCAGGTGCGTTGCCGACTTTAATGGGTATTTGGGCGATGGGAGGGACGATGAGGATGAGGATGGGGAGGGGAAGAGGGCCTCCGGTTACCTCAATCACCGAACGATACGCAGAAGCACAAGATGCCTCTACTTCACGCCGATATTCTGCGAGGCCGTGGTACCAATCCAGTCGAGCTGGCCCATTCGAGCAGCAGCAAAGGCTATCGCTTGGCTCTACCAGGTACAAAAACTTGCCTTGCGGGTATCGTAAGAGGCAACTAAGGGATGTCATGACTACCGGAGTTAAGTTCTACCTTGCGAAGAGACGAAAAATTAACTGCGGAAGCCTGTTTCGCTAAGCTGAGTCAAATGAAAATATATAATCTCTGTTCATAAATAAAATGTTTTCATTTGCTTATACATAAACATCACTTAATTTAACCATAGCAATTTCAGCCTGTGATATTATGTCTGTCGGTTGCATTGTAATTAGTGGGTTATGCATCAGACTGAATGCGAAGCTCTACAAACGTTCTGATTACAAATTACTTGTTATTCATCCACCGAGATGCTTATTCGCTACGTTTTATAACAATTTTCCTTTGAAAACTACTGTCATCTAATCCTTGTGATTAAATAAATTTTCTGTTAGTCCTTCATGATTCTGTCAAACACGATAACGTTAACTAATTTAATTTTAACACGATTTCCTTTTAAGGGAGAATACACCATTTCCTTTCTCCAATTGCCAACATCACCCGCACGTGGTGAAAACTGCCAGCGAACAAACAAGGGGCTGGTGACCGAATGATGGCGGAATATGCATCCGAATTCGCCGAACACAAAACCATAGACTGGTGATGGGAAACGGCATCACTAGTGCGAGGCCATGGCACTGCGCTCGAAGGAATGTAAGCTTTAGCTGGCGTTTTCTTGGAGAGGCCTATGTTCAGCACTGGGCTATTATAGGCTGACGAAGTAGACAATTATATTTGTAGTTAAGAATATAATAATTTTACAATGTTGAAATAGATTTTGGCTTCTTATCTTAAGAATGATGTTAAAAAATTAATTTGAAGATTATCAATACTACCCCATCCAGTCTACAAATAGTCCTGTGTAGGACATTTTAACCAAGCGGCGGCTTCTGTTGCTGCACGAAATGGCCGGCTCGACCGGGTTGCTACCACGGCCTCGCAGAATACTGGTGTGAAGTAGAGACACCTTGTGCTTCTGCGTTTCGTTCGGTGAGTGTTACCATCGGAGGCCAACTCCCTCTCCCATACCCTTTCACATCCTCCCTCCCATCTTCCAAATACGCTTAAAGAACGGCAACGCACCTGAAGCACCTCTGGTGTTGCAGATGCATGTAGGCGACGGTTATAACTTACCATCAGGTGTACCGCTGGCTCGTTTGCTCCCAAAGGAGGATTTTCTATAACCCCTATGGTCGGCAAGGGGATTTGCGATCGGAGCACCAGACATCAAGCACCTTAAACACCGCTGGCCGTCATTGGTCTGCTTTATTTTGGATCTAATATTACTTGAGATGTTTATCCAGCAATCTCTCAGTAGCCCCTGCGATTTTCAAGGCTTTTCTCTTAGTTGCCTCAGGCGACACCTGCGAGGAGACTGGGGTCGTAGATTTTTAAGCCACCACCCTAACTATAACAGACAGAGACCCGCAGCGCAACTGTAGCTCCTCTGGTGTTGAGGATGTTCTCGGAAATCGAACATGAAGGTAGGGCATCAAGTGATAACTCTTGCCATAAGGTGAGCTCGTTTTCCTCTTTGTCTCAGAAAAAAATTTACTAAAACGTAAATAAAGTAGACGTGTAAGTGTATTGATTTATTTTAAAATGCATCACATCGATATTTTTGTAACAACACGCCATGAGTTAATTAAATTTTGTTGTGGTATAATTGAACTTAACTGAGGTATAATTGAATTTTGTTGTGGCATAATTGAACTTGGTTGTGGCATAATTGAACTTGGCTGAGGTATAATTGAATTTGGTTGTGGTATAATTGAACTTGGTTGTGGCATAATTGAACTTGGCTGAGGTATAATTAAATTTTGTTGTGGTATAATTGAACTTGGCTGAGGTATAATTGAATTTGGTTGTGGTATAATTGAACTTGGTTGTGGCATAATTGAACTTGGCTGAGGTATAATTGAATTTGGTTGTGGTATAATTGAAATTGGCTGTGGTATAATTGAATTTGGTTGTGGTATAATTGAACTTGGCTGAGGTATAATTGAATTTGGTTGTGGTATAATTGAATTTGGTTGTGGTATAATTGAACTTGGTTGTGGCATAATTGAACTTGGTTGTGGCATAATTGAACTTGGCTGAGGTATAATTGAATTTGGTTGTGGTATAATTGAACTTGGTTGTGGCATAATTGAACTTGGTTGTGGCATAATTGAACTTGGTTGTGGCATAATTGAACTTGGTTGTGGCATAATTGAACTTGGTTGTGGCATAATTGAACTTGGCTGAGGTATAATTGAATTTGGTTGTGGTATAATTGAACTTGGTTGTGGCATAATTGAACTTGGTTGTGGCATAATTGAACTTGGTTGTGGCATAATTGAACTTGGTTGTGGCATAATTGAACTTGGTTGTGGCATAATTGAACTTGGTTGTGGCATAATTGAACTTGGTTGTGGCATAATTGAACTTGGTTGTGGCATAATTGAACTTGGTTGTGGCATAATTGAACTTGGCTGAGGTATAATTGAATTTGGTTGTGGTATAATTGAACTTGGTTGTGGCATAATTGAACTTGGTTGTGGCATAATTGAACTTGGTTGTGGCATAATTGAACTTGGTTGTGGCATAATTGAACTTGGCTGAGGTATAATTGAATTTGGTTGTGGTATAATTGAACTTGGCTGAGGTATAATTGAATTTGGTTGTGGTATAATTGAACTTGGTTGTGGCATAATTGAACTTGGTTGTGGCATAATTGAACTTGGTTGTGGCATAATTGAACTTGGCTGAGGTATAATTGAATTTGGTTGTGGTATAATTGAACTTGGTTGTGGCATAATTGAACTTGGCTGAGGTATAATTGAATTTGGTTGTGGTATAATTGAACTTGGTTGTGGCATAATTGAACTTGGTTGTGGCATAATTGAACTTGGCTGAGGTATAATTGAATTTGGTTGTGGTATAATTGAACTTGGTTGTGGCATAATTGAACTTGGTTGTGGCATAATTGAACTTGGTTGTGGCATAATTGAACTTGGTTGTGGCATAATTGAACTTGGCTGAGGTATAATTGAATTTGGTTGTGGTATAATTGAATTTGGTTGTGGTATAATTGAACTTGGTTGTGGCATAATTGAACTTGGTTGTGGCATAATTGAACTTGGTTGTGGCATAATTGAACTTGGTTGTGGCATAATTGAACTTGGCTGAGGTATAATTGAATTTGGTTGTGGTATAATTGAACTTGGTTGTGGCATAATTGAACTTGGTTGTGGCATAATTGAACTTGGTTGTGGCATAATTGAACTTGGTTGTGGCATAATTGAACTTGGCTGAGGTATAATTGAATTTTGTTGTGGTATAATTGAACTTGGTTGTGGCATAATTGAACTTGGTTGTGGCATAATTGAACTTGGTTGTGGCATAATTGAACTTGGTTGTGGCATAATTGAACTTGGTTGTGGCATAATTGAACTTGGTTGTGGCATAATTGAACTTGGTTGTGGCATAATTGAACTTGGTTGTGGCATAATTGAACTTGGCTGAGGTATAATTGAATTTGGTTGTGGTATAATTGAATTTGGTTGTGGTATAATTGAACTTGGCTGAGGTATAATTGAATTTGGTTGTGGTATAATTGAACTTGGCTGAGGTATAATTGAATTTGGTTGTGGTATAATTGAACTTGGCTGAGGTATAATTGAATTTGGTTGTGGTATAATTGAACTTGGTTGTGGCATAATTGAACTTGGTTGTGGCATAATTGAACTTGGTTGTGGCATAATTGAACTTGGTTGTGGCATAATTGAACTTGGTTGTGGCATAATTGAACTTGGTTGTGGCATAATTGAACTTGGTTGTGGCATAATTGAACTTGGTTGTGGCATAATTGAACTTGGCTGAGGTATAATTGAATTTGGTTGTGGTATAATTGAATTTGGTTGTGGTATAATTGAACTTGGTTGTGGCATAATTGAACTTGGTTGTGGCATAATTGAACTTGGTTGTGGCATAATTGAACTTGGTTGTGGCATAATTGAACTTGGCTGAGGTATAATTGAATTTGGTTGTGGTATAATTGAACTTGGCTGAGGTATAATTGAATTTGGTTGTGGTATAATTGAACTTGGTTGTGGCATAATTGAACTTGGCTGAGGTATAATTGAATTTGGTTGTGGTATAATTGAACTTGGCTGAGGTATAATTGAATTTGGTTGTGGTATAATTGAACTTGGCTGAGGTATAATTGAATTTGGTTGTGGTATAATTGAACTTGGTTGTGGCATAATTGAACTTGGTTGTGGCATAATTGAACTTGGCTGAGGTATAATTGAATTTGGTTGTGGTATAATTGAACTTGGTTGTGGCATAATTGAACTTGGCTGAGGTATAATTGAATTTGGTTGTGGTATAATTGAACTTGGCTGAGGTATAATTGAATTTGGTTGTGGTATAATTGAATTTGGTTGTGGTATAATTGAACTTGGCTGAGGTATAATTGAATTTGGTTGTGGTATAATTGAACTTGGTTGTGGCATAATTGAACTTGGTTGTGGCATAATTGAACTTGGTTGTGGCATAATTGAACTTGGTTGTGGCATAATTGAACTTGGTTGTGGCATAATTGAACTTGGTTGTGGCATAATTGAACTTGGTTGTGGCATAATTGAACTTGGTTGTGGCATAATTGAACTTGGTTGTGGCATAATTGAACTTGGTTGTGGCATAATTGAACTTGGCTGAGGTATAATTGAATTTGGTTGTGGTATAATTGAACTTGGCTGAGGTATAATTGAATTTTGTTGTGGTATAATTGAACTTGGCTGAGGTATAATTGAATTTGGTTGTGGTATAATTGAACTTGGTTGTGGCATAATTGAACTTGGCTGAGGTATAATTGAATTTGGTTGTGGTATAATTGAACTTGGTTGTGGCATAATTGAACTTGGTTGTGGCATAATTGAACTTGGCTGAGGTATAATTGAATTTTGTTGTGGTATAATTGAATTTGGTTGTGGTATAATTGAACTTGGTTGTGGCATAATTGAACTTGGCTGAGGTATAATTGAATTTTGTTGTGGTATAATTGAACTTGGTTGTGGCATAATTGAACTTGGTTGTGGCATAATTGAACTTGGTTGTGGCATAATTGAACTTGGCTGAGGTATAATTGAATTTGGTTGTGGTATAATTGAACTTGGTTGTGGCATAATTGAACTTGGCTGAGGTATAATTGAATTTGGTTGTGGTATAATTGAACTTGGCTGAGGTATAATTGAATTTGGTTGTGGTATAATTGAACTTGGTTGTGGCATAATTGAACTTGGCTGAGGTATAATTGAATTTGGTTGTGGTATAATTGAACTTGGCTGAGGTATAATTGAATTTGGTTGTGGTATAATTGAATTTGGTTGTGGTATAATTGAACTTGGCTGAGGTATAATTGAATTTGGTTGTGGTATAATTGAACTTGGCTGAGGTATAATTGAATTTGGTTGTGGTATAATTGAACTTGGCTGAGGTATAATTGAATTTGGTTGTGGTATAATTGAACTTGGCTGAGGTATAATTGAATTTGGTTGTGGTATAATTGAACTTGGTTGTGGCATAATTGAACTTGGTTGTGGCATAATTGAACTTGGTTGTGGCATAATTGAACTTGGTTGTGGCATAATTGAACTTGGCTGAGGTATAATTGAATTTGGTTGTGGTATAATTGAACTTGGTTGTGGCATAATTGAACTTGGTTGTGGCATAATTGAACTTGGTTGTGGCATAATTGAACTTGGTTGTGGCATAATTGAACTTGGTTGTGGCATAATTGAACTTGGCTGAGGTATAATTGAATTTGGTTGTGGTATAATTGAACTTGGTTGTGGCATAATTGAACTTGGTTGTGGCATAATTGAACTTGGTTGTGGCATAGAGAACTGAAAGAGAATCTATCGGAAAGAGCCAACTGACCAAGCTGAAGACCGAAAGCGGCGCAGTCATTTCCGCTGGAGCCGAGATTTTGAGTGAGATCGAGAGATTTTACGGACAGCTGTACACAACGTCGTTGAAACCACACACTGATGTGACTAATGACCCAACGTCCCAGACGTCAGTCTGTGCGAGATCCAGCCATCCTAGGCTCTCAAACAGCTTAAAAACGGCAAGGCGCCGGGTGAGGGCGGAATTACAGCTGAGCTTCTGAAAGCGGGTGGAAAACCGATACTTGTTGTTCTTCAGAAGCTGTTTAATTCCGTCCTTCATGGCGGTGTTACGCCGAAAGTGTGGAGTAGGAGCGTGGTTGTCCTATTCTTCAAGAAAGGGGATAACTGCCTTTTGAAGAATTATAGACCGATATCGCTTCTAAGCCGCGTCTACGTGCTGTTTTCGAGAGTCATCTCAAATCATCTAGTGAACAGACTTGACGATTTCCAGCCTCCCGAACAAGCCGGATTCCGAAAAGCTATAGTACCATACACCACATACATACTCTTCGCCAGATTGTACAAAAGACCGAGGAGTACAATTTGCCATTGTGTCTGTCGTATGTGGACTATGAGAAAGCCTTCGATTCAGTCGAAATTTGGGCGGTGCTACAGTCTCTCTAGCGGTGCCAGATAGACTCTCGGTATATCGAAGTGCTGAGGTATTTGTACAATGAGGCTACGATGTCTATCCGAGTACAGAATCAGAGTACGAAACCAATCCAACTGCAGAAAGGTGTAAGACAGGGTGATGTCATATCCCCGAAACTCTTCACCGCTGCATTGGAAGATGTTTTCAAGCAGCTGAACTGGAAAGGATACGGTATCAACATCAATGGCGAATACATCACTCACCTTCGATTTGCCGACGACATAGTTCTTATGGCAGGATCGCTGGAGGAGCTTAGTACAATGCTCAATGACCTCAATAACGTCTCCCAACAGGTTGGTCTTAAGATGAACATGGACAAGACGAAGTTCATGTCAAACGTCCATGTCACACCAATACCGGTTGTTGTTGGGAACAATAGGCTCCAAGTTGTAGACGAGTACGTATACCTGGGACAAATTGTCCGATTAGGTAAGTCCAACTTCGACTCAGAGGTCAATCGACGAATCCATCTCGGCTGGGCTGCGTTCGGGAAACTACGTCATATCTTCTCGTCGAGTATACCGCAAAGCCTCAAGACGAAAGCATACAATCAGTGCGTGTTGCCAGTGATGACATACGGATCCGAGACTTGGTCCTTCACTGCAGCCCGTATGAGGAAGCTCAAAGTTGCTCAGCGCGCTATGGAAAGGGCTATGCTCGGTGTTTCTCTGCGTGATAGAGTCTGCAACGATAATATCCGCAGCAGAACTAAGGTAACCGACATAGCCGTAAAGATCAGCAAGCTGAAGTGGCAATGGGCCGGCCACATAGCTCGCAGAACTGACAACCGCTGGGGGAAAAGGTTCTCGAGTGGCAGCCACGTACAGGCAAACGCAGTGTAGGACGACCCCCCACAAGATGGAGTGACGACCTGCGCAGTGTTGCGGGAAGTCGATGGATGCAGGTGGCTCAGGACCGAGCTTCGTGGCAATCTTTGGGGGAGGCCTATGTTCAGCAGTGGACTTCTGATAGGCTGAAATGATGATGATGATGATGATGATGATGATGATACATATTATGAATTAGAAATGTACGCACTAAGTTTGCCATTTCATTATAATTTCCTGTTAGGGTCTGCTGGATGAAATTTCAATGTATGGAATAAGTAGTGCCCTTGTACTAATACTATGTTTTAATGTTTTGATGCCTTTTTGTGTGTACATAAATAAATTCAAAAAAAAAAAACTCTGTATGACCCTTTCTTGCCTTAGGTGTCGTATGCACCCGATTCGTATTCACGGGCTACGGACTACGTACGTGGTAGAGCCAAGCGGCGGCTTTCGCTGCTGCTCGAATGGCCAGCTTGATAGCACGGCCTCGCAGAATACCGGCGTGAAGTATCTTGTGCTTCTGCGTTTCGTTCAGTGGTGAGGCAACCGGATGCCCACTACCCATTCCCTCATCATCCTCCCTACAATCTCCCGAATACGCGACTGCAGCACCTCCATTGCAGACGTATGTGGGCGACAGTAATCACTTACCATCAGGTGAGCCTCTTGCTCATAAAAAATTCTTATTCTCGTTTGGAACACATGTAATTGTTCTGGAGAAGGAGAAAGTTAAAAAAAAAAAAAAAAACTCTGTATGACCCTTTCTTGCCTTAGGTGTCGTATGCACCCGATTCGTATTCACGGGCTACGGACTACGTACGTGGTAGAGCCAAGCGGCGGCTTTCGCTGCTGCTCGAATGGCCAGCTTGATAGCACGGCCTCGCAGAATACCGGCGTGAAGTATCTTGTGCTTCTGCGTTTCGTTCAGTGGTGAGGCAACCGGATGCCCACTACCCATTCCCTCATCATCCTCCCTACAATCTCCCGAATACGCGACTGCAGCACCTCCATTGCAGACGTATGTGGGCGACAGTAATCACTTACCATCAGGTGAGCCTCTTGCTCATAAAAAATTCTTATTCTCGTTTGGAACACATGTAATTGTTCTGGAGAAGGAGAAAGTTAAAAAAATATTTTTCGTATTATACTACACTGGGCAGTGGTGCAGTTTCAATATCTTGAGATTATTGAATATTCTATCATAATGCAAATTTGTGTTCTGTATTAGGCATCATTCATGATTAGCAAGCTGAATTGCCAATAGGCTGGCCTCTAAGCCCGCAGAGTGTACTTTAATTTTATAATACGTAAGAATATCTCGTATGTGTGGTAAATAGTTATACTTGGTGTTGAATATAATGTTTAACATACAAGTATAAACATAATAATAATTTAAAGAACTTATTACAGTATGCTTTTGTTTGTATATATATAAAAATATCAGTGTGGTATCTAGCCTAAATTTATATTATTTAATTATATATAAAAATATCAGTGTGGTATCTAGCCTAAATTTATATTATTTAATTATATGTAATCTTATTTATTTAATTGTATACATATTATCAGTTCTGAGACCTATGTGGCCGGCCCATTGCCACTTCAGCTTGCTGATCCTTACGACTATGTCGGTTACCTTAGTTCTGCTGCGGATATCATCGTTGCAGACTCTATCACGCAGAGAAACACCGAGCATAGCCCTTTCCATAGCGCGCTGAGCAACTTTGAGCTTCCTCGCAGAACTGACAACCGTTGGGGAAAAAGGTTCTCGAGTGGCAGCCACGTACAGGCAAACGCAGTGTCGGACGACCCCCCACAAGATGGAGTGACGACCTGCGCAGTGTTGCGGGAAGTCGATGGATGCAGGTGGCTCAGGACCGAGCTTCGTGGCAATCTTTAGAGGAGGCCTATGTTCAGCAGTGGACTTCTGATAGGCTGAAATGATGATGATGATGATACATATTATGAATTAGAAATGTACGCACTAAGTTTGCCATTTCAATAAAATTTCCTGTTAGGGTCTGCTGGATGAAATTTCAATGTATGGAATAAGTAGTGCCCTTGTACTAATACTATGTTTTAATGTTTTGATGCATTTTTGTGTGTACATAAATAAATTCAAAAAAAAAAACTCTGTATGACCCTTTCTTGCCTTAGGTGTCGTATGCACCCGATTCGTATTCACGGGCTACGGACTACGTACGTGGTAGAGCCAAGCGGCGGCTTTCGCTGCTGCTCGAATGGCCCGGCTTGATAGCACGGCCTCGCAGAATACCGGCGTGAAGTATCTTGTGCTTCTGCGTTTCGTTCAGTGACTGAGGCAACCGGATGCCCACTACCCATTCCCCTCATCATCCTCCCTCCAATCTCCCGAATACGCGACTGCAGCACCTCCATTGCAGACGTATGTGGGCGACAGTAATCACTTACCATCAGGTGAGCCTCTTGCTCATAAAAAAAATTCTTATTCTCGTTTGGAACACATGTAATTGTTCTGGAGAAAGTTAAAAAAATATTTTTCGTATTATACTACACTGGGCAGTGGTGCAGTTTCAATATCTTGAGATTATTGAATATTCTATCATAATGCAGAATTTGTGTTCTGTATTAGGCATCATTTCATGATTAGCAAGCTGAATTGCCAATAGGCTGGCCTCTAAGCCCGCAGAGTGTACTTTAATTTTATAATACGTAAGAATATCTCGTATGTGTGAGTACGGAAATAGTTATACTTGGTGTTGAATATAATGTTTAACATACAAGTATAAACATAATAATAATTTAAAGAACTTATTACAGTATGCTTTTGTTTGTATATATTTAAATATATTGTTTTTTTTCCGATCACACTTGCCAATATTGTTACGTATCTCCCTTGGTTGACTGGCAGAGAATGCCACAAGGCATCAAGTCCGCCCATTGCAACCCTTAGTGTATACAATGAAGTGTGAATAAATAAAAATTAATACAGCCAAGCATACAATAACTCTAACGTTAAATACACCTGAGTAAGGTAATATGAATAATAAAGGACGCTCCTTTCAGCGTCTACAGACGTCTGACGTGCTCTCGAAATTTAGCCTTTAATCAATACTAATTGTATGCACGGTAACATGTAATTAACTATCACCTGACTAAACAATCATTGCTCAATTGTAGATCGTACTGATCTCCTCATTGCCGTTTTAGTCCGATAGGAGTCCTACCAGACTAAATATGTCCCTTTGTTACCTACGCGTATTATCTAGTCTAAAAGTAGCAGCCTGTAAGTGTCCATCGCTGGGCAAAGGACTCTTTCTCAAATACGAGTATCAGAGAGGGTCTAGGAGCCGGGGAGGCGATCCCTTTGCTGGAACTGCTGCTCCAGTGCGGATTTGCGGACTTCACATATCCTCGAAATAACATTTTTATTATTTCTTAGACGTGGTAAATTGCTATTAACGATTTTAGTGGAGTTCGAATCCAGGTCACTCGCGCTCTATGAAACTAAAGTGAGCGCCCCGACCTCTAGACTACCACGTCTCTTTACGACTTATCCAGTTTTGTACAAATAGGCTAGATGCCTATCTGTATAAGTCGTAGCTCAATAAGGACTTCTGTCCAGATCCGAGATACTGCAACTAGAGAAATTATTTTAGCCGTTTTCACTCTTTTTGGCTTCTCATTCTCATTACACATGTCACAGTCACATTAATTGTTATGGTAATCATTCTTCCGGAAGTAATGCAATTAATATATCATTAATTTAAACAAATCGATAGAGACCAGGTTTTTTACTCCGTAACTTTATAGCCTTTGATTTCAAGTGATCAATAAAAAGGATTGATATCGGGCGTACTTTTACATATTTTTTTTCGGTCACCTTTGGAGGCAAAAGTTTCGACGCAAATTTGGTTATACAATTCGTTTCTTTGTGATTTGATATCTTTGCTTAGTGTCTTGTTTTCCGTTTTCCACTCCAAGAAGTGATATTCAAAAAAAAAATATTGATCATATCGACATAGTACAAGTCACAATGCTATCTCACTTCATTGCAAATAGGTTCATAGAGTTTTTATATATTTCTAATTTGCATACGCCTTAGCAGGGCACATTCTTGTTACGCATACATTTGCATAGTTTTCCTAAATCATATTATTTTAGGCAGAAACGATGCCAATGTTATCGCGAGGCGTTAATATTTTTTTTAAATATCTTTGGTAAGATTCTTTTTTTAATGAACAAAAGTGCAAACATGCAAGCAGCTCACCTTGCTGGTAAATGAATACAGACGCCTGACGTACGTCTGCAACACCAGCCTTTAGGGACGTTTGGGAATGTAGCAGAGGGGAGGAGGACATTGTCGAGGAAGGGGGGAAGTGAGACTCAAGATTACTTCAATCATGGACAGAAACGCAGAAGCACAATATGCCTCTACTTCACGTCGGTATTCTGCGAGGCCGAGGTACTACCCGCAGGCTCATTCGACAAGCAGCAAAAGCCATCGCTTGGCTCTACCACGTACGAAGTTTCTTTGACATCACTAGAGAGGGCATTGCTATGTGGTTTAATCTAATCTTATGACTACTGAAGAATAACTGAAATAAAATATACATATGTAGTAACGTTTAAAACTTTAAATAAAGCAATATACATATGATGTTCGTTATATGACTAGTTTAATGTGCAGTCGCTACCTTATAAGACCATATCGAACGAAGCAAGAATACTTCATGTGTAAGAATTTATTAATCTCTACCCGCGTGCGTTGAAAACTCTTTTCATTCGCGTCTTGTCAAAATTCTTCAATGCTTTCAAATTGTAATATAAATAACTTCCTTTAAGCAACAAAATAAATCCACATAAAAGGTGCTTGTAAACATAGTATTTATTCGCTTTGTTAAAAGTGTCTTACTTTTAATAATTATTTTGCCTTCTTCTTCTTGTCTTAAGGTTATCGACAGCAGTATTATAGCATATTACATTTATATTTTATTTACTTACGCACACGGTAGAAATTTAGAATTTGATTTGTCATACTTAATAAATGTTAACTTAACAATAATATCAACGAAAGACAAAAAGTTTCAACTCTCCGCCATATTTTCAAATGAAACCCGAAAAAGCCATGTCGTGCAGTGGATCGGCGACGCTTGGGACATCTGACGGCGGCCTGATTAGCTGTCAGTGTTCGCCAGCGTTGCTCTTCCCATCGAATATTCCACATTCAACCGAAAAAGAATTCGATTTCACGTGACTTTTGTACAAAAGTTTTAAAATTAGAATAATCATTGCGGTATCTTGCCAGACGGTCATTTGCCGTTTCAGATGCTTTGATATCGATTCAATGTGAATCAGTTCACAGATATTTTGTAAGGTTAGGAATCGCCAATAAAAATTCTATTATTATAACGACAATGTATTCGAGATATTGACATGCGATACGCACAAGGGGACGATTGCTTTCTTTTGCCTCTCATCATGGGGGGGCTTTAGTTTTTTTTTGTTGCGTGAATTCGATGGATCCAGGTGGCTCAGGACCGAGCTTTGTGGCAATATTTGGGGTAGGCCTATGTTCAGCAGTGGACTTGTAGTAGGCTGGAATGATGATGATGTTGAACGCACAAGGGTACGTTCGCAATCTTAAGATTAACAACGTAGATCCTTACCGATATCAGTAAATATGATCACTTTCTCAACGGTGCGGCATTAGGTAGTAAACATTCGACTAAGCCTTTTCTTATTACGTTTAGTTTGCTCTGCTTGGATAAGTACTAAGAAGAAATATTCTTTCTTGTATTGAATTTCTTACGTCAAAAGGCGAATTTTCATTCGCTATTCGTAATTGAAAATTTCCGTATCCAATTCCTGTATGGACTGTCCACACTCATTACGCTAGTGATCTCTCACACTAGTGGTGCTACTTTCCATGGGCAGTGTATTTGAATTCGGCAAATTCTTATGGATTTTCCGCCTCGAATCGGTTGGAAGAGTTACTTGTAGGTGATTGACATTTGGTGAAAAAGGTGTATATACCCCTATTATTTGTAGTTTAAATATAGTTCTTCCACAACAACATTTTTCGTCCAACTGTTACTATTTAGTATTAGGTACAAAGCTACAAGAATAATATATGTTATTAAACAATATAATTATAAAAACAATAAATTTAGTAGGCGTGGTAGTCTAGCGAGCGATCATGGTTCGAACCCCGGTGCCGGCACCAATACAATTATTATTAGCAATTTTGCATTGCTGTATTTATCACGTGCTCGGTGGTGAAGGAGAACATCGTGAGGAAACCTTTACCCACCAACACGCACTGGAGCAGCGTGGCGGGCTCTTCCCGTCTCCAAAACCCTCTCAGATATTTAAGAGGAAGGTCTTTGCCCAGCAGGGGGAACTTATAGGCTGCTACCTTACTTTACTTTTTTTTAACAATATGTATTATATAACATCTTCCGTAATGATGAAAAATATGATTTGCACGTGTTATAACTTGTAACGTGCATTTAATAATGCGTCATAGTATATTCTTATGTATTTAATTAATTATTTTAACTTTATTAGGATTGTTGAAATTAAAAACATAAAGACAGACTAATGCCAAGATTAAAGACCGAGTGTAAACAACCGGGTCTCTGCAACTCACTTTGCGCCTTTCCGAGAAATGGAATGTGATGCGAGCCTCGTCACCGGATTAGCTTCTGAAGATTTACGAGGCTTTGTTTTCATTTGCTTCCAATAACGCCCAGTTAAAGGAAATATCATATTCCTACACCAAATGTCTAATAGACATAATTTTTTAAATGATGGCTCAGTGTAAATGGGGGATAGTGAAGTGTCACAATTAACTATACATATAAAAGTTCTAGAAGAATCCGCTGCTACTGTCGGTGGGGATAAAATAGATGATGGAGATTGTGCTTTTATTCAATTAAGATGCATTTCTCACAGCATCGTCTAAGGTGCGAGGTGTCTGGTACTGCTATCGCCAATCCGCTTGCCGTTCGTGGCGTTTATGGCAAATTCTCCTTATGAGGAAGATAAGAAAAAAGCGTTTAAGTAATTTGCAAAGAAAGAAAGAAGAAAGAAAGAAAGAGAAATATTTACTCGCACAGAACATGTTAATCTATAATGATAAAAAAAAGCATTTGGTCCCAAAAAAAACCAAAAGTAAGGTCAGAATTTACAATTAAAGAAAAACAATACTTTGAGCGTGTCTCATGGTTGGACCAATAGGTCTCTAGATCAGTTTATCGTCAAACTTTAGAGCCTGACGCTGGTTTTCATCTGGAACCTATGTTCATCACGGATTTATTGTGTGTTAATTGTGGCTTTAATTTTAATTTAGGGATCATTACTAAAATCGTTTTTTCTTTTTATTAATATTATTACCAAAATTATTGTTATTATTACGGCTACGTCATCAATACATGAATACTTCTGCGTTGAGTGAGTGAGGTAACCGGAGGCCTCATCCCTTCTCCCCCCTCCGCAGCTCCAAATGTCCTATTCACTTGCGCTGCTGAACATAAAGATATATCTCTTCAAGAAAGCCCTTACTAAAGCAGTCATTCAGAACCTACTCACCACGCTGGTTAAATTGATCGGTGAGCACCGTGCCAGTACTGCAAGTGATGTTGGTGTTTGGAGACAAAGATGGTATATTTCCTTTAACATCTCAAAAAGTTCCTCGATCTTAATTCCAAAATTCAATTAACTATTCGAAGAATTCTTGATATGCTTATATTTTAAAACTCTCAATGTGCGTAGATCTCTTTACAGATGAAAATTAATTAAAGTTTTACGTAAACTTGTACATTGAATGTATACTGAAACTGAAACTGAAACTTCTATTTAGGTTCAGTTCAAGTGTTAGTAATATTTAAATCAAATTAGAAGAGCTTGACCAAACGCTCGTGCGTACCTCCTGACTTTTGTCTGACAGCCCGCCCTAATGTGAACGAACCCTAGATTGCGGCAAACGAATTCAATATTGGAGCGTTCTCGATTGGGACTAAAATGAAACGTGATGGGAATATCTTGGATAATACATCCGATGCTGCGGCTTCCGGCACGGATTGCTCTGATTACTATCGGGTACGGTCAGCAGCTTCGATATTACTTTCAACTTTGTATCCGTTTGAAGACTTTCATAAATCTAGTAAAACTTATTTATGAAAGAGTTTATACGGAATTTGTTCTCTGATGCTTTATAACTTTTTGTTTTCTGCTTTATAACTTTATTTCATTTAATTTTATATATTTTTTTAGTTACTTTATCTGCTAATATAGTATCCCTTATACCCCAATAGTTATAGTAGTAAGTTAGCAGCCTTTAAATATCCCACGGCTGGGCATAAAAGTCAATATTTGAGAGCGTTTTGGAGCCACGAAGATTCGACACGCTGCTCCAGTGCTCTTTGGCTTACTTTTATTTTATCATTTCATTTTCTTAACGTTGCTTTCCTTCAACGCCCAGCACTTGGTGAATTTGCACCGTGCATCGAATCCGAGTCTCTCGCGTACTATGAAATTAAATCAGGTGCTGACCGCTAAGCTGACATTTATTTTGTTCCATTAAAAGCTAGCTTCGGTCGGTGCAATCTCATCGACGTAGAATCTCAGAACACGTCGCAGATTTTTTTTTTTTATTTAGTTCATTAGTACATAGTCAGGTTTTTTTCTGGGCTTCCGTACAGCGACTGTATCGTAATAGTGATATTTATTAAATCTTTATGCACAAATTGGTACATATGGGGGACTTAATGCCTAGAGCATTGTATTCTCTCCCAGTCAATCAGTAGGCTAAGCAGAGATATATACGTAATAGAGGCGATACAGCTAGGAGAATAAGACAAAAGGATATAAATTTCAAAATATATACTTACACAGATAGGTAGATACATACATACATACATACATAGATACATATATAACATATATACTAATATACCATATATTCATAGAATAATATACATGTCAGGACAAACAACTAAAGCGGCACAATAACAAACAGCAGCACTAGTACAGACTTGCAACATTTCTGTAATGTTTGCGGATGTTATTTTTAAAGGCAAACTTATTAGGAGCTTTTTTAATGTCAAGGGTGATTTCGTTCCAGAGCCTTATAGCTATAGATATTGGGAGCATTGAATTCGTAGGAGTCTTTTTTTTTCTTAATCTACAATCTATCGAAGTTATTAACTTACGAAAAACAAAATCCCGATTAAATTATTGGCTATAAAATACCGTTCTGTTCGATCCCGACATGTTAAGGGTTACCTTCCGAGTTGGTAAGAGACTGTGATAATTATTCAAACAACGTAAACCGTATTTTGCGGAATTCAAACTATCTATTACCACGGGGAATGTTCTGAGGAACTGTTCGGATTGATCCCAGCCGCTGAGTTTCACCATCGTACATCGCGACGGAATTCGAAGTTCCATCGATACCACCTAGATGGTTGGCATTCCACCACAGTGCGTTTTAATCGAAGTTTTCTGCCAAGCACTTCGGGTTTGTGGAATCAGCTGTCGCCAGCGGTATTTCCGAACAGTTACGACTTAGGGACCTTCAAGAAAAGAGCTTATTCCTTCCTTAAAGGCCGGCAGCGCATCTGTAGCTCCTCTGGTGTTGTGGATGTTCGTGGGCCTCGGTGATCACTTACCATCAGGTGAGCCGCACGCTCGTTTGTCCCCTTTTTCTTTAAAAAAAAAAATATCTTAGCTTAAGAATTATGAAATCCGCGTCAAAATCTTTTCACTTATTTACACAGTAAAGTTTGCATTATAAACAGTAAGCGATTTTTTTTACTTAACTGTATACCGCTCTTTCTTCTTGTGGGAAGCCTGCAGCTACACTGAGTAATGCTAATTAAAATGCATAATCTCTGCTTGTTCTTATGGATGCCTGGTGTGTGCTTATGTATATTTTTATATATGTATATTGTTTTTGATGTGTGGATATCCTATGGATTCACCAATGATACTATTGGCTTCTTCTTTTTTCCGATGGTATGTGATTACCGTCGCCCACGTACATCTGCTACACCAGAGAAGCTGCAGGTGAGTGGCCGGCTTTTAAGGATATTTGGAGGGTGGGAGCGAGGAAAGGGGGGAGTGGTCTTCCGGTTACCTCACTCATCGAACGAAACGCTGAAGCATAAGATGCCTCTATTTCGTATTCTGCGACTCGTCTGCGGTATACCTACGGATCCAATGAACTATGATACTATTGTCTTCAGTTAAAACTTTTTTTTATTTAATTTCAACCAGTTCAGAACACGGCACGATTTTGTTCACTGTTCAGTGTAAAATGAAGCTTATTACTTTACTACCGCCCTAATTACGTACTACGCGAGTGTTTAAATTAAACTTAACTCTGCTTTTATCTTGTTTGAAGTTTCTTTCTGTTTGGTTTATATTAAATAGAATCGAGGAGATGCACTTTATAATAAATATTCTTCGGAGAAAACTTTAACAAACAAGTGATTATATAATGGAAATTTATAATTGGAAGAAGCGTGTATACTTAAAAAAATACTTATTAATTTCATATGCTACGTAGCTAGTGGTGAGTGGGATGTGCCAAAGATTTTGTGTGCTAGTGTGTTTTAGTCGTGGTAGACCCAAGCAGCGGCTTTTGCTGCAGCTCGGTGGCAAACGAGCAATATGTTCATTTAATCGTAAGTGCTTACCGTCGCTGACATACATCTACAAAACCAGAGGAGTTACAGGTGCGTTGCCGGTCTTTAAGGATATTTGGGAGATGGGAGGGAAGAGGAGGGAATAGGGAGGGTGGGCCTCCGGTTACCTCACTCATCGAACGAAACGCTGAAGCATAAGATGCCTCTATTTCGTATTCTGCGACTCGTCTGCGGTATACCTACGGATCCAATGAACTATGATACTATTGGCTTCAGTTAAAACTTTTTTTTTTATTTAATTTCAACCAGTTCAGAACACGGCACGATTTTGTTCACTGTTCAGTGTAAAATGAAGCTTATTACTTTACTACCGCCCTAATTACGTACTACGCGAGTGTTTAAATTAAACTTAACTCTGCTTTTATCTTGTTTGAAGTTTCTTTCTGTTTGGTTTATATTAAATAGAATCGAGGAGATGCACTTTATAATAAATATTCTTCGGAGAAAACTTTAACAAACAAGTGATTATATAATGGAAATTTATAATTGGAAGAAGCGTGTATACTTAAAAAAATACTTATTAATTTCATATGCTACGTAGCTAGTGGTGAGTGGGATGTGCCAAAGATTTTGTGTGCTAGTGTGTTTTAGTCGTGGTAGACCCAAGCAGCGGCTTTTGCTGCAGCTCGGTGGCAAACGAGCAATATGTTCATTTAATCGTAAGTGCTTACCGTCGCTGACATACATCTACAAAACCAGAGGAGTTACAGGTGCGTTGCCGGCCTTAAAGGGTGTTTGGGAGATAGGAATGGGAATCAAGTTGGTTGTTCTTTTTATTGGAAAAGGGGGGGGGGGTAAACTATGAAGCGGCTCACCTGTTGACCAGAGGTGCTGCTAAGGGGCTGCGGTTGCAGCTCCTGTGGTGTTGCAGATGTAAGTGGACTTCGGTAATCACTTACCATCATGTGATTAGTAATTTTAATTTTGAACAAAATTGGAAATATTCTCGTAGAGATTAAAAGTATAATATGTCCTTTTAAAGTGATCGAGGATGGGCGATGGTTGCCACGTGCGTCATTCTTGTGTACAGGCGCTGCTTGTGGGTGACTGATTAGCGCGGGCTTGCAATTCCTGTATTCGTTTTTAATATATGGGTTCTTTTTTCCCTAAATAATTACAGTCGCTTTAAGATGTTTTTCTTGATTCAACAGGAAACGTAATATTGTTTTATATTGTATCGAAGGCTAGTAAGTTTTGAAACGGCGCTATAAATCATTGGTAAGGACCGCGGTCGCTTTTAGATTAAGAAAGTTGTTAAAGAAGATCGAAGCACAATAGGCGACTTAAAAATTCCGATACTTATGAACCCTTAGGTTGGGTTTCCACTTTCAATATAATCCGGTTTTAGGTCAGAAGGGACTTAATAATATCTCTCTTCTATCTATCTATTCTTATCTAATATATAACGAAAACTCAATAATGTCATTTCGTTATATATTTTTAATAAAACTAGCAACAGACCAACTTTTAATTTTGCCCCAGAGGAATCTGCGACCGAAATAAAAATCTTATTCCGTAACAATTGACCTATCTAATTGAAATTTGTCAATTTTAATTAAACCAGTTCATTACTATAGCTGTGACAAAAATCATGAGATACAGACTACTACATTTGTAGTATGATTATATAGTTAATTATAAGAATATTAACATGCAACAAAATTGTTTCTTCAACGTAATCATCACGTGCACGTTAAGGCAGAAGGCAGAGAGTCCATTGAAATGTGCCAAATATGCCAAACCCAAATAGTACAGACTACACACTACTACTACACTTTTAAAGCGTGGTAGAGCCAAGCGGCGGCTTTTGCTGCTGCTCGAATGGGCCGGCTCGACCGGGTTGGTACCACGGCCTCGTAGAATACCGGCGTGAAGTAGAGGCATCTTGTGCTTCTGCGTTTCGATCGGTGAGCGAGGTAACCGGAGGCCCACTTCCCCTCCCTATTCCCCTTCTCTTCCCTCCCATCTCCCAAATATCCTTAAAGACCGGCATCGCACCCGCAGCATCTATGGTGCTGCAGATGTATGTGGGCGACGGTAATCACTTTGCCATCAGGTGAACCGCTTGCTCGTTTGCCGTCTATTCCATAAAAAAAAAACACTACTACTACTCGGGAGAAGCATTTCTGGTGCTACGGTAAATACTGCCCCACTGACACTTCGCTCAACAAACCGTTCGCAAAGGTTCCATACATACCATGACGGTTTTAGTCGGCGCTTGTTCATAGAAATACCTACCTACGTCCAGCGGTAGATATGTACAGGCTGTAAAGGTAGTTAAATAAATAACTAAATATGCTCTCATGGCCGTATAACCAATACTGGGTTCGACACAGCTCATTCGGCTTTATCTGCTGCTCGAATGGACCGGCTCGACCGAGGTAGTATCAAGACCTCGCAGAATACCGGCATGAAGTACAGGCATCTTGTGCAAATCCCTCCATCATCGCACTCCTCATTCTCCCCTCCATCCCCCAACGCACCTGGAGCACCTCTGGTGTTGCAGATATACACGTTAATCACTAACCACCAGATGAGCAGCTTGTTCTTGGCCCCCTTCCCGAATAGTTATAGGTCGTCATCTTAGTGTTCAAGCCACCTATACAAATCGTACATAAGTTTCGAAATACTCGTTGGTACCAGCCCTCCACATACCGGCTCGAACTCGGATCTTCCGATTCTAGGGCAGATCCCCTAACCACGCGGCTATCGTGGCAAATTATTACGAAATTCACATTAATGAACTTAAATCGCCCAATTGCCATTAAGGGCTTAACAGTGTTCCTATCAAATTGCTAACCGATTATTGGGCCCAATAATTAAAGGGGATTTCATATGATTGCGCATTTAGAATTTATTCTATTTCGACGAATAGGCTATTTCTACTCTAATTAAAGAGCGCTTTGTAACGAAACGATTTGTTACGAACTGACATTAATTTTTTTTTAAAAGACATATAGATTTAAATTTATATACATATATATAGAACGAGGGAGAGAGAGAGAGAGAGAGAGAGAAAAGTGAACCTAGGTTCGATCCACGGTGTCGGCACAAAATTACTGCTATTTTAATTTTACCACGTACCCGTCGGGTAGGGAAAGCAACCTACATGTTTGAATGAAATTATGAAACATATTATTTCAAGGACATATGATTTTCGCTTATCCGCACTGGAGCAGCGTGACAGCTGTCCGGCACCAAGCCCCTCTTAGATACTTGGATTCTAAGAAGGCCTTCGCCCAGTTGTGGGCATGTGTAGGCTAGGTTACTTTTTTCTTTTTATATACTTTTATAGGTTAGGAAAGATTTTACGAACGAAATAAAAGAACCTTTATCCAAACAAATTATTTACCTTTATAATCCCAACAATCCCTTGATAATCCAAATTAATCCGTCGTGACTTATAGTTTAATGATATCGGCAAGAGATAAAATCCAGCGGCTACACCGTGGTCGGCGCGTCACAAGTGAAAAGGTTGGAAGTCGAATGTAGAAGTTTTAAATCGAAATTCAAATTAATTTTCAACGAGTTTGTGTCACATTGCGGCTAGACTCTCTCTTAAGCTTCGTAAGTAAGTATCACTACATACTGCATCAGCTTTTTTTTGTCCACTCTTAAACTTAGATCTCTTGAAGATAGAGCCAGCAAGAGATGACATACATTCCAGGAAGATTTGCCCATATGATGGGGGCGCAGTACCGGTACCCTCGTACACTAAAGAAGAAAGAAAGAAAAACAATTACATGACACAAGTACAACACATTGCTTATTATAGAAAGAGGAAAGGAAATAAATGCAAAACATAACAAAAATTCAATTTAAATAAAAAATTAAAAATTATTACTAAGAAAAGAGAAGAAAACAAAAAAAATGCTATAAAATTTTAATGCTGTCTGTGGCAGGATTTATCTGTGCCGCAACGTTCCCGTGAAAAGTAGCTCACTCAGCTATGGCCGCGGCTGTAGTGACAGACTTGGCGCTGATTTTCAGTGAGACCAGTATTGGACAGAGTATCTCGGTTCATCTGCAATAATTATGTGGTAGAAAAAAAAAAGGAAAATTTGCCTGTGTTTTTGCGATAAGAAGATGACTCAGATAATCGCTTATACTTTTAACCGAAAGAACTTGGATGAATGGGCAGATATGGGGCATTATGAAATATCATATGGATGCTTCGAGATGCCGGAGTTAATCGGGCCATGGCAAAAAATTATTCATCGTTTTGTTCTTTTAATAAGTAAGTGCTATAGTTTTTATTAAAACTGTGAATCGATCCCAGGTTGCGTACTGGTGGTGGCAGGTTGTTCCAGCATTTAGTGGCTGCATACTTGAAGCTTCCACGAAACGATACTGTCGCGATATGTCACTCTCCCCATCAACCCTGCCGGGGGCATGGAGGAGAGCAGTGTTGGTAAATAATAATAATAATAATAATCTTTATTGTCATAAGAACATGGACCACAAAGTATGAATTCCCTGACACCCGTGCTAGGTTAAGAACCTGTATTACAGAGGTCAGTGTCTTCTCCCAAGTTGATTAACAATAATAATTTCTTAAAACAACAGCTAAAATAGTCGAGATATTAGTACAAAATTACAAGAAAAAATAAAAAAGAGGAATTAAAAAGTAACTTAACGGATGCTTTGAATATATATATATACATAGCAAAGCATATCACATATATATATATATAAAAGTATATACTGAGATCGTCTGTGTATGCGTGTGTGTGTGTGTGTGTAATGAACGAATAACTACTTTGTGACTCACAAGTTTTACTTAAAGAAATCGATGAACAATTCTTGGCTCCATGCGCGGCCAAACCGTCGGCAGCGGAGCCATGGACTCGGCTCTGCTGTAGAATGGAAGTGTAAATTTACCACACCTGTTTTTAATCATTTATAAAAAAAAGCCTCATCCATTTTTTTATTCAACTCGACAAATTTTATCGTCAGCGGTTGTAGGAAAATGTTTCAATACTTTCATAATACATTCACATTTTTCGGAACAACGGCAATGAATGCAATTAATAACTTTACGACTAACGATAATAATAGTGCTGATTTGTATAATAAAGGAGGCCTCTTTGATCGTCCGCGAACGTCTAACGCAATCTAACAATTAAGCCTTGCGGTCTATATATAATCGGTACGAATTTTATGTACAGTGACTAGCTCTCTAATTTAGTAAACTGTTATTGATCATCGCATGACTAAACGCGAAAGGGTTAAGCTGATATTTGCGAAACCCACTAGTGCAAGTTATATTCCAGCTAAAATTTAAGAAATCAAATTCTGCGATCTGCGCAGATTTAAAGTAGCTTTCTCTCTAATTTGGAGAGTTTAATCTTGAACAGGCCAACTTCTGCGATACCCGCCAACATAGTCTTAATTGCATCAGGGGTCACTTTGTTCCTCTTGAATACATGTTTTTTTTTTTTTCTCAAGTTTTAATCTTGATTTCTTTATAAACGCGTTTGGTTTTTTCATAGCATTAGCTTAAATTCGAAATGATTTAAAATCATTACGGTTTACCAATATTTACAAAATTAACGCCGTTTCGTTATTTGATGGTCTTTGTGATTGTTTAGACATTTCCACGTATAGTCTGAGAACAGAACGATTGTCTGCTTGCAAAGCAAAGTAAAGCAGGAGCCATCTGAATGGATAACTCTTACCTGTTTCTGCTCATAATCATCAGTGGAAAAGCTGTCGTGTTCCGGCTTGAAGGCTATAAATTAAATTAAAGAGGCGAGCTGTTAGGTATTGAATAGCTGGTAGCATTTGGCTGCGCCCGAATGCATTCCTCTACTAAGGTAATAAAGCAGTGTGCACTCGGCCGTCGTTTGATTTGCGTGTGTGCATCTTGACCCTGCGTTCTCTCAATATAAAACACGTAGCGATGTGATCCGGACCCACGCGTGCAAAGCACATTGGATTAGCATGATTGGATGACCATAACTAGTGGTAGAGACACCCCATTTTGGTTCTCCAAGGTACGCGTCTTTAACCTTCTTCAATTGAAGACTCAATCAGCTGTACTCTTAGTTTTTCTGTCACTGTAGTAGTAAAATAATAGGCATTGTCATAAAAATCGGTAACAAAACATGTTTGTTTGTGTTTAAGGTCTCCAGTGAACTTTTTTCACTTACAATATTCCTTCTGGCCGTATTTGGTTTTTACTTCGTTTTTATTCCCTTTTCCTCATATTCAATTTATTTTGTTTCCGTTTCAGTGGCTCGTGAAAATTCAATATCCTCTTTCATATACGTGTGCTTTATTACAGTTATCATAAAAACGTGGAGCCTATATGCAGAAATGTTGATATTTCATCGACAATCAATACGCTATCACGTGCCATTCATTTTTACAACGATTCATTGTGACTTGTTTTTAAATTGCCTTCGTGAAGTCTACTGCAGACCACCCCATTTGTCGTAATTGCAACCCTCGGCAGATGTATTGGCTATTTCGATTAATAATAATACTAATTGAAATAGTCCCAAACAAACTTTCACCCGTGAGGGTTGTTTTTCAAAAAACGCTTATACAAGTGTTTTATACTTTAAATCTTTCCCAAAATGGCGATTTTAGTGCAGTCTAATTTCAAAATCATAGGTCATACTGTCTTCCAAACACCATTTATCGCTACCCGGAAATTAGGGGAAAGCCGGCAATTGATTTTTTTTATCGTGGTAGAGAGCCAAGCGGCGGCTTTTGTTGCCGCTCGAATGGGCCGCCTCGACTGGGTTGGCACCACGGCCTCGCAGGATGGGGAGAAGGAGTGGCTCTTCTCTTGTGGAATGCCCTGTCTAGTACCAGCTAAATATTTTTAGGATTCATAATTTCTGCGATTACGTGATTAGTCAGTCAGTGGTATTTCGCTTTTATAAATATATATTTTGGATATATTGATAGATTCTCTTACATCTCAAGTCGCTTGTTAGATCGAGAGACAGCGTCTCTGGTTACTGTATCGATGGAGCGAGCGTCGGATTTATGATTAAGTGTTCTAGCCATGACATAAGCTAACCAGCACATCAGTCTCTCTCCAACCGTAATATGATATGAAGACGATTTAAACAATAACGCTTAGAAATAACAAAAACTCGCATTCTTGTCCTGAACTATGTCGATATGATAATTAAATATTTGTCGAAATAAGATGAAATCACTTTAAGGATTTTTATTAAGAGATATTTTAACGTTATATAGAGATAAGATTAAGGTCAAACTCAAGAATAACTGCGGAGACACAAGTACAGCCAAAATCGATTCATCATCAGCTGAATATGGTCGCGAATTAATAGTCTCTATGTAGGAGATGATATTCCTACACTTTATTTACCGACACTAGTTTGCCGCTTAACCTAACTTCGCTTCTCGCGTAGATAATAGAGTAGGTAAGCAATGCAACATATTTTTATAATTCTATGACCGCAAGTTTGCAAAATATTCTGAAAATCATAAGAATTTTCGCTTTTGCTAAATAACGTCGTGTCGTCACTTAAGGTCACAAAAGTTTATTAAAAGTTTATGAAGTAATTTTAGAACTGAAAATTCTCAAAATTAACTTTATATATACATGTTTTTTTTTTCAAATCATTTACGCACAGTATGCCAGTCTAGTGGCGTTTCTTTCACATCCTCTCCCCCTCTCTTCTTATATATAAGTGCCGGCAACCCACCTATAGCTCCTCTGATATTGAAGATGTACGTGAACGTCGGTAATCACTTATCACCATCAGCTGTGAGCCGCTGCATAATTTGCACCCATTCCAATGAAGAAACATATATTACGTGGATCATCATCATCATCATCATTTCAGCCTATCACAAGTTCACTGCTGAACATAGGCCTCCCCCTAAGACTGACACAGAGCTCGGTCCTGAGCCACCTACATAAGTGGATAAGGGGGAAAATTTCTGAATTTAACATCCATATTAAATATGTTCACAAGCAACAGGACCGGCAGTGCCAATAACCATCGTTAATGTTCCATAAAATTATTCACGACGCCATAGAGCATTTGGAATTGAAAATAACGCGACGGAAAATATAAAAATCTTGAGTTTTAATGCTCTAGAAAAACGAGATGCTGTTGTTTCATGTTATATTTTTGTCCCCTGTTATATTTAAGATTTTCTTTTTAAAACGGAAAATGTATCAGGTAACCTTCGACATCCATCAAAAAGTCTCAGTCCTCAGTCTTCCAATATTGCAAACTGTGGTCGGTGGTGGCCAAAATACCAAACTGTGGTCCGGTTATTTTAATTTCTTGGTACGGAGAAAATTCTCGTCGCCAATGTTAGATATTTGAGAGAACACGAACCATAAAGCCTGCGCATACTCGTTTATGCACAATGCCTTAATTACACTACACCTATACTACACTTATGTATACACACACATAGGTACCTAATACTATAATTCCTTAACACGTTCTATGCCGAGAAAAAAATCGCAGTTTCCTGTTCAAGCCGCGTCAGTCAGTGATGACCGCATCTTACGAGAGTTTTCATTTCGTTCTTACAGGCCGTTGGGCAGTGCTCTCAAACTAAATCGCATATTAATCGACCCGCGTGGTCCACTAGTTTCTCCATATCAAGTTGGTTTTTGAAAAATTTAAGAACTTCGAAAGAAAAACAACAATTACCATACAATGCTGCCTGACGTTAATTATTTCCATAAATAGTGGCTCAAATTGACTTTTGTTATTACTAAGTAACATTTGAGTAAAAGATAAAAGCATATAAGCAAAAAAAAACAATTTAGTAATTTTATACAGATTAAAAATTTTAATAGGCCTAAAGGGAACCTTCACTGACGGTCAGCACTGACCGGGTTAGCAGCGAACGTGTTAAGGACGTATACAACAACATATCCTTATTATTTTTTTATATTATTATTATATGCGAGACTAATTGTCACATCTAGTTCTCGGAAATCATAATTTAATATCGTTCAGTTGCATTTTGTGTGGGCGTTGTTCTTTCCCACACGTGATTTTAAGTACAATGGTCAGTGCAACATTGCATTAGGAATTTTTCTTAACAGCGTGTAACTTGATTTAAAATTTAAAACGGATTTTAATAATTCAGAGTGTATTTTCAAACATGGAACGTGAAAGAACGTTAGGCTTTGATCTTCTTAATTTGTGACAGCTTTTGTAATGCCTCGATCAAACTCAAACAGTCAGTCTCTTCAGTAAAACATATTTCATCATGTTGGGGTGACAACGTTCAATTTCCCTTACTCGCCTCTAACAACAACAACGAGAAGAAAGCTTACTGCCGTAAATATAACAAACACAAATATGATACCCAATAATGAGTATTTCCTTACAAGCCTGTAAAAAGTCGACTGCAGGACATAAGACTCTCCCCTAAGGAGGATTTCCATTTTCTCCAGGACACCTCGCACTTTTGACGCAGCTGCCCATCATCGTTCTACTTTTTGGTCTGGTGTTTCTCAAGGCGGTTATCCCGCCTTTGCGATTTTCAAGGCTTTTACCTTAGTCCCCTCTTACGGAAACCCACGGGAAGAAAAGGGGGTGGTAGGTTCTTACGCCAATACCACGCCGCTAACCTAACAATTTTAGGAACTGCGAAATATTACGTGATTCTTTTGAGTGGGTAATTTATATTTGAATAATAATATAATTGGATAAAAAAAAAGATCCTTGGAATTAATATCAGTTGAACATCTGAATTTTTTGGTAAGGTCATTAATCAGACCTAATCGCTTCCGAGAAATCTTTTCAAAGGCACACAATGAGAACCTCTTCAGCTCATTAATAAAGTACGCGGAAACTCAATGTGTTTCGCCTGCAGTCGACATATCCCGATAATTATTTCACGAGTAAGGACCCTTATGTGTTTGATATCGACCGACATGAAAAACTGGCCGGGTACGAGTCGTAATCGCGAACTAGGGGTTCCGTATAATTTTTTTTTTTGCTGTTCTGTTTCCGTAGCGTATGCCTAACTCACACTTGGTCGGTTTTTATTATTAATTATTTTACTTAGATGTTTGCACTTCGCACCAAGTTTGAGGGCTGTATTATATTACTATATTTACAATAGAGCACAAAAAATAAAAATTTTGACAAATATTTCGTTGTGTGGCATATTGGACCGCTCTGTGGGAGTCGAAGCAGTTCGCTGGACGTAATATTATAACAAAATTATAATGATATCTGTCAAAAGCTATTAGATTTTCTATTGCACCTTGAATATTCAGTGTAAGGATATATCCTTAGTAGACTTTCCATGGTCACGCGATTTGTTAATTTCGCATTTATGAGTTATAAAAAATATACCATTATAGAGAGAACACAGTTGACGTAGTTTCAAAACATTTAATTACTTGGTCTGTCTGTACTGGTCGGTCTGGATCTACGACTTCAAATGAAGGAACGATGTAAAATTTTTGTTCGAACCCATTTTTGTTTTCGAATAGAAACCTTTTCAATATTACTTCTCTAATCCTTCTAGTTTGCTTCTAATAATTATATAATACGATTATTAATAAACAACATCAGCATTTGAGGCGTGTAATTATGAATTCTCTTAACAATTGTCAAGTATATTAAAATCGATGCCCAGTGCGGTACTCTGGGTAATTATTTCCATAATATTAAATCGACAATATTCACTATTACTGTACTTCAGTTTGAATATTTACGATCCAACGATTTTAGTGATTACTGGGCTAAATTCAAATGCAATCATTTGCAATTTACCCGTTGATACACGCAAATGTGCATTATTAATGATGCTTGAACTAATTAAACGTGTAACTTTGAATATCGAAATTGGTCGAATACCATTACAGTCAACTATCAGAAATAGTTTTTTTTTAAACAAAAAAAAACACGCCAGAGTGCATAGACATTATACCAAAGGTAAGCAGTGTCTTAGTCGTTTGAGATACTTTTGAAAGCAAATTATATTGAGTCACAACTTCATCATTGAAGTTTGAATTATATATTTTTTTATGGAAAAGGCGGGAAACGTACAAGCGGTTCACCCGATGGTAAGTGATTACTGTCGCCCACCACCAGAGGTGCTGCAGGTGTGCGTTCCCGGCCTTTTAGGATATTTGTAAGATGGGAGGAAGGATGAGGAGGGCGATGTGGAGGGGGAGTGGACCTCCGGTTACCTCACTCACCGAATTAAACCCACAAGATGCCTCTACTTCACACCGGCCTATTGGAGCAGCAGCAAAAGTCTACCCTCCTACCTCTACCCTCTAGCTCTACCGCGTCTGTTACCAAACATTTTATGATTTCAGCTAATAATACGAGTAGGTAACATGAGGACATTTAAGCAGCAAATTATAATAAATACACGTCATGGTAATCACTAAACGAAATATTTCTGTGTGAAGAGTATCGGGGAGTCGCGCGACTACTTCTGGAGCGGCGCTGCAATGGACAGCAGGCCCCGGTCATTGTCCGTTCGAATTGCTTACAGCGGAAACTTGTGCATAAAAATAGACTTCAGTTCTTGCCGGTTCGAATATGCCAAGATCTGAATGCTACCTTGCCATTCACCTGATGGCAGCTGCAACAGACCTTACGCCTGCAAAAATAACGAAACAAAAATAAAATGCCACACAGCTCGTAGTAAATTAGCCCTTTGTACCATTCAAACAATGGTAACACTGTTGAATAACAACACAAATAGGTAAGAGATGGAGAGACTAGCTCTAGAGATGCTGCTCCTCATCACTTATTTCTTGGCAAACATAATTCCTTGGAAGGCTTGCCCATTGTGGTATTGGGCAAACGATTTGGTGAGCGCAGCTGCTCCCCATCTCAAGTCTGTGGGATTTGGTTTCGGCAAATTCGGATGGATATTCTGTCATCATTCGGGCTTCAGAACATCATTTATTGGGTAACAGGGTTTAGAAAAAAACATCTGCGGTCTCAAAGAAGCTGTAAAGGCCAAAACGACTAACAGCATGAACACCGTCAATACATATACCAAGTGCCGGTGAGATTTGGACATTTGGAGAAAGAGATGTTATATGCCCCTTTACTACCTTGGGTTCAGTATAGTAGTAGTGTGGGAAAGCGTTCCCGTGACCCTGCCGATATGCGGCGAAAGTAGTGGGGTGGAATGGTGGAACATAGTTGGGTTTTGGTCGCCGCAAACCCGACATAACCCGTCCTTGCGCCTGCGCGGCCGTGTATACTTTGAGTATTTCGACATGAATAAAGAAAAAGTGAGGTGAGGACATTTTCTTTGCGTAAATTAATATTACGTTAACTATTTCTTGTAGCATTTCTACATTTAAACCGACGCGACGGACAGAGAAGAAACAGAATTTTAATCGATTACATTTATTTATAAAAGAATATTTATATAAATATTTATTTCGATTAAATCATAGTAACAACTTTCGTTTATACGAATGCAATTATTTTTCATTTTTCTACCAATAGCGACGGAGTCATTTCAATGAAGCACGCTTTGAAAATAATCTCTGCTGAAATAACAGTTTTCCAAGCGTGCGGAATTAATCGTGTACCATTTCTACAGTTAATACCTGCGATTGTTGTCTCGGAGAAAGTTCTTTCTTTATTTATTTGAATACCATTAAAACTTGTACTCATTCCACTTACTTATAGTATATATACTCCAGAATGTACGTTCTTGTACGTGGTAGAGCCAAGCGGCGACTTTTGCTGATGCTCGAATAGATAAGTTCGACCTCGCAGAATACCGGCATGAGGCAGAGGCATCTCATGGTGAGTGAGGTAACCGGAGACCCACTCCATCGCTGGCTTGTTTGTCCCTTATATAAAAAAAAAACATTGCGTTTTACGTATTAAACAATATTTTTTTTCAACTTTTTAGACGCGAAAAATCAAAGTCGAATAAGGTTCTGGTTTTAAAATTAACTATTATGAATATTCTTCTAGGTGAGATTATTTTTTTTTAATTAAGAGGAAAATCGTCATCCGATTCAATGAATAATATTATTAGTTTTCATACAAATGTAATAAATACATTAAATAAGCAATTTATAACTGTTACAGTTGCTTCTGTGTAATAATGTGTTATGTATGAAGTTTGAAAGTAATTGTAGTTTGTGGTACATTCCTAGTTCTTGTAATAAATTATGAAAGTTTACGCTGTTGTTTAACTAAGTAATTGTGAACTTACAATTTTACGGAAAACGAAATATGTTACATTGATTCGGAAAATGTCGAAAGCAAAGGCTATGTTTTAAAAATCGAAAACTCATTATTATTTTTGTAATTTAAGGACTTTGTAGTAAAGTTGCGTTACCCAGCCCTGCAGTTGGCAGAAGGCCACTGGGCAAAGGCTTCCTGCTCAAATAACTGAGAGAGTTTTGGAGCCAGGAAGCGCCCGACTGGGTGTTCCAGTTCGGGTTGGCTAACTTCACGTATTCTTTAAATAATGATATAAATAAACTAATCGAATGATCTCAAATATGTATTTGTCTTGCAGGAGAACATATGGAAAAAGAAAAATAATTTTGAACTTTTAATAACGCCAATACGGACTGCGAAACATGACGTCGCAGGTTCGAGCCAACCATTCGACTATTGTCGTGAACCACTCCAAATACAAGCTCTAATGCTTAGTTGGAGGGTTAACAGGAATATTAGTAATGTTAGTTAAATGGCATTGCTAGTATTCTTTTAAAAAAAAAATCCCTCCTTGTACCCCATTCGTTAACTTAAGAACGCCCCCTCGTAAGTTTGGTATTTAAGCATGCATTTCCCGCTTATAATTACGGACACTAAGCCGTAGTGAGTTGGTGAGCGCTGTACCCTTTTCCTAGTGATGGTGTTTCCCCACACTAGTCTAACGTAGGTAAGTTTGGTATTTAAGTGAATATCCCGCTTTCACTTGAACTTTCAGCCAGAATTGTCCCTTGCAGGATTCACCGCGTGCAGGTGAGGTTAACAATACCAACCATCTAGCGTCAAAAGTCCTAATGTGACACATTGCGATAGAATTTCTATTTTTTCGAAGTAAAGTACACGTAAAGTCTTAAATAGATTGTGCTTATCTTACACTCATTCATGGGGAATAATACCTTTTTTTAACATCTTTTTCGAGAACTCAAGGTTTTAACGTTTTAAAATTGTTAAACGATTTATTTTTATGAAATTAATTAAAACCTAATTTTGTAGTTACATTTTAGTAATAAAACGATGACAGGGTTTTCCTTTTAAAACCTTCCAAGTAATTAATTTGTTCAAGGACCCGCTAAAACTCACTTCTACGAACAACTTTCGAGAACGAGGTGTTCAGGTGCAAACAAAAGCGAATTACGTCAAACGGGAATCCATTACTAGAGTTTCTAAGGCTTATTGTCCCCGGAAAAATTAATAACAGACTTCAAGTTTTGTTTTTCTTTTATAAGTGCGCCACTCTGATTTATGTGCTGAATTTATTACGAAAAGTAATTTAAGAGGTCTATGAAGCCCATTTAATTTAATGGTGGTTGCTATGGCTTCGCTTATTACTTTATGATAAAGCGACAATGAGAAGTAACCTGTTGGCTCGAAAAGAGTCTTGTGTGATTTAGGAATATACGAACCTGTTTTATTAAAATGTAAACCTTACCGGTTTCCTGTCGTCGCCTCGCAATCTGGCTATAGGATGAAGCACGGACCATCCGATGACGGTTGTTTTATCCAACGATGCCGGACACAAATTCCACTTATTAGTAACGTAGCATTTTTATTACATTTGAATAAAGTAAAGTAGCAGTCTGTAAGTGCCCACTGCTGGGCAAAGGCCTCCTTCTCAAATACGAGTATCAGAGAGGGTTTAGGAGAAGCCCGCCACGCTGCTCCAGTGCGGGTTGGTGGGCTTCACATATCCTCGAAATAATAATTTTTTTCCCTGACACGCAGGTTTCCTTACGATGTTTTCCTTCACCGCCGAGCACGAACAATTTTAACTGCTGTATTTATTTTTTACACAGCACTTAAAATTGCCATTAACAATTTTAGTGATACCGGCACCGGGAATTGAACCCAGGTCACTCGCGCTCTATGAAACTAAAGTGACCTTGCTGACCACTAGGCTACCACGGCTCACTTGGCGTAGCATATTTGTGTATTTACTGTCTGCCCCAAAACAGCCACGCGTAAAGGATATACATATTTCCTTTATTTGCACAAATAAGGGCAAATGGCAAAAACGTGTTTCCGTCCACTTGTTGGTTTTTAGTCACTCATCAAAGGACTCAAATAAGCAAAATGTCTGATGTTTTGATGCATCAGTTTCACAAACACTATTTGTGCCATCTATATCATCTTAACCAGTATTACAGTGAGTTTCTGCATTCTGTTGGTTATTGTTATTATGCAATTGTAAATGATTTAAACTACTTATTTTCTATTTGCCTGATGCCGCCTATGGAAAAAAGACTGGCTGACTGTAGAACGTAGATCCGCTGATCCGCAACATATTCCCACGTGCTCATGGTTTCATAGACTATATAGAGCATCAATTAGTGTTGGATTTAGAATATTACAACCACAATAAATCATTAAGTTTTGTGTTAATATCCATGGTTGGCAGTAACTACTGTTTTATGTTTTCCTATTGGATGTAAGTTTAGATTTACGACTGCGATGTTTTAAAAAATACTATCCTATGGATTAAAATATGTACGAGTGGCGTTCGAGGAATTCTCGGTATCGAGGTGATTTACAAATGATGTGAGTAATTTATCAACTTGCAATACTCTTAGATGTTGAAGTACCGCCCTTAATAGTAAGTAGCATCCTGTCAGTGCCAACTCCCAGCAGTGGCCTCAGTCTAAAGGCCTCCTTCTCAAATAAACGAAAGGGTTTTTGGAGCCGCGAAGGGCCCGCCACGCCGCTCCAGTGCGGGTTCGGGTTTTTCATATATCCTCGAAATTATTTTTTTATTATTTCTTCGACTTGCCATATTTCCTTACGATGTTTACCTTCACCGCCGAGCACGGGATAAATACAGGACTTAAAATAACAATCACCAACTTTTGGCGTGCGGGCACCGGGAATCGAAGCCAGGTCACTCGAGCTCTGTTGGACTAAAGTAAGCGCCCTGACCACTAGGCTATCACGGATATAGCCTCTTAATGACATTTTTTTTTTTTAAAACGTTACCTTCCGCTGTTGGAATTTCTCCTGTGTCGCGGAGGCAGTTTACATACATGAATTGCACATGGACAAACACCCAGGCCAGGAACTATTATTTGTAGTCCATACAAATACTACTCTCGTGCGGGAATAGAACCCGAGGCCCACAGCGCCGCAGCTAAACGCTTAGCCGCTACGCCACCTAGCCTCTTAATAACAATTTTAATAAAGTTGATTTGTTTAATAAACAGTTTCTCTTTATACCTTAATTAATTTAATCTTTAAGTACCTGGTCTATAGCAGAGACTTCTTGTACAATCTTTGAAATCACTTTAATGGAACAATAAAACGCAAAGTTACTTTAGAAGGTATACAATCTCTCCATTCAGTGGCTGTTTTTGAAATTATGGCATCAACTTTTTGGAACTTTGACTCCATACTTTACCTAAAAAATTTATTGAAAAAACTGTATTACAAAGACGTTGTTAAAAATTACTTCGCACAATTCCGCATGAAAAAACCAATAATCACCTTCACCGCATAGTAATGTGAAATTTTTATTATATGTAAATGCAGTATAAAAATTGTAGAGAAGCTATTTAAGTTGGATAAATCGCGTAAACATGAAGTCGATATTAATACGCTCACGTAAACGTTTTCATGTTACGAGGTGAATTTTTCGAAAGGTTATATTAAAAGAGATTTATTATTCTTAAAATAGGCGAGCCGGATTGCCAGAGATTTATTAAAAATATCTATGTAAGTGTAAGGTTAATTACAAATTTTCATTAGACGACACAGTGTAACAAAACAGCCTCCACAATTCAACTTTTTGACCTATACTCTACTAACCTACTAAGATTACTTCATTATCTACATCGCCATACGTTTGAATCGTTTTACGCTTTTCGAGAAGGACTTTATTCAGTGACTTATATATTTTATTCAGCGCACCGGTGCGTTGCTCCGACCGCGCTGTGCGGGTAATGATAAAACATGTAGCCTTCACTGAAATCGAGTTAAAACGACCACCTTCACAGAGATGTATCACATATGAATTGGTGTTTTCAATATTATTTTTCCTTACTCAAACCCGATGAGATAACAACCTTATGATTGAGGTAAAGGTGGTGCGGATTGAGGTATTTGGGCTACAATATCCGCTTGTTACTACGCAGTAATAAAAATTAAAGATTTAACGAGATGAGGAATATACAGTTAAATTTACCTTTTCAGTGGCAGATTAAATCTACAAGGCTTAATATCCGGCTGAATAGAAAACATTACAAAGGGTAAATATTTCTATTTCGTATATTGCTTAAATGATATTCATTCCTGATAAACTAAATAAACCAATAGTTACTATCATGAGTACCAGGAAAATCGTCTCACTGGGAGAGGTCTATGTCCAGCAGTAGATTGCTATCAGGCCGACGCAATAATAATTTACTATCACTTAGGTAGAGGTGCCAATACTTTCAACAGTATACAAACACACAATTGTCGTTAGACATTTTAATTTGTAGATGTTTTCTTAAAACATTGAAGTTATCAACGAGCTAACAGTCCATCTGATGGTAAGGGGCATAAATGAATGGCGGCATAAATAAGGAACTGGCAGAAAAGGAATTCAATCAAAAGTTGAATATTTAGTCCTATAGGTTGGTTTAATTTTTCCTTCCTAATATTTAAGTACTTTTTTATTATTCACATATCTATTTCATTACAAATAGCAGTACCTCTGTACAGACTATTTCCTGCTATCGTATTTCTTCTGCCTACTTTATTTTACTTGTGTGTATATTAATATTATTAAATAAATATTCAAATGCCAAAACTTTCGCTTTCGTTAATGATTCCATCTCATCGAGAATTTGTCCTGTTACCGCGATAACCAGAGAATTATTATTGCCATATTAAAGTTACCACTGCTATTTACGATCTTAATATAAGGTTAAATGGGCTCATAATTTCATTTTATCACGCGTATGTTACGGTATAATTATATCTTAACATTTCTAAGCCCGGCACGCTCTATACAAAGAATTACTTTACTAATAACTATTGTTCCTTTTCAAAGTTTACTATCGAAACATTCGTTTTTTACTATTATCATAACTATAATTGAAGCCGATAACAATTCCTCTATACATATTACAAAGTAGCTCCGAGCCATCTACCACCTTATGGTAAAAATATCTAAAATCCTTTCACCTTCCGTAGCAGTGGAGGCAACATCAGTTAAGAACCAAACACCTCACAATGTAAGTACACGGGCACCAGCAATAAGGTGTGAGGCATTTTAATAAAAGTATGTTTATTTTAAAGGGAACTGGGGTAAACGAACAAGTGGCTCACCAGATGGTAAGTGATTACCGTCGCCCATATTCACTTGCAATACCAGAAGATTTGCAGGTACCGGCCTTCTAGGATATTTTAGGGGAACGGAGGATGAGGATGGGGGCCTCCTGATACCACACTCACCGGAGGAAACGCAGAAGCACGAGATTCGAGCAGCAGCAAAAGCCGCCGCATGGCGTACCCCATCACGTACGAATTGAAAGTATCTTGTATCCTATTTCATGGCATAATCTATATCTTAGCCGGATTTGAAAGAGAGTCACAACACAAAGAAGGACTCATATCGGCTTACTTTATTTAGATATAGGAATAAATAATTATGTAACTTTTTTTTTCAGGGTTCAGACATTTAAGCGCGTTTGAATGACAAACATACAAAACTACACACTTGTAAATTTGTACATATTCTATGGTATAAAACATTGCCTAAAGTTCATTCTGGACTCATATGGAACATTTAAAATAATCAAATAAAAAATTAAAAGTCACATACAATTACTTTTTATTTGTAAGTAAACATTATACTGAACAAATATTGAGTTTTCAAATTTTAAAAAATATTCGAAATTTCAATACCCGATGCTTCATTTGAAGTCGAGTCATCGACAAGTTTTCGAATAAAATTAATTACTTTAGAGCTGCATAATCCTATCAAATTAAGCTCTTAACGGCTGCAATGAGTGGTGAGCTAGAGCTGCAAGCTGCTCTCTACTGCAATTTTTATATTTTCTAGTGTTGGCGAAGCTCTTAAAAATAATATAATAAAGTCCTCATAAGTTCTATTACAACGGTTGGCAAGAGCTAAGATAATAAACTAAGCGGTAAACTGAGCTTACGTAGATAATGAGCACATATTTTTAACAGACCATAGACTAGTTTTTTTTTTATTACAACTATTTTTTAATATTAATTTAAAGCTTTATTATACTTAATAAGGGTCAAGTAGGAAGTTGTTAAGGTTCAACTGGTGATAGACTTCTTCTCTGTCTAGAAGTCATCTGGGTAGTTACCACATTCTTACCCATATCCGCCTAACAGCAGTGCATCTCCTGTTGTGTTCCGGCTAAAGGTATAGAAGAACAGTATATTTACGGGCTGATAGGCATTCCATCTTAATTTTTAGGGATGCTATCATATCTGTGAGATTCTTCGATGACTTCTACTTTCGAAAACTTCTACCCAAAAAAATTGCGTTAAATTTTATTTTATCTCATGAGAAATAAAACTTTGAGGCCTTTTGACCAATAGTCTAGAGGTCAGCTACTATTAACCAAGGGTCATTCGTGTCACCAATGTGACAGGTGCTCAGTCCGTCTCATAGTATTCGAACTCAGAATAAGATTCATATTTCCTGGTTAGCTGGCAGATCCCCTAACCGCTCTTTTTTTTGTGGGAAAGTCCGCAAACGGTCCACCTGATGGTAAGTGATTACCGTCGCCCACGTACATCTGCAACACCAGAGGTGCTGCAGGTTCGTTGCCTATTATTACTTTTTTATTTCATGGGGAAATGCTTAACGCATACTCACCCTCTCGGGGGCAAGGACGGATTATGTCGGGGTTGCACCGACTAAAACCCCATGTTATTCCACCTTCGCCGCATGTCGGTAGGGTCACGGGATCGTTTTCGCACACAACCGCGACCTCACCAGCGCCGGCCACTCTCGGCGGCCCCTTCTCGGGAGGGAGTCTCTCACTCTGTTTCTGGCTAGGCGCGCCGGAACACAGACGCGCCTACCTTCTCGGCCTCTAAACCCACGAGGGTAACGGACCCCCAGAGTCCGCCACCTAGAGGCCTCCGGGATGGAAGGCCAGAAAGGCTTGCACTAGTAAGCACAAGCCTTCCCTACATCCGCGGCGGATCTGGACCACATTTTGGCCGCGGGAGGTAGGGAGAACGGCTCATGGTAATACCGACACTCCTCTTCCCCCGCGACTCCACCTCGGCTGTGGGGGGCCAGGAGAGCGCTAAGCTAATACTCCGCCTATAGTCCGCCAACACACATCCGAAGTGGGCTTACCAAGCCCACTCGCAGCGGTCACCTTAGGCCAGCCATTCGCGCAAAGACAGGCCGGTCATGTAGGTTCCTCTTCTTTTTGCTTATTCACCGTGGGAGACTAAGCCACGCTTACTAAGCCCTCAAGCCACGGCTAAGGCTTGGCTCTACCAAGCGGCCTATAAAACATTTCATTTAAACAATTACCATTCACCCCGGGGAATGGTTTTCTCGCCGCTTACCCCGCATACAGAGAAGTCCATTTTATTTGCCAAGGTTTAGGGTATTTTCATGTAATTATTTACTTTTAATTAAATAAAAAAATAGCTATTGTCATCCCAATTTTAGAGTTGTCAACCTGACACCTGTGTTTAATGAACTCTTAACCATTTTATTTCCCAATACTTTTAATCAAGAAACCAACTCGTATTTTTAAGATTAAGGTATATTAAATTCAAAATAAGCTGATAAATCTGTTAACAGAACATCATTAATTAGAGAACTATCGCACAGTTTTAAATTTAATGCACGGGGATGACATCACCAACTGTGATCAGATCACAGGAAGTGGTCTCGGTCTTGTTCCTCGGATGATCGTTAACTGTGTCAGTTTATCATTCATTCCTTCGGTCCCTGTGTAGGAGACAGAGATCAACATTTTCCTTGAAGAAACTAATGTAAAGCTCGGAGAAGATAATTTTTACAATTATAATTAGTTCAACACATAGATGATAGGAACTTTTCGGATTGATCCCAGCTGCTGAGTTTCACCATCGTACATCGCGACAGAATTCGAACTACAACGATACCACCTAGATGGTTGGCATTCCACCACAGTGCGTTTTAATCGAAGTTTTCTGCCACGCACTTCGATTTTGTGGAATCAGCTGTCGCCAGCAGTATTTCCGAACAGTTACGACTTAGGGACCTTCAAGAAAAGAGCTTATTCCTTCCTTAAAGGCCGGCAGCGCATCTGTAGCTCCTCTGGTGTTGTGGATGTTCGTGGGCGTCGGTGATCACTTACCATCAGGTGAGCCGCACGCTCGTTTGCCCCCTTCTTCTATAAAAAAAAAATGATTCTATTTTGATTCGTTATAACAAAGAATGTAAAGAGATTCAACTAATGTTCAAGATTTAGAATTACTGCATTTCCATTCCATTGCTAATTCTAAGGTCTAGTTCTCAGTATACACGAGCAGCATATTTCTTTTTTGAAATAAAAAATAAACAAAACATTCTGATCTTGATGAATACATTAGAAAATTAATGAACAGTAGAAAATACTTTCCTCAACGAAACAATTAAATATGGAATCGCTACATCTATAATTCAAATGACACCTACTTACTAGTTGCTACGTGTTGTAAAACAAAAAAGAAATAAAAAGGCACACTTCTGTTTCATTAACATTCCATAGAGATGTTTCAATACACGTAATAAGGCATTTGGTTGGATGGACTAACAAGAAAGGCAGTTTTCTATATCTTCTTTCATCGTCTTTAATCAGAATGATAGTGCCGTAAGTGGTTTACCAGTGGATGAACAAATGTCAAGGTCTAAGTGTTATTTGATTCAGGCTATTGTTACAATAAGCATTGTTTTATGAATAATTAAAGTCCATCCACCTCCACGTTGCCTTATACGACGTATATGCGTAGCCACCATGTGTATAACTACAATTTATTTTCAAGATTTAACCATGTTAAATATACAGGATTTTCCAATGTTATCCCCACCCCAATCCCCCTAAAATTAGACGTACAAAAGAATCCAAAAGTTATATTTGTAAATAGTTTAACTTGTTACGAAATAGTGTGATCAATATTCGCTCAACGTTTCGATATCGAAATGTATTTTTTTTTTATTTCATTGTTGTGGACATTGGGTGTAAATGTCAGGGAAAGTAGATAAACCTTAAAAGATTATAAAATTGTAATGTAAAACAAGACAAAAATGTAGTTTAAAAAAAATTTATCTTATACTAAGAAAACAAGAAAAAGAAATAAGAAAAGAAAAGAACAGACAAAATCGTAAATCGATGTGCACAGTTTTAAGCAGATTAAATAAAAGGCTTTCAATTTAATTTTCTTAAAACATTTTGGTAGCAGATTTATTTTTAAATAAAATAATAAACATTTCTGAACCGTTTTTAATTTTACCTAGTCAGCTTGATTTGAAAGAAATATATTTTTAGTAATCTAATTAAAATATTATCTTATAATATATTAAATATTAAATATCGATATATTAATATTTTGGATGCACATCACTAGTTTTCTTCCAGGGCTTGGTAGTAGACGGTACTTGATGGGTTTAAAATGTTGGCTATGCTTGTTCTACAACTTTTTGATATTTTAATAAGATCTTCCAATTCTTATATCATCTTATCAAATCTTGTAAATATGTAAAAGACAAAAAATCGTTACGGCTACATTAGGAAATACCTTGCTCCGTGAAGCACTCAATATTTTACGGGGTTTTAAAGTTACCTTTTTCTATTTATGTTTTAACATATTATTTTTAAAGTACCAACAAAACGATAATCACTTTATAAATCTAAGGCGTCGTGTGACCTCGCCCCAAATACATTTTGAGGTGTCGTGACCCTTAAATGTCTTATCGGAGCTGGCGATATCATCCAAATATGAGGTCACCGAATTGTGGTGCCTTCAGTTTCCGAGAAGGCAGTGCTACAAGAGCTGCACGTCGCACACGCGGCGTTAAATTTCTTTTTCGAGCAACAAATATTGCATACGGAAGTCTGTCAATCTCACAATGGCTTCAAGGAATTCCGACGGAAAGAGAACGACTATAGGATCCATTCTTCGGTAAGCGTTAATAAAATGAAAAAAAATTGAAATGTTAGAATTCATCAATTCATCTACATTTTTTTTTTTGTTAAAACGTTTAAATTAAATCGTTGATACATTGGTCATATAGGAGTTTAATCTTGATCGCTTTTTGTTTCTGCGAAACGAATTGCGTCAAAATTCATTCCAATTAAATCATTTTCCTGCAAAGCGAATAACTATTATGTGAACAATACCAATTGGGAATGAATATTGAAATTAGAACGTTTCTATGTTATATATGTTTCTATATTTATTGTAGTACAACAAAGAATTATTTACTTATGAAAATGTTTTTGAAGAATTTCATTGTAATAAAATTAATATTTACGAATTTTATTATAGCACTTCAACCTTTATTTGATATAACGTATATCTTTTTGTTTTATGAGCAATCAAATACACTACATTAGCATATTATAGTCCACCACTAAATATATCTAAGCTTTATCGAAAGGTTTTACCCATTCTGACCACGCTAGACAGTGTGTTTTTTGGCTTGGCAAATTCTGACGAAACTTCCACTATCGTTGGGTCCCCGGAGGCATATTCGTTTGCTTGCATGTGGAGGTTTGCTCCCCACGTGCAATTGAGCTTGGCATTTTGAGAACGAGATGGTATATTCGTATTCCTCATTACACTGCATTACATTAAATACAACATAATTTATGCTTGCGACTGTTATCACTTGGTGAAAATTCATCGTATTGTATAATATTATTAAATAACCGACCTGTTTCGCCTTGCGGCATATTCAGGGTATTTTCATTCATCAGGGTAATTATAAATACAACAATTTTTTAGTAAATTACCATTACAAAAGTATTTCAGGAGTTATATGAATGAAGCAATGGCATGTTGAAATCTACTGTTCGTTGAATTGTTCCCACGAACAAAACCGCCGGCGCTGTTTATGTTCGTTAACTCAATTAGCGAGATACGAGTTTAGAATGCACTTCGCAATAACAACTAATCCGACACAATGTAAAATCCCTTAAAGTGCTCTCCCGTACTAAAAAGTTTTAAACTTTATTATAATCGCACCTGTATCTTTTTTTTTTTTGCTTCATCACCATTGTGTTCAATGGCTGACTAAGGACGCTTTGCATTGGCCGCTCGTCTCCAGTTTGATTATTCGCGGTCTTAGGTGTAAGAGTTGAACAATCAAGCACGGGGGTTGAAAATATTGTGATGCTGCTGTAACGCAGCAGACTTTGATCGCGTAGTTCCACCTCCACCGCTTCTCGCTAGGTTTACCGTGGTCCCGTTAGCGATGGCTGCCTTAGACGATCCCATCTATGGAAAATAGTCCTCACTAAATGCTCCAGACAAGGAGCGCTAAAATGTGGATACACATTTTGACAGTCTTCAGTCCAATATGGAGCTTCTAGTCCATTGTTTCGAGGCCATGGGGGTCAGGAAGGTAAGGTGACAACGCACCTGTGGCCTTCTTTATTTGAAGTTGGAGTAAGGCTGGAGTAAATACTTACCACCAAGTAGACTCACAGCTCATTTGTTACTCTAATGTTATGAAAAATAAGTCACTTACTACGGACCTTAGTTTAACATCTATGTTACACGGGTCAGCGTCTTCTCCTTCCAGTTTAAAAATAATGGTTTCGATTGACAGTAAATTAAAGCTCCTATCAATATATGTAGATGATATGTAAATGAGTAGCTCATCAATACAGAAGGTATCACCTTGAAAATTTGAACTAAATGAAACATGTATATGTTAAGATTCTAACTGATCAGACCCAATTAGATATCCAACATAAAGGCTTGACTATTAGAGACTATAAAATAATTGTACACGGTAAAAGTCGTCAATATTTTAAGAAAATAACAAAGATCGGAATACTCCTTGCAAAGCAACCAACACCGTCTGCGTTCGTTAACACAATGAAGTAGTTAGAGTTTAGAATGCACTTCGCAATAACAACTAATCCGACACAATGTAAAATCCCTTAAAGTGCTCTCCCGTACTAAAAAGTTTTAAACTTACAAATCTACACGATTATTATAATCGCATCTGTATCTTTTTGTTTGCTTCATCACCATTGTGTTCAATGGCTGACTAAGGACGCTTTGCATTGGCCGCACGTCTCCAGTTTGATTATTCGCGGTCTTAGGTGTAAGAGTTGAATAATCAAGCACGGGGGTTGAAAATATTGTGATGCTGCTGTAACGCAGCAGACTTTGATCGCGTAGTTCCACCTCCACCGCTTCTCGCTAGGTTTACCGTGGTCCCGTTAGCGATGGCTGCCTTAGACGATCCCATCTATGGAAAATAGTCCTCACTAAATGCTACAGACAAGGAGCGCTAAAATGTGGATACACATTTTGACAGTCTTCAGTCCAATATGGAGCTTCTAGTCCATTGTTTCGAGGCCATGGGGGTCAGGAAGGTAAGGTGACAACGCACCTGTGGCCTTCTTTATTTGAAGTTGGAGTAAGGCTGGAGTAAACACTTACCACCAAGTAGACTCACAGCTCATTTGTTACTCTAATGTTATGAAAAACTTACTACGGACCTTAGTTTAACATCTATGTTACACGGGTCAGCGTCTTCTCCTTCCAGTTTAAAAATAATGGTTTCGATTGACAGTAAATTAAAGCTCCTATCAATATATGTAGATGATATGTAAATGAGTAGCTCATCAATACAGAAGGTATCACCTTGAAAATTTGAACTAAATGAAACATGTATATGTTAAGATTCTAACTGATCAGACCCAATTAGATATCCAACATAAAGGCTTGACTATTAGAGACTATAAAATAATTGTACACGGTAAAAGTCGTCAATATTTTAAGAAAATAACAAAGATCGGAATACTCCTTGCAAAGCAACCAACACCGTCTGCGTTCGTTAACACAATGAAGTAGTTAGAGTTTAGAATGCACTTTGAAATTAGACTTAATCTGATATAACCCGTTCGTAAGCAAGCGCTTTCAACTGAGCAAATAAGGGAGCATTGTAAGTTAAATTCGATGCTGGAAATCAAATACTATACGTGATAAAAACATTTCTCTGTTAAGCTTTCTATCTTTGATGTTAATATCGCAAGTTAATTTTATGATTGGACATCATATCTCCTTAGTTTCTCTCTCTATCAAATTATAATAATGTAATATATTGAACAATCACATACGTCATCTATTTCCGAACTGCGATTGCATGTGTCTTGGTAACTAGATAAGATTTGTGATAAGATAGATGTAGTATACGTTCAACATGGTAGAACAGAATACCGGCGTGAAGTTGAAGCGTCTTGTGTTGGTTCGGACAGTGAGGTAATCGGTGGCTCTGTCCCCTCCTTCCCAAATCCCTCCCTGTCCCTCCCGTCCCCAAATATTCGTAAAGGCCGGCAACACATCTGCAGCTCCTCTGGTGCATCTCTGCAGATGTACGTCGGCGACGGTAATCACTCGCCATCAGATGAGCCATTTGATATGCCATACATAGATAAGTAATAATATCATATAATCGGACGTATTTAAATATTGACTCGGTTACAAATATTCGTATTCATTATACAAATGTTTGTTCCTAGTGGGATTCAAACCAGCAACCAAAGGCGTGGAAGGCCAGGGTCACTGCTAAGTAGAGATCGCATGCGACAGTCTGTGTTGATTCTGTCGTTCCAACTTTTGTTGTTAAACATTTTTTTCCAAATACTCGCCAGTATCTCTGCACAAGCTTTTCTTTATTCAAGAGCTTTCAAGAAAAGTAGGGTCCCTATAGATCTCAAAGGCTTAACCTTTAATAACTCAAAGGCAACTTTTAATGCAAGATTTTAAATCTTGATGTCTTAATTCTATTGTTATCACATGATAAGGGATAATGACGTATTAAATGTGAGAGCTTTCCATAACCATGAGGCTAACGTCTAACTTTTCATTTAAGTTTTATTGACTTATTCAAACTTTTAATCATCTCCATCATCTACAACAGCATTAAAATTCAACTAATATGTACAATAAAATATTATAAGACAATATCAGGGTCTGATTCGCTATGCCAAAAGCAATTTCACTAAAATACTGTGTAGCGTCACTCTGCCATGAAATCAGACCGTGAAATTTTTTAACACTGTTTTATTTATCCAAGACATGGTTACTAATAAACCAAACTATACTATGGTAATATACACGATATGATTTTATCGAGGAGCAACTTCACACGGAATTGTAGTGAAATATTTCACTATGGCACAGAGGATAAATGAAATGGTTACGGTAAACTGATTGCACTATCGTATTTAGTAGTTAACCACTAGGGGATCTCCTGATAAGGAGATGCGAGTTCGATCGCCGTACGTGGAGAGCTCGTACCGAAGGGTATTTAAAAGTTATGTACGATTTATATCGTTGTCATGGCCATTAAAACGGCGACAGACTCACCACCTGTCACGTTGTGGATTATCATGTTTCTTGGCATCGCACACCGAAGATCAAATGGATAATTCAAGAAAAGAAAACGATAGCAAACGTCTTAACGTAAAAACATTAGCGGTTTAATCTTGGTCGAATGTTAAAAGCATTAAGAACTAGAAAAAATAGTATGATTGAAGAAGAAGAAGGCTTCTGCATGACCGCTAATTGGGTTACGTTGACACGACTTTAGAATGCCCTAAATGAAAGAATCTGATGTATCGTTGGTGTTGTGGATGTTTGTGGGCGTCGGTGATCACTTATCAGGTGAGCCGCACCCTCGTTTCCCCCCTTCTTCTATAAAAAAAAACGTAGCGCGTACATCCTCAAAATAGATGCTCTCAACTGTGAGGCAAATAAGGAGGCAGTGTAAAGTTTTCCAGCCATTAAATAAGTTAAATCTCACTTAAATTCCTGATGTTTACATTTTTTTGTAGTGGAATTTTCGTCTTCTGAAACACACATTTATTAGACTAAAGTAGTCAGTGGTCAGGGCGCACGCTTTAGTTTCATAGAGCCCGAGTGACCTGGGTACGATCCCCAGTAGTCGGCACCACAAAAAATTGTTAACGGCTATTTTAAGTGCTGTATAACCACGTGCTTGGCGGTACAAGCACTCACCAGACTAATATCAATAAATTCGTTATTTTTATTCGTTATTACGCAGCGAGACTAAAAGCCAAAGGAAGATTTATCTTTGTAGTTTAAAATCGGAAGTATTTCACTTTACTTTGAGGAGCGGAGCGGAAAGAAAATCGAGCTAGCAATGAACTCTAAAGATGAACACAAGGAAATGAGAAAAATCTGACGGTTGAACAATCATCTCGAATTATCTCGTTTTGATCTACGTAAAACGCGAGACCTGTGTTCTTTTCCCGATACAACACTTAAGCTGTTAATTGGAATTTTATCTACTGAAGGTGAATGAACAAAATATTTCGCCCGGCATGTGAAGCCCGTCAAATCAGTGTGGTTGAGCTATGGATCTGTGTTCTCAGAAATGAAAAGAGGTCCTTTACTCTACTTTGGGACATTTATTTTTATCTATTTTAGTTCATTGTCATATTAACATACGCCTCTCCAAGATAGCGCCAGTAATAGCTGGCCTTTATTACCGGTAGTCACCACAATCGGCGAGCGCGGTGCCGGTACCCGCGCACCAGTGGTGCTGCTCCCCATCACCAGTCTGTTGGATTGGGGTTTAGCGAATTCGGCTGTATATTCTGCCTGTGTATATATGTAGTCAGAGCCTCTTTTATTGAAAGAAATGGTATATTTCTCCCTACACTCCTGGTACACTCCTCTCTATTTTTACTCAAAACATAAATCATACGAATCACTGGCAAGACTGGTTATAGATAAGAAGTCATTACAACTAATAAAATACTAGTTTTTAATCATTGGAAGTATAACTTGATTAATACGTTGTAGAGCCGGCCGGCGGCTTTTGATGCTGTTAGAATGGGCGGGCTCGGGGAAGTTGAAGCATCTTGTACTTCTTTCTGCGTTTAGTTCGGTGAGCGAGGTAACCCTCCTTCTCCATTCCCCTCCCCAAACATCCTTTAAGGTCGGCCACGCATCTCTCGCAATTCATTTACCATCAGATGAGTCAGTTGGGCAGTTGAAAAAAAATATTGACCAGTGGACAATAAATGGATGTCAGGCTAAAAAACGTTCCTTATTTAAATAATAGTATACATAACAATGTAAAATAAACAACATAATAATACTCGTTTTTTCACTGTTCCCACCTAATTTCTAATGTTGGTAACACTAATGCATACAGTGTATGTATCCGGGAGACATAAATAATGAAGAAAAATTTTTGCGTTACCTTCTTCCAATTTCCCCCTTTTACGAAGCTTGTGTGTATGTTTGTCAAATATTAATTTTCCATGTAAATCTTTTCCTGTTGTATTAGGATTTACTTTCTTTATCCTTATAATTCTGTTTTAATATACTATTCTGATACATTCTATATCAGGAATATACTATTTGTTTTTAAATCAGTAACCACAAAACCACGGCAAAGTGCGAGTCGCCCTCGCGCACCGTGGGTTTCGTACAACTATAAAATATATTTGTAAGTATTTATAAAAACAGATGTGTTTACTCTCATTCAGTTCGGAATTCTTTTTGAGGAGTTACAACCGGCTATCTATTACGTCTCAAAAGACACAGGCGTTTAAACGTTGATCAGACAGACGAACGGACGACGGTGTTGGCGTAGTATATGGCTCTGTACTTAGGTTCCTAAACGAAAACTACAAAACTAGAAACGGCGACAATTGCGATTATGGTTATGTATATTTTATCTTTTTCTCTCTTTTCTTCTTAATCAAGCGTTAAAAAAGCTTTGCTGATCATCGATCTATCTAGATTAGATAATATCTGTATCTGTCATGATCGGCACCCTCGGCTGGCTGGTTAGCAACCACAATACACTTCGGTCTTAGATCAGTTTCTTATCACGTGTTGCACCAATAGAAATTTAATTATTATGACACGTTAACGGTTATACATAGGCTCTGTAATGGACTGGATAATTAAAAAAGAAATGAGCAAAATACATCCAGGTGGGCAGATGTCTAGAAATTTAGTCCTTTCATCACACTTTTCACCAGAGCTTATCGGGAAAACTCTATGGTTTGAACCCTCAATATGGAGAATCTAACCATACAGCTATCGTAGCTAGATAGTTTATCTCGGATATATTTAAGATGGTTGTTTAACTGTTTTATCATTAAGACAAACATTCAGCTACTATTTCTACTAAAAGGTCCACCGACTAAATTGAAATCAACAGGCTAGGCGTTTAGAAAACAAACATCTCATCTCGTCGTGTATATCGCAGAAATCACAAGACAAAAGTTGTTTAAGCATTATGTGTTGCCTGTGATAACTTACGAAACTCAAACGTGAACCTACACTATGTAATGAATAATAAATCTACTCTGTGTAAAACGGTTATGCAGGGCAGCATAAGCAGCATTACCTGAAGTAAATATCAATTAGCTGACAACACCGGGCCGATCATATAGCTCGGAGAAAATTATAGCAGTTGAAGAAGAAAGTTTCTTGGACATAATATAGAACATTTAATTGTTTTATATTCTTGTCTGTGTATACTTAAGTATGATTTGAATATTATACAATATTAATATTGACTTCTACTTGTCTTGGAGTCCAGTATAGACGATTCTAATTCAGATTGAGCGAAGAATTAGTATGTTTTTAAGCTATTCGATATAGTTTACATTGTATGCACAAAGCATACAGACAAACAAAGCAACCATGAACCACCTTCTTACGAACGTAAGCTTCTTAGGAAATAAATAGCGCAGTGGAAAGCAGATTTATTTTTATTCTCTGCGAGACAAAGTTTTATGAATATTACATAATGGGTTAGTTTCACGAGAAAAGGAATTATACGTAATAGAAAATCTTATTTCTTCGTTACAAAAGCGAACATCTTATACATTGTTTATTTACAAAGTAACTACTTTAAATACGATAAGTGATATTCGTGAAATAACAAAGTTATTAATGTATGTTAATGATAATAAAGGCTTACTACATGTTATAGATAAATTTTAATAGATGACTTTAAGTTAAGGCAAGCGAAAGCAAAATGTAATAATCATTAATAAAAAGAGAGTTTTTATGAATAAACAAGAACAGTTAATTATTATGATAAATCTAAAATTTAGAACTTGACAATGAGCGCGCAAAAATGAACTCAGTTATTAATTTTCACAAGGACAATGGGTCCAAAGTCCTTTGTAATGAATGTCAGTTGAACACAATTTACCATCGTTCGCACCTGGTCCCCCCGTTTACAATAATTACTTTTTGTCTTTAAAAGTATCTTTGTTTGCGGTTTGTTTCGCTGACTTAATAACAAAATCATTAAATTTTTACATTTACATTGCCAAAGAAGCACATGGTGTGAGAATCATCTGTCTGTCTGTAAGCTACTGTGGTTTATCTCGGAAATTGCTTTCAATTTAACCTTACCTTAATCTTTTTATATACGCCACATGAAACATTACATGATCGTAACACATTGAAACAACAACAATAAAACGTTAAGAAGCCCGTACCCATCGCATTATAAAGGTAATATTTATATTTAATTTGAAATTTATGATCATAAAATATATTGATAAGAGCCATGGTAGCCCAGTGGTCAGGGCACTCATCTTAGTTTCATAGAGCGCGTGTGTCCTGGGATCGATCCCCGGTGCCGGCACCACTAAAACTGTTAATAGAAATTTTAAGTGCTGAATTCTGAGTAATAAATCTGTAGGAATGTGCAAAGTGATCAACGAGTTAATTGTAGTCAGTCAATCTGTCTGATTTTTATGTAAAAAAAGTACAGTAGGAGCCTATAAGTGCCCACTGCTGGGCAAAAGCCTCCTTCTCATACGAGTATCAGAGAGGGTTCAGGACCCAGGAACAGCCCGCCGCGCTGCTCCAGTGCGGGTTGGCGGGCTTCACGTATCCTCGAAATAATATTTTTATTATTTCTCAGACATGCAGGTTTCCTCACGATATTTTCCTTCACCGCCGTGCACGTGGTAAATACAGCACTTGAAATAGCTATTAACAATTTTAGTGGTGCCGGCAGCGGGGATAGAATCCAGGTCACTCGCGCTCTGTGAAACTAAAGTGAGCGTCCTGACCACTGGGCTCTAGGATTTTTATGTGATGATGTAAAATGAAGAAAGAGGCGCACTTGTTGGATGTACACCCCTGCGTCCAACAAGTACACCGCTTAGGATCAACCGCTGCCTACCGACATCAAAACAAAGTCGCAAAGACTTTTGACAAAATCTAGCACAGCGGCTTGATATACAAGCTGTACAGTCTCAGTCCCAAGTCCCAGATAGACTCATGCAGCTCTGCCCAAATTTCGACTAAACCGAAGGCCACCGTTTAGTCCACATATGTCAAACTTAATGGTTGATCGAACTCCTCGGTCATTTTACAATCTGGTGAAGAGTATGTATATGGTCTATGATACTATAACCTTTTCGTAAACCGGCTTGTTCGGGTTCGGTAGTTCGGCAAATTTAAAAAAAAAATGCCTTTATCATTGCACCGATCGGCTAATGTAGATATGTCAACGACTTAAGCCTTAGAAACAGTAGAATAATCCTAAAAAATATTTTATCTTTTTTATAACACTTTATATGTAATCTTACGCTCATATCAATACCACGAGGTAACTCTATGTCGGAGTGAATCGATTACTTCGGAGAATGCTTTCCACTCGTCTATTCAGCTACCTCTTTATATCTTTTCATGGCTTTGAAGTCGTCAAAGTATAGTAAATTTTGATATGTAAATGTTTCGTTTATATATCAAAGTATTGCTAATCAATGATTTGTAATTTTAATAAGATAATTAAAACTTATCACAAGATTTGTATGAGCACTGGTAGTTTGATGGTAAGGGCGCTCGGTATATTTTCATAGAGCACTTGTACCTAGGCTAGATCTCTATTTCTGGCACTACTAAAACTTGTTAATAGCAATTTTAGTGCAGAGTTTAACACGTACTCGGCGGTAAAAGAAAGCATGTATATGAGATGAGGAATGTGATTATCAAACAAAGAAGTAACAGCCTATAAGTGCCCGCTGCTGGGCAAAGGCCTCCTTCTCAAATACTAGTATCAGAGAGGGTTTAGGAGCCGAGAAGGGCCCGCCACGCTGCTCCAGTGCGGGTTGGCGAGCTTCACATATCCTCGAAATAATATTTTTATTATTTCTCAGACATGCAGGTTTCCTCACGATGTTTTCCTTCACCGTTCAGCACGTGGTAAATACAACACTTAAAATTGTTAATAACAATTTTAGTGGTGCCGGCACCGGGGATCGAACCTAGGTCACTCGCGCTCTATGACACTAAAGTGAGCGCCCTGACCACTAGGCTACCACGGCTCTTATCAAATAAGTAAATGTAAAAATGATTAACAAACACTTACAGTAATGAAAATGTGGCGACATCTATTTGACCACATGAGAAGCTCAAGATTGGCATTCATGATGCATACAATCCATCATCTCACTATGCAAGTTTCTACGGCTCATTACATGTATACAAGATCCAAATAACATCCTGGGGGAGGAGACGTCCATCCCAGGTCACGAACACCTGACCTGGCGAGCAGCTAGCCTTTTCCATCGCACCTTCATCTGTCATAAAAAACAAATGATTTTTACATTGGAAGCACAAAGTTTTTTGAAGCTCAGCACGCAACCACGACAATAATAAAGCTGTTTAAGTTTGTTAAGAGTTCATTTCGTATGCAACGTGCGGTAGGGACTAATCTAGTACCGACTCAACGTGATTCGTCGACAACACCAGCTTGACCCTTTGATCGCAATAATGTTAAAATAATTAAAAATTTTTTTTTTATTAATAAGATTACAAACGAGCAGATAGTCCACAGATCTTAATTGGTTACTGTGGTCCATAGACGAAGCCTTATCATCCATGTAAACCAAAACGGAATACTTTTTTTTAAGGGTAAAGGGGGCAAACGAGCGAGCGATTCACCTGATGGTGATTACCGTCTCCCACGTACATCTGCGACACCGGAGGTGCGTTGTCGGCCTGGGTCGGGTTGAGATGGGAGGAAGGATGAGGAGGGAGGACGGGGAGAGGGAGTAGGCCTCCGGTTACCTCGCTCTCCGAATTAACCGCAGAAGCACAAGATGCCTCTATTGCACGCATATATTCTGCGAAGCCATACAAGCAATACTTAAAGTCGCTGTTTGGCTCTACCATGTGCTAAAACCTCGTTACCAGTACCCATTCACTGGTTACTCTACTCCGGTTCAATCGCTCTCCAAATGAAACATCAGTATTATGCTGCTATTTTACTATGGTATGCAGTAAAAGTATGGCCTTACCCCGGTCAAGCCAACTCGTTCATATTGTAGCTGAAGATTTTTTTTATACTCTTATACTATGTCGCAAGATGGAGCAAGTCGTACGGTGTTTTACCTTCACCACATTTAAGCCCTAAGTAGTCCCTCCTTGGTATAAAACACAAGTCTTCCTTTCACTCCTGGCTAGACTCGACGGAATAGCAAACGGCCTCCAATCCAAGTAGAGAAATGCTCTCCCCCGAATCCGTCACCCGAAGGCTATGAGCAACCGCCAAATCCTCATCCCCGCGACTCCATAAGAGTCGACTAAGGAAAAAGCCTTGAAAGCTTACTTCGGCGTCTTTCAGATAGTGGATGGAATATCTTGAGAAAAATCACAAACCGATGACGAGCAGCAGCATCTATGATGCCAGGCATAACGATCAGCAATCCGGATTCCCAGCGTGGCGATCACAGTTTGTAAAATTTTAATAGAAAACCAGGAGAACATAGCCGTAGCAATAGCAAGAAATTACGTCTGGTAATTAAGAAAACGTGATAGAGTCTACAAAGATGATATCCGCAGCAGAACAAAGGTAACCGACATAGCCGTGAAGATCAGCAAGCTGAAGTGGCAATGGGCCGGCCACATAGCTCGCAGAACTGACAACCGTTGGGGAAAAAGGTTCTCGAGTGGCAGCCACGTACAGGCAAACGCAGTGAAGGACGACCCCCCACAAGATGGAGTGACGACCTGCGCAGTGTTGCGGGAAGTCGATGGATGCAGGTGGCTCAGGACCGAGCTTCGTAGCAATCTTTGGGGGAGGCCTATGTTCAGCAGTGGACTTCTGATAGGCTGAAATGATGATGATGATGAATTAAGGAAATGCTTCGATGTTCGCGGGTACTTTTAAGGTTTTTTACTTCTTTACGCAGTTGACAACTGCCCATGAAATCCCAAGGTTTTTTTCCCAAACCTTTTGCGACTATGGGTTATTAACTGACGATTATATAGAAAAGAAATTTGTCATAATGATATCTTGTATTTACGCGAACACAAAACATTTGAAATGAAACTGTTATTTACGAATTACGAATCGCGTTTAATATAGTTTTTATCTTCATGACGTTTCGATTGCTTTACGGCAGCCTTGGTCACGGGTGTCTACCCGTGTTCAGAAGTTTGTCAATCAATCATATCTTAAAATCTGAGATAAAAAAAAATATAATGATGTAAAATTTATTGATTTAAGACCGGGACGACTTGTGAAAAAGATAGCACAATCTGTCTTATCGTTCGTCAAAATCTAGCGTTAACATCACATGCTTCAATACAGATCATGTTAAAACGTACTTTGTTCTAATTTCACATTCTCCTTGCGCTATTTACAAAAGTGCCGTGAACTAAAAGCGAGGTATTCTTTGTAAGAAAATGAATTTCAGGTACAAGCTTAGTAAAGTGCCACAGTTATTGGTTCTTCTATCATTAGTTTTAACTGTAAATGCTGTGTCTAGAGTTGACCCTTTAGTGGATGCAAACGTTGGATTAATAAGAGGCTTACAAGCATCAGACGGTGATTATTCGATGTTTCTTGGAATTCCGTATGCAAAGGTGAAGGAAACAAATCCTTTCGGGGTAAGAAATTTTCAAGAACCCTTTACTTATTTTTTATTTATTGCAATAACATTCAGTCATGTCGAAATGTAATATATATATAATAGTCTATATACTTAAATTAAAAATTAAATAGAAAATATATATTAAATATAATAAAAAATGAAAAAGCTTATATATTCAACAGTTTTGTAACAAAAATTTGTATCGCCAAATATTAACTATTAATAACTAAAATTTTAGCTATCCGAACCTTTGCCGAAATTCGAAAATATATTTGAGGCCATTCACGACTCTGTTCTGTGTCCACATTTGGAAAATGTGAACAATACAATTACAGGTACTATAGATTGTCTTCAGTTAAATATTTATGTACCGAACTCAGCAAATTCAAAAAATATTCTCCCGGTACTTGTATGGTTGCACGGGGGAAGTTTTTTTCGTGGATTTGCACGAAGGGATTTTTTTGGGCCGAAACTCATTGTCAAGCATGATGTGATTCTTGTTACCGTAAACTATCGAGTAGGCCCGTATGGATTTATGTGTCTCGATACACCTGAAGTTCCTGGAAACCAAGGTCTTAAAGACCAGCTAGCAGCTCTTAGATGGATTAAAAACAACATAAGAGCGTTTGGTGGAAATCCTAACAAAGTTACATTATTTGGTGAGAGTGCAGGTGGTAGATCAGTGGATTTTCATCTAATATCAGATCAGGAGAAACTGTTTGATAATGTCATCATGCAAAGTGGTAATTCCATTTGTCCCCCATTCACGGTTAGTGAAGGCGATACACAGCCACTGTTTATGATTGCTGAGAAAATTGGTTTTCTTACGGATAACACATCGCAAGCATTAGAATTCTTAGCGACAATCGACACCGATTCCGTCATAGCAGCATCGTTAGAAATCGACTTTACATTCAGGCCGTGCGTTGAGAAGAATTTTGAAAATGTTGAAAAATTTGTTACAAATTACACAATCAATAAAACTACGCCAAAAGTAAAAACAACAAAAATTTTAGTCGGATATAACAGCAACGAACTGATACTGAAATATGTGGATAAGAATGAAAGTTATATCGAACAACTTAATGTATTCGAAGATTTACTAAACGGATATTTTAATTTCAATAAGGAACATTTGAACGAAATGGTTAAACTAGTACGACAGTTTTATATTGGCGATGAAAAAATGGGCGAAGGAATAATACAAGCCCTAGCGGATTTTGATTCCGATTTTACTTATTTGCATCCAACTCACAGGAGAACGTATCAGAATATTGTGAACGGAGCTCAAAGTATATATCATTACCTGTTTTCGTATCAGGGAGAAAGACATTTGTCTCTTAAAAGAAATAATTTCACTAATATTGGCGCTTCCCATACTGATGAATTAGGATATTTATTCGATATGCCAATATTTTTGCAAGACACACCTTCAGAAGAAGATCAACTCATAATTGACAGGATGACAACGTTATGGACTAACTTTGCTAAATTTGGGTATGTGTTTAACAAATGAGGGAATACAGATCTTTAAAAATACTTTGCTTTCTTTAAATTAATTTTAGAATAAGGTTATTAACAAAAAAACAGTTTGTGTGAATTATGTTTTTTTTACAGTGATCCAACACCCACGGTGTCAGAATTGTTACCCGTTAAATGGAAACCAATAACGGACAATAATTTTTACTATTACAATATTGATTCAGATCTAAGCCTGGAAAGAAGACCGTTTAAGAAAAGAATGGCGTTTTGGGACTTATTTTTCAAATACAATCAACAGTTTCAAAAGGGCTGGACAGGAAATTGACGTTTCATATTTAAACAATATTAATTTCTAATTTGTGTCATCTAAAATAGAACTTTAAATTACCTATTGCGGAAGTAACATTTCGGTGACTGTCCTGACTACGTAACTTAATAATGCACAATAATTTATTTTCTCAAATTAAACGTATTATTCATATTCCTTCTTCTTTCTCTAAATTATAACTAAAACACATATTAAAAATGTTAGGTACCTAAAATATAGATAGTACATATCTTAAATTAAAATTTTGGTCAGTCTTTTTCGGAAAATTTCTTCGAAATACTATTTCTCAAATTACCTCAAACATCTAACTACACCTTTTGGCCGTTATAGCAACCAAGTTTCGCAATCAGTTGCCAAAAAAGTTCTTGCAATGGAAACGTATCTTTCCTTGATAGTTAACCAGTTGCCAACTGTAAATCGTTAATTGAAACAAAAATTGTGCTGTAAAATATTTCTCTGTGTTTCCGATTGTTGGACTGCGGAATGTATTTCCGATTGTTTATGGTTCTGTGTATTAAATTAATATTAGTAAATAAAACTAACCTCCCACCGATAACTGTAGCATAACTAAATTAATCTTCTTTATCACATAAATGTTAATCTCTAGTAGAAGGAAATTATTTATTACCTAATAGCTGTATGCTAATGTGCTGTAAAAAAATTTACAAAAAATCCCAGTGTTTTTTTACGCTACTCATATTTCGTCAACTGGATATTTGATATATTTACTTTTAAACTAACAAGGTTAATGACATATGAGTGAAGAAGAAAAAAATCCTTTAATTAATCCTGTATATACATAGTTTATTTTCAATATCTAATATAATCTATATTTGTAAAGCATTATGAAACCTTTATGAAAACTTTCCCAAATGAGATTAAGATTTGAAATTTGATATACATAGTGCTGCAGCTGATGCGATGAAACAATGCAAAGGAAAGGATTCTTTTATAATTTAAACTATTATATCTACATATACAACGGTTGCCGAGCGCACTCAGGCTAATATGCTACTATGTTATAATCGCTTGTGGTACTCATTCAGCCGTACTGAAAACACACGTATATATTTTACTTATCATCATCATCATCATCATCATTTCAGCCTGATATAAGTCCACTGCTGAACACAGGCCTCCCCCAAAGATTGCCACGAAGCTCGGTCCTGAGCCACCTGCATCCATCGACTTCCCGCAACACTGCGCGGGTCGTCACTCCATCTTGTGGGGGGTCGTCCTACACTGCGTTTATGATTATTATTTTACTTATGATTGTAGCCAAATAATAAATGGCAAGAATCACTCGGATATGAAGACAACAGTTTAATCTAATACATATCAGTCGTCAAATATTGATAGATTCTTTATTGAGCAGTCGTTTCGATAGCGGGAGAGCAGTCATTAAACATCTTATCTCTACAAGTGAAAACCTCTTACCATGGAGGTCATCCGTTTGATAACAGTTTTTAAATATTTTTTCTTTAACCAATTCTAATCGAAACTTCATTCACAAGGACAACGAAATTTGTGTTACATGGAAACATTGTATTATCTTCTTCTAACTTGTTAACTTCTTGCGCTTTGGTAGAGGTGGTTACCATTTTTTATTATATTCAAAAAGACGAAATAATTTCCTTTTGAATAAACAAAAGATGTATGCCTTACTTACAGTTTAGTCGGGAACCACGAAGGGTTGGCAATATTTGAATTACGAAGAGTCCTGAAGAGAGATTTCGATTAGTAAAACGTGGTACAGCCGGTGTCTGTGTCCAGCATCACTGGCTGTACCACGCGTGTTTGTTAAACCGTTTCAAGTAACATTTAATTTTCTATCTTCTGTTTTGTCTATGAAACTTATTATATTATTCATTGAATATATAAGAAAGCTTAGAAGCTAATCGTTGAAATTTAATTAGCTCAATCGCTAATAAGTAAATGAATAATGGTCGGGTAGGAAATAATTAATTGAGAAGTTAATAGAAAAATGTCACAAACCGTAATACGTTAATAATTCACATCGGACTCAAGCACCGTTTAATCGAGCGAGAAATAATCCATTTCATATCGATTACTGTGAGTATAAAATCGAATCTTGTTTTTAATTTAGTAGAATGTAATGAAAACTTCTTTATTATTTGATGTAAGAAAGATAATTTCGGTTGTCAAATATCAAATATATACATAAATTACGCCATAGCGCAGTGGTTAGAAGAACTGACCCCGACTAAAGAAAGCCAAGTTCGTACATACCAATATGTTTTACGAAACTTATACGATTCTTATCTTTGGCGTTAAAATGGTCCCGATTCTCGGTCGTGAAAAATATTGCATTCGATTACTGCCACAAAGCACAGAATCGATTGTGTGTTTCGAATTCAGTACAATAAGACGAAGTGTGAAAGGTAATTGGCGGCTTCCAACTGGTGGTCGACTCCTCATCTCTCCTCTCGGCTTCCGGTTATCTCACTCACCAAACGAAACGCAGAAACACAAGATGCATCTACTTAATGCCGGTATTCTGCGAGGTCGTGGTACTACTCCGGTCGAGACGACCCATTCGAGCAGCAGCAAAAGCTGCCGCTTGGCTCAACTATAAAATAAGTATAAAACAATTCATTAATAACAAGGAAGAATAAAAAAATCCGTCAAATCTATGAAATAGCCTTAAGTTAAATCCGTTCTAACATATAATATTTGATACCTAACTACATAATTATAAAACGCTATTATTCTCTCACTGTACAGAAACGAAATAGTAATCTTTATAACCGTAATAATTATTTTAAACCTTTCGTAAATTCAACGAGAAGGGGAACAAGTCATTTAAAATAAATGAACGCTCAACGTGTACTTCCTCACAAAATTCCATAAAACGAACGACACCTACTGCTTTATTCATTATAATAAAAATTTTATGGTGAAGCTGTGACGGGCCGAAATTTAAGTTATATTTTAGATTAACTATCAGCAACTTTGTCTACTAAACAGCCTGTAATTTTTATACTTGTCCGAGTACTTGACATAGGAAATATGCACACAGTTGACCTGATAGAAAATAGCTGCTGCAGCTAACAGACACCACGCAAACAACTTCGGTCTGTTACAGATGAGATGTCACCTCCGTGGACCGAGATGGAATGTGTCACAGCCTGTAATTACTGCGGTTGGAATGCTGATTGGAATTAAGTAGCATGATAAGTGTCGCAGAATACCGGCGTGATATAGAGGCATCTTGTGTCCACCTCCCCAAATATCCTTAAAGGCCGACAATGCATTACCGTCTGCTTGTCTGGTGTTTCAGATGTACGTAGGCGACGGTAATCACTTACCATCAGGTATAAGCCGTAAGTATGTTTGCCCTCATTTCTATAAAAAAAAATCGAGCGAGAAATAATCCATTTTAAATCGATTACTGTAAGTACAAAATCGAATCTTGTGTAGGGTTAGTAGTAGCCTACCAAGTTTAAGTAAAATTACTCGTAAATATACAAAAATAACATTGTTATTGTGCTATTAACCTCTGGGAGAAAAAAAAAAGAAATAAAATCACCATGCATAGAATTAGCGCCAATGCCCGAATGGGCTAGAGCCCCGCCATTCGACAATTGTCGTGAACGACTCCAGATGCAAGCTGTAAGCTTAGTTGGATGGTTAATAGGAATATTAGTAATGTTACTTAATAAATAACATCGCTAGTATTATTTAAAAAAAAATATTTGAAATTAGAATTGCTTTACTGATAATAAGAGATAGACGAGCGAGAAGTTTCGAATAAATGATTGCAGCGTAAAGTACTGTTCTGAGTAGTTACGTGTTCATTATATCCCGTTTTCAACTACCATCCGATGTTCATCGTGAAATCTCGTTCACTTCGAACTGTAGAATTCATTTCTTACCACTTCACTAAAACTGAATTTCACCTCTGAACTTGTTTAATTTGAGTTAAATGAAACGACAACATAAAATACGTGCATTAGAAAGGGAATTGTTAATTTAGTATTAGCTTAATATATTTTGACATGTGGAGAGGATGAATGAAAGGTTGACGAAACAAATGTATGAGGCAAATGTGAATGGTATTGTCGGGAGAGGAAGACCTAGGCGAACATTTCACGATCAAATCGGAGACGTACTGAAAAAAGGCCAGGTCAAGACTACTCTAAACCAACGAGCATGCATGCGAAGATTGACGAAAGTAGAAGAAGCCAAAGATGTATGTCAGGACCGTAGCAAGTGGAAGAAGATTGTCTCCGCCTACCCCGTTGGGAACTATATATATTCACGCCTTGTTCCGTCGTCCTTCGGCTGCCTCTGATATGAATATCGCGACTCCTTACGAGACTTTTCATGTAGCGAGATTACAAAATCTTTGTCGAAAAACTTTGTACTATCCTTTTTTGTTTAAATTCATAAATTCTCTTTCCATTTGGAGTAATTAAATTTTCAAACAAGCGAAAGAATTTTTAAAATCGGATCTGATATTAATTCGTGGATATTTATTTATTGACAATTATGAAGGTAAAGTTTCAGGAAGTAACAACAATCTCAAGTATAAAAAAAATATTTATTTTTGTTAAGGAAAGACTTTTAAGCGTGGTAGAGTCAAGCGGCGGCTTTTGCTGATGCTCGAATGGGCCGGCTCGACCTGGTTGGTGTGGTACCACACTGGTACCTCGCAGAATACCGAGGTGAAGTAGAGCGTCTTGTGCTTCTGCATTTCGTTGGGTGAGTGAGGTAACCGGAGGCCCACACGCCCTTCCTATCCCCCTTCTTATCCTCCCCACCATCTCCCTAATACCCTTAAAGGCCGGCAACATACCTGCAGCACCTCTGATGTTGCGGATCTACGTGGGCGACGGTAATCACTTAACATCAGGTGAACAGCTTGCTTTCTTTAATACGTCTAATAATAGGTTAACATGTAGTGTATATTTAATTTAAATATCAACATAAAATGTGAAGACAATAATTGCTTAGTAACATATATATATATAATTTCTTAATAAACCATAAGCTAATCAACTAGAATTATAATCAAAATAGAATTAGGTTAATCATGAAATGTGAGAATGAATTTTGACGACCGCGTGACTTAGCGCTTAGCTTCCCTGACTGCTGAAACACGGGTTCTCGGTTCGAATACCCGACCGATGCCAACATTTATGCAAATCACAAATTATTACTTCCTCTGATCGTATCAAATTCGCGTTACTTATGGAATAGACATACGCGATATGGTAAGATAAAGATGAGCGAGCGATGACAGATGCCTGGATAAACCTCTCGAAAAATAACAGTGCTATATTAAGCAGACCGACGACATGCAGCAGCGTCTAAGGTGGGACATGTCTGGTGCTGGATTCGCCAATCCGCTAGCTGATTGTTGCGATTGTGGCAAATCCTCCTGTACGGGGGAAGACTTTTCTCCTGCAGTTTTGTACTTACAGCCTGGTAAGGTAAGATAAGAGAAATTTTTGCAAAAGCATCCTTAAGGAGGGTTTTGAAGCCGAGAATAGGCCGCCACGCTGCTCCAGTGCAGGTAGGAGGAAGGCTTCACGTGTCCCGAAATAATATGTTTTTATTATTTGTCAGACATGCAGGTTTCCTCACGATGATTTCCTTCACCGCTGAGCACGTGGTAAATACAGCACTTAAAATAGCAATCAACAACTCACTGCATTGCTATGAGAAATTCACTTGCGCTTTATGTAAGTAAGCGAGCAACTTGACCACTGAGGTACCACGGCTTGTTATTAATAGAACCTTAAACACTAATTCATTAATTATTGATAACATGTTCCCGAAAAGCATAGAATAATAGATTTGTCATTAATTCCCGTTAAGATCGTGTAATTAACAAAGTTATTGGCGCGTGCGTCCGTCCGTCGATTGTTTTTGACATTGGACATTGGACAGATGGGACAATAGCTGCAAAATATTTGCCATGCGGAATTGACGATAGAATGTCCTCCCAATTCTTCCCGCGGACATCGAAAAGGGACGATTTTAGGCAATTATTTGAGAAGGAACCCTTTACCCATTTACTTTTTTTCGGTATCTTCTTCAGTGTAAATTTCTCTGATTTCTTGCGATCGGACTGATGTTCAATTTGCTTCAAATTGTTCAAATTGAATTGAATTGATGTATTCAATTGATACCGAGTGGGTAATCCAAATCTAGACGAATATGTGACTAAGGATATAAGGACAAGGCTGTAAGGGTCATAATACCAACACTTTCACCAAAAGTCAACCTATTCAGACGGTGTGAAGCGTATTGCGTAAGATAATTGGGACTAAGGTGGGCTTAGATAAGCTCACATGAGTCCCAATTTGGTACGAAGAACCACGTACCTCAGAGGCTGATATTACTTATGAGTTCAAGGCAATATTAATAATTAAATATATTTATTTAGTCGAGGTTCGTGGCGTTGACGTCGAGAATCTTGCGAAACGTTGCGTTGCCTTGCGTTCTATTTGTAACGTTCCATACATATGAATAGTTAATTCAGAACATTGAAATAAAGGGATTGCGCGCCATTTGAATACAACGGTACGTTGGTAGTAGATATTGTAGCGGTTTCTCTACAGCGCCCTCCCCGCGTTGAGGAAATGGATTCATCGAAAAGGGACTAAACGATAACGGAATATGAAATACGAAAAGTGTGTTAATTTAATTATTAAATGCGGTGATAGGGAACTTAATCTGATGACAGGGGTTTACGTTCTAGGGAACCATTAACGGTTTTACTAAACCGACTTTAACTATGTTGCCTGAACCAGGACAAACTTCAGTTATAACTCCTAACGGCCATCGGAACGGTCGTCTCGGTGACTCCGGCTTGAAGTGAAAACATCTTGTACTTCTGCGTTTCGTTCGGTAAGTGAGGCAACCGGAAGCCCACTCCTATTTCCAAATTTTCTTAAAGGATGCGGATGCACCTGCAGGTCCTCGGGTGTTGCAAATGTTTGTGTTCGTCGGTAATCATTCACAATCGTGCTATACGTGGTTTTATTTTTATTATAATTTAGTGTTTTTATTTAGTGGTTGAGCCAAGCGGCGACTTTTACTGTGAAAAATTTCGATGAAAGATGTCGCAAGTCTGTACTAGTGTCACTGATAGACTTTCATACGTGGTAGAGGCAAGCGACGGCTTTTGCTGCTGCTCGAATGGGCGGGCTCCACCGGCTTAGTAACACGGTCTCGCAGAATACCGACCTGAAGCAAAGGCATCTTATGCTTCTGCGTTTCGTTCAGTGAGTGAGGTAACTGGAGGCCTTCTCCCCCTCTCCATTTCCCTCCTCATCTTTCCTCCCATCTCCAAAATACTCTCAAAGGCCGTCAACGCACATGCAGCACCTATAGTGTTGCAGATGTACGTGGGCGTCGGTAATTACTTACCATCAGGTGAACCGCTTGCTCGTTTGCCGTCTTTCTCATAAAAAAAAGTCATTGCCCGTTTGCCCCGATTGTATAAGGAAATATATAATTTTGCGTATTTCTTTAATGCACTCCCATCTCTAATTATTTCTATGTCGCGACCGCACGAGTGAAAATGTGTTCCTCGATCTCCAGTTTATATTTTAATTATTACCGGGAAATTGATTTGTAGTAATTTTACCAACGGGTTACGCCTTACCGCTTTTACAATAAATCAAGGAGTTATCACACTCCGTGTGACGTCTTGGCGCAAATCTAAGAGTGGGTATACTGATCTATGTGGCGGGTCCATAGGCTGCAACCCAAGAACACGCGTGTCCGACTGCACCCACAAGGTTGGTACGTGCATTCTCGTCAACTTTCATCGCTTTGATTTTTGTTTGTACCAATACATTAATGGTACAATACATTGTACCATTGCTCCTATAAATCTTTATCTAAGAAACATTGCCATTATTGGCGCGACCCTGGACAAACCGTTCAACAAATGTATGCCAGTTGCTGGCGTTTGCTTGGATAAGCCTACTGATACGTTTGAACTAGGTAGGGATTTCATGTAAGTAATTTTGTTCTCAATTATTTCTTTTAATTGAAGCTAACATTATTTATTGTCTTACTCCTTTTTACAGCAATTGGCAATTTCATCTAAATGTTCTTTTTTTATATTTACGAAAGAAATAAATTTTCTAAAATGACTCCATTAGATTCGCCTTTATAAAAAAAATTGTATTTTAAAATTAATGGACTCTTAATTCATTTTACATCAAAAGGTAAATAAAATGAACAAAGAGGTTTGTAAAAGAACGCCATGACGTTTGAAATTGATTTATTGTGTTGTATTTACTATTCAAATCAAATCAAATCATTTATTCAACGTAAGAAACATACATTTTACTGGTCGATCATCATTTTTATTTAAAATCTGCCACCGTTTTGTAATGATGTTCCTCTGACGGAGAAGAAACCGACATAAGAAACTCCGTAGGTATCGAGTGACAAACGTACAGACAAGTGCAGTATAGGGCGACCCCCTAAAGTCGAGGAAAGATCTGCATAGTGTTGCGGGAAGTCGATGGACGCAGGTGGCTCTTTTTGGAGGAGGCCAATGTTCGGCAATGGGTTTGTGTCAATCTGTAATCCTGATGATGATGAGGATTCCTTTACTGCCTGGAAGCCATCTGGACTCAGCAATGCACACATGAGCAATGCAGTCACTGTTGTGTTTCAGTTTAAAGGGGGTAGAGTACTGGTATAATTACAAATTGTGAGTTGTTCCATTTAACTCCTCAGGGGTTACAAAGTATCTGTTATTTTCTTAGATTGAAGTGTTTTGCATTCTATCGGCTGCAGTTCCTGCTTACTCAAACTTACTCGAGAAAAGAACTTTTAAATGGGGAAATATACCATATCACTCTTCAAATGTCTGTTTCACCTATACTTGGTGCACCATAACGAGGCTCTGGTAACCGAACAATAGTAGAATATCTATCCGTAACCTAAATTGATGAATAAGAACCAATAGCCTGGGGTTAGGGTGTGGTCTGTCTCAACTATACTTGGTGCACCATAATAACCAACAAACGAGGCTCTGGTAACCGAACAATAATAGAATATATATGCGTAACCTAAATAGATGAATAAGCGCCAATAGCCAAACGGGTTAGGCTGTGGTCTGCGAAACATGACGTCGTAAGTTCGAGCCCGTAATTCAACTATCGTCATGAACCACTCGAGATACAAGCCGTAATACCTGTTTGGAGGGTTAACAGGAATATTAGTAATGTTATCGTGAACAGGCACAAGAAATTCCGGTCAATTGTGTTTGTAAAGTAATGAATTTCAACTTGTTTTTCATAATCAGATGTTTTAATATAATTGGTAAAAGCGAAATAAACGTACGTCAATGTACGATGTTCACGAATAAGTTTAATGAAAATTATAAAAAAAACGTATGTGTATACTTATGTACGCACGTAAGATGTTATACTTCTTTAGCGTAACAAAAAAAAAATAACCAAAAAAAATTCACGTGTGCCGGTACTCTTTGTACGTGAAAAAAAAAAAATGCTATTGATAACGGTTTAATTAAATAAATTATCATTCACCACCATATATTATTTAAAATCACACACAAAAACACATATTATATTTATGTATGAATATATTTCTTTATCTCCACTGATATAAAACACGTGTTGTAAATTCATATATATTTGAATATAGTTATCGGAGGTTTCTCTCGAAAACTTGAGAGACAATTACCAACCAACTTCATGGTGTCGCATTTAGGTGTCGATGTGCGCGCGCATCGTAAAAATTCTCTCTCAATATTTCCGAAACGCGGCAATAGAAGATATAGCTTCAAAAAGACAAATGTTTTATGCAACATCTGTTTTGTTAAATAAACGAACACTGTACATCTATCCCATGAGACTTGCATATTCTGCTAGTGTAAGTTATTACTTCGTGTTTGAATACACCGACATGCTGTTTACTGATTTTGATTGCATGCCGAGTCTTCTTGATTTAGTCTCACATAGATAATAAAAAATAAATAGAGGGGAGATTACTGATGCATTTCATATCGAATCGTGTTGTTTGTTATGTTATAACTTTTAGTGATATCATTATGCCTCTCAGCTAATAAAAGTCTCAATTCTCACGAGACATCAATAATATATCCATGATGGTTTTGAGTGATCTAAATTTGTCAATATCTCGCTGCACTGTCGGTTCACTGCATAGAAAGAAAGAGAAAAAAGCTATTTATTTAACATTACACAAAAAGAACGGTAGGTCACTAAGAAAGCCGAAACAGACAAGAAGACAAAATATCTGGACCTGGCTCACGAGGTAACCGACATGTGGGCCACACCATATGCCGACCGAAAGGATTCCGATCGTTGTCTCTGCGAATAGGTTAATACCAGTCGGCCGCTTGGAATATCTGAGGCGGCTGGGACTCCGTGACGGACCGCTCCCAGCTCAAATGCAGAAGGCAGTGCTACTCGATACCGCTCGCATCGTCCGCCGGTTTCTATCCTTTTCTCCCTAACCCGCGGCCGTCTGATCTCTCCTGCCGGAGGCTACCATCTGATTGAGTTTTAATTATCTATTTAATTTTATTATATATATATATATATATATATATATATTTTATTAAATATTATTTATTATATGGTACTATTGTATCTATACGTATTTATAAATACACAACTCAAACAGATGAGAATATATAGAAATACCCCAAAAAAATAATAATGTAGGTGACTAACAAATGTAGTCTAATGTCAAATTAGGTCTCTATTTCTGCAAATTACCGCACTACTACAATGCTGCTGCACTATATGTCATTTAGAGCCTAATATTGACATCAAGGACGGAAAATCTCTAACTTAATAGTGGTGCAACATTATTCTAAACAAAAAAAAATACCAACATAAAGGAAATAAAATATAAATAAATAATATTGTGAGTTACGATTCATACTATATTGCGTATGCAAATACAAGTTAAACAATTAACTGAAGTTGTTTGTGGCTGTCTGTGGCGTGTAAACAAAGAAACGACACGTCATCAAGTAGAATTTGTAATTATACAAAATTGTACTCTTTATACAATGAAAAAGTTTAACAAAACAGAGGAATCATACAAAAAGATTTAAATGTAGTCTGGCAAAGAAATAGTAGCATGTATACCCACAGCTGGGTAAAGGTTTCCTCTCAATATTTGGATGGGCTTTGGGTCTGAAAAGGGTCCGTCACGCTTCTCTGGTACTTCAAATTTCGTCCTAATAATATTATTATTTCTCAAACATTTACGATTTACGATATTTTTTTCAAAAAGAACCGGTTAAAGAAACCTTCGACTGCCCAAGACCCACCCATCTTCAGTGGAAAATAAAATGATTCCTTTTTTTTTACAATTAGTTAATATTAAAAAGTCGAGATTAAAATTTAAATCTAGAAGAGTACCTAGTATATTCCTACTAACGATGTACATAGTAAATGAACCTGTATTAGTAGGAATACAAAGAATAAGTAATCAATCAATGGAAACGTAATTTCACAAACTGATTTTAACTTAAATTAGCTTTTGATTAATTAATTTAATTACTTAAATGGAGTTATGAATACCTCGATCTTTAAAGCGTAATTAATCATTTCCTCCGATCGATTAATGGGATAGCTTGGGGCTCAGTTGGGTTATGTTCAATTATTCAACAATAAACTTCCTATTAGTGTTTAATTATTATGTATGTAACACGTTCACTTTACCAATTTAACATTATTGTCTGTTTAAACTTACTTCAAATCAATATATCGAGGGAAAAGTTGTGTAGAAATAACTCTGACTCCGCACATGCAATTCTCCTGGCTATATTCAGAGATATATTCTTAAAATTGACATTTTAAAACATTATTATGTATGTTTATTGGACATTGTATTGATTTTATACTAAATTGTAAATGACGTTGTAACATGGCGTTGAAAAAAACCCCAGAGTTTACTCACCGGTTCTTCTCTGAGAAGGTATAGTTTTGTGAACCGAACTAGATTCTGACGTTCATAAGAGCTTTATATAAGTATACATTGAATAAAAAGTCTTGACTTTGACTTGAATAAACATAATAAAACACAATCGCTATAAAGTAAAGTAAAGTAAAAGTAAAGTAGCCTATATAAGTCCCATCACTGGACAAATGCCTCTTTGAGATAGTTATATTAATCTTCTTTAAATAGTATAAAACAAAGTCGCAATCCGGGTTTGTCTGTGTAAAAGTAAAGTAGCCTATATAAGTCCCATCACTGGACAAATGCCTCTTTGAGATAGTTATATTAATCTTCTTTAAATAGTACAAAACAAAGTCGCAATCCGGGTTTGTCTGTGTAAAAGTAAAGTAGCCTATATAAGTCCCATCACTGGACAAATGCCTCTTTGAGATAGTTATATTAATCTTCTTTAAATAGTACAAAACAAAGTCGCAATCCGGGTTTGTCTGTGTAAAAGTAAAGTAGCCTATATAAGTCCCATCACTGGACAAATGCCTCTTTGAGATAGTTATATTAATCTTCTTTAAATAGTACAAAACAAAGTCGCAATCCGGGTTTGTCTGTGTAAAAGTAAAGTAGCCTATATAAGTCCCATCACTGGACAAATGCCTCTTTGAGATAGTTATATTAATCTTCTTTAAATAGTACAAAACAAAGTCGCAATCCGGGTTTGTCTGTGTAAAAGTAAAGTAGCCTATATAAGTCCCATCACTGGACAAATGCCTCTTTGAGATAGTTATATTAATCTTCTTTAAATAGTACAAAACAAAGTCGCAATCCGGGTTTGTCTGTGTAAAAGTAAAGTAGCCTATATAAGTCCCATCACTGGACAAATGCCTCTTTGAGATAGTTATATTAATCTTCTTTAAATAGTACAAAACAAAGTCGCAATCCGGGTTTGTCTGTGTAAAAGTAAAGTAGCCTATATAAGTCCCATCACTGGACAAATGCCTCTTTGAGATAGTTATATTAATCTTCTTTAAATAGTACAAAACAAAGTCGCAATCCGGGTTTGTCTGTGTAAAAGTAAAGTAGCCTATATAAGTCCCATCACTGGACAAATGCCTCTTTGAGATAGTTATATTAATCTTCTTTAAATAGTACAAAACAAAGTCGCAATCCGGGTTTGTCTGTGTAAAAGTAAAGTAGCCTATATAAGTCCCATCACTGGACAAATGCCTCTTTGAGATAGTTATATTAATCTTCTTTAAATAGTACAAAACAAAGTCGCAATCCGGGTTTGTCTGTGTAAAAGTAAAGTAGCCTATATAAGTCCCATCACTGGACAAATGCCTCTTTGAGATAGTTATATTAATCTTCTTTAAATAGTACAAAACAAAGTCGCAATCCGGGTTTGTCTGTGTAAAAGTAAAGTAGCCTATATAAGTCCCATCACTGGACAAATGCCTCTTTGAGATAGTTATATTAATCTTCTTTAAATAGTACAAAACAAAGTCGCAATCCGGGTTTGTCTGTGTAAAAGTAAAGTAGCCTATATAAGTCCCATCACTGGACAAATGCCTCTTTGAGATAGTTATATTAATCTTCTTTAAATAGTACAAAACAAAGTCGCAATCCGGGTTTGTCTGTGTAAAAGTAAAGTAGCCTATATAAGTCCCATCACTGGACAAATGCCTCTTTGAGATAGTTATATTAATCTTCTTTAAATAGTACAAAACAAAGTCGCAATCCGGGTTTGTCTGTGTAAAAGTAAAGTAGCCTATATAAGTCCCATCACTGGACAAATGCCTCTTTGAGATAGTTATATTAATCTTCTTTAAATAGTACAAAACAAAGTCGCAATCCGGGTTTGTCTGTGTAAAAGTAAAGTAGCCTATATAAGTCCCATCACTGGACAAATGCCTCTTTGAGATAGTTATATTAATCTTCTTTAAATAGTACAAAACAAAGTCGCAATCCGGGTTTGTCTGTGTAAAAGTAAAGTAGCCTATATAAGTCCCATCACTGGACAAATGCCTCTTTGAGATAGTTATATTAATCTTCTTTAAATAGTATAAAACAAAGTCGCAATCCGGGTTTGTCTGTGTAAAAGTAAAGTAGCCTATATAAGTCCCATCACTGGACAAATGCCTCTTTGAGATAGTTATATTAATCTTCTTTAAATAGTATAAAACAAAGTCGCAATCCGGGTTTGTCTGTGTAAAAGTAAAGTAGCCTATATAAGTCCCATCACTGGACAAATGCCTCTTTGAGATAGTTATATTAATCTTCTTTAAATAGTATAAAACAAAGTCGCAATCCGGGTTTGTCTGTGTAAAAGTAAAGTAGCCTATATAAGTCCCATCACTGGACAAATGCCTCTTTGAGATAGTTATATTAATCTTCTTTAAATAGTATAAAACAAAGTCGCAATCCGGGTTTGTCTGTGTAAAAGTAAAGTAGCCTATATAAGTCCCATCACTGGACAAATGCCTCTTTGAGATAGTTATATTAATCTTCTTTAAATAGTACAAAACAAAGTCGCAATCCGGGTTTGTCTGTGTAAAAGTAAAGTAGTAAAGCTGCCGGTAAGTGCCCACAGCTGGGCAAAGGTTTTGGAGCTGATAATAACCCGCCACGCTGCTCCCGTGCGAGTTGGTGGTTCACATATCCTCGAAATAATATTTTTTATTATTTCAAAACATTTCTCGAGGAAGGTTAACATGTCTGTCTGTCTGTCCGATTTCGGTGCCGTTCTATAGCATAGAACTTTTTAAGAATTTGAAACTGTAGAATAATGTGAAGTTTACCAGCGTTTTTCTGACTACTGCTGAAATATTTTATTGATTTGTTTATAACTTTATTTTATTATATACCACAATAAAATAAATTGATAAAGCTTTGTTAAAAATAATAATATATAGTTTCGCTTAAGACAATCGTCTCTACTTAACTTTTAAATAGCGCCGAACGTATTCCTAATTGTGGTCTAATGCCTCTTCGTTTTTTAATTATCCCTGTACAAAAATTTAAATGAATTAAAAATATAGCAATTTCATAAATAACCATTTTCATGGTCTCATCTCTCCGCACATAGTACAGCTCGCAATAATTGCGGTTAAAGTTAGAAGCTCATTCTGCAGATCGCTCTACGTGGGAGTGCTGAACAAATGTTTGATCCAGTTTAATTAAACCGATATTACTTCCCGGAAAAACAATTCTAGGAAGCTATAAGTATCTAAACCAACAAGTAATCATATAGATGATACGAGCGAAATAAATACGATGGCCTTTTTCGAAATAAATACGAAAGAAAAAGGGGGCAATCGGCTCACCTGATGGTTAATGTTTACCGACGCGTATGAACATCCGCAACACCAGAGGTGCTACATGTATTTTGGAATTGTGTTCCTGTTCGGAAGGTATAGAGTCGGTATAATTAAAGGTTGGGCGGCATTCCATATTAATAAACAGATGTTGTTCGTTGTTTGCTGATGTCCATGGGCTTCAGTGGCCACTTACCATCAGTTGGACTATTCCGTGCCTTTAAGTTTAATACAATATAACAAAAGCTACATCAGTTATCTGCTTGGGGTAGACAGAGCCTTGCTTTTACAGTACCGCTATGCTTCGCAAGCGTTTGACGGAGAATGTAACAGTGTATCATCCATTTCTAGACTCAGTCTGTTTAATTAATTAATGAAGATGAAACAAAACTATTATTTACGGATATCAACGCGTTTAATATTTTTTTTTTTCATTTCCTTCGTGTTTAGTTCTTAAATTACTGTGTGGTTGAGACATAAACATTGTTTTAAATTTTAAAATAAGAAGTTGTTTATTCTCATTGTAATTGAATACAGCCAGTATTCAATTTCCTCCGTTAAATGCTATTAAAACTCTACAAAGCAACGATAATAGATTAAAAACAACCATGGAAATTCTATCGGTGGTTTCGAAGCGAGCTCGATATCTTATTTTAAGATTGAATTACATTTTAAGAAAAATTACAAAAATGATTTTGCTGCTACATGTCTGTTTCTATAAATTATTAATTTATTTATTAATTTATTCTTTATGGTTAGCCTTAAGCTTAAGGTTACAATGAGCGGACTTAATGCCAAGTGGCATTCTCTACCAGTCAACCCTTGTTATGGTGAAAGGTGGTGGTGGTTTTGTACGTGACAAAGCAAAGAATAAAACAGAAAAAAAAAAAACCATAGGTGGACTCCAATAATAATAAGTAAATAAATACATATAAACACACTATGTAAATAAATAAATATTTATAAAAATTATCCTTATATTTGTGTAAGTAATATTGTTTTTTATAACGCTTAAGCTGAACAGCCGTGATAGCCTAGTGGTCATGCAGCTCGATTTAGTTTCATGTAACACGATAGTCCACTTATTACACTACTGCTTGGGGGTAGAAATAGGTAAGAAGTATGCACCTTTTCTATATTTTTTATTTACATAGGGAAATGCCTGACGCATACCCGCCCTCTCGGGGGCAAGGACGGGTTATGTCGGGTTCGCACCGAATAAAACCCCATGGTGTACCACCTTCGTCGCATGTCGGCAGGGTCACGGGAACGCTTTCGCAAACATCCGCGACCCCTCCAGCGCTGGCCCGCCAGCCCCTACTCGGGAGAGAAAAGTACACACTCTACACATAGTAAAGTTTTCCTGCTTCGCTCACCACGTACAATGTTCAGCTGCATGCCACAACAGCACTCTACACAGCAAAACTCGACGGAGGCCCCGGGGACCCCTTTAGCTTCTCCTCCGCCGCGCTGCTTGACCACATATGCGACCATAGGGGATGAACAGCTAGCCTAACAGAACTGCTACTCTTACTAACTGCATCTGGGCATAATTTAAACACATAATAAAACTTTAAAGATAAATGAGTGTTTATTTTTAACCATGCCTTAGATAAACGAAACCATGTTAAAAATATAAAACCAACGTCATACAAAGTTTTTGTCAATATATGATCACCTAACCAAGCATCTATGGTTGTCGTTTTAACATAATAAATTGAATTAACTAAACAGTATCTTATTACAGTATTAAGAATTTCTAACTTATTAGCAAATGCATTTACTTATTGCGTTTGTGGTCAGATGACAGGCCCATGTCAAATACAAGGCAGAGGATTCACCACAGAGTTGAAATTGTGGTTATTTCGCTAGCTCGCAATTTGCGCAAAACTGCAGTTCATTAAATGCTATTGTGTTAAATAATTAAATTTGCAGAATATACTATTAAATATTGTAGTTAATATTGAGGCTAGTGTAAATGGTAGAGTCGGGAGAGGAAGACCTAGGTGAATAGTTCACTATCAAATCGGAGACGTTCTGAAAAAAAGCCAGGTCAAGACCATTCTAAACCAACGAGTATGCATGCGAAGATTGATGAAAGTGGAAGAAGCGAAAGACGTATGTCAGGACCGAATTAAGTGGAAGAAGATTGTCTCTGCCTACCCCGTTGGTAACAAGGCGTGAATATATCCAATATATACATATTAATGAATATCTAGAAAAGAAAGTTAATAAATATCATTTAGACAAACTGTTATATTTCTTCTTATTCTTATTGAATTGTGTAACACTTTATAATTAACATGCAGTGCTAGTCAATTCCATAAGAAGAAGAGTAGCTCCGGGTGGTGTTGGTAATTTACTTCGTGGTGATGCTTGGCAGTGGATGCACTTGTGGGAGGTAGGGTTGTGCAATTCTTAACGAATAATTTTCAAAAGCGTATTGGAGGAGTTCATATGTCCACCAAACAGAAAATTATAGTAGCATCATGTAAATCTCTCGCTTACACTCCATACTTGAGATGATTTTGGAGCCGGGAATGGTCCACCCCTTTGTCCCTACCGCTTAATTACTTAACCCTACAGTATACGTGATCCGTTATGCACTTGACCGGTTCTTTTAGTGTTTTGGATTTTGTTAAAAGTATGAAACAATTTCATTTCCCATACATCTTTAAAGAACCTCCGTCTAACTTTACTTACGCAGGTGTGTCAAATTCATTGATTGATTAATAAGGAAATTAGTCTAAAGCTATTTAGAACAAGTAGCTTTGATAAGTATAGCTGTCTCATATCCTACGGGCTTGCAGCTTCAATTACTTAAACTTTAAGTTATAATTGTATTAATATATTTCGTTTTATAAGTAGGTATATATTTAATACCATAACAACTATATCAATAAATTATCTATCTTTTACTAACCAAAAATGTACACTTATGAAAAAAACAGTTACACATTGCAATGAAAAAAAAGATCCCCTCAGCATTTGCGTAAAGATCCGATAGGATCGCTATTAATGTATATATTAGTAAAGTCTCAATCGTTGAGTGTTTAGAAGAAATGGCTCCGAATCGGAAGAACCGATCTCAAAACCTTACGAGGGGGACGCTTGTCATTTAGTTTCGAATGAGACGAATGAATGAGATGAGACATTCGAAACTTATATACAATTGTTATCGTTGAACTGACCACTTAAGAGTGTCAGACACAGGCGCGGCGACAGGCTTGCCACTTGCCGTGTTTATCAAAAATTTTCGATACTTCTGACCATCATTATTGGTTATACGATCGGGATAGCTTATTTTATTTTATTTTTTCAGAGATCTATTACTTCGATACATTTCACATTTCTTTGAGACAGCACCAATTTAAAAATTACATCCGCGTATCAGAGACGGTTTTGCAGCTCACCGTGAATAGATCCAACTATTCTATGCACGTACGTACGGTGGAGGGACGTAGATATTTCATAAAAATATTGCTATATTTCGAAAAATTCGTTACAAAAATGCACAACATAGAATTTTCAATTGTTTTTATTGGTATTTGCTTTTAGTTTTAAATAATATAGGCAGTGTACTGGCAGTATATGAAACAACTACTACTTAATTAGGACGGTTTTTTTTTTCTATTCATAATCCACACAAAAGTCACTTTTATTCCGAGGCGTTTTAGCGACTGTTGACAGTTCGTGGACAGACAGTTGGTCGACTACTTGGGAATTGGTGGTATATGTATAAGCCTCTCTATTCTACCCTCTGGAGAAGAATTGGAGTTGGAGGTAGAGGACAGCCGGTAGGACGATGCACCGCTCACACTACCGCTACCTATTTATTCAATAATTATTACGTAACAGATCATCGTATTGTCCATGTTCACCTTAAAACTTTATCTTTCTCTTTATAATCTTACCTTTTCCATAAAAAAGCTGTCGTGTCTACTATTGAAGTCTTTTAACATAGTGATGTGCTGCATAGTGATCCTGCGATAAGAACAACGTTGTCGGTTTATCAAAGATCAGTTATGTATTAGAGGGTACACTTGTTACGTATTAAATTTTGATGGTTTATATGCGTTAAATAATTGCGCTCTATTTGTTACACGTGTGTCGTCAGATATATTCGATGTTGTTTTACGACCCTATGACCCACAAAGTAGGTCAAGCACCTTGGCCATTAACTCTCACAGTCGTCATACTTAACTATATACCTGTGTCAAATTCACGTCAGGAAAACCTACCGCAAAGCTGCAAATGTGGCGATTTTAGTGACTAGTGATTCTGAGTACATGCTCGTAGTAATTTAGCAGCTTATTAAATTGTAACATGGCAATTCGGTTAAAACCGCTAAAGTCTATTCAAATATACTTTATAACGAATATATGGACAAATTGAGTTGATGGCTTGTTTGGTGTAGTGGCTTAGTCCGCCATGTCTAAGTATCCGTGGCTTGGTCAGCCCGCGGTACGTCCGTGTTCCGGAGCAGACGCTCGATGGGTGAGACTGAGGAGTGTCCTTTCCTGCTGGTGGTGCAGTGGATGTATGCGATAGCTTTCCCGTAGTCCTGACGATATGCGACGGGGGTGGGACAAGATGTGCTGTTTTTAGTACGTAGTAGTGTGTGATATAACCCACGTTTGCTTCCGCAAGGTTGCACATACTAAAAAAAAAGTGCCTCACTGATCGGCTGCAGCGGGAGACAGGACAAAGATTAGATTTGTTCACCAGAGCGGAATTCGTATGGTTCACAGATAACTGCTGGTCCGGGTATTAATTTTGTCTATATGCAATCAACGTCTGTAAAATACCTACACAACAAAGGAAACAATACCTTACAGCCTCTACAAGGATAACTTTTGTAAATGTGATAAAAGATGTAGTAACTGCAGGAAAAATTAGGTACCTGGAAGCAGAGAAGCTGGAGATGTCCTTTAATGTGTCAGTTTGACCGCGGTCACTGGTCTTCCCACAACACTTTACACTAAAATGTTTGAAATGAAACTATTATTTTATCGCGTTTAATTTTGTTTTTATATTCCCGACGTTTCGATTGCTTTACAGCAGCGTCGGTCACGGGGACTGTCCGTCCGTATTATAAATCCGTAAATAATAGTTTTATTTGAAATTTGTAGTGTTCGCGTAAATACAAGAAATGGTTAATGAAGATGATTCATTAATCTTTAAAAGTCCATCGCTGGACATAGACAAACTCCCCCAATGTCGTGGTATTATCCCGTTCGAGCTGCACCTTAGCCTGCCATACTGCTCTAGTTATTTCGCTTTAATTTTTTTCTTTATATTCCCGACCTTTCGAGTGCTTTACAGCAGCCGTGGTCACGGGGGGTGTTAGAAGTCCTGAGGTGTTAGACGTCCAGGTATCATAGTTAACTCGGGCTACCTTTAGTTTTTATTTATTAATTTTTGGTACAATAAAAAGTTTAGTAGTCTTCACAAACTTAGTTCGACACCTGAGTGGGTTTTCTTAATTCTGATGAGTATTTTTAGTGGTTTAAGATTTAATGCGTACTGTGCCTACCGAACGTTGAGAGCTATAGTAATTGAATATAGTTTTTTAAAGGAAACGAAAGGGATATGTATCAAGGATATGTATAGTGTTGCCAGTGTCTGTTAAACTTGAATATGGTTGTTAGATTTGTGTATTTAAGTACATGTTTTCACTTTTATTAAAAATGGCGTTGACAGTATCAAAGTTGTAGTAAATAGTCAAAATGAAAACTTTCAATTTAGGCATATTTAAAACTTACGACGTTCAAAATCTCGAACCGGTTCGAAAAAGAAGACCTTCGTTTTCTCTGGAAAAACACTGGAGTCGTTTCTTCCAATGTAGTGTCACAATGTCATCAACACAGGTCGTAAGCTCCTTCTTCTTCTCCGCCTAGGAGCCGTCTGGCTGGGTCCACAACCCTCGTGCCCATTTCTACCACCATACAGCAGTGCGACCACTGTTGTGTTCCGGTTTGAAAGGTGTAGAGAGCCGGTACAATTGCGTGCTGTGGGGTATTCTATCTCACCGGAGGTGACGAAGCATCCGTCGCCTACTTCGATTGAAGTTGTTAGCAGCGAGCCGAGGGCTGCAGTAGCTTACCTTACTAAAATCTTACGTCAACTTCTTATCAATGTGTCACATTTACCTTTTAATAAATGCCTTTTGTGTTTTTCTCATCGTAGATCACAACTATTCTTAACATTAATTATCTTATTTTCAACTTATTTTAAGGTTCCATTTAAACTCTAAAATCGACGTTTACGTTAAAAGTAAATTTACCCGCTTTGATACCGCCAATTCAATTTCACGGTTGAAAATAATTCTTTTGCGGTGCCTTATACAACTTTTGATGCGGGAAAATTAATGTAACATGCAACTTTGAGGAACTTAAAATTTTTATTTCATTTTTATATAAATTTTAAAAATATGTGGTCAAGGCCAAAAGAGCACGTACATCTTCAACACCAGAGGAGTTGCACGTGCGTTACCGACCTTTTAGGGTACTTGAGAAGGAGAAAGGTAAAGGTAAGGAAGGAGGGGGAAGAGGTCTCCCTTTACCTCACACACCGAACCAAACGGAGTAGCACAAGATGCCTCGACTTCACAGCGTTATTCTGCGAGGCAGCGTAAGCTACATTTACTTTACCTTAGTACGGGACCTAACAGTAAGTGACTACTGCAGTCCATGGACATCTGTTAAAATATCTTTAATAGATAATCATCGTCTCCCTTAAGGCAGTATTCTGGTGTAGAGGCAGTGAAATTTAGGTACATTTTGAAGTGCCGTTAATAAAAAAAAAGGAAAACAATATTTTGACTATACATTTTTATAAGTTATTTATAAATATTTTAAGAATACATAAAAACAAAAAAAAAAGTGAAAAAATTCAAAACTCAAAAAGTTATCGGTCGACGAAGTGGGAGTGGATGAAGGTCGCAAAAAAATGGCACGCGACTGCGACGAGGGTCGCGGTCGCAATGTAAAAAGGAAAAGATTATTTATCTTGAGTGATGCTGCTATCGTACTAACTATAAAAAAAAATTATGAAAAATTAGTTCTTAACAAAATGGCAGCTGCCTGAAAAAAAAATTCACTTTTGTACCACTTATTTGAGTTTTCCGATTATTTTTAAAAATACTTTTATCTAATTTGAGTGCTGAGGAGTTAGTACCATAGAGAAGTGTAAAGAGAAGGCTCATACTAAATTTCAAGTAATTCGGTTCTGTAGAACTTGAGAAATCGTGGGTACAATTTAAAAAAATAAGCTTCAAGTTTCGCGTAAAGTTTCGCGCAGTCTATGTCATAAAGTGATATTTTATACTTACATTTATTTAACCTGCCATTCCTGCTGAATAGATGGGACCTTCCTCGACTTCGATAAAAAAAAATTCTAGGGTTTCTCTCTTCCAATCGAGCAGTTCTGGACATCTTTGACGCGTTAGATCTCTGATCTCCGCGCGTTGTGTCGTTTCGCGGCGAATGTATAAGTTTCCGGACCAATTTTGATTCCCATAAGCTTCATAATTTTTAAAATGGGAATGAAGCCTTCATTGAATATGCAAACAGCAATAAATGTAGCAATATCAATAACGTGAGTTCTAGAACAATTATGATTCGGCGCGAAAGTCCAAATCAAAGAGTTTAGAGACTCATTATTATTTTGCGTTTCTGAACCTAAACATAGTATCAGTAATTCCTCGGACGATAAGCTCTCGTAAAATGGCTTTATAATTTATAATACGTGATCAGCCAGAAGAGGATTTCCGTCAAACACCTGATGGGTAATACATTGTTGCGGATGACGCGTCACTAAAACAGCTATATCTCCGAAAATAATTTGAATTTGAAAAATCCTCTTAAAGGGTTAAGCTTTGAAAATATGAAAAAAAAATTCAAATTTCTAGACCAGGATACGGATTAAGGAAGATTGAATGCCATGTAACCTGTAATTATACCAGCTCTTTATATCATTTTAACCGGAACATAACAGTGGTTGCACAGAGAGTATTAGCAGAAGTAGGTAACATAGTGGTACACCTACCCAGTCCTAAGCAGAAAAGGAGTCCTAAAACCAAGTAAAATTTAAATATGTTAATGGAGTGGTAAATTCTTTCTGTCCATCCGCTCCGAGCTCAAATGCAGAAGGCGGTGCTCCTTGATACCACTCGGTTTCTTTCCCTTTCCCCCTAACCCTCGGCCGTTTGATCTCCTACGTGGGCTTCCGTCTGCTCTGGTCGGTTTATTATTTAACTATTTATTTATTTTATAGTATTTTATGCATATTTTTTATGGAAAAGGCGGCAAACGAGCAAGCTGTTCACCTGATGGTAAGTGATTACCGTCACCCACGTACATCTGCAACACCAAAGGAATCGCAGGCGTTGTCGGCTTAACGGTATTTGGGAGATGGGAGGAAGGATGAAGCTTTTCGGAAAGCTAGGATGAAGATTTATAGCTGTGAATGTCTAGATGAGGACTACATTTACAAATGGAAAAGTGTTCTCAGAATTCACATTGAAAAGAGCGTGGAGTTTAATAAATAAATATTGTTGTTACCTTCCTTGGTACCTTCCACAGAAATGCTGCCGGCTATTTTAATAATACACGGGAGCTTGGTTCGAGCGAAACTTAGCTCGAGTGCTGCTCTGATACGCAACGATCCGTTTTATACTACAGTGTACTGGGGTTCGCATGGCCTTGAAATAATATTGTTAATTATTTCACAGAGATGCAGCTTTCCTCAAGATGTTAACCTTTACCGCGGAGCACATGGTTAATTCAGTTCTTATTGTGGGGTTATTTATATATATACTCGTCTGTTTGGGTAGTATATATAAATATGCATATATGTATGTTTTATTTGGTAGAGACAAGCGGCGGCTTTTGCTGCTGCTCGAATGGGCCGGCTCGACCGGGTTGGTACCACGGCCTGTCATGAAGTAGAGGCACCTTGTGCTTTTGCATTCCGTTCGGGAAGTGAGGTACTCGAGTTACCCATCCCTCTCCTCATCCTCCCTTCCATCTCCCAAATACCCTTAAATTACGGCAACGCACCTGCAGGACCTCTGGTATTGCAGAAGTACGTGGGCGACGGTAATCACTTACCATCAGGTGAACCGCTTGCTCGTTTGCCGCCTTCCCTGTAAAAAAAACCCGAAACGTCCAAGCTCACGAGCAATAATGTATTTGTCGTTAATATGTTTGACGTCATTTTTTAATAGTTAACCCGATCACCGATTTTTTTTATTATATCTCACATATACAGGTGGTAAATACAGCATTTAAATTTGCTATTAATAATTTTAGCGGTACCGGCACCGGGACTCGAACCTGAGACACTCGCGCTCTATGAAACTAAAGTGAGCACCCTGTCCACTATGCTACTATGCTCGAAAGGGTTTGCCTCCGATACTTTCAATCCCGGATAAACCCTAAATTACTTTTAAAAATCGTACTAAATGTAAACATCTTGTATGAAACTCTAATTTATATTTAAAGAAAATAATATTCAAATATTTCTATTTCACTACATGCACCTGAAGAACTGATCACTTCAAAATGGCATGACCCTCGAGGTAAGTTTTCTACGAGTCAAACTCTCATGCATTATTAAAGAAGCCAAGAGCATTTCTTCGCTTCAAACTACCAATATATATTTATAAAACTTCCAGCGCGGCAATAACAATTGTTCGAGTTACGTTTTCGTTTGTAAATGCTGTAGGAAATTCTTCGAAACATTTGTACATTACAAAAGAGCGCGAATGGTATTTCTATCTGTGCAGTGAAAGAATTGCAAAAAAAAACTTTACTTTCATCATTAGGTACCCTATTAACTCACCCATATCGTCCAGAGGAGTAGATAGAGATAAAGAGATTTCATTTGTCACATAAGTCATCGCTTGGCTGACTTCAACGTGCTGCAGTGGACTTATACAAGGTGGTGAAGACCACACAGCTCACATCCCCTGGCATTCATTTACCTTTTCGGCATCACTAAAACTGTTAATCGAATTTTCCACACGCTCGGCGGTGAAAGACGAAAACACCGCGAGGTACCCTCTGAGAACTAATGAAAAAATATTATTTCAAGAACACGTGCAAAGTTCACAAAACACTGGAGAAGCGTGGCAGCCCCTTCTCTTCTGAAAACCCACCCGGATATTGAGAGGAAGTCTTGCTCGGCAGTGAATATATACAGCAACATTCACACGTTGCAACTCTTCATACTTTTTATATACACTTGAAATTAAATGAATGAAAAATTCGTTATTCTTCGACGTAAGAAAGATAATAACGTTTGTCGAATATCAAAAAATATATTTTTTTTAAATCAATCACGTTAAACGCCGTAAAAGCCGTGGCAGCCTAGTGGTCAGGGCGCTCGCTTTAGTTTCATAGAGCGCGAGTGACCTGGGTTCGGTCCCCGGTGCCGGTACCACTAAAATTGTTTTAGCAATTTTAAGAGCTGTGTTTACCACGTGCTCAGTAAAGGAAAACATCGTGAGGAAACCTGCATGTCTGAGAAATAATATAAATATTATTCCGATGATATGTGAAGCTCGAAAACCCGCACTGGAGCAGCGTGGCGGGCCCTTCCCGGCTCCTAAACCCTCTCTGATACTCGTATTTGAGCAGGAGGCCTTTGCCCAGCACTTACAGACTGCTACTTTATTATTATTTTATACGCTTAACGTCGTTTCGTAATCATTGAATTTCAGTTCAATCAATCATTTCATCATGTAGTACATAAAGCCTGACGACTGCTCGCGAAGAAAAGAAAAAAAAATCAAAAAAAAAAAAAAAAAGGTTTTCGACAGAATACCAGCGCTGTAGTTGTGGTTTACCATTGCTACAGCATTATGCTGAGTCGGACACCGTTTTGTTGCTGCAACCAATAAAATATTATTGTTATTATTATTATTATTATTATTATTATTTTATACGCTTAACGTCGTTTCGTAATCATTGAATTTCAGTTCAATCAATCATTTCAGTTTATTTTCTAAAATCCATTTTTAAAATTATAACTTCCTTAACGTGAATGTATCTGTAAATTCAATGTCTTTCGCTAACTTTCTTTTTTATTGACCGTATACATTAGTTATTACATCCGCGTTCCTTATACAGAACTTGGACTAGAAGCTTGCAACAAATCAACGAGCTTATTCTATACACGTCCTGGCCTGCGGAGACGACGACGTTGAGGAAAATTTTGAAAACTTCACTTCATTTTTCATTTTTTTTTAAGAAATGATAGTTATCAGAGGTAAAGGTCTTGTTAAATTTTTAACGAGCTGAGCTCGTGATTTTGGCAAACGAGAAAGCGTCTCACCTGATGGTAAGTGATTACTGTCGCCCACATATATCTACAACACCATAGGAACTGAAACAGTATTGACGGCCTTTCAAGGATATTTTTGTGAGATGGAATGGAACGGAAAGGGGGCTTTCGGTTACCTCACTCACTGAACGAAACGCAGAAGCACAAGATGCCTCTACTTCATGCCGATATTCTGCGACGTCGTGGTACTACCCCGGTCGAGCCGGCCCATTCGAGCAGCATCAAAACCATCCGCATGGCTCTACCACGTGTCTCTGTCAGACTATGGCAAGAAAGTAGCATGGTAATTAATTGTCTTAGGTCACCTAGTATATGTTCGTATCGGTTTTTCTCCTTAATAATCTAGCTTTCTAGCAATGAACAGCATATTCATTTTCTATGCATCTGCCTGTTGTAATCGGGTGGTGGGCCCTGGATATCCATTACACATGTGGGACACCGAGTAGGAAAGTATAATTTGACGGTATCACGAAGACCTTCACTGTCCTCAACCTTTAGATGCGTTTACAGCCATTCACAACTCATAGCGTCGAAGCCAATCCCTTAGCAATTACTCCAACCGAGGCGACAAAATTATTTATTGCGAAAGTTGTAAATTTTTTTTCAACCCAATAAGAGATGCTTACTCTCCTGTCCTGTCAAAGAACTCTCTGGATAGTAACGCACCTGTCATATTTTTATAACATTTCATTACATTTTATATAAATGACTATTCTGTATTTATTGCATGTTCTGTATTATTATAGACATGTTATTTTCTGCCTGTACTGTTACTATACTGTTTGAAATATAACTAAAGCCTCTCGTAATTGGTTCTGAAACATTTCAAAGCGTCATGTATGTATTAAAAGCTGGTAAAATGATTTACTACATAAAAGCGAAATGTGTTTTAATATCCTCTTTGATATCTTGAAAACACAGAATCTTTAAGAATAAACTGTGAAATTATGTATTTCTATTCATGGAATATCTTCACAAAATAAGTAAATACTTGTTTAATGTGTAATATATATTATTTTGCGTGTAATTTGTTTCATATAATGAACAACTATAATTACATGTACATCTAAGTACCGTCATATATAAGCATTGTATCGTAGTATAATATTCGAGTATAAATATATGAACTTAATATTTTTGTGCACCCTTTTACACTTTCTCTGTTCAATCTAATGGTAGACTGGTAGAGAATGCCTCTTGGCATTAAGCCCGCCTTTGTTCTGTAATGTGCAAATAAAGTTTAATTAAATAAATAAATAATATTTTTAAGATAAAAATAACTATAAGTTCTATATTAAATGACTACGTATTTCTGAGTGTATGCGTAATAGTCTATTTGTAGGAGCTTTTTTAATCAATATTATTTCTAATATTAAACGATACCACTGAACATACGCGTACTTGATCGCTGAGCCTCTGTACGAATCTCAAACGTAGTTGTTTGCAACACACAAATTATTTGTTTTTAGGGACTGTTTGTGTAGTGTTGGGTCCTATGTTATTCATAATGCATAGGAAGGTCACAGATACGTTGTCACTCGTAAGGACTAAGATGGAATGCCTCACAGTCCGTAAATACACTGGCAGTTTATAACTTTCACAGCTATTTGCCGGCAGACATAGGTAAGAGGTACCTGCCAGATGACTCCTGGTCAGAGAAGAAATGATTTTAGATTCAATTAAAAACCGGCCAAGTCCGAGTCGGACTCGCGAATCAAGGTTTCTGTACAACCATACAATTAATCTGTGGTATTTAACCAAAAAAAAAATTTACTTTAGTTTTTCTGTATTATTTGTTAGGATATCCGCCAAATCGATATTTTAACAAGCTACCTATTACGGTTCGAACGATACAGCCCACTAAAGATCGGCCCGTCACACGGACGGATGGACGGACGGAGGGACGGCCGGCGTAGGTACAGTAACAGAGCTCCGTACGCAACCCTAACAACTATTTCTAAAATTGCATAACCCCTTATTTTCGAGTAAGTCGTTTTATTTATTTCAACGTGTCGTTCTTGGCAACGAAATTCCCGCCACAAATTAAGCAAGCAGTATACGCAAAGTAATAACCCATTAGTTGGTAATGAAACGGCCACTTGTCAAGTGATGCCGAGTCTAATCGTCTCCGGTAACGAGAGTTGTACAATCGTAACAAGCGACTATAAACCCGATTAAGCTAACCATTACTCAGTATAATTGTATAGATCTCTACAAATATTATTTACTAACATTCAAAATGTTGCATAGAAGTTTGTTTTGCTGCTCCAGGGCGGATTGATCAGATTTCTTCTCTATTTTTTATAGTATGAGTGTCATTCCTAATTAAATGTAAATCCAAATGCATAAAAACATTTATAAATAATAACAATCTTAAATAATTACAATAATTATTACAAAATTCTATTATCATGACACGTGGCTAGAGGTTAAAACGGTTAAGCATTTCTTAATTGGGAATAAGCTAGGGTGATATTGTTGCATACTGTACATACATTGGTTTAATATACGTAAAAATATATATGTAATGAGCAAAAGTAGTGGTAGCCTGAGTCAGGGCCAGGGCGCTCACTTTACTTTTATAGAGCGCAGTGCCGGCACCCCCAAAGTTGTTAAATCCAATTTAAGGTACTGTATTTACCATGAGATCGGCGCTGAAGGAATACATCGTGAGGAAATCTGTATGTCTGAGAAACAATAAAAAATATATTATATCGTGGATATCTGAAGCCCGACACCGCACTGGAGCAGTATAGCGGGCCCTTCGGGGTTCGCAAGGTTTTGGAGCCACCCTTTAAAATATTTGAGAAGGAGGCCTTTTCCCACTACAGGCTGTTACTTTACTTTACTAAATAAATATAGCGTGTAGGAGGAAAACTACATCATTTTCTCCAGATGTCAACCTCACCCGCGTGCAGTGCAACCTGCAAGATAACAAACGAGAGACCCTGGCAATCGAACGACGGTGGAAAGTACATCCGGATTCGCGAAGCCCTAATCCCACCGAGTAGTGATGGGGAGCACCATTAGTGCGATGGTACCGGTCACTGTGCTCACCAACACTCTGGGTGAGCGGGTTGGTGAGCGCAGCGCATGCGCAAACCTTCAGAGACATGCATCCTGGTTTTAGCAGGCGTTTGCTCGTTGTGGCTTCTTCTTCTTTCTTTCTCTTTAGTCCGATCTATAGATAAAATATTAAAAGCTGAAGGAAGCCCGGGTAACCACGGCTGCTGTAAGGCGCTCGATATACAAAAATAAAATTAAACGCGATAAAATCCATTTCTATTTTAATTTTAGATTAGTCATGTTCGCGTTAATACGTAAGAAATCATGAATGTAAAAGTAAATAAATATACGAGTACGAAATATTATGCAGTGACAATCTTGATGAATCTACTATCCAATTTTATAACGTGGTGATTTTAAAAGTCGACTAACTGATACGCGACACATCAATTATCCAAATCATTGAAACCCATTAGAAAACGCCACGTAGACATCAATGCGTGGTGTCTGGTGGTACTGGGATCCCCAACACGAACGTCAAGCGTGGCGGTGATCACCAGCAAAACCATCGGGATACATTCATCTCCAACAGTGAACAACCTAGAGGCTGTTTAAAAATTTAAAGTTATTTTAGAGATAAACGCATGATTATGTTTACTATATTATTATTATTGTTTATACTGACTAACAAATACATTTTTTTTTCTTTTTTTTAAGGTTGGTTCATGGCCATGTGAGTTGACATCCGCGACGGCATTCAGCACATTAACTCATGCATAATAGCCTCAGTGGATACCTATTTGCTTTGGTAAATTTTTGTGTATTTTTCTATCGCTTGTTGTAAAAAAGTGCATTTAAGACACCATTATTTCCCCATTTTACATATTTTTTTTATGCTAAATGAAATAAATGATTACTACTCCCACTACTGTATAAAGTCAACGTTGAATATTTTTTTAGTAAAGGGGAATCCCGCTAACACGGCTTTGAATATTTTATTAAAGCCTTACAAGGTGTTCCGTTTTTATTATTCAGCGTACGGCATACGGTTCCCGATGCAGTCTCGCTTAGCATGAGAGGGTACGGTCGTTCTCGAGAATAATGTCCGAATTACCTTATTAAATTTTAAATTGGAGCGTATAACAACACCACGTGAAGATAATACAAAATGTTAACAAGCTATTGCTTAGTTTAATTAAATATTTAATAGAGATTTTAAATAGCTTAAATAAATATTTAAACTCACGCCTGTTCATAGGGTTAAGCAGAGATTACGAGTTTCCATTTTGCAGGACTCAGTGCAGCCAACCACGATTCTGTTATCTACTTCTAGTCCTTTTCCAGAAGAGATCGTAGGTATCAGGCCTCGTATCCCAGTCTACTCCTGGAGATAGTCAATAAACTTGTAATGATTGTTACTTAGTCGCTTTTTACGACACTGGTAGGAAGTAACGGTTTGGCAGATTACGAGGACGGTGGTATCGTCAATCAAAAAACACAATTATTTTATTCAGTCTATAAATAGTTAGATATAAGAATGAAATTACTGAAACTAATTAAAAGAAGTAATATACTATGACAAACTTGGGAAATTAGCCGAGCCCCCGCGCGTTTGACGATGCCTTATAGTATCGGATTTTGAATGATCCTAATCGAATTGGAAATTATTGTTTTGAGATTTTTTTACATTTATTTTCAAATTAAAGTTTTATTTATTTTTCTGTTGGCTAATTTTTTTTTTAACATTAATCGTTCACGTGTTTACAACAGTATATCTATTATTGCATTACCTCAAGGACTAAGAAACTTTAGTCGACTAAAAATTGTTACTCTTTAATTGGATTAGCTTGCTATGCGCAAGCGCTTCTTGAATAGTTTTCCCATAATTTATGGGCAAGTGGGTTGGTGAGCGCAGTATCGGTGCCCTCTCACAAGTGATGCTGCTCCCCATCACGCCCACTTGGTTTCTGTAAAATCCGATGGTTTATTCACCATCGTTCGATTGTCTGATCGTCGTTTGTCATTTATCGAGGTGCTAGTGAGTTTGTCAATTGGAGAAAAATATATTATATTCTCCCTCACACTTCTCCGTGGTAGAGCCAAGCGACGGCTTTAGCTGCTGCTCGAATGGGCCGGCTCGACCGGATTCATACCACGGCCTCGCAGAATACCGGCGTGAAGTAGAGGCATCTTGTGCTTTTGCGTTTCGTTCGGTGAGTGAGGTAACCGGAGGCCCACATCCTCTTCCTATTCCCCTCCTCTTCCCTCCCATTTCCCAAATATCCTTTAAGACTGGCAACGCACCTGCAGCATCAATGGTGTTGCAGATGTATGTGGGCGACGGTAATCACTTACCATACCAGGTTAACCGCTTGCTCGTTTGCCGTCTTTTCCATAAAAAAAACTGAAAACCATGGGATGTGAGGGTGAATTCTATTTGCTTAAGTGATATATATTTAACCGTAATATGTATCGTAATGCGCTGCAACAGCCGGACCGAAAGATGCTAAAATATTTAACAACACTTCCATTGAATGGCTTATACGAGCCGTAATAAAGAGAATTTTTGATGCTAGACACTGCGTAATTCGGTAGAGGTATAAGTGAAAAGAGATCCTAAAAAGACTAATTTTAAGGTAGCTTCAATTAAAAAAGCTACTGTTTATATAGTTGTGATAAAGTTTTGCTGTCAAAATTACGTCTTTGACGGCTCGGTGGTATAATGGCAAAGCTTTAGCTACGGCGCTATGGGTCGCAGGTTCGATTCCCGCATATTCTAGTATTTGTAGAGACTAGTATTAGTACGGACACCAAATGATAAGTTCCAGATCTGGGTGTTTGTTCACGTGCAATTTATTTTATCAAAAAGAAAAAAGAATCTAGCACGCATCGTAGATATAAAAAAAACACTAAATGTCGAATTCAAGTTGTTGTGTATATTGTTTATGTGCTAAAAATATTCATGGCTACGCAATTTAGCTGGGTTTTAATTATCCTTATACAGGTATTACATATCTATCCCGTTTAATCTTAAATATCATCATCATCATCATCATTTCAGCCTATCAGAAGTCCACTGCTGAACATAGGCCACCCCCAAAGATTGCCACGAAGCTCGGTCCTTAAATATAATCTTCAATATCTCTTTCCAGTAATTTGAAAACCTAAATCTACGTAACGCTTCGAAGTATACGGACTAAGTCATAACTCTAATTCATAAAGTAAGTATCGAAGTTTCTGTGAATACACATAATGAATCTACAGAAACTGTGCTATGTGTGCTTCGCTGTTTGAATTTATTAATTCTTGACGTGTTGAAACAATTGAAACTCTATTGCTATGACACATGAATAGTTATACAGATGGAAGAGACTTCGACCAATAAATCATAATTTACTTTTTATTAATTCACAATAAACAAAAGCACTACATTGAAACCAAAACGAACCAACACGATGACGAGGTAAATATTTTTATCCCTCTTTAATTTTTGAGCTAGGTAAACTGGAGGCCCTCTCCTCCTCTTCCCCCTTCCTCCTTCTCACTCCCCCCTCCTTTTCTCTCCCCTCCCACCCCTCCTCTAATATCCTTTACGACCGGGAACGCACCTGCAGTTCCTCTATGCCGCTTGGTCGTTTGCCTTTTTTCTCCGTAAAAAAAAACATAGCTCGCAAAGCTGTCAACCGTTGCGGATGAAAGTTTCTCGCAGTGGCAACCACGTCCAGGCAAACGTAGCGTCGGACGACTCCTCACAAGAAGGAGCGACGCCCTATACGATGTTGCGGGAAGTCGATGGAAGCAGATGGCGTCGTGCTTTGTCTTGACCATCTTTGGGGGAAATCTGTATTCAGCAGTCCATTTGTGATAGGCTGAAATGATGAACGATGATGATGACGAAATACCTAAATAGGTTTTATGTAACATACTACTTCATCACTTAAATATGTGGCAGCAATGTTTTCCACGCTACTAAACTAAAAAAAACTATCAAATTCTAAAAGTGAAAAAAAAAAGTTGTCAGTTGTCACTCGTGACTTGCGCCTAGCCAGAATCGACAGCTGATAAATACTAGTACGCTATACTCCCGGCGGACCCGTTTACCTTGCCCGATGACGTAGTGATGGCGATGTTGCGCCCTATTCAAATAATTCATAGACCAGACGGACAGTTTTTAAAAGTTCGTATAATATTTTTTAATACACACACGAGCCAATTCATATTTTTAAAATGATATTTTTATTTTTCTTTTATGGGAAAAGAGGCAAACGTGCAAGCGGTTCACCTGATGGTAAATTATTACCGTCGACCACGTACATCTGCAACGCGCTGCAGGTGCGTTGCCGGCCTTTAAGGGTATTTGGGAGATAGATCACTCAGATCAGATCAATGGGATGGGGAGGGGTAGTGGGAGGTCCACTCCCCCTCCCTATCCGGCTGACTCGTCCAGAGTTGTACCACGACCTCGCAGAATACCGGCGTGAAGTACAGGTACATCCTGTGCTTCTGCGTTTCTTCTTCTGATTTAGGTAATCGGCAGGTAACCTGCAGCTCCTCTGGTGTTGCGATTGTACGTGGGCGTCGGTAATCACTTTCCAATATGTGAACCGTTTGCTTGTTTCAAGTCAAATATAATAAACAAATATAACCTTAGTTATAATCGTATTATATAGACGGTACTATTAAGAGTGAAAAGAAACGTAAAAATAAATAACTAGATTAAATTTAAAGTGACTTCGTGATTGCCTGAACAATCTCTTTTATTAATCTTCAAGTAGAAGGTCCTTAACTTTTAATTATACTGTTTTATGAGCTCAACTAAAATAAATGACAGCAATTTTTTTTACTTGATTTATAAGTTGTCCAAGTTTTAGATATCTCTACTTGATACTGTAATTAGAAGTTTCAATTGAGTTAAGTTTTCGTTTTCATTTAAAACCTAATTTATAACTTATATAAATCACACGAATGTGAAATAAAAAGAAACAGATTAATTATCTCTCTGCCAAGCGCAAACAGTTCTTATTAACAAAAATATAGTCCAACAAGGATACAAAATACACATTGTACGTTTTGAGGTTGATATTCTTAATGACAATTTTTTTAGTGATATTTAGGGCTGGAGGAGGAGGAGGAAGGGGCGGTGAAGAAAGAGGGGAGTTGGCCACCGGTTGCCTCCTTTCACCGAACGAAACGCAGAAACACAGGATGCCTCTACCTCACGCAGTAAGTCGACCGGGGTAGTATGCGGCTCCTGCGCAGTACTACCCCGCTCGAGCCGGACCATTCTGGTTTCAACAACGGAAAAGCTGAGTTAATTAGATTTTCGGCTAAGTCTTCATCATATTATTCAGTATCGTTTCTAATAGACAGCAGCAATTATTTTCTTTTGTGCGAAATATTCTTTGTATTTCTTCGTTATTTTTTTAATATTGTATGGATTGATAGTAACTTTCAATTGTTTATATTACATGTGTTGATTGTCTTTTAAAAACTACATTTCACAAAGTTAGACAGCAGAGTGCACCGTGTGCAAGTTTGGGTTGAGTTTTGAAGGAAAAGGTGGTATATTCCCCATAGACAACACCAAAAGAGCTTTCATCCTTTTATTAATAATATAAAATATTCATTACAATTCCATTGGGTAACTTTTATATATTTGTAAAGAACTTTGTTTTTAAGAGTCCATTATCGATACCTTTGGGAATATCTTTGTGTCTAAATAAACGTTGATCCATTTGATAAATGAAAAAAATGTTTATACGTTTTTGTTTAATCTCCGAAAATATACCAAAAATTTTACTTATACATGTAAAGCATATGTTATACAAATCAATTACTTAACTTTGAAAGTGTATTCGGATCACCTTTTTTGTCATACATGGAGAAAAGGTTAATCCATATCCGCCCAAGCGGAGGCAAGGACGGGATATGTCGGGCTTGCACCGACTAAAACCCTACAGTGTTCGACCTTCAAAGGAAACGCCATAGAACCCTAGGGCATAGAAACGCTTTCGACTGCGGCCTCACCAGCGCCCGGAGCTCTGGGTTGCTCCTCCTCGGGAGAGAACATGGCCTCTCTCTCTCTCGCTCCACTCTAGATGCGCCGGAACACAGACTTGCCTACCTACTCCATATCCAATCCCACCAGGGCAAACAAACCCAGGACCCGCAAGTTAAACGAACAAAGGTAAGCTTTAGATGTATACTTGTACTGTTCTCTTGTACACCTACTTATAATAGAACACTCACGGCCTCGAGGACGCAAGTGCAAAATCCTATAAAGCTGTAAAAGCTAAAATGGCTAACAGCAATAACTTCATCGTATACATAACGCACCTGCAGCACCTCTGGAGTTGCAGATGTACGTGGACGTCGGTAGCCACTTACCATCAGATGAGACGCTTGTTCGTTTTCCCCCTTTCTCATAAAAAAAAACTCAATAATATTGCATCACTATTTTGTAAACATAATTCGGTAAAATTAAGCGTCTCTTGGGCCCTCTGGCCTTTGTTGGTTTTTTAGTTGGATTTATCTCTTCTGTCGCATTGCTGCTTAACTGCTACATATTATAAAATAAATTGGCAGAATTCTTTAAGTACCGAATTAAATCTTTGTTCTAGTAAAGTAGCAGTCTGTAAGTGTCCACGGCTAGACAAAGGCTTCCTTCTCAAATATTTGACAAGGTTTTGGAGCCGGGTAGGGCCCGCCACGCTGCTCCATTATTTGCGCGTTTAATTTTTTGTTTTTATATCCCCAATGGTTGAGCCTTACAGCAGCCGGGGTGACTGAGGTGTTAGACGTATACGACGTAATTATGCTGTATCTCCATATCTTTTAAACCTGAACTCAACAGCGATTGCACGGCTCATAGACGGTATAAATAGGTTGTTGTTATTGATGACTTCCTGGCGTAGTGGCTAGGCGTTTAGCTGACGGTGCAGTGGGTCGCGGTTTCGATTCCCGCACGGGTCTAGTGTTTGTATCGACTACTAATAATAGTTCCCGGTCTAGGTGTATGTCCATGTGCAATTCATGTATGTAAACTGACTCCACGACACACGAGAAATTCCCACAACCGAAGGCAACGCTTTTTTTTTAAAAAAAAAGGATTAATAGGTAAGACCCGCTCTCTTACCTATTCCTTTTTCTTACTAGTTATCCTTTTTATGACTATACATATCCAGAGATTCTGTGCAGAGAAAGATCCTACCACGAACTAAAATGCAATGGTAGACGATATACGGTTAATTTCGACTTGTGTGGTCATCTTTATATCTTTCATCGGCTTAATTCATGTATTCTTGGTAAAGAACAATAAAGACTGATGATAATTAAAATTTACTACAGTCTGAGATAATTGCGGGTAGACGGGTGGGGGGACTTCTCGTAGTCATACCGTTGCGATGCGAGTGCTGGGCAAATATTTGAGAGAGTTTAATTAAATCGAAATTACTTACCACATCCCTTGGGGAAACACTCCGCTAGTTTAAAGTGTCTCCGTTAAATAATTAAACTACTGGGGGTTGCGAATAAAATATAATCGATTATTAAACGAACTTACCTTAAGTGATGTTCTATCTTAATTATACAAGATTTTCAGACGAGATTAGATCACTTGTAGTATGCACCGTGTATCCTTTAATATAATATAGTTGAGAAAAGTGTAATAAAAACAATTTTAATAGGCATATTTTCTTTTCACATTGTAACATGCCGTTGCGGGCTTCATTCGCATTCTAGCTCGACCGTTCAACATATCTATTTATTGTAAATATAAATGTGTAAGTGCTCAAGAGTTGGATCGAATCAGATTTTAGTAAATTCAAATGAAATCAATGAAACTGTAAATACGTTTTGTTAATTGTCGACGTCTGTAAGAATAAATCGAATTCCCTTCAAAGTTTTACAGTAATAATAGTTTCACTGATATTAAAATATAATGTTATCTAGTATTAGGCGACAACCATAATTTTTTATATAGCTAATTTCTTCGAATTAATATAAACAATATGTCAAAGAAAAATATGTCAGATATTTGATCGAAAGGCTGGTTTAATGAAATCAAAATATAGCCGTGGACTTCTTCTTGTGGGCTTCAAAGCTTAAGGCAACATTCATTAATAGAGTATTTTTGGATTTAGCAAAGGCCTTTGACACAGTGCCAATTTTAGTAAAAAAACCTTGAATGCCTTGGTATCAGAGACATTCAGTTGATACTTTTACAAGATTTTTTAACAGACAGAACACAATGTGTACAAATTGATAATATCATCAGCGAGGAGGTACCCGTGACTTTTGGAGTTCCTCAAGGAAGCATCCTGGGTCCAACGCTCTTTCTTGCGTACATCAATGATCTCTGTCAGATGGATATTTCCAATTGAAAGATTATAACCTTTGCGGACGATACAGTCCTGCTTTACAGTGGGAACTCTTGGGATGAAGGTTTTTTCAAAGCACAGACAGGAATGAACATTGTAACTAATAGTTTGTACAAAAACATCCTTACCCTTAATGTTGCAAAGACAAATTATATCATCTTTTATATTAAATCCACTGAAAGGCCTGCCACTTCGTACTGTATTATTTCACACTCGTGTGCCAATAACACTGACAAAACAAACTCGTGGACACAGCAGCAATTAAATATCTAGGGGTAATGATCGACAGCAAATTGAACTTTCACTATTACCCTTGTCGCTGCGAGAATACGAAAATAAATAGTAACATTTAAGGTTTTACGACACGTGGCCCAAAAAAAGACCTTAAAAACTGTTTATTTCGCTCTTTATCAGTCTCAACTTATGTACTGCATCACCTCTTGGGGAGGTGTCTGTAAAACACATTTACTCAAAATAGAAAGAGCGCAAAGAGCCCTTTAAAAAGTAAGCTTATTCCTGCCATTTTATCACCCAACTTTCGATCTTTATAAAAATGGGAAGTGTTGACCGTTCGACAGCTTTACATTTTATACACGGTACTTAAACAGCATTCCTTGTTAAAATATCAACCAAATAAATGCAGGAATCAGCGCCGCAGGGACAGAGTTTGCACAACAACTTTGTACAGATCTAGTCTTACACATCGATTATTCTGTTACCAAAGCACTAATTTACATGAAAAGTTAAATAAGATACTATCAATATATTCCCTTGCAAAATTAAAATGCAAATCAATAGTTAAGGAATGGTTTTAAAAATTAGACTATAACTTTACAGAAAATCTACTTCATAACTAAACTAGATACACTCATATCACATTACAAGTTATATTTACAAAACAAACACAACACAAACCACAAAAAGTACCACAATAATACTAAATAATGCTCTTGTTTTTTCCGTGGGGTGGGGACCTGATGATACAGGCTTTTTATGCCTATCTCAGACACCAGCTCCTTACACATCCTAGACTATGAACACACCTATATTTAAATGGATATTAATTTTTCGTTAGATACTCACTAATGGTCTGTTTTTGAGAGGAGAAAATAAGCAAATATTGTTAATATTTTGGATTAATTTCTAACACAAAGGTATTGCTAATCATCAAGTACTTTAATGTAGATAAAAGCTAAGGACCCTAAGGCAACACTTCAGAAACAGTGATTTGAATATTTTGCTAGTATATGTTAATTAAATACAATTTAAAAAATGTAGGAATCAGAATAGCGATTACTTAAAATATTTTTAAATAATTTATATTTAATTATAATTCTCATTTAATAGTGTTTTTAGAGCTTAGGCAACACTATCACTTTCACGTGTACTTGCAGTAAAGTAGCAGCTTGTGCCCACTGCTGAAAAAAGGCCTCCTTCTCAAATATATGAGCGGGTTTTGAAGCCGGGAAGGGCACGCCATGCTGCTTCAGTGCGGGTTGAAGCGGGCTTCACGTATCCTCAATATAATATTTTTTCATTCTCAGACTTCTTCTTCATATATTTCCTCGCGATTTATTCCTTCACCGCCGGGCACGTGGTTAATACAGCACTTAGAATTGCTATTAACAATTTTAGTGGTGTACCAGGGGGTCGAAACCAGGTCACTCGCGCTCTATGAAACTGAAGCGAGCGCCCTGTCCTCTAGACTACCACGGCTGTATTTACAATTAGCAGTACAATAACCAAAAAAATACATCCAGCAACCTCTTACGATGTATATCTTAATGAGACGAAGCAATATTTTTATCATAGCTACTCAGAATGAAGTAGAAACTGTTCTTGTTTTAAGATTTCATTATATGATAGGGTAAAAGATATGAGTGGATTCAAGATATTACATGAATGTGAAGTATCCTAATTGTATGTTTTTAATTTTGTTTTGTGTTTAAATGCATATGACAAACATTCTTTCATTTAAGTAATCATAATTTCCTTGAGTAAGAAAACGCCTGCTATAACTATAATCTTTAATCGTTAATTTCTCTTACTCTTTCTTTGGCTTTTTTTTTAATCTGTGCAGCACCTGTAAATATACTCTAGTTCAATCGACTCCACTCTTTTTATACTGCTAAACGGTTTAAATGCTAATTTACTTAATATTAGAGATTAATCGAAGTCCTCCTGGCTGATGTGTATTGCTATGACTTCCAAATAGCATCCGAAGTTGTCAACTGCGCCCGATATATTATAGTGCCTAAAACGGATTCCTTACGTGGCAGAGTCAAGCGGCGGCTTTTGCTGCTGCTCGAATGGGCCGGCTCTACCGGGTTGATACCACGGCCTCGCTGAATACCGGCGTGAAGTAGAGGCATCTTGTACTTTTGCGTTTCGTTCGGTGAGTGAGGTAACCGGTGGCCCACTCCCCCTCCCTATTCCCCTCCTCTTCCCTGCCATCTCCCAAATATCCTTAAAGACCGGCAACGCACCTGCAGCATCTATGGTGTTGCAGATGTATGTGGGTGACGGTAATCACTTACCATCAGGTGAACCGCTTGCTCATTTGCCGTTTTTTCCATAAAAAAAAAAAAGACAATTTTACATTTCCGTTTATGATACTGTTAATTGATCTGACTATCGGCCGTGCAATGCAATGAATAATTATTTATTTCCGGGTAAGGTTGACGAGATACCATTCCCTTAGTTGCGTTCCGTCGCTCCGTCGCAACTGGACAGTTTCTCGACTGGAAAAATTACAGTCTTAAGTATAACCTAAAACGTAGTACATAATAAAAGATTAAAAAAACTATGAGTTTTTACTCTACCACGCTTGAAAGTCTGAAATTAAACGTATTATTTGCGGGTTTTATGGTGTTTAAGTAGTTTTTTAATCCCGTCATTTCGGATGCTGTACACGTAACGGTGTGACGCACACTGGGCAGTCTCCTTTTTGTAGTTATATTCTGGATCGTCTCAATTATTAAGTTACATTTGACCGATCACATATCCGCGCGAAAGTGCACCGATTCCTGCCAAGGATTCGCGAATCGCGATGCTGTCAAAATTGAAAAACATCCTAATTTCAATAGTGAATAAATCGTGATTGCCATATGATCCGGACTTTTTTGGCTACAGAAATGCAAAACCAGAAGGCCTTCAACCGCAACACCTTTTTCCAGCAAGATGGAGCCACTTCTCATGTTACAAATGACTCATTAGCTGGTCTTCACGATTTATTCCCTGGAAAAGTGATAAGTCGCCGAGGAGACATCAATTGGCCACCGAGGAGCCCTGATTTAACGCCTGCTGATTTCTTCCTACGGGGCTACCTAAAAATCAAAGTTTACAATCCATTGCCACCCAACCTGAATGTTTTGAAGCAAAGAATCACTGAAGAAATCAACTCTATTCCAAGAGCGATGCGCCAGCGAGTTATTGAAAATTTTAGCTTTTGCAAACGGTTGTTTTTAAACGTTTTTATTTAGCTCGACCCGTACGGAATTTATTTGTTTATTTATTTGGGTCAAAATTAGAAATTGAAATTTAAGCACCTTCCGTTGTCAGATTGATCTGAAATTTGGTACACACATTTAATTTAGATGACAATACAATATAATAAAATCAATAACATTATAAATCTAAGATGGCCGCCGATACAAAATGGCGGATTACATATTTTTCCTTAACCCCCTCAATATGGGTATCAAATGAAAGGGCTAATAAAACACGATGATTATGTCTTTTGTAGTTTTCAGTGCACATAAAATAAAACCGTTTAACTTAAAAAAAATTATAGTTAGTCATATACTAATAAACTTCAAGAATTGCTCTTTAAATTAACATTAAATAAAACGAGATTTAATTGATATTTCGTTTTTTATTTAACATCTAAAAACGAAAATCATTCTGAGACATTTCAAATGTGTAGTGTTCGCTTAAATACAAGAAATCATTACATAAAATTGTCTCCTGGTTATATGATTCTTATTTAAATTGCTTTTACTGTAACAATTATTTCTATTTATATATTCGCCTATTTAACATGTCAATTAAAAATGTATGTGGTCTCAACTTAGTATAGATTTAACTTTAGATTATTGTTCAGTAGGTTTACGATTAATCAAGCCTCTGTTTCTGTTCTTTGTTACATTTTTACTAAAAATCTTTAAAATTTTAACACGTCTTTAAAATATTGTCACGAAAACGTTTTGAAACTTTGACACAATCTCAAATACATTTGCGGCTTTAAAAATGCTCCCGAGCCCGAACATCCGAGCCGGAAATGAACGAGGGCGCGCTGCGTACAATCGGACCGGAGATGTCGCCGTACGGAGGTCCAACCACTTTTCGTTCCCCCGACATTCGTTGTGAAAACTTACTTATATTTGTATTATGATTCCTGTTATTTTTGTATACATTGTTTTAATAGTTACAATTACACGGCTGATACTAAATACTTGTCAAATACAATTTATAGGATACGTCATATTTACTTATTTAAGTTTTATTTGCACTTAAATGAGCAAAAAGGCGGGCTGAATGCCTAGGAGCTTTATCTACCAGTCTACCATAAGGTTTATTCTGCGAGGCCGCGGTACCAAACTGGTCGAAAGTCCATTCGAGCAGCAGCGAAAGCCGCTGCTTGGCTCTACCACGCTTAAAAATGTATTACGATAGAATACTTATATATGACCTTACTTAGATATACAAGTAATTATAATTGTTATTATATATAACACTTGCATACACAGAAACCAGGAAAAATACACTATATTAATGTGCTATTGTGTATTGCTTTGAACCCATGCGACTGTCACGGCTAGAGGCCTTAAATACTGAATATAGTTAAACAACTTAAAAATCTTATTTAATTAACTATAGTTATAAAGGGATAGAACCGGATAATATACCGACTTCATACGTTAAATTATTCTACTAGGCAGGCATGCCCTTGTCGGAAAGAAGCCGGGCCCTTGATATCATCTGTAAACTTCTGTAAACGAAACAATTAATACAACTTTTTTTTTTAGAAGAAAGACGACAAACGAGCAAGTGGTTCATTTGGGAGAAAGGAGGGAGGAAGAGTAGGGGGATGGGGGCGTGGGCCTCCGGTTACCACACTTACCGAATGAAACGCAGAACCACAATATACTACTTCTTGACGCCGGCATTCTGCGATGCCGTGGTACCAACCTGATCGAGCCGGCCCATTCGAGCAGCAGCAAAAGCCGCCGCTTGGCTCTACCACTAGTTGCAACAAGTGGTGAAATTGCGAATGTAGCAAATTTTTTCTCAATCCCAACCACACGTCTAACGTATCTAAATCGCGTTTAAAATAAATCACATTTTTCATCAATTTATAGTCGACATCGATTTTAAAGATCCAAAGTTGATCCCGGATAAGTGAGTGTCTGGTTATAAATGAGCGAAAGACGATAATCTTCAGATTTAAGTGACCCTCTTTGAGAAAGATGGCACTGGCGGAAGGTGCTTGGAATATTTAATTTCTTTGCAAAAACTCTGTATTTCTCGGGCGTTCTGTTGAGTCTCTCGAATTAAGTATGAATAAATAACAAAGCGTGCACCAAGATAGCTCAGGGGTTAGAGTGCACGCTTCAAACCCATATCCCAATATCGGCACCGTTAAAATTGTTGATTACTATTTCCAATGCAGCAGCGTTTAAGGCGCAACATTACTGCGATCCGACCTTACTATCATGACAGTCATAGCAAATCTTTTTGTATCGAGACCGTTATTAATCGAATAAAACGCATTCATTATAATAATATCGATGTTTTGTTTATTTATTTATTCTTTTATCGTTGACCTTAAGCTTAAGGTTGGGTAAGGCGGGTTGGTACCACGGTCTTGGAGAATACCGCCGTGAAGTAGAGTCAATTTGTGCTTCTGCGTTACGTTCGGTGAGTGTGGTAACCGTAGGTCCACTCCACCTCCCCGTCCCTCCCCTTATCCTCCCTCCCATCTCACCTGCAGCATCTCTGGTGTTGCAGACGTACGCGAGCGACGGTCATCACCTACCATCAGGTGTACCGCATGCTCGTTTGCCGCCTTTTCCATAAAAAAAAATCTGAGAGGGTTTTTGGGAGCCAGGGAGGGCCCGCCACGCTGCTCCAGTGCGAGTTGGCGGGCTACACATATCCATGCAGGTTTTTTTAAGATATTTTCCTTCACCGCCGAGCACGTGGTTAATACAGCACTTTTGCTACTAAGAGCTGCTATTAAGAATTTTAGTGGTGCCGGCACCGGGGATCGTACCCAGGTCACTCGCACTATAAGAAACGAAAGCGAGCGCCCTGAATACTAGGCTACCACGGCTCTTAATTATAATCTATGTGAAGGTCAGTTTGCATATACGAGACGGATAATCTCCGAAACTACATTTTTCCAGATTGTAGTTTAATCCAAATTGTTCATTTCCGGACGTAAACGGCTTGCATCGCTCGTTAATAAATAAGCACTCGGTTATGATCAAAAATGCATTCAGACTTTACTAAATAATCATCACTCGACCACGAGAACGTAAAAAAATATAGAAATAACTTATCAAAATTTGAGTACACTTTTAAAAAGTCGCTGGCTGCAGTAACGTCACTAGTAGCGATTGACTGAGGCGTTACGAATCGAGGCTTCAATTCCCGAACGAAATAAGTATTAGCATTTGTATAATCTACAGTACAGTACTACAGTATTACACATGGAAAAAACCTAGAGTACTAATCTCTGTACTACTCTAGGTTTTTCCATATGCAATATAAAAAATGCTCGGTGTTTCTCTGCGCGATACAGTCTGCAACAATGATAAGCGGAGCTAAGATAACCGACATAGCCGTAAGGATCAGCAAGCTGAAGTGGCAATGGGCCGGCCACATAGCCCGCAGAACTGACAACGGGTTGGGGAAAAAAGGCAAACGCAGTGTAGGACGACCCCCACAAATTGGAGTGACGACCTGCGCAGTGTTGCGGGATGTCGATGGATGCAGGTGGCTCAGGACCGAGCTTCGTGGCAATCTTTTGGGGGAGGCCTATGTTCAGCAGTGGACTTGTGATAGGCTGAAATGAACGAATGAACATAAAAATAATCGTAAACAATTAATTCATACAAAATGTTATTATAATTCTCAAATATCTGTTAACCACTCCAAGTAACCCTAGGAGGTTTTATCTGGCGTGGCTCACGGCAGAGATCGAATGGTGGGTCAGAAGCTGTGACGGCACGTTTCGCCATCCCCACTCTCAAGTTTGTAGGCTTTATAGTTTCCGAGATGTTGTGATGAGTTATATATTTTAGTGATAATACGCGTACATATATTATGTTTTTAGTATGGTTATATCACCCATAGTGCAGCAAGATTATAATAAAAGAATAGTATTTATAAAACAAAAGTATCCGGAAATTTTTAATGTGTATTTTGTTACACAAAAACGAAATAGACTAGCTATATACAAAACTGTAGTAAAATACGTTATAAACGAAAAAAAATAAGCAACAAATCACATAACAACGAATTTCAACATCGCGCTTCATATAATTAATTAGTGTAAATGCGTGGAAAGTGGAACTCAAAAACAGAACATTTAATTAAAAAAGTAGCATACAAAAGAGTGTGTAATTATTTAATTTAAAAGCCTATTTGTTCGATCTAACTTAATTGGGCGGGCCACCGAATGAGCTTAGCGAATCCTCTTCGGATGCCAGTCTCTTCTCTCTTCCCCTCTCCCTCGTTATCCTCTCTCCCATCCCTTAAAGACAAATATCCTTAAAGGCTGGCAACGCAACTGGAGTTCCTCTAGTGTTCACTAATCATCAGGTGAGACATATGCTCGTTTGCCCCCTTTATCATAAAAAAAACTGAAAGATTTGGTGGACTGTGACGGAAGGATTGACGTCGTTGCTTTGTTGCCGGACAGGAAGAGAGCGGCCGTCTTCCTGTCCTTCACAGCCGAGATGGAGTGGCAGAGCCTCACCGCTGACTGCTCACATGGTGTTTAGAGGCCATGCGAGAGATTTTCCATGGCCCGATATGCACTCTGGAGTTTTAGTCTATGCAAATCTATCATAACCCAGTCCTTGCCACCATGGGGACGGATATGCTTTAGGTTAAACGTTGTAGACCCTAGCGGCGTCTTTTGCAGCTGCTCGAATGGGCCGGCTCGACCGGGTTAGTACCGTGACCTCGCAGAATACCGGCGTGAAGAAGAGGCATCTTATGCTTCCGCGTTTTGTTCGGTGATTGAGGTATCCGGAGGCCCACTTCCCCTCCCCGTACCCATCCTTATCCTCCTTTTCATCTTCTAAATACCCTTAAAGATCGGCAACGCACCTGCAGCACCTCTGGTGTGGCAGATGAACCCGGGCAACGGTAATTAATCACTTACCATTAGGTAGAGCCGCTTGCTCGTTCTCCGCCTTCCATAAAAAAGGAAGTCTGAAATGATGATAAATGAAATATAAATGTTGTTAAGCCCATTATTTACTTACACTATGTACATGATACGTTTATTTTTGATACACAAATAAACGAATAGAGTTCCAGACGGCTGTGTAAAGACAGGTGTTCAAATATTATTTTCCTTTGTATAGTAATTAAAATATGTATTTTAATATGCAGAGATATTTAAATTATCGAATCAAATATATTTTACTAGATTATAAAATACTATATGTATAAGGAAATACTTTTTTAATTAACTTTATCTACGGTCTTCCTAGTTAGGCAGATAGATTAAACTACCCGATATCCTACTAGGATAGGACCTAGGTAGTGATCTACCCTATGAATCTGATGGTTACGTAATTTTTTACTACATTCGAAAATCGAATAAAACATATTTTGAAGAGTATTTTTTTTATGAAAAGACGACTAACGAGCAAGTGGTTCACCTGATGGTAAGTGATTACCGTCGCCCACATACATCTGCGACACCATAGATGCTGCAGGTGCGTTGCCGGTCTTTAAGGATATTTGGGAGATGGGAGGGAAGAGGAGGGGAATAGGGAGGGGGAGTGGGCCTCCGGATACCTCACTCACCGAACGAAACGCAGAAGCACAAGATGCCTCTACATCACGCCGGTATTCTGCGAGGCCGTGTTACCAACCCGGTCGAGCCGACCCATTTGAGCAGCAGCAAAAGCCGCCGCTTTTTATTAAGTTGCAAATCAACAATTAAAAAAAATAAGTTTATATATTGGATTTTTGTTTTAACTGACTGTACCGTACTGTACTGTACTGTACTGTACTGTACTGTACTGTACTGTACTGTACTGTACTGTACTGTACTGTACTGTACTGTACTGTACTGTACTGTACTGTACCGTACTGTACTGTACTGTACTGTACTGTACCTACACTCCCTACGGGTTATTTTCTAAGAAACGCTCATACGATTATTAATTGTTTAAAAGTATTACACCTAAATGTGGATTTCATTGTCTCTAACTTTAAAAACATTGGACATATTGAGTACCTTCTAAACCCGCCATTTCACCCCTCTAGGGAAGGTTATTCATATAATCCTTGTGGTTGTCTATTTAGGGACAGGAACCTACATATAAAATTTGAAGATTGTAGGGTCATTAATTAGTTAGTGGTATTTCGTTTTAATATATATATATTATATATATTCCGTGTGGCTGTCGATTCCGTGTGGCTGTCGGAAGTAAAGAATAGCGCCAACCCTGTCTAACCATGGGTGTCGTAAAAGGCGACTAATGGTAAAAAATTATATTAGGAGATGGGCAGCAGCATCTTCCTGCACTAGAACAAAAAAAAAAAAACTGCGGTTGCCAACCCGCTCGCCAGGCGTGGCAACTAAGGAACCCCCCCCCCCCCATGATGAGAGGTAGAAGAAAGCAATGGCCCCCAGTCCCCGGCGGCCTCGCTAGTCCTGGCTATGGTGGCAGCCATGGTAACGGCGAGGCAGGGGGTGCGAAGAATCACCGGCTGATTTCTAGCTGCCAACCCCAACGACTGGACCTGGCAACATATAACGCACGCACATTGAGGACCGACGAGAAGATACTAAAACTGGAAGAAGAAGTAAGCAAGTTACACTGGAGTATTATAGGGTTGTCTGAAGTCCGAAGACAGGGAGAGGACTCTATAATCCTAAAATCTGGTAACTTGTTCTACTACCGGCAGGGTGACCATCTGTCCCAAGGAGGTGTCGGGTTTATCGTCCACAGGTCTCTCATCAACGACGTGATCGAGATCGGAAGTGTGTCGAGTACAGGTATACGCACCAACCTCAACACATCCTGATGATGAAGTGGAGGCAATGTATGAGGAAATTTCAAGAGCCATACATTGCTCTAAGACTCACTACACGGTGTTGATGGGAGACTTTAACGCAAAACTAGGTACGAAAAAAGGCGATGAGCTGATAGTGGGGAACTTTGAGTAGGGCAACGGAACCCAAGAGGGCAACAGCTGGCTGACTTCATGGCAAAGGAGGGATTCTTTATGATGAACTCCTATTTCCAGAAGCGGCCCCACAGGAAGTGGACATGGATGAGCCCGGACGGTACCACAAAAAATGAGATCGACTTCATCATGACGACCAAGCGTCAGCTGTTCAGTGATGTCTCTGTGATCACTAGGGTAAAAACCGGCAGTGATCACCGAATGGTAAGAGGCACACTGAACCTTAACATTAGGCTCGAGCGGTCTCGTCTGGTGAAGTCTACGCTCCGCCCACCACGTGCCCTTATCCAGAACCCCGAGAGCTTTCAGCTCGAATTGCATAATCGCTTTCAGTGCCTAGACGATTGCGTTACAGTGGACGATACGAATAGCAGGCTAGTGGAAACTATCCATGCGGTAGGAGCTAAGTTTTGCAGGACCCGCCGCACGAACAAGCCCCAAAAGCTCTCCGATCACACTCTTAAACTCATGAAAGCCAGGCGTGAGATAAAGCTGCAGTCTACAACGGATGCGTCAGCGTATCGGCTACTGAATAGACAGATCTCCAAATGTATGAGGCAAGACTTACGCAAATTCAATACAGCCTGTATTGAAAAAGCGATTGAGCGGAACCAAGGCTCCAAAGTCTTCGCCAGAGATCTGTCTATCGGAAAGAGCCAACTGACCAAGCTGAAGACCGAAAGCGGCGCAGTCATTTCCGCTGGAGCCGAGATTTTGAGTGAGATCGAGAGATTTTACGGACAGCTGTACACAACGTCGTTGAAACCACACACTGATGTGAGTAACGACCCAAGAGCCAAGCTTATCCGACATTACTCCGATAACATCCCGGACGTCAGTCTGAGTGAGATTAGGATGGCTCTCAAACAGCTTAAAAACGGCAAGGCGCCGGGTGAGGACGGAATTACAGCTGAGCTTCTGAAAGCGGGTGGAAAACCGATACTTGTTGTCCTTCAGAAGCTGTTTAATTCCGTCATTCATGGCGGTGTTACGCCGAAAGCGTGGAGTAGAAGCGTGGTTGTCCTATTCTTCAAGAAAGGGATAACTGCCTTTTGAAGAATTATAGACCGATATCGCTTCTAAGCCGCGTCTACGTGCTGTTTTCGAGAGTCATCTCAAATCGTCTAGTGAACAGACTTGACGACTTCCAGCCTCCCGAACAAGCCGGATTCCGAAAAGGCTATAGTACCATAGACCACATACATACTCTTCGCCAGATTGTACAGAAGGCCGAGGAGTACAACTTGCCATTATGTCTGGCGTATGTGGACTATGAGAAAGCCTTCGATTCAGTCGAAATTTGGGCGGTGCTACAGTCTCTCCAGCGGTGCCAGATAGACTCTCGGTATATCGAAGTGCTGAGGTGTTTGTACAATGAGGCTACGATGTCTATCCGAGTACAGAATCAGAGTACGAAACCAATCCAACTGTAGAAAGGTGTAAGACAGGGTGATGTCATATCCCGAAACTCTTCACCGCTGCATTGGAAGATGTTTTCAAGCAGCTGAACTGGAAAGGATACGGTATCAACATCAATGGCGAATACATCACTCACCTTCGATTTGCCGACGACATAGTTCTTATGGCAGGATCGCTGGAGGAGCTTAGTACAATGCTCAATGACCTCAATAACGTCTCCCAACAGGTTGGTCTTAAGATGAACATGGACAAGACGAAGTTCATGTCAAACGTCCATGTCACACCAATACCGGTTGTTGTTGGGAACAATAGGCTCGAAGTTGTAGACGAGTACGTATACCTGGGACAAATTGTCCAACTTCGACTCAGAGGTCAATCGACGAATCCAACTCGGCTGGGCTGCGTTCGGGAAACTACGTCATATCTTCTCGTCGAGTATACCGCAAAGCCTCAAGACGAAAGCATACAATCAGTGCGTGTTGCCAGTGATGACATACGGATCCGAGACTTGGTCCTTCACTGCAGCCCGTATGAGGAAGCTCAAAGTTGCTCAGCGCGCTATGGAAAGGGCTATGCTCGGTGTTTCTCTGCGTGATAGAGTCTGCAACGATAATATCCGCAGCAGAACTAAGGTAACCGACATAGCCGTAAAGATCAGCAAGCTGAAGTGGCAATGGGCCGGCCACATAGCTCGCAGAACTGACAACCGCTGGGGAAAAAAGGTTCTCGAGTGGCAGCCACATACGGGCAAACGCAGTGTAGGACGACCCCCCACAAGATGGAGTGACGACCTGCGCAGTGTTGCGGGAAGTCGATGGATGCAGGTGGCTCAGGACCGTGCTTCGTGGCAATCTTTGGGGGAGGCCTATGTTCAGCAGTGGACTTCTAATAGGCTGAAATGATGATGATGATGATGATGATATATATATAAATGTTTACCTATGTACAAGTAGATAGATGTATTCCATCGTATAACCATCCAGATCCCAAGACACGGGGAATCATATTTTGAAACCGAATGACGTGTGTAATTGTTCAACAATTTCAATCACAATAGAAAATTGTTGAACAATTACTATTGTAAATTTTTTAACAAATTACAATTTACAATTAAAGCGCTTTCGGCACAAGGAAACAAGCCCAAGTAACTCGTACTATGAAACGAATCTATGAAATGAAATGAAAACTCTTTGACGCGAGAAATTAAAATTTCGTTAGCCAATTGTTATTTTTAAATAGGTCTTATTTGGAACATAGTGACAGATGGTACGGCTGTCCCCATCTTAGTATACAAGCTTACGACATAAATCGTAGGTACGTATACATAAGTTTCGCATAGCTCATTGATAGGTGTCCTCGACACAGATGATCGAACTTGGTTCTTCTAATTCAGAGGCTCCCAAACCACTCGACTATGCCGGTTAATATCGTTAAGTACAGTTTTGTAGCACTAAAGCGAACTAAATTCCGCTGCAAATTTTAACAATGCTGATTTTCAACCCCGTAATGGAAGACAGTTTTATTTCAAACCTAACACTTCAAAGTTTTATATTAATAATTTTAATAAGTTGCCGGAAAGTAGAAAATATGCAGATCGCTCGAGTCCAAGGAGGACTTTTATGACTTTCCAATAAATTTCTGAAATACTTTGCTTAATAGCGCTTTCAAAGGGATTACTCTTTGGAATTTGCACAGAACAATGTGAAGCTCCGGACAACTCCCGTCGAATTTAATTTAACTATATTAATAAAATGAATCTACTCGCCAGATCATTGGCTATTGATCATAGACATTTACTGCTTAATGATGATTACTAAGGTTAGTTTACACATGAACCCTGTGACATCCCTGTGACAACCCCGTGAGAATTTATATTAAATTAAGTCTAAGTATTACTAATTAAACATAAAATTGTTAAACATAAAATTGTTAAACATAAAATTGTTAAACATAAAATTGTTAAACATAAAATTGTTAAACATAAAATTGTTAAACATAAAATTGTTAAACATAAAATTGTTAAACATAAAATTGTTAAACATAAAATTGTTAAACATAAAATTGTTAAACATAAAATTGTTAAACATAAAATTGTTAAACATAAAATTGTTAAACATAAAATTGTTAAACATAAAATTGTTAAACATAAAATTGTTAAACATAAAATTGTTAAACATAAAATTGTTAAACATAAAATTGTTAAACATAAAATTGTTAAACATAAAATCTTAGATAAGTAAATTTATGTACAAAAAGTGTATGTATCCCTACATAAGTAATATCATGATGATGAATATAGATGAAGTACATAGGTGCGCAACCACTTACATTCAAAGAATTCAAGTAATTAAGCCGCAGTAGCCTACCTTACCTTAACTTATTTAATGCTTTAGGGTATAAAAACGAGCTAACAGTCCACCTGATGGTAAATCGAATTGCAGCTCATGGACATCTGCAAACAACTTTAATCGAAGTGGGTTACAGATCGATCTAACAAGATTATTTATCTACTGACCTGACCTATTTCTAAAAGTCTGACTCGTATTCGATCCCCTATTTGGAGGGTTCTTACCAAATGCTCTTTTTAGAAATTTATGTACGATCTGTAGCAATCAGCCTGTACACTAAGACGGCGGCCTTAGTGTACAGGCTTATGGGCTATGATGATGGTGTTCTACTGGCCCATTTCGGTGATCACCTTCACCCATGGACTTCTGAAATAGCGTACATGGCAAACGAGCTGCAGGTGCACCGCCTTTAAGGATATTTGGAGAATGGGAGCGATGATAGGGAGATGGTATTGGGCCTCCGGTTACCTAACTCACCGAACGAAACGCAGAAGCAAAAGATGCCTCTACTTCACACTGGTATTCTGCGATACCGTGGTACTAGGTACTAGGCCCCCGGTCGATCGGCGGTAAAAGCCGCCGCTTCGCTCTACTACGTACAAAAGTCCTCCACTGCGCAGAGGCACTCACTCACTCACTCACTCACTCACTCGTTCCCATATCTAACTATTATTTAAGGGGGGAGAATTGTTACACATCCTGATGTCATAGTTGACTCGGGCTACCTTCAGCTTTTATTTATTAATTTTTGGTCCTATCTACGCAGAATGTGCTCACAATACAATGAATGTCCAAACACGGTGTTTTACGTCAGCTATATGTTCTTACAGATCGACACGTCGACATCTGGACGTCTGGCACCTCAGTACCCCTTGACCACGGCTGCTGTAAAGCAATCGAAAAGTCGGCAATATAAAAACAAAATCAAACGCTATAAAATATCCGTAAATAGTATTTCATTTCAAATGTTTTGTGTTCGCGTAAATACAAGAAATTACACATGTTACGTTTGGCCGCGTGGTGCCGGCGTAAGAATCTGTCTCCCTCTTTCTTCCTGTGGGTGTCGTAAGAAGCGACTAAGGGAAAATCCTTAAAAATTGCAACGGCTACCTTGGAAAATACCAGACCAAAAGTAAGCAGACCGATCCCGGGCACAGGCATCCAAGGTGCGAGGTGTCTGGTGCTGCGATGGCCAATCGCCCTTCCCGAGCATGGCGAGCATAACATATCCACCTTATAGGCCTCGACCGCATATGTCCTGCTGTGGACTATCCACAAGATGTTAGGGTTACCGTTTACTGTACTATGTACAACTAAATCAAGGCCTCTCCAAGGATGTGTCAGCGAAAGCCAGCATGCATTAATTGGAAGGTTTACCCGTCACCACGCTGTGCAAGCGGGGTGCTGAGCGAAGTACCGGTACCCTCGCACCAGAGATGCTGCTCCCCATCCCTATCAGAAGTTAGTCTGTGGGATTACTTTACTTTTATATCGGATGGATATTCTGACATCAGATCGTAAGAGCCTGGTGTATTGGCTAGCCCAGTGCTCCACGTGCAGGTGAGCACAGAACATGGAGAAAGACCAGCATATGGGAATATACTATCTCTTTCTCTAAATTTTTCCTTATATCTTATCATCGTCGCTTATTAAGTTAAATTTATTTAATTTAATGATCAATTTATTCAAAACTATACCAGCTGTTCGTACAACTTTGAAAATGGTGAACTAACTTCAACTTAATATCCTTATCTATGTTATGGCGTGTTGTAAGTCGTTCGGAAATATATTTTTAAAAATTATAACCAAACACGTGCCATTGATAAAGATGTAGAAATAAACATAGCTCAAAGTTTTACAACGAAGTGTATGTTACATTGTTTGTTGTAATTAATGGAAATCTCAGGAGAATGGTAGAAAATTTTGTAGTATACTAACAAACCTTTGCCGGGGAGTAGGAGTGATCGTCCGGTTACCTCACTCACCAAACGAAACACAGAAGCACAAGATGGCTCTACTTCACGTCGGTATACATTCTAATAAATGTTTAATTCATTGACTGAATTATTATTATTTCTTGTACTAGTTTCACATTTTATTTATTCACCTGTATTCGCCTTACGACATCTTCAAGATATTCAATTATAATTTAAGTTTAAGTTTCACCATGTGACAACAGTCGCAAGTATAAATTATATGATTAATTGCCTTTTAAGTAACTTCTTGCGCAAACGGGAAGAAATAGACGATAAAACGTTTTTCAGACATTTTTCACAAACACCCAGACACAGAAGTACTGAAGCAAGTTTACTTACGACCAGTACATATAATTATCTCGTGCGGTAGACATACTAGCAGCGCCCTGCGGCGCTGTCTGCACAAATGCTTGGCTACAGCGTCTTGGTACGTTGGTTTTGAAACTGAATCAGATATTAAATCTCCGTTTTAAACGTTTCAGTATTATCATTATAATGGAACGTTTTCTATCGCGGCTTATAATAGATCAAGTAGTGTTCTCCGCTTCCATTGTAGGCGTCGATACCTTTATGATTGTGGTGCAAGTTTTTCTTAAAGATCGATACTTAATTACAGCTACCTTATTTAATGTAATTTACTTGTTGAGGTTTTGCCATCAACAAAAGGCCGTTGTGTACCGACATGGATATTATTAAATATTAAATAGGGGGTTAAATATCGCAAAAGTTAGTCGTAAAATTGGTGCCACCTTGCGTTCCCTTTATCGTCTTAAAAATTTCTTACCTTTCCCAACTAAGATCATGCTGGTTCATTCTCTTATTGTACCCATTATAGATTATGCAGATGTGTGTTACCCAGATCTATCGCAAAATCTTCTTAACAAGCTGGAGCGCCTTCTTAATAATTCTATAAGATCTATTTTCTGTTTACGTAAGTATGACCATATATCCTATAATCGTACAAAGGTTAAATGGCTCTCTATCCGTCAAAGGCGTAGCTCCAGAACTTTGCTTGTACTTTACTTAATTTTAAATGTTCCAAATTCACTGTGTAATGTATTTCTGAACTATTTTTCAGAGCAAAAAACTTGTCAATGGATAACCAGTTTTATTTTATTTTATTTTATTTTTATATTATTTTATTTGAGGAGCTTACATTTACAATTAACATTACCTAAATATTTTTTCAATTTACATTAAGTGGCAATAAAAAGTTTCCACATTTTTTTTATTAATTCTTTGATATCCAGTGGTCTCATTGTAGTGGTTAGTCCTACTATTGAGCTATTATTCAATTCGATGCATGCAGCACAATAACCTCCGGGTGAAGTACGATAAAATTTAAGATCAAGGCCGTTTTCAGCTCAATTGCGCTCTGAATAAGGTTTAACTTTAAACGTCATTTGTAAGCACAACCAGCTGATATTACAACGACGCGCGCGCATCTATTCGTGTTCCTGCGCACTTGACTTTCACACGTATTTATGGTGGCCTAGTAAATTAATTTATGTGAAAAGTGAATATCGTATATTAATACATTTAAATTCAATTTTAAAGTGCTTATAAGAAAATTTAATCGATAAGATATGACTGCTGTGAAGCCATTGGAAGAAAAGACAACCGACTTAGATAATATTTTGGCAAAGTTTAGTATATACAAACGCTATCATTTGCAGATCGCTGCGTTGATTTTCTTGGCGTTTGTATCTAATTCGGCGTATTGTTCTAACTTTATATTCGTTGCTGAGGAAGTGAATTACACGTGAGTATTTATTCCTCCATTCACTTAAACGCACTGAAGGCACACGCCATATACAAATTATAATTTCTATTTGCGATTGTTGTCACTTGTTGAATCTTTATCATAATAGTAGTTATTATAAACGCTTGTTCGCAATATATTTTATTAGTTGGTTAGCAATTGTGAAACTAGTACAGGCGTTTATAATAATTTACATCATCATCATCATCATCATTTCAGCCTATCAAAAATCCACTGCTGAACATAGGCCTCCCCCAAAAATTGCCACGAGGCTCGGTCCTGAGCCACCTGCATCCATCGACTTCCCGCAACACTGCGCGGGTCGTCACTCCATCTTGTGGGGGGTCGTCCTACACTGCGTTTGCCTGTACGTGGCTGCCACTCGAGAACCTTTTTTCCCCAACGGTTGTCAGTTATGCGAGCTATGTGGCCGGCCCATTGCCACTTCAGCTTGCTGATCTTTACATTATAATTTACATATTTATAAATAAATCTCCATTTGATTTTTAAGAATCATATTTGTTACCGGAATCCACGCATCTTTGTGTACCGACATGGATATTCTTAAATGTTACATTGGGGGTTACAGATCGCAGAATTTAGTCGGAAAAATTGTTGCCACCCTGCGTTCCCCTTATCTCTTAAAAACGTCTTACCTTTCCGAACTAAGAACATGCTGGTTCATTCTCTTATTATATCCATTATCGATTATGCATATGTGTGTTAGCCAGATCTAGCTATGACCATATATCCTTTTATCGTTCAAAGCTTAAATGGCTCTCTATCCGTCAAAAGCGTAGCTCCAGAACTTTGCTTGTGCTTTACTCCATTTTAAATGATCCAAATTCACCAGCATATCTTAAAGTTAATTTCCATTTTCTTTACTCGTCTCATGATCGAGTACTTCGCTCTTCTAACAGTCTCAAGATTAGTATTCCACAACATAGCATTGGTTTCTTCAGCGGATCTTTCACTGTATAGGCTCTAGAACTAACTCCCCGACGATGTCAGAAACGCGCGCAATAAAAACTCTTTCAAAAGTCTGGTTCGTGAATAAAAGTCCAGTCTGACTAATTCCACTTACATATTAATATATATATAGTGTATTTAAGTATATTTGTATATATTTATGTACGATTTTATTTATTATAGTGGTCGTTTATTATTTTAATTAGTATGTAAGTATGTTAATGTTTATATTTCATTGCTATATATTTTTTTGTTGTTATTTCCTGATTGCACCTGCCAATATTTAATGAATGCCACAAGGCATTAAGTCCGCCCATTGTAGCCCTTAGTGTATGGAATGAAGAATAAATAAATAAATATTCCATCATCTATCGGATGCCATTTTTTAGGTTATTATTATAGTCTATTCTTACGACACCCACAGAAAGTAAGAACATTAAGTTAAGGTTAAGTAATTATAAAAAATAAATAAGCTCTCACCATCGTATACTCAATAGTCAGAGGTCAAGAAACTTTTAGTCGTTTCAACTCATTTTTCACTGGACCTTATTTCGACCAGCTTATCATCGTCTTAATGTCCAAGCGACCGATACGAATCGTACGTAGTGTTCGCCTTCCATATAGAAGATCGATATCGAGTCTCCTAATTCAGAGGCAGGTCAACCGCTCGGCCAATAGACTTATTTAAATAGTTGTATACTTCAAAAACAAGCTTCAACATCCTGGTATGTGGTATTGCGTACTTTCATATTCGTGGGAGAACGCCAGCGATTGCATTCTTTATTAATTTCACATGCAAATTGGCATTCCAATTACTTACTTAGTAGGTTAAGTTACTTGTTTGATTGCTGTTCCTAATTTGAATTGTAAATTAAGTTTAAACAGGTTATGGTAACAAGAAATAATATTTTTTTTTCGTCTACATTATTATGATAATGTGGTCCAAAGACAAGTAGCAGCCTCTAAGTACCCACTGATGGGCGAAGCCCTTCTACTTAAATTTCTTAAACGAGCCGGGAAGGTCCCGCCACGCTGCTCCAGTGCGGGTTTGCGGGCTTCATATGTCCACGAACAATTTTTTTTTATTATTTCTCAGACATACAGGTGTCCCTACGATATTTTCCTTCACCGACGAGCACGTGGTAAACGCAGCAATAATTTTTTTTTAAAAGGCGATCTCTTGAAGTTGCCTTTGTTCAGCAGTGGATTTAAATAGGATAATAATGAGACGAAGAAGACTCAATACATTATTAACAATAATATATTTATGTAATATAAGTTAATATAAGTAATATATATATATATAATGCTTCTTTGTATCAAGAGCCGAAGTAGTCTAGTAGGTGGGCCATAGTGTTCGCTTTGATTTCATATAAAGCGTCACGTCACGTGACCGGAGTCCGCAAAAATAAAACACTATATAAAACAAAAAAAAAAAAAAAAAAAAATCGAGAACATATGAAATTGCACTGGGGTCGTGTGCCGGACCTATCTCTGCTCTGCCTTCATTAACAGGCTTCTTTACTTCTTTACTTTATACTTTATGTGTTAAGCACCTTTTAATCAGAGGGGTGGACAAAGATTATAATTAACATTTTCATATATTCCTTCCGAGTTTCTCCAACTTACTTTTCGACTGTCTTAAATTTAGAACCTATAAGGATATGCGTAAAAAACTTTCTATCTATATTCATTCAAACATCACATACGTGTACAACGAAATTGATATTAACACATAGATAACATAACGAAGGATATTAATAACGATTCAGTATTCATCACCATGATCATTGCCGCCTATCAAAAGCCCACTGATGATCATTGAACTTTCCCAATGGTAACTACAAATCAGGATCCGTGGTCACCTCCACCCATTAACCCAGAATGTCATGTAAGATATGAGTACTTCATTTTTTTATTCCTTTGTTCCACCTGACTATTAGATACATTTACAATGCGAACAATAGAACCATTATGTCTATAAGCACGTAACATCTGACTGGTCATACCCATCCTGTAACGGCTCGTGACAGACGTCAATCAAACACCGGATTGCGCAGCTGCCTGGTTCATCACAATAGTTACGCTATTTAGCTACGTTAGGTGGATCCTACTAAGTGTATCGGAAATTAGTGTAGGTGGTTCGCGGCCATGGTGGGGTCACAGGGGGAGAGGAGCGGTATTACGACGGGGCGTTCGCCCAACCCTTGGCAGCCGTAATATGGTCGGCGGCAATAGACCAGAACCGACGGAGAGTGCCGGGTAGGCTGGTGTTTAAGAACCCCAGCCTTCTTTTTTTAACATAGTTAAACGCATATTGTGAAATTACAGCTCTCAGTTTTTTTTTAAATGCAATGCTTTACTCGGGCCTGAAACACAAATGTCATCTTAAAATTCATTAATTCCTGGTATACCTTTTTTTTTCGAAATTGTAGTGATAACAGTATTATTATACATATCCATATAAGATTTACGTAGGTTTGTCAACGAATCAAATCTGTGTCTGTTGCATAAACTATAGAGATGCCTTGTTTCGAGATTGAGACAGACAGACGTCTATGTGCCTTGTGTAAAGAAGAAGTTTTTTTGGAAGATGTTTCTAAGTAACTTCGTTCACTTTTGAGTTCCGGTTTGTAAGGCAAACTAAACCAGTATAATTACAGGCTGTGAGATATTTCATCTTAGTCCTAGTATTTTTTTTTATGGAAGATACGACAAACGAGCAAGCGGTTCACCTGATGGTAAATGATCACCGTCGCCCACATACATCTGCAACACCATAGATGCTGCAGGTGCGTTGCCGGTCTTCAAGGATATTTGGGAGATGGGAGGGAAGAGGAGGGGAATAGGGAGGGGGAGTGAGCCTCCGGTTACCTCACTCACCGAACGAAACGCAGAAGCACAAGATGCCTCTACTTCACGCCGGTATTCTGCGAGGCCGTGATACCAATCCGGTCGAGCCGGCCCATTCGAGCGGCAGCTAAAGCCGCCGCTTGGCTCTACCACGTTTATAAGTATTTCTTACCACGCATCTGTAACCACCATCGATCGAACTTGCTGGCGCTGCCGACGGGTTTCAGTGCTCACTTTCTAAGTGAACCAAGTGAACTGTTAGTTCGTTTGTCAACCCAATCTCTCCTTGAACGCTCGCAGAACTAAATGAATAAGCAACTATGAATATGTTATGTACTTGACATTTTTTTTTCTGTTCGCAAGGTCAAGAAGTTTTAGTGATAAGTACATTATATTGAGCCAATGTCGTAACCACCAAAATACGTACCAATTTTTTTTTTATTGTTTATTAAAATTTTAGATCTGTGCCTATCTCTATAGGCTTAGTGTTTATCTCTAAATAACTATATAATTTATTTTTAATGGTGTATTAATAGAAAATTGTGTTTTACAGATGTGTAAGATATTCATCTTATGGTAATTTGTCCAGTGATTGCACAGAATGGGTTTATGAAAATCCACACTCATTCGTTGCGGAAGTAAGTAAATATTTACATTTAATAAGTTTCAAAATATCTACACAATAGATATGCACTATAAAAAACTGCTGCTATATCAGTCGTTAGTCAACAGCCGAACACTGAGGCCAATCTTCCAATGTTCCAATGTTCCAATGTTCCAATGTTCCAATGTTCCAATCTTCCAATGTTCCAATGTTCCAGGGGTTGGTAAGTGTCGAGTGCCGGTATTGTCCCGTTAGAGGAACTGCTCCCCTTCATTAGTCTATGATGGAGAGGAGTCTGATCGATTTTCCTTTGGCACAATAATTAAAGTCCATGATCATTTCAACTACGAGTATAGGAGACTAGGGATGCTTTCAAATGACTAGAATGTCACTATTGTTGCATGCATACCTACTTATATTATGAATAACCATTGACCTAGAAATGAATACCAGGTACACATAGAAATGTTTGTTCTGATTTTAATCTAACTAAGGAAGGTCAAAGACATTTCGTTTTATAATATTAAACGTTCTGTTTATTATTTGGATATATGACGGCAATATATTTTTGTATTTACTTTGTCGACCCATTGAAGTACAGTACAACAAAATGGATCCTCGACGTTTGAAATGCTTCTTTACAGCAGCCTTGTTCACTAAGGTGTTAGACGTCCAGATGCCATAGTCAACTCTGGCTACCTTCAGCTTTTAATTAGTAATTTTGGTAGTTTGATTTCTAATGTGTAGTGTTCGCGTAAATACAAAAATCGTTATAAAACCTCGACGACTAATCAATCATCATTTACTACAAACTTATTTTGAGTGTTATTCGTAACGTTAGTTTCTGATTAGGCACGGTTGCGAAGTGTCTAAGCCTTTGGTTGCGGTGCTGCGGGTCGCGGGTTCGATTCCCGCACGGGACAATTATTTGTATGGATTTAATGTAATTATCTATAGGTTTGTCCGTGTGCAATTTATGTATGTAAACTGCCTCCGCGACACAGGAGAAATTCCTACAGTGGGAGAGGCCACGTTTAATTAATAATATTCAGTAAAAGACCTCGGAATGTTCATAGAAAGTAACCAGTGTTGAGAACCTCAGGTGACGGACGGTGAAGTCGGAGAATTACTGACACCATCTTTGTTGCCTTTGTGAGTCACGGTATCCTAGTAGTCAGGGCGCTCGCTTCGGTTTCATAGAGCGCGATCGAGCTGTGTTCGTTACCCGATGCTGGCTTCGCTAAAATTTGTTTATAGTCGATTTTAAATGCTCAATTCATCACGTGCTCGGCGGTGAAAGGAAAAATCTTGATGAGACCTGCATGTCTGAGAAATAATAAAAAAAAATATTTCGAGGACATGCGAAGCCCACTAACCAGCACTGGAGCAGGGTAGCGGGCCCTTACCGGCTCTAAAACCTTCGCAGATATTTGAGTAGGAGGCCTTTGCCCAGCAGTGAGCACTTGCAGGCGGCCACTTTACTTTCAAATGCATTATTTTTCATTACATATCTTATATATTAATAGTTATTTATGTTAGTCTTATCTATGTAGATTATCTCTTAATATGAACTGGATTCAACACGAACTATATTTAATAATATGAAATATGTCTTTTGATGCACTACACTTATTCGTAGATATCTCTGTTAAACTCAATGTTGACTGGTAGAGAATGTCATTGTAAAGTAAAAAGTAAAGTAGCAGCCTATAAGTGCCCACTGCTGGGCAAAGGCCTCCTTCTCAAATACGAGTATCAGAGAGGGGTTAGGAGCCGGGAAGGGCCCGCCACGCTGCTCCAGTGCGGGTTGGCGGGCTTCACATATCCTCGAAATAATATATTGAATGCCATTGAGTATTAAATAAATATACAAACATTGTTATAAATTTGTATGGTTCTTTATCATACAAGGCCACCGTTCTCTTTCGAGTTTACTTTTAGTTTTTCAATGTAAACAATGTAAATGTAATCTATGTCAATAACTAATTATCTGGTAGGTTGTTGCCTTTTATATGTCAAACATATAATTGGGTCATCAATTCGGTCACCTTCCAGCTACTGCTTTGTTAATGAAGTATTTTAGTGGCATAGGTAGTCAGATTATTTTGTTTTCGATACGTATTCGGTGGTGTGATTGGTTTTTGATTAACAAAGCCGTCTTCTCTTTAGGAATAAGGATGTTTTTGGTTTCAATAGCCTCGCGAATCATCCTTGGGAGGAATCGGTGTTCTGCAGGCTCTAGTAAGCGTGCTACCGTCGGCTTGGGATTTAATAAAAAATAAAATAAAATCTAAAACCAAGTAAACCACTGTACGACCACCACTTACAAATTTTTATTTTTTTTTAAATTAAGAAACGTTACCTTCCGCTGTTGGAATTTCTCCTGTGTCGCGGAGGCAGTTTACATACATGTATTGCACACGGACAAACACCCAGACCGGGAACTATTATTTGTAGACCATACAAATACTAGTCCTGTGCGGGAATCGAACCCGCGACCCCCACAGCGCCGCAGCTAAACGCTTGGCCACTACGCCACCGAGCCGTCGCACTGCGTGCACATTCGGCCTATATCGGACCAAAACTAATAATTAAAAGCTGAAAGTAGCCCCAGTTGCCTGACATCAGGAATTCTAACACCTCAGTCCGCACATGACAAAAACAAAAATTAAACGCGATAGAATCCACAACTAAAACCTCCCATCTCCCTAATATCCTTAAAGACCGGCAACACGCCTGCAGCATCTATGGTGTTGCAGACGTCTGCGGGCGACGGTAATCACTTACCATCAGGTGAAACGCTTGCTCGTTTGCCGTCTTTTCCACAAAAAAATTATAAATATAATGGTTTATTTCAAAGTATAGCTAGTTATAATTACAGATGATAAAACCCATTGTATATTAAACTATTAATAAAGAATTATTTTATCAGTTTCAGCTTGCAAATCAAGAATGGAAGAGGACGCTTGTAGGTACCATACACAGTTTAGGATACATGATCGGTTTGCTCATTGTGGGCCCTGTATCTGACAGGTATGAACATGTTAAGGACATGTAATGTATGATTTTTTTTTTATGGGAAAGGCGGCAAACGAGCAAGCGGTTCACCTGATGGTAAGTGATTACCGTCGCCCACCTAAATCCGCAACACCAGAGGAGCTGCCGGTGTGTTGCTGGCCTTTAAGGGTATTAGGGAGATGGGAGGGAAGACCAACATTTCACGATCAAATCGGAGACCTTCTGAAGAAAGGCCGGGTCAATAGTACTCTAAACCATCGAGCATGCATGCGAAGATTGATGAAAGTGGAAGAAGCGAAAGACGTATGTCAGGACCGTAGCAAGTGGAAGAAGATTGTCTCTGCCTACCCCGTTGGGAACAAGGCGTGAATATATACATACACACTTAAATTTAGCCAGACGTTTGGTCAATATTCCTCCTGTTGATAAAGTTTAAGATGGCAACAATATCGAGTAGTACTCCCCTTGAAGTAACGGAAAAACTTACTAAAACTTTATATATGGGTTTTGGATATGGCAACTATGTAAGAACGAATTAAATCTCAACACTCAACAACGATTCCTTAACAGATATTCTTCACAATTTTTTTTTTTTTGTTTTAAGATTTGGCCGAAAATATACCTTCATTGTAACCGGGATACTCGGGGGAGTGTTAGGTTTGGCTAGAAGCTTTTCGCCTTGGTACTGGTTATACATAGCCCTTGAATTCTTAGAAGCCGCTGTCGGAGATTCGTGTTCACCGGCGTATATATTGAGTAAGTGATATTAATTTAAGAAAAATATAATTGCCTTTCTTTCGTGATATACAGACAGGAAGGACACCTTATCTTACCTCATAAGGTCGTAATGGTAATAATACTCTAATCCATGGTATCTCAAATAATTTTTAACAATAGGTTTTTCTCTAATATTTTTCCATCTTATATTCAACTTCCGTATCGCGCCAATTCTTTAAGTATTATGTAACAGGTTTACTTATGACGTTTTTTTTTCGTTTATGGGAAAGGCGGCAAACGAGCAAGCGGTTCACCTGATTGTAAATGATTACCGTCACCCGCATATATCTGCAACACCAGAGGTGCTGCAGGTACATTGCCGGCCTTCAATGGTATTAGGGAAATGGGAGGGAGGATGAGGAGGGGGATGGGAAGGGGGTGTGGGCCTCCGGTTACCTCACTCACCGAACGAAACGCAGAAGCTAACTCACTCCCATCTCCCAAATACCCTTAAAGGCCGGCAACGCAACTACAACACCTCTGGTGTTGCAGATGTACGTAGGCGGCGGTAATAACTTACCATCAGGTGAACCGCGTGGTCATTTGCCGCCTTTCCTATATAAAAAAAAAGCGCCCTGACCACCAAGGCTAGACTAAATATTTTTATAATATATGAAATATTAAAATATCTTTTCCAGTAACAGAAGTAGTTTCCTCCAAACAAAGGATCAAATTTATTCTGTTATGCGGCATTGGTTACACGTTCGGTGGCATTTTGATAGCTTTGGCGGCATGGTCTGTTCCCTACTGGAGAACATTTCTGAGACTAATATATACGCCGGCATTGCTTTTTATCTTCTATGAGTTCCTACTGGACGAGAGTCCACGTTGGTTACTGATCAAGGGTCAAAATGAGAAGGCCGTTAAAATACTAGAGAAAGCAGCCAGAACCAATAAACAGAAACTCGACAAAGGCCTACTTGAAAAGCTGTCGTGTCAAAAAGAAGAAGGTGCCGATTTTGTAAAAATTATCAGAAGCACTTTCGGTTCCGGTCTGTTACGAAAAAGATTCCTTGTATGTCTGGTGTGGTGGACTACCTCAACGTTCGTCAATTATGGTTTAACCATTAATTCAGTATCATTGCAAGGCAATAAATATATAAACTTCGGCTTGTTATCTGTCGTTGATATACCTGGACTATTTATAATTTCATACATACTTATATACTGCAAACGGAAACTACCTTTAGTTTGCTGTTTCTTCGCAGCGGCAGTATTGTGCATATCTCAACCATTTGTGCCTCTGAGTAAGTAAACATACATTTCAGCAATATCTATACACAAACACACACATATACAAAAATTTTCATGTTGCCTACATATGGAGGCGCGGGTTCCGAGTCTAAAGCAATGGGTACACAACAGGATATTTGTGTAATTCACTCATCCTTAGTGCATGGGTACCGACGTTGGGATCACCAATACCCTAGCCCAGTATAATAAACCTTCCAATAAATACAAGCTTTAGCAGGGGCTTTCTTGCAGAAGGCTATGTTCAGTGGACTTGAATTGGCTGATGTAATAAACTTATAATGATTGTTTTTATTCTCTACCTATTGCAGAATTATATTCATTAGCTTATTATCAACAATTTTACTTTAATTGGTGTTGTATTTATACTTTTACGTATTTTTAGATTTGCCATGGTTGTCAGTCGTCTTATTCATGGCTGGAAAAGTAATGTCTTCATTCTATTTTAATATAACGTACTTGTATACATCAGAACTGTTTCCAACTTACACCAGAAATTCAATGCACGCTCTCTGCTCGTCTTTGGGGAGAATCGGTTCGATTATTTCCCCACAGACACCACTATTGGTAATTATTTGACAATATCTTACAGTTTCTTTTTGTTGCATGTTTATGATTGCTTCACAAGTTAGTTTTGTCTTATCATAAGCCGGTTTTATCTTTTTGATATCAATAAAATACATAAAGAGGTACTTTAATTAAATATATTGATATTTAAAATGACCTCTAATTTTTTACAGATGCAGTTTTGGTTCGGCTTACCATCATTTGTTTTTGGATTAACGTCTTTGTTTGCTGGCCTGGTAACATTTATGGTGCCGGATATTTCTAACGATTCCTTGCCAGATACTGTTCGTGAAGCAGAAGAAATTGGAAAGTCGAATAATTCAGTGGAGACCGTAGACATTAATTGTAAAATATCCAATGTCACTAGATTCTGACAATGTAATAATGCATCAATATCGTCGAACTCTGAGTGATAGCATGACCATCTCCAGTGAGTGATAACATGACCATGTCAACTGAAATGCAGGAGCCTTTTGTTACATGGGATAGGAATCTCATGTAACAATATATATACATTATTCTAACAAATATTGTGATATGTGCATCAAATTTAAAATAACATAAATATGAAAAGGCTAATTGAGAAATATACTACATAATTAAAACATATATAAATGTATAAGCATACATATCTACACATACACATAGATATACAAAAATATACTATAACATATACAGGAATACCAACACATTAATGCATACATATATAATAAATCAGAATAAATACTAACAAGTATCAGATGGTTTTAAAAAGTGTTCCCGTATCAATCGTTTGAAAGAAATTTTATATGGGGCTTTTCTAATGTCTTCGGGCAAGGAGTTCCAGAGAAGTGTAGCCTGCACGGTGAAGGAACAACCAACAAAATGGGTAAAATGTTGCGGGATACTTATCATATGATTAGCAGAGGAACAAAGGACCCTATCATGGGTAGAAGAGAGATACTGAAATTTATTCTTAAGATAAGAAGGGGTAGTAGGATCGTACAAGATGGAAAAGAGAGCAAAAAGAATTCTAGAGTCTCGCCTCTGCTGGATAGTGAGCCAATTAAGGCGAGAACGATAGTGAGAGTTGTGGTCATACTTTCCCAGACCAAAGATGAATCTGATAACATCACCCTGTCTTACATATGTCTGTAATTGGATTGGTTACGTACTCGGATAGACATTGTAACCTCATTTTACAAACACCTCAGCACTTCGATATCCCAGGAGTCTATCTGGCACCGCTGGAGAGACTGTAGCACCGTCCAAATTTCTGTTGCCGATCAACACTTGGCAGACATGCTGAAGCTGGTTGGCCAAGCGTTTACTGTCGCAGATCCAGCGTGCTCTCTGAAACAAAGATTTTCTCACGATAGCCAGCTGAGATGGATGATGTTAAGGTTCACTGTTTTGAATATCGATCGGTATGCGTCATTTGAGCCGTGGTAGCCTAGCGGTAAGGGCGCTCACTTTAGTGTCATAGAGCGTGAGTGACCTGGGTTCGATCCCCGGTGCCGGCACCACTAAAATTGTTAATAACAATTTTAAGTGCTGTATTTACCACGTTCTCAACGGTGAAGGAAAACGTCGTTAGGAAACCTGCATGTCTGAGAATCATAATTGAATGGCAGTTTTCAACTGGTATGCATTCGAATATTGAGTGGACGTCAGTAAGACGTAGATCTTTTATTTCAATGACAAAATGCCCAAGCTCACACGACTATTGGTAATTATTTGACCACAGTCGATCTAAAGCAGCCGAAACGTCGGGAGTATTATATAAAGAACAAGATAATAGGTGCTCCACTTTCAAGGATGTCTTGTGAGAAAAAGGTTGTATATTAAGCATTTCTCTTAATGATGTAAATTATAACAATTTTGTACACAAAGTATATTGTGATTTTTAATGAACATTACGTTTAATTAGTTTTATTTAAACATTTACAATAAGCCAATGCTGTTTAGTACTCGTTACTTAGTAAAAAAAATTAAACAGAAGTTGTAGTTTTTTTTTATTTATTACCTACATCTTCGCATAGAGTAAGCGAATACATTAAATATAGCTAAGTAAAATAAATTTAATAATAAACATTGATTTACAAAATTTTAAAATATTGAAATTTTGTAGTAGTGCCCACAACTGGGCAAAGGCGTCCTTTTAGAAATTTTTGAAGTTATACTTCTTTTGGCGCGTTTGGGAAAAATATGAGAGTGATTTTTTACGATGCGCGTGCCAACATCTAAAATTAACAGGATGCAGTGGGTTTCTAAAAGTCTCTTAAATTATCTTGGTAACTATTATGGAGACTATACACTATTATGAATTGTATAGTCTCCATAGTAACTATATTCGAAGTGGGTATTCAAATATTTATGAATCTTTAACACACGTTTCTACATCAGTGAAGATAAAAAAATATATTCATACATAAATATATATGTGTACTTGTGTGTGATTTAAAATTATACATGGTAGTTAATGATAATTCATTGTGAGTATTCGTGAAGAAAGTGGTTTTTATATGTAATAAACTTTTTTAAATGGGTTTAAAGATTTGAGGTTAACTGTCGGTATGTATTCTTTTTATTTGTTTAGTTACGCTACAGAAGTATAACTTCTTACGTTCGTACATAACATAAACAAGATTTTTTTTTTTTGAAGCCGGTAACAACAACACGGTGATAAAAAATATCTTAAAAGTTGCATTCAATTGTAAATGAGTATTTAAAGCATATGTTTAATATATATATTTTTGAATCGATATGTTTCCAGTCTGCATATTTATTACACAAGTTATTACTCCACAAAATGGCTTCTATTTCAAATTTACTACACTATGAAACATTGTCAGTGTTGACATACGGATCCGAGACTTGGTCCTTCACTGCAGGCCGTATGAGGAAGCTCAAAGTTGCTCAGCGCGCTATAGAAAGGGCTATGCTCGGTGTTTCTCTGCGTGATAGAGTCTGCAACGATGATATCCGCAGCAGAACTAAGGTAAGCGACATAGTCGTAAGGATCAGCAAGCTGAAGTGGTAATGGGCCGGCCACATAGCTCGCAGAACTGACAACCGTTGGGGAAAAAAGGTTCTCGAGTGGCAGCCACGTACAGGCAAACGCAGTGTAGGTGGACCCCGCCCCTAAATGGAGTGACGACCTGCGCAGTGTTGCGGGAAGTCGATGGATGCAGGTGGCTCAGGACCGAGCTTCGTGGCAATCTTTGGGGGAGGCCTATGTTCAGCAGTGGACTTCTGATAGGCTGAAATGATGATGATAATGATGAAACATTACAAGTACAAAACATTCAAAACATTCGTGTCTTCGTTACGTATAATATATGTCCGGACTTTGATTATAGAGAAAACATCCTTATACGCAAAAGTGGTGAATAAAAGCCTTATTTTCGTTATTCACGCCACGTGTGGACAATCAAGACGAAGTTGGCCGACGACAACTTCACACGGACGTGACATTCATTCCACCAATATGGCGCGAACTTAATAGAGAAAAAAACACCCACAAACACATACGACGCAGATATCAAAATACATCGTTATTAATCTTCCATACGCAGTGTTTTGTTTCACGTAACTACATAATTTTGTTTTGACTTTGCTTATACATACGAGATTTAATTACAATAAGAGTTTGGGGTCAAGTGGGGGATTGGGTTAGGACCAGAACCACGTTTATTGTCAGTTGTCAGAGTACACCGCGTACATGCCTTCTTTCCCCCTTTTTTTATAGAAAAAGGGGGCAAACGAGCGTGCGTCTCGCGTGATGGTAAGTGATCACCGACGCCCACGAACATCCACAACACCAGAGGAGCTACAGATAGGCTGCCAATTGCCATCACCCCCTATTGGATAGACACTTTTTTTTAAGGGAAATGGAACAAACGAGTAAGTGAATACCAACGCTCGCATACATCTTCAACACTGGAGGAGCTGCAAGTGCGTTGCCAGCCTTTACGTATATTTGAGGATGTGGAAGAAGGACAGGGGAGGAGGACTGGGTCGGGAAGGGAAGAGTAAAATGAGTCTCCGGTTACCTCACTCACCGTATGAAACGCAGAAGCACAAGAGACCTCCACTTCACGCCGGTGTTTTACGACGCCGTGGTACTACCCCGGTCGTGCCGGCTCATTCGAACAACAGCAAAAGCCGCGGCTTGGCTCCATTCCGTACGATTAATAATATTTATATTTTACACCTCACGTTTTAAACACTGAACATCCTTAACCTTTTTAAATATTAACCTTTATATTTAACCTTGCCCATAGAGGATCAAACGGATAAAAACTCGCTTTATAACCGTTAAGGACATATTGGAAGGTAAAATTAAATATTCCATAAGCGTTTTTAGCCTTGTTCAACACGGAAGATTATCGCTTCCACCTCATTTATTGCCAGATCTCAATCTTATCTTAATATTAATGGATATTTATTACCCCAGCTCAAATAAAAACTCTTAGATGCCTTGACGGGTTCCGAGGAAGAAATCGCCTTTTAGCGATAAGGCCACCTATTGTACATTTGTTTTTCTAAGTACTCTTTGTTGTCAATGGTGTACAATAAACTATATTTCATTCACTCATTCATTCATTCATTTTGTAATGAAAATACCAGACACGTAATGCTCTTGATTCGCATTCGTAATTGATTTCACCTTTGCGAATGAAAAAACAATCACTCGAATTTTAAAAAAAATTAGTTCACTTTATCAGAAACCGACGGAATTCGCTCGGAGCATATAAAACGAATCGAACGATATTCGAATATGGAATATATTACGAATAAAGAGCGTACATGAAAAAAATATTGATTCATGCATTGTTATGTTTATTTGTGCTTAATTAAACTAACCTTCGTAAAATGGAGGTAGGTGCAACCAAAAGAAAGGGGGGCGTAGAGGATAAGGAAGAACATAGGAATTCAAGACCAAGTGTTGTAAAATAATCGGAGAAATTATAGCTAGGCTACGTTGAAAGAATGGATGTTTGCCGTGCAGTGAGGAGACTACACTCATGTAGGAGACGGCCAGCTTGTCGTGTTAGGTGTCGCTGGAAACCTGATAAAATATGATGACACAGACATGACAATTCATGGTCAAGCATTGAAGCTTTGGTCGTACCACAGCTATAATAGCATGACAATTCATGGTCATGCATTGAACCTTTGGCCGTACCACAGCTATAATAGCATGACAATTCATGGTCAAGCATTGAAGCTTTGGTCGTACCACAGCTATAATAGCATGACAATTCATGGTCAAGCATTGAAGCTTTGGTCGTACCACAGCTATAATAGCATGACAATTCATGGTCAAGCATTGAAGCTTTGGTCGTACCACAGCTATAATAGCATGACAATTCATGGTCAAGCATTGAAGCTTTGGTCGTACCACAGCTATAATAGCATGACAATTCATGGTCAAGCATTGAAGCTTTGGTCGTACCACAGCTATAATAGCATGACAATTCATGGTCAAGCATTGAAGCTTTGGTCGTACCACAGCTATAATAGCATGACAATTCATGGTCAAGCATTGAAGCTTTGGTCGTACCACAGCTATAATAGCATGACAATTCATGGTCAAGCATTGAAGCTTTGGTCGTACCACAGCTATAATAGCATGACAATTCATGGTCAAGCATTGAAGCTTTGGTCGTACCACAGCTATAATAGCATGACAATTCATGGTCAAGCATTGAAGCTTTGGTCGTACCACAGCTATAATAGCATGACAATTCATGGTCAAGCATTGAAGCTTTGGTCGTACCACAGCTATAATAGCATGACAATTCATGGTCAAGCATTGAAGCTTTGGTCGTACCACAGCTATAATAGCATGACAATTCATGGTCAAGCATTGAAGCTTTGGTCGTACCACAGCTATAATAGCATGACAATTCATGGTCAAGCATTGAAGCTTTGGTCGTACCACAGCTATAATAGCATGACAATTCATGGTCAAGCATTGAAGCTTTGGTCGTACCACAGCTATAATAGCATGACAATTCATGGTCAAGCATTGAAGCTTTGGTCGTACCACAGCTATAATAGCATGACAATTCATGGTCAAGCATTGAAGCTTTGGTCGTACCACAGCTATAATAGCATGACAATTCATGGTCAAGCATTGAAGCTTTGGTCGTACCACAGCTATAATAGCATGACAATTCATGGTCAAGCATTGAAGCTTTGGTCGTACCACAGCTATAATAGCATGACAATTCATGGTCAAGCATTGAAGCTTTGGTCGTACCACAGCTATAATAGCATGACAATTCATGGTCAAGCATTGAAGCTTTGGTCGTACCACAGCTATAATAGCATGACAATTCATGGTCAAGCATTGAAGCTTTGGTCGTACCACAGCTATAATAGCATGACAATTCATGGTCAAGCATTGAAGCTTTGGTCGTACCACAGCTATAATAGCATGACAATTCATGGTCAAGCATTGAAGCTTTGGTCGTACCACAGCTATAATAGCATGACAATTCATGGTCAAGCATTGAAGCTTTGGTCGTACCACAGCTATAATAGCATGACAATTCATGGTCAAGCATTGAAGCTTTGGTCGTACCACAGCTATAATAGCATGACAATTCATGGTCAAGCATTGAAGCTTTGGTCGTACCACAGCTATAATAGCATGACAATTCATGGTCAAGCATTGAAGCTTTGGTCGTACCACAGCTATAATAGCATGACAATTCATGGTCAAGCATTGAAGCTTTGGTCGTACCACAGCTATAATAGCATGACAATTCATGGTCAAGCATTGAAGCTTTGGTCGTACCACAGCTATAATAGCATGACAATTCATGGTCAAGCATTGAAGCTTTGGTCGTACCACAGCTATAATAGCATGACAATTCATGGTCAAGCATTGAAGCTTTGGTCGTACCACAGCTATAATAGCATGACAATTCATGGTCAAGCATTGAAGCTTTGGTCGTACCACAGCTATAATAGCATGACAATTCATGGTCAAGCATTGAAGCTTTGGTCGTACCACAGCTATAATAGCATGACAATTCATGGTCAAGCATTGAAGCTTTGGTCGTACCACAGCTATAATAGCATGACAATTCATGGTCAAGCATTGAAGCTTTGGTCGTACCACAGCTATAATAGCATGACAATTCATGGTCAAGCATTGAAGCTTTGGTCGTACCACAGCTATAATAGCATGACAATTCATGGTCAAGCATTGAAGCTTTGGTCGTACCACAGCTATAATAGCATGACAATTCATGGTCAAGCATTGAAGCTTTGGTCGTACCACAGCTATAATAGCATGACAATTCATGGTCAAGCATTGAAGCTTTGGTCGTACCACAGCTATAATAGCATGACAATTCATGGTCAAGCATTGAAGCTTTGGTCGTACCACAGCTATAATAGCATGACAATTCATGGTCAAGCATTGAAGCTTTGGTCGTACCACAGCTATAATAGCATGACAATTCATGGTCAAGCATTGAAGCTTTGGTCGTACCACAGCTATAATAGCATGACAATTCATGGTCAAGCATTGAAGCTTTGGTCGTACCACAGCTATAATAGCATGACAATTCATGGTCAAGCATTGAAGCTTTGGTCGTACCACAGCTATAATAGCATGACAATTCATGGTCAAGCATTGAAGCTTTGGTCGTACCACAGCTATAATAGCATGACAATTCATGGTCAAGCATTGAAGCTTTGGTCGTACCACAGCTATAATAGCATGACAATTCATGGTCAAGCATTGAAGCTTTGGTCGTACCACAGCTATAATAGCATGACAATTCATGGTCAAGCATTGAAGCTTTGGTCGTACCACAGCTATAATAGCATGACAATTCATGGTCAAGCATTGAAGCTTTGGTCGTACCACAGCTATAATAGCATGACAATTCATGGTCAAGCATTGAAGCTTTGGTCGTACCACAGCTATAATAGCATGACAATTCATGGTCAAGCATTGAAGCTTTGGTCGTACCACAGCTATAATAGCATGACAATTCATGGTCAAGCATTGAAGCTTTGGTCGTACCACAGCTATAATAGCATGACAATTCATGGTCAAGCATTGAAGCTTTGGTCGTACCACAGCTATAATAGCATGACAATTCATGGTCAAGCATTGAAGCTTTGGTCGTACCACAGCTATAATAGCATGACAATTCATGGTCAAGCATTGAAGCTTTGGTCGTACCACAGCTATAATAGCATGACAATTCATGGTCAAGCATTGAAGCTTTGGTCGTACCACAGCTATAATAGCATGACAATTCATGGTCAAGCATTGAAGCTTTGGTCGTACCACAGCTATAATAGCATGACAATTCATGGTCAAGCATTGAAGCTTTGGTCGTACCACAGCTATAATAGCATGACAATTCATGGTCAAGCATTGAAGCTTTGGTCGTACCACAGCTATAATAGCATGACAATTCATGGTCAAGCATTGAAGCTTTGGTCGTACCACAGCTATAATAGCATGACAATTCATGGTCAAGCATTGAAGCTTTGGTCGTACCACAGCTATAATAGCATGACAATTCATGGTCAAGCATTGAAGCTTTGGTCGTACCACAGCTATAATAGCATGACACAAACATTTAATGTGTATTGATGGAGCGGTTAATTCGTTTTTGATTTATTTACTGTAATTTTTTTTTTATCAGGAAGAAAGGGACAAACGAGCGCGCGGCTCACCTGATGGCAAGTGATCACCGACGCCCACGAACATCCGCAACACCAGAGGAGCCACGTATGCGCTGCCGGTCTTTAAAAATGTAATAACGATCGATGTTCAATGTAGTGAGGCGTTGGAGACTATGACAAATCCACATCATGTAAGACCAGTCTCCAGCACCAGGGTCGGCTCTAGAAGGGAGAGCCATTTTGGGTTGAAAGTGATAGGAAAACATTGATGTGTTAAATTAATAGCAAAAATACACACATCGATTTTTTCTTATGCTGAAAATTTTTAATGCGTTGCGTATCAATATTGTTTTTGTGTAAAATCTAAAAATATTAACATTACTATAGAAAATGTACACAGTATGAATTTGTTAAGGTTGCCGCTTGAACTTGTTTGAACATGCATTCACTTTCCTGTACAGAATGGCATTAGCACGCTTCAGTTTGTGTTCGAACACCCAAAGAAATATATGTATATATTCTTAAGAGGGGGCCATTTATCTTTTTGTCCGCAGCGAAGTAACCGGACGCTGTCGGCAGTGAACTGGTCGCAGACTGTTGAACATGAAGAAAATTATATTTCTATATGTAGGTCTTATACATGGAAGAGCCAAGCGGCGGCTTTTTCGACAACTCGGGTAGTAACACGACCTCCCAGAATACCGGTGTGAATTAGAGAAATTTCGTGCTTTTATGTTTCGTTCGGTGAGTGAGGTAGCCGAAGGCCTTTTCCACCTCTCCCCCAACCGCTCTCCCCCATCATCCCTCCCAGTCCCAAAATATCCTTAAAGTCCGGCGATACACCCCCAACTCTTCCGGTGTTGCAGTTGTACGTGGGCGATGGAAGTTACTTACCACCAGCTGATCCGCTTACTCGTTTAACACTTTCACAAAAAAAAAAACACAAAAAAAAAAATTCTCCCATTCCCAGTTTTAAGCCAAGCAGCGGCTTTAGCTGCTGCTCGAATGGACCGGCTCGACCGGATTGGTAACACGGCCTCGCAGAATACCGGCGTGAAGTAGAGGCATCTTGTGCTTCTGCGTTTCGTTCATTGACAGAGGTAACCGGAGGCCCACACCCCCTCCCTATTCCCCTCCTCTTCCCTCCCATCTCCCAAATATCCTTAAAGACTGGCAACGCACCTGCAGCTTCTATGGAGTTGCAGATGTATGTGAGCGGCGGTAATCACTTACCATCAGGTGAACCGCTTGCTCGTTTGCCGTCTCTTCCATAATAAAAAAAAAACATCTTATTCTCCAAGTGCTAACCTCTCCTGCAGGCGGTGCAACCAGCAAGCTATCGAACCCGACTCTAGCGGTCGAACGATGGCGTAAAAGTCATCCGAATTCGCCACCGAACTCACTAACCCACTGACCTAGCTGAACATAATTCTTGGAGTGGACTATGTTCAGTTAACTTTAAAATGTCTATTGTTACAAAGCACTACGCTAACTACTCAACTATTTCAGGCAAGAGTTTGCTAACATTAAACAAATAATTAAAAATACAGTCAAAGCGAAACAAAATATTCAAATTTTAATCTCCCAGCAACTTACCCGCTAAAAAAACACGACCAAAAACCGTATAGACTGCGACTAATTAATGTAATCATTTATTTTCAAAAATACGACTGAATTTGATATTGTTATTATACTCGGTAAGTTTATTGAAGTTCTCGAAAATATGATAACAAAATTATAAAAGATAAAGACGTCACTATGAAAAGTTATCCCCGTTTGTTATCATTTCAGTCGATCGCCTTGCCACAAAGTACGGTTCTGAGCCACCTGCATCCATCGACTTCCCGCAACACTGTCCCGCACTGCGTTTGCCTGTATGAAGTTGTCACTATAGAACTATTCTTCCCCAACTCTCATTGCCATCCCCTTTTTTTTTACATGGGGAAATGCCTAACGTATACCCGCCCTCTCAGGGGCAAGGAAAGGTTATGTCGGGCTTGCACCGACTAAAACCCCATGGTGTTTCACTTTCACCGCATGTCAGCAGGGTCACGGGAACGCTATCGCACACATCCGCGTCCCCATCAGCGCCGGCCGCACTCGGCGGCCCCATTATCGGGAGTGAATGTGTCCTCTCCCACACCATCCTGGCTAGACGCGCCGGCACACAGACGCGCCTACGTTCTCGGCTTCCAAACCCACGAGGGTAACGTACCCCCGAGTCCGCCACCCGGAGGCTATGAGGAGCAGGAAGGCTGGTGCACTTAACCAGCCGAGATGGAAGGGAGGATTCGGAGGCCCACTCTCCCTCTCTAACCCCCACCGTGCCTTCCCTTCCATCACCTAAGTATGGCACAACGGAAAACACTACCTGAGAAATGAGAGAAAAAAATAATTAGAGGATATCTGAAATCCGCCAACTCGGAATGTAGCAGTGTAGTTAACCTTTCCCGGCTCTAAAACCCACTTAGATATTTGAGAAGGAGGCCTTTGCGCAACTGTGGGTTATTGTCATGCTGCTACTTTACTTTTGCTCCAGCTTAGCACAGATAATTGACTTAGTAAATAGATTCATTTTTATCTCTCAAGCTATTTTCATTCGTATCGAGATGTTACATATATACACAAATTTCTATGTAAATTATATAATAAATTTTATACTCCGCACCCCTTTTGTCCACAGTTGTAATTTATATACCGAGTTATATACCGTTATTTATATACCGAGTTAACTATGACTGGTCGTCGAACACCTCAGTCCCCCATGATCGCGGCTGCTGTAAAGCACTCGAAACGTCGGGAATATAAACAAACAAAATTGGCGATAAAATCCGTGAATGGTGGTTTTTTTTTTTTTTTCAAATACCTTGTATATTATGTTACATAGTTTTATCTCTTCCTCGACTTGATTAACATGACATAATAGTATCAAAAATACTATTAAAGTGGAGGGCAAAGTTGTGCTCGATAATTCAGTATTAAATTACTCTTTGCCCTCTACATACTTATATAGATCAAATTCCTAACGGTCTCATCCAATATTAATATTACAGGGAGCAATGTTATTAATTTGTAATTCAACGAAAGGACTTAAACAACACCTGATGTTTTTCATTAAAACTGACAAAGTGAACTTTCCGGAAAGGAATATATTAAATTGTTCGGATGGAGTTTTCTAGTCATTATTGAATCAAGAATGTAGAATAAATCACTTTATTTACTCGGGGGTAGGACTACCCTTCAGTCTACAAGATGTCTAAATTCAAGATGTGTTACTGCCGCTCTTCAGCGGAACAATCACTGTTGTGTTCAATTCAGGTGTATACAGCCCTTATAATTTCAGGCCGTACACCACTACATCTGTTGTCTTCTTCATTTAAGTTTCTTTGCAAGTTTCCATGACTCTAATACGCAATCTGTCTCGTTATATTTATACTAATGTAAGTAAAGTAGTTACTACGGCCTACGGATCTACCACAGTAAGAGTCTGTGTACGTGGTAGAACCAAGCGGCGGCTTTTCCTACTGCACGGCCGTGGGCCGGCCTGACCGGATTGGTACCACGGCCTCGCAGAATACCGGCGTGAAGTAGAGGCATCTTGTGCTTCTGCGTTTCGTTCAGTGAGAGAGGTCACCCGGTACCCCCCCCCCCTCTTCCCCATCCCCCTGCCCATCCTCTCTCCCATCTCCCAAATACCCTTAAAGGCCGATAAATCAGTTGCAGCACATCTTGTGTTGCAGATGTAAGGTAATCACTTACCATCACGTGAACAGCTTGCTCGTTTGCCGCCTTTCCCGTTAAAAAAAAATACTAGGCGTCTAAGAGGTTATCATAAAGCCGATGTCATTAAGATACTATCGTATTATCTATATTCTTAGATATTTTACTTATATATCCTGTATAATTATATATGTGTACGAATACAGTGTAAACGAAAACAAAATAAAATTATATAAAATATTATTATTTAGTATACTATAAATTTCCTGGGAGGACGGAAGTAACTTTTAATCCAAAAATGCTGCCCAAATTATTATTTATTTTAATAGTGCACCGTAGAATCGTATCAAACATATTTAAAATTACTCCACCGAGTGTAATTTAATGTTGAATTTTTTTCCGGAAATGGCAAAGTTTTGCACAATTCCAGTTTCAGACATTTGTTTGTTTTAGTGAGATGTTTTATTTTAATATATATCATGGAAAATATTCGCAAGAAATATAATTATGTTAATCATGTAAATTGAACTCTCTTTGACGGTAATTTCCCCATAGTCCGCTAGGACAAAAGTCGCAAGGAGTTAGCCGTATGACGTTCTGGTCTCGCAGAATACCGGCGCGACGTAGAGGCATCTTGTGCTTCTGCGTTGAGTTTGGTGAGTGAGGTGACCGGAGGCCTACTCCACCTTCCCTTCTCCCTCATCATCCTCCCTTCCATCTTTCAAATACCCTTAAAGGCCGGCCGGCACCTCTGGTGTTGCAGATGTACGTGGGTGACGATAATCACTTACCATACCGCTTGCACCATTTCCGCCTTTGCCATAAAATAAAGATGCTTCAGTAGCGAAAAGGTATTAAGTCAGCGTACTGCTGCATTCACACCACTGTGCTGATGTTCAGTTAGAACTCGCCAGGAGTCCTCAGTGTGTGTAACATTTTAATATACAACACTAAGTAATAGTCAATTGCCGTGGTAGCCTAGTGGTCAGGGCGCTCAATTTAGTATCACAGAGCGCAAGTGACCTGGGTTCGATCCCCGGTGCCGGCACCATTAAAATTGTTAATAGCAATTTCAAGTGCTGCATTTACGTGTGCGTGCTAGGCGGTGAAGGAAAACATCGCGAGGAAACCTACATGACTGAGAAATAATAAAAATATTATTTCGAGGATATGTGAACCCGCACTGGATCAGCATGGCGGGCCCTTTCCGGCTCTGAAAACCTTCTCAGAGAAGGAGGCCTTTACCCAGCAGTGGGCGCTTACAGGCTGATACTTTTAATAGGCAATTAATCCCGTGATACACAATATGAAACCTCTGTCCGGACAGAGAACCACCACCATTTTGATCTGCGAATTTAATGAAACCACTCGTTTTTGTTACACTTTTTTTTAACGGCTTCGCACACCGAAACACGGATAACTCCGAAATGCAATATATGTCCGTTGCACTGGCACCAGCGATAACGCATGAAGGTTTTTATTCAAATTTTTAGCACCGAAAACGGCATGCAACAGTCAGGTTTGAATTTACGACTCCATTTATATTGTAGCCACAATCCTGTCATCTGTAGATAACGTTTTTGTGGAAGATAATAACAACTATTGTCAAGTTGTCAGGTGTAAAACAAAAAAAGTAAAGTAACAGCCTCTAAGTGCCCAGTGCTGGGCAAAGGCCTCCTTCTCAAGTACTAGTATCAGAGAGGGTTTAGGAGCCGGGAAGGGCCCGCCACGCTGCTCCAATGCGGGTTGGCGAGCTTCACATATCCTCGAAATAATATTTTTATTATTTCTCAGACATGCAGGTTTCCTCACGATGTTTTCCTTCACCGTTGAGCACTTGGTAAATACAGCACTTAAAATTGTTAATAACAATTTTAGTGGGGCCGGCACCGGGGATCGAACCCAGGTCACTCGCGCTCTATGACACTAAAGTGAGCGCCCTGACCACTAGGCTACCACAGCTCATGACAGGTGTCGTGTCTCCGAATTAGGAAACCCAAGTACGGGATTATATTTATGTGTGATAAACATAACACGTGACATGTTGTTCCCAATAAGCTGTGGCCAAAAGTAGGTTGAAATGAGGAATGAGAGTTAAACACTTTCATTCCTTCTTCTTCGTTCTTCTAGACTGGGGGTCTATGGTACATGGCGGTGAGAGCTTGTAATTATTATTGAGTATATAAAGAAATATTACTACAGAAGTAAAGTGATGAGGAAGTTACACAAAGTGCAGATTTCATTACTAAGTCCCTGAGTTTCGATCATGGTATTTCGAGTCTATCATAACGAGATAACTTTCAGCAGGAAAAGTAACTTATTTTCATATCTAATAATAGTGCCCTCTGTTGTTGAGTAGCTAATAACAATTTAATTAGTTATCTTCATTTCCGTGAAAATTAATTTTCTCGGGGATGTCACCTATCACGATACACTTTGAAAGTAAAAAATTATGTAAATACAGCCGTTTCCACAATTTTTAAAATAATTGCTCTAAAGTTAAAGATACTAAAACTTCTTTCCGTTCCAACAAATCACTTGACAAAGCCGGCACTCTTGCTCACGGAAGCAGCATCACAATTATTATCACGGTGGTCATGCCGTTTCTAATCACCATAGATCGGCACGACCCGTGCCACATGGTGTCAATGACCTCAATCATTATGTTAATGTGGATATTCCCCGGGATTCCAGCTTTCGAATCGGCGAACGAAAATAATATATTCTCATTACAGTAAGTCCGTAACGGCGATGAGATTAATGATTTTTACCATAAAATAAAACAACATGAAATTCAAAATAGGTGTATATAATCATTAATCACAAAGAATGTTACATAGAAGAGGTAGGCACAATACAATATAATTAATTAATTATGAAGGGTCGTTATGCACTTCAAATGATTATATTTTAACACTTACATGTTTTATATGAGTGCACGTAATATTTTACGCAGTATAAAATAAAACCATAGATTATCAATATTTTCTTTAATGAAAAATGATACATTTTACGAGTTTGTTTAATATTCTGACTTCTATTTACAAATACATAACTCTTAATTTTTGCGAATCATGTCATGTCCATATTATTATTTCCTCTTTGAATCCCGCGGTGTGGCACGGGTCGTGCCGATCTATGCTCATTACCAATCTGTGGAGTTTGGACGTGTGTATTTACGGTACGGAATCGGCGTAAGAATCTGCCATTCCCATTCTTGCCGTGTGTGTCGTGACGCGAAAGACGACCAAAGAAAAGCCTTAGCAATGGCTGCCGACAGATGGCGGTATAACCATCTCGAAAAATACAAGATCAAAATTAAGCACACCGATGACGAGTTGATGGTACTGGGATCGCCAATCCCCGTGAACAGAACCAAAATCCCACGGAATATCTCGTTGTTGCATCTCTAGTGTGAAAAATGCCGGCACGGCGCTTACTCTCAAGCTGCAGGCATCCCATCCAGCTTTTGTTGGCCCTTTCATGAAAATGCCTATGTTCAGCTGTGGCATTATATGGACCCCCACAAGATGGAGTGACGACCTGCGCAGTGTTGCGGGAAGTCGATGGATGCAGGTGGCTCGGGACCGAGCAATCTTTGGGGAGGCATATGTTCAGCAGTGGACTTCAGATAGGCTGAAATGATGATGATGATGATATAGATAGATATACATAGATTAAGAAATATAAATATTTCATTAAACTTTAGCACCATTATTTGTTTACCTTTGGGAAGACATTTGTCATTTAATCACCATTGAAAGTTTTTATTTATTCTACAAGTATAGATAAACAAACAACACGACGAAATCGATCAAAATTTCTATATTGTTATTCCAATTATTTTTTGTATTTACTCGAATACTGTACATTTAAAAAGAAACTATAATTTACGGATTTTATCGCGTTGAATTAAGATTTTATAAGATCCTTCCGTTTCGGGGAGGATTTAAAAAACGGCTGTGAAAAATCAAAATCAAACTCGTTAAAATCCGTCAATTATAAGCTTTAAAACTATTTGACGGTTCACGTTCAAGAGCTTTGTCACCGACGAAGCTCTTTACAAACTTCGTTACACCTGCCGTTAGATCACATCGTAAAACTACGAGTATATGCAGCCGTGTACCGAAGCACATGAACGCGTCAATATACAAAAGAACGAGATGAAGTGATAAAGCTCTATATTTGAACTTCTCTTTGTATTGAATCATAAAAACTTTACGGCTTCATGAAAACTCTGTATTGAGAGCCAGTTAGTATAAAAAAAAACTATGTATAAAATAGCGTTCGCTTCACACTTTACTTCTAAATTCAAATGAGGAAGTTTCAGTAAAATGTGCTATTGTGATGCTTTTTTAAAATTAAAGATAAGAATAAGCTGAGACCTTTTACCCAGTAATGGTCAGAGATAGGCGTTTATTTTTTAGTCGTTTTAATCTACATAATACACTATTTACTAGAGGTTTTTTGCGAACAACTTGACTGGTGGTGAGTCTGACGCCGTCTTAATGTTCAGGCTAACGATAAAATTGGTACATAAATTTTGAAAAACACTTTTAAATGAGCCCTCCATAGGATATTGCGGTCGAACTCGAGGCTCCTGGTTTTTTAGGCAGATCCACTAATTTCTTGGCTATAGTGGAGAGTTCTCTAGTGTTTTCAACATTATTTAGTAACATATTAATGGTCCATTAGTTTACCAAGAGCTCATCAAGTTTCAAGTGGTAATAAGGTATATTGATAATCACGTTAGACTTACAAGGCCCTCTCTTGCCTTGAAGAGTCCCATCTCATATTGGTCTGATAATATCAATGGCGATGAACTGTTCGACTTCACGCCCTGTAGAAATCGGTGAATTGAAAAAGTTTCGTACCTATTATGTCGACTACATAAGACTTTGACTGTAGCAAAACTAGGGATGGAGTAACAAGTAAATGTAATTTCTTGGTGAATATTAGAGGAAGGGCCAGATGCTCATGGACCAGTCCGGTTGTCAGAAGGGGCAGATGAAGAATCAGCGTCCCAGACATAACTTGACGGACAAATCATGAGTTGTCTCCTGATGAGAATTCAACACGTGAAGCAAATACATGGGTCACCGAGTCACGAGATACTAACACAATAACCTGCTTCTTCTCCGACTTATGCAAATTCAGTTCTCGACGTAAGTCTTTCTGTGGTAACGCCAACAAAATCTGGCACAGATGAAAGATATCTTCATACTCGCCACGTTAAAGAGAACAGAAGATAAGGAAACCGGTGCTCAGAAGAGTTCAAAAGCTATTTAGCTCCGACATTCATGGCAGTGTTACACCGAAAGCGAGCGTTAGAAGCGTGTTTGAACTAAAGACGAATAACAGTATTAAGCTCCATCTTGCTTGCTGTTTCAGATAGTCATGACTGGTCTGGCTGACAAGAAGTCTGTCACGTCAAGTCAAGTAGACCTGACGACTGGCCGCCTCCGGAGGAAGCCGGGTTTCGAAGAACCCTATAATTCACAACGGTAGCTGCCCTGCTCCTTGGTGGCAGAAATAGGTAAGAGGGTGGCCTCTCTGGCCTACTCACACAACTCATATGGAGAGAAGAAGACCACCACCTAATAAAATCAAGTAATTGATGAACTATATCAAAATGTTACATTTGCTATTTAATTGAATTTTCGATATAATTGAAACCCAATTAAGCAACAAAGTTACCGTTTTTTTTTTCGGTATTTAGTAGGAAATGTTAGAAATTCCTTTGATGCCTCACAATATTGCTCCCGGTATCTCACAATTATAATAAGGCGCGATTTTCTCCCCTGTTAATTCTATTTAGACCGGAATTCGAACACCTTATTGATTAGTCGTGAGATTTAAAGAAATGTCTATTTTGAGGGATCCCGAAATAAATTAGTAAATTATCCTCGAAATAAAAAAAACACGCAGGTTTTCTTGCGTTTTTTTTTCTTCAAATAACTTAAAACTATTTTCTAATTTTTATTTGGTCCGGGCACTAGATTTGATGCACCCTTAGTACATCAAAGCTACCCCTGAGCTACCAAGTAGAAAATAAATATTAGTAAAAATTAAATAAAAAAATAAGCTCTCACAACCGTATACTGAGATTAGAGCAATCTACTTTTCACCAGGTGTATTTGTGACGACATGACAGGTGGTGAGCCTGTCGCCGTCTCAGTGCCGCCTATCCGCCAAGCCGCTATCGATATAAATCGTACATAAGTTTGCGTGTTGCCAGTGATGACATACGGATCCGAGACTTGGTCCTTCACTGCAGGCTCAAAGTTGCTCAGTGCGCTATGGAAAGGGCTATGCTCGGTGTTTCTCTGCGTGATAGAGTCTGCAACAATGATATCCGCAGCAGAACTAAGGTAACCGACATAGCCGTAAAGATCAGCAAGCTGAAGTGGCAATGGGCCGGCCACATACCTCGTAGAACTGACAACCGTTGGGGAAAAAAGGTTCTCGAGTGGCAGCCGCGTACAGGCAAACGCAGTGTAGGACGACCCCCCACAAGAGACGACCTGCGCAGTGTTGCGGGAAGTCGATGGATGCAGGTGGCTCAGGACCGAGCTTCGTGGCAATCTTTGGGGGAGGCCTATGTTCAGCAGTAGACTTCTGATAGGCTGAAATGATGATGATGATGATGATGAAGTTTCGAAAAACTCACGAGCTCTTCGTATATCCTAACTAGTATAATTACTGGCTGCGGGACATTCCACCTTAGTTCTTGTTTGCAGGTGCCCATGCAACTGTAGCAATTTATCCTCAGGTGAAATGATAGGTTTTCACCCCAATCTAATAAAATTTTCCATATCCTTTTCGTTATCGAACGCTCTTGCAGATTCTGTAAAAAAAAGTGTTTTTTTTTTTTTTTACACTACTCAATTGAATTGAAAATTATAACCAATGGTTAACTTCTAATTTATCTTGTTTTGACTTTAAAAAGCGAACTTGAATGCATAATTATTCTGAAGACACTCAGTCCCTTTTTCTATTCTTTTATTCTTTCTATGGCATTATTCACTCGACGGAGGACACTTGTGACGGCCGTGGATGTTTATGATTATTTTATTTGTAAATGTTACTTTTATATGTTTTACATACATGAGAGAACAATATATCTTCCTTTTGACCACTTAATACTTAGGTATGTTAATAGATACTCTAACGTAAATTAAAAAACGAAGAGAGCTGGGAAAGAAATTTTTAGTATTATTAAGTACGCCCCGGGCCTGAGGCGGCTCTAATAACTGGTATTCAATTTAAAATAAAATTCATTCAAGCATCAGATTAATACAATGCTCATAAACCAATTAATGAACACAATGTACAAATTCATTTGCGATACATTTTTGGTAGAAGTTATGAATTAAAATTATTCAGAATATGCAATCTATAAACGAAATTTCAAAATTCCGAATGATGTGGAATGTTCTGAATTCAATTTAAATAGTTTTGTTACTTCATTTACAGGCTGTACCTTTTCATAGTCCGACAGTCTCTCTAGTCTTCATTAATCTGTGGTTAACCATAGATTAATGAAGACCTCAACAACTCGAAAGCCCAGTACGCGCCAAATCTTCCATGCATGGAATGTTCGAGTTGGTGCTTTCGTGGACAAGCCTATATCTATAGGCTATAATTCAGTTCGATTATACAAGTTGATGAGGAAGAAGAAACATAGAGGAAAAACAAAAACATTAGCTCATGCATGTAATCAGCGCTAAATGCCTGTAGTTCGTAAAACATTTAATGAGCTTAAGCCGAACAAAATATTCAAGCTATAACTTTGAAGAACTTTGTTCGTGAACAAGTTTATAAATTAATTACAAAGTAATGAAACAAGCAAATTACAAGTTAAGAGAGCTTTCTAGTTAATTTAAGCGTTATATAAAGATACATTACTTTGAGTTTTTCAAGATTCTCCTGTTACATAGATAATTGATTGGAGTGAAATGTTACTATCTATACGAGAATTTACTATCATATATTGTCCTTTCCGTCGCTTCATCTCAACACATAGGAATTCTTTGTGATATATATCCATTTATTTTCATAGCAAAATTTTTTTTTATTCTTATAATTTTGTTTCGTTAATTTTTTTGTTTTGTTATTTTTGTAGTTATTATGTATTACCAGATCATGTACTATGTGTGTGGATGTAAGTGCCGGAATAAATGTCTTTATGTCTTTTTTATGAGTATGTTATCGTTAAGCTATGGAGAAGTTTTATGAAAATTTTAATGTAAAATAATAAAATACTCATTACATTTTCTAATGCATGTTTTTCCCACATTATCAGTATTAGTAATGAGTAATGAATATTTAGCAAATTGCTCATTACAATGTAATGATAAGATGAACCATAAAATAATGATTGAGTTCTTCGGTACACACTTTTGAAAGAATAAACCCAAACAAGTTTCGCGTTCTTTCCATATACACTGATATATCCAAACATAAGTTTATGTATAGATATGTAGAGAAATGAATACGTAGTAATTTAAAGTGAATATTTACATTACAATCGTAATCGACGGAATGTGAAAAATTACATTATCAATTCTGTAATCAGTAAATTAAAACGTGTTCATGGTTCATTATTTTATTTTAAATCACCCAATACCGGACATTCCATTGCCAACATCACGTGTAATGTGGAAAACGGCGGGAAACAATACTACTATTTACTAAATGAAAAAGAATGCAAATCAATTAAATTCAATTGTTTCTTTGTGCGAAAGATGATGATTATTATTAAAGATATGATAACAATTCAGATAAAATCGATATTTCGCCATATTGGCATGCAAAATAGTATGAACAATTTACAATATTTTTAAAACATTGAAAACGATATTTGTAGTACTGTGAGCACACTCTGCGTAGATCAGATCAAAATTAATAAATAAAAGCCGAAGGTAGCCAGAGTTAACTATGACATCAGGACGTCTTCGTCGGGAACATAAAAACAAAATTAAACGCGATAAAATTAAAATTAAATCGATTGAAAGTAGTGTTCGCGTAAATACAAGAAATCATTATATAATATTAGTGGTATTATCAATTTACAATAATATTCAAAAGTTATAAATACTATTTACAATTTACCACTAAAAATTCAATATCACCCACAAAATTAATAACATTCTCAACAAAATTTAAAGCAAATAAATATAAAATATTTTTTTAAATAATGATACCTTGTATTTAAGCGAGTTCTGCACATTTTTTTAAAGCAAATAAATATAAAATTAATTTTTAAAAATTGATACCTTTTGTTTAAACGTGTTCTGCACAATTTATTAAAATCAATAAGATGTCAAAAAAATAATATTGTATATACACGAATAATTGAAAGTGCTTGAATAAAAAAGATTAGTTAAAGTTAGATTATTCCTAATCCCAGATTATATTTAATAGCCAATTTTTAAGTTTAAACTGAAAGGGTTTTAATGGCAGTTCTCTAATATCTCTAGAAATATTATTATATACTTGTACACACATCCAATGACAACTTTTCTGATACGGAGCTGTACTACATTCTCTTTTCCTACAGACTACAGACTACTCCGAGACAGAGAAGGAATAGGCTCCTAGTGATGGTGACTATACTCGTTAATCGCAAATGATTGATGTAGCGTTACACTTGCCAATAATTTTTGATTATCCCTATTTCTATATATTGCTTTTATAATATAAATAGCGATAAAGATTGTTCGCAGGAGTTCGCAAGAGTTTGCAATTAAACTTGTAGCTTGAGAGAACGGTCGAGTTCATTATAGGAAAAGTTCCAAGGCTTGATAGCCCCCCGCACACCTAATTCTAATGGCATTGCTGTGCCAATAGCGATGCGCTGTGTTATTTGTATTCATAGTACCGAAGAGTTAAAAAGCGCAAAGATTTTGAAGAAAAAAAATTTTTCATTTCTGTTACTTCCACAACTCATAATATGGTATTTTGCTGGGGAAATGAGGCCGATATTAAAGTAATATTTGTTAAACAAAAGATCTTTTTAACCCTAACTTCAGAGCATCTTAGAGATACATAATATAAAAATGTCATGCTTCTATTTTAAAAAAATATTTGAGACGAAACAACGTAAATATGTTATAAAAAGTAATGTAAATACAATGAACCACTTTTGTTTGTCTTGTTTGTCACGGAGTATTTTTTATTAGATAGTGGTGACAAATGCGCTAATAGTCCACCCGATGGTAAGCGCATGGCCACCAGCAAACAGCTTTCACAGAAGGTTGCATATACGTTGTCTCACCTGATAGAATGCCTCACGGTCCGTAATTATACTGGTCCCTCGTGCCGGAAAACAACAGTTGCTGATTGTCGATAGAAATATGTAACAGGGTTGTACCCAGAGGCAGAGGTAAGCTCACAGAAGGAGGATTATAAAATTAGTCCTACCTAGCAAAATCTGCACATGATTTTTAGACATTGTGTTCAGTGACTCGATATACATGGGAAAGTGTTCTGATGACAATTTTAAAGTCAAAGTCAAGGTTGGCACTTTTTTTTCATGTCTAGCCTTATTAAAATTTCCTATGAACATCAAATTCTACACGAGATCGCCAAACAAGACCTGCTCGAAGAAAAACTGGCAAAAAATCTTTGCGGTCTTTTTTTTCATGCCATGTTAAAATGTCATTTATAATTTATAATAAAATCAATACAATGTCCAATGTCCTATCACCTGATGGTAAGTGATTACCGTCACCCACGTGCATCTGCAACAAACACAGGAGCTGCAGGTGCATTGCCGGCCTTTAAGGGTATTTGGAAGATGGGAGGGAGGATGAGAATGGGGATGGGGAGGGGGAGTGGGCCTCTTGTTACCTCACTCACCGAACGAAACGCAGAAGCACAAGATGCCTCTACTTCACGCCGGTATATTATTCTGCGAGCCTGAGGTATCAGTGCGGTTGAGACGGCCCATTCGTACAACCACGTACGAAATTAATTGATGCACTATATTTTTCAGAGATTTTATTATAGAATAATATAGCATTAAAGAAGAACATAGCTATTCTACATTAAAACACGCAGTAGTAGTAGATAAAAATACTTTAAAATGTTAGATAAAAGGGCTGTTACGCGATTACAATTGAAGTAACAAATTATCTAGTCTTGATCTAGACAAATAAATCTGAAACATAGTAAACAAATATTTTCTTCAAATTTAAATGGGACCACTCTGAAGATCCTCTACCTTTAGAGTGGTCCCATTTAATTAAAAAAAATAATCATTAAGATTAAATAACAATCCGCGAAGGTATCGCGTAATATACTTACAAATAAAATAGAGACGAATTGATAACCTCCTCCTTTTTTGAAGTCGGCTGAAAAGCGAAGATAAAGATCAATAAAAAATTTATCGCCAAAAGCCTTTCACAAGCATGAACGTTAATAAAAAAAGATCATTAAGGATTTTGATAAAAGGCGATTTCTTTGATGCTGCTGCAAGATCGGTACAGCTATAAAGAATAGCATATTTGCATGCTTTTTTACTTACTTTGAAAAATGTAGTGAATTAATCCAGTGTAATAGAAGTTGAAGTTCATAAAGAACCGCCGAGTTCATTATGGGAAAACTTTGAAGACTAGACCTTCACGCCTTCAGCATTTCAAAGCTTTAGCTACGAAGCTTTTTAGTTATTTTAAAATATTTATAAGTATACACATTGACGTGATGATCAAATTTTTGACTTAGAGCCAATAATTTTTTTTTTCAGTGTAAATTTTGTTTAGTTTCGTATGGTTAATAAAATACTGACTAATCACATTTGGCGTCTTATGCATCTATTGATACCGAGCCCATCACTAAATAACGGCAACGCACCTAGGTACTGACGTAGGTCCTCTGTTGTTGCAGATTTACGCGGGCGACGGTAATCACTTACCATCCCCAACGTGAGCTGGCTTGTCTCATTTCCAAAAAAAAGCAAAAAGATTTAATTCGGCTAAATCTAGCCAAGTCGTTCGTCATTTTTTACGTATCGCTTACACAACTCTTTTATATAAATAATAAAACGTAATTTCGGTTCGAATAACAGTAAACGTAGAATTTACGATGATAATTCTTTGTTGGAATGACTTTGTCGTACAAAAATGTAGATTCGTAAATATTTTTATATTGTGAAGATACAAAAAAGAATGTTGAAAAATCTATGCACAGGTAACTTAGAACGAACATCCAACAATAAGAAATTTAACATTAAAAATGTTGGCATACCGTAACTAAAAGCTATTTTAAATATGAGTATGAAGGAATTGCAGTGATACAAGCAGACTGAATAAAGACATGAGTATTTTTGTCTTTTATATCCTCTTCAATGCAAAACATTTTTATTCCGCTTCATTTCCCCGTAATAGATAATAAATCTACATCTATACTTCTACAGTAACATTATAAATTCGTATGAAGCTCTGTCTGTTTGTTACGTTTTTGCAGCTAAACCGTTGAATCTGTTTTATCTTACACCTACGGGAAGGACGTGAGCCACTTTTTTACTTTCTGCGCTCATGACATACGTCCTCTAGATTTAAGGTACACCTAGTTAACTATGACATCGGGACTTCCAACACCTCACTCCCCACGTGATCTGCTGTGAAGAACTCGAAACGTAGGGGATAAAAAAAGTTTTACGCGATAGAATCCATACTACTAAACTACTACAGTTTCATTTGAAGTCCAAAAGGTTGATCATTCAATAATGTTGTCCAATCGACAAGTCAAGCGTGGTCGAGCCAAGCGGCGGCTTTAGCTGCTGCTCGAATGGGCCGGCTCGACCGGATTGGTACCACGGCCTCGCAGAATACCGGCGTGAAGTAGAGGCATCTTCTGCTTCTGCGTTTCGTCCGGTTAGTGTGGTAACCGGAGGCCCACTCCCCCTCCCCATCCCCATCGCCTTCCTCTTCACCCTCCCATCTCCCAAATATCCTTAAAGACTGGCAACGCACCTGCAGCATCTATGGTGTTGCAGATGTATGTGGGCGACGGTAATCACTTACCACCAGGAGAACCGCTTGCTCGTTTGCCGTATCTTCCATAAAAAAAAAAGTCTCAATTCTTTCACAGCGACAAAGTTTATCGGTAATTCGATTGCTGGCTCTTGCCTTGCGATACTCCAAGCTACTCAACCAGCAACACACAGCATTAGCACACGCTAACGGCTTTTGGTGGAGCTACTCAAGGTCGCTCCACAATCGATACGCCCACGCTTCAACCTCAAGATCGCCATCGAGGACCTCCCCGAATGGTTACGTTAGAGAATTTCACTGCAAATCTTTGCCTTGTTGGCGATTATTTTACAAATTCATGACTCGCAAAAGTTATTTGATTCCGGACAAGAAAAAAAATGGAATTGTTTCTTTTCTAAATTCAAAGTTACGATATGACATAACTGCGACACGACTTGCAACTTCGACACAAAAGAACTTGTCACAATAATAAATACAAAGAAGAATGACAATACATTCTCAATGAGGATAAATAACATCTTTATTTAAAAAGAATTCATGCTTTACAATTGTCAGTATAATGATAAATAGCTGTTTTGGATCTACGACGGCTCGGTGGTGTAGTGGCTAAGAGTTTAGCGGGCCCGGGTACGATTCCCGCACGGGACTACAAAAAATTATTCCTGGTCTGGGTGTTTGTCCATGTGCAATTTATGTATATAGTCTGCCTCCGCGACACTGGAGAAATTGAACTTGGTGTGCTCTGCAGAGCGGGACAGTATTTCATGCCGTTTCACCGATTGCAACTTTATAAGGCGCAAGTATTCCATGTGGGGCCGCCACATGGAATACTGTTCTCGTCTCTGGGCAGGGGCACCCCAGTACCAACTCCTTCCATTTGACCGCATCCAACGTCGAGCGGCTCTCTCTGATCGGCTTGATCGTTTGGCCTTGCGAAGAGATGTTGCTTCTCTTTGCATTTTTTACAAAAATTATCACGGAGAGTTTAAGTATTTTACTTAAGTGCACAATATTAGTGTGCCGGCATCCGGGATCGAACCCAGGTGACTCGCGCTCTATGATACAAAATTGATCACCCTAGCCACTAGGCTACCACGGTTATTTCTAGTATTTTGATTTGATTAATGTTAAGAACATCTACTAGAACATCTAGAAGTACAGATAGACAAAAAAAAACTATTTGGATGAAAACGTTGTACTGATGGCCTATAAAAAGGCTTTCATTTAAATTAAAAAGTTAGTTCATCATATCTGGAGCTCGTGGTAGTATGTTTTCGTTGATATTTATAAATGAAAAGCGTATTGTCTTCAGCATAACAGCTTTTTAGCTTTTGTTTAAAGTATGCTATGCGCCGTTTAAATAGAAGCCAAAAATTCTTTCTTTTTTTAACAAATGACAGGAACAGGTAGACAACTATTGGTTAAACAACCACTCCAGCCAAAACCCGTATTCGTTCTATATCATTGGAGTGATTAAAAAAAAAGTAAATACATAATAACTTTTTTTTAAATATTTTTTTTACATTAATGGGTTTTTGGAGGAGCACGCACGCAGCCGCACGAACTTCCACGAAGTGCGAGTCGGACTGAAAAGTCAGCGCCGGGGTTTAGATTTCGAATCTCTACTATTACTGAGTCCAGTCCATTTCGCAGTCTTATTTTTTTTTTATGGGAAAGGCGGCAAACGAGCATGCGGTTTACCTGATTGTAAGTGATTACCGTCGCCCACGTACATCTGCAACACTGGTATATATTCGGTACACAACACATAGTTAAATACTCTTAGACCGTGAAAAAACGTGTTCCTTTCTTTCTTTCTTTAATTTCCACGAACGCACACATACAAACAAGCACGCACCCACACACTAGCGTGCGCTAGCATAAACTCACACACTTGAACCGAAATTTTCCATCATATATAGAAGTGGTTGTTATATATATATATATATATATTATCAGGGCATTTTCTATACTGACATTGTACAAATAGGAAGACCCTGACCCCCCCAAGTCACGGTTAATCCAAGTTTGGGAGTCCAGGGTAATTTTAACGAAAAATTGTACCTTTTCTTTTCGAAATAAAAAAACGATTTATTTATTTATTATTATTAATTATACAGATTCTCTGTACCCTAAAAATTGTAAAACGATAGTTGTGCAGGTGTTTAGCGACAGAAATAATGTATATATTTTCATTTACAATATTTTTTTATCAGTCCCATGCGGGTTTCCCCACCGCCGGGCACACAGTGAATCGTATCCCACTAAGGCGAAATATCCCGAGCTTAGAAATAAAACCGAGCTCCCTGAGCGTTCGTGAAGCCACTGCAAAGCATGTTAACGAAACGTTCAGACAACGACGCCGCAATCGAACTCGTCCGCTGACTCGACCGTGAACAAAACGATCGGTGGGTAGGAAGCCGCAAGCCGGTCATAACACCAGACGTATTCCAGCCACGTACCGCTCGTGTCGCCGCTGCGGAGGAGCCAATATTGAATTCTCACATCACTAGTTCAGGGACTGGTGTTTACGCATCACTATCAAATAGCCCGCGCATTTATTGTGCATTGCATTTTTATCTATCAATATTCTATATCGAATATTTAAAATATTCAATTATATACATAATAGAAATAGATATTTTTTTTTCATTTAAAAAAATCCGTGACCCTCATTGCCGCATCCAAACGTATCGTCGCAACGCCACCGAGCCGTCTGAAAATATTAAAAATATTTTTAAGTAGTATCAGCGTGTACTTGATTAATAATAATTAATATTACTGGCTAAATATTATACAAATTAACAAAAGCTTCAAGCAACTTATATAAATAAGTATTAATATAATATATATATAGATAATAAATATTTTAATATTACACGAGATATTTAAAATATAATACGTTTACATTCGAGGTAGCCTATTGGTGAAGGTGCTCCCTTTAGTTTAAAAGAGCGCTCCAGTCACGCCGGAGTTCGATCCCCGCTGCCGGCGTGTTTTTTTTTTTTAAAGAAGAATGGGCAAACGAGCATGCGGCTCACCTGATGGCAAGTGATCACCGACGCCCACGAACATCCGCAACACCAGAGGAGCTACAGATCCGCTGCCGGCCTTTAAGGAAGGAATAAGAATAAGGAGTTGCGTATGGGCAAACATTTGAAGAAACTGTCTTGAAGAGGCGTACCTTGAACTTAAAACGACTGATAAAGAAGAAGTATATATAACGAGGCTCGAGGCAAGTTTCCTTCTTTGCCTACTTGTGGTTTGGTTAGGTACCAATTACTGTCGACAATCAGCAGCGCAACCACTGTTTACTTCCGTTTCGAAGGTCTACCGTTACTCAGGCAGTATAATAACGCAGTGTGGGGGCATTCTATCATAGTTCAAGGGCGACAACGCATCTGTAACCTTGTCTGAAGTTTTTTTTGCAGCTGGCCGAATGCATTAAATAACCACTTACCATCAGGTGGACTGTTAGTTCGACTGTCGCCCTGAACCTTAAAAAAAATTAACCTAAATTACATACGTAAGGAGACGTTCAGTAGCAGTTTTGAACACAAACATCGCGTCATATGAGAGCAGTAAAAATATTATTTAATAACAACGTTCCGCTATTCTAGAGCATGAAAAGGATATAGCGCGTAACTCGAGCTCTTTACGGTTTCCGTTGCGTTATTTTCAATTCCAACACCTCGATAGCGTCGTGAAGAGTTTTATGGGACATTAATGATGGTTATTGACGCTGCTGGTCCTGTTGCCGGAGCGAACTTTCTAATAAATGTTCAGTTCACTTACTGTTTCACTATTATAATGATAATAATAATAATCTGGGAACTTATTGTTCTAAGTTTTTTTTTTTTCTTAATGTGAATAGGGGCAAACGAGCAAGCAGTTCACCGGATGGTAAGTGATAACTGTCGCCCGCGTGCACCTGCAACAGCAAAGGTGCTGCAGCTGCGTTCTTCTTTATATGGTATATTTGGAAATGGGGCAAGGGAGAGTGGGGCTCCGGTTACCTCACTCACCGAACGAAACGCAGAAGCACAAGATGCATACTTGACGCCGGTATCACAGAAATTATTTGCATCGTTACTATTACATTATTATCATATATGGTTTTAAATCATGTCTTAAAAATAAAGACTGAAATGGATGTGATGGAGATTAGTGTCTAACTCATAAACCTGTGACTAGTAAACTCGACAGTAATATATTACTAATAATATTTAATAATAATTACCTCAGTAATATAATATTATATTATTGTATTTCGTAATAGAATAATTCAGTCATTCATTCATTTTAGCCTATCACAAGTCCACTGCTGAACATAGGCCTCCCCCAAAGGCTTCCACAGAGCTCGGTCCTGAGCCACCTGCATCCATCGACTTCTGCAACACTGCGCAGGTCGTCACTCTATATTGTGGGGGGTCGTCCTACACTGCGTTTGCCTGTACGCGGCTGCCACTCGAGAACCTTTTTTCCCCAACGGTTGTCAGTTCTGCGAGCTATGTGGCCGGGGCCATTGCCACTTCAGCTTGCTGATCATTACGGCTATGTCGGTTACCTTAGTTCTGCTGCGGATATCATCGTTGCAGACTCTATCACGCAGAGAAACACCGAGCGTAGTTTTTTGCATAGTGCGCTGAGCAACTTTGAGCTTCCTCACACGGCCTTCAGTGAAGGACCAAGTCTCAGTTCCGTATGTTAACACTGGCAACACGCACTGGTTGTACACTTTGAGGTTTTAAGGTATACTCGACGAGAAGATATGACGGGTGTCTGTTTGTTGGAACGAATGAATATCTAAGCGATGTACGGACAAGACAACAAACGTATGATATAACATTCATTGGAAGTAAAGTAAGGAACTGAACTAATGACGACATAGTCCTCCCGACTGATTTAATTTTTTTTTTCATATATGAAAGGGGGCAAAGGATGAAAGGATGAAGGAAATCTAAATGCATTTTTTTTACAAAGAACACTGCAATATTCACTTACATCGTGCCAGGAATACTTAATATTAAATACATTGACACGTGCTCCCGAAGGTACAGTGACCAAAATCAGGGGCATCGTGTTCTAACGAGCAACTCGAGACGTGACGAAGACACTTCACTTGTGAAATGTTAGAACTCTTCTATAGGAAATGTCTTCTCGAATTTTCGAAACAAAAATCAAAAAAAAAAAAGTTATATAAATTAATATGAGCAGTTATGCGTGACCCGTGATGTAGTTACCCAAAATAGTTATAAAAAAAAATATTTTGTATTATTATTTCGGGTGTATTGACAAAATACATATATTCGATCAAGAGTTTCAACGACTTTATGATTTAACAGTTTAATTAAGATATGTATGTATTTTGTTTTATTAACAACTTTCATGTTTTGCACCTTAACAATATCTCTCCACGCCACGGTTCGACTAGCAGAGAATGCCAATAGGCATTAAGTCCGCCCTTTGTATTGGTTTTCTTAACGTATACAATAAAGTTTAAATAGATAAATTAAAAATAATTATTGTTACAAAAGACTTTTTCTAAATAGTATCACTAATTTATAAACCGTTTAAATAACAATGCGTAATTGTCTTCGACGCTTCACTATGACAGTGTTCAAATTTAAAATAAAACATTCTCGTCGAAGAATTCAAACGTGAAACACCCGATGAATATTTTGAGTACTGAAACGCGATCCCAAATAGGATACGTGCTTGCTTTGGGCACAGCTATCGGATGCTGTTTCACGTTTTCACGAGAAGACGTAATTCCGAAGACGCGTTTCCGTTTAAAAAACTTACATTAATATTTATTCGTGGACGATAACAATTTTCTTACGTCAAAACCTTTTCGTCGCGTACACTTTTATGTCTAAGTACGGTTATGTTTCACTTTGAACAAAACAATGACATTACATTGTTTTTTTTATTTTTTTTTGTTTTATACAAAATGCTTTACGCATCCCTCGTTCCTATTCATGGAAAAGGGCCAAGTCAGGTCTTCGTGACCTGGGATGGACGTCTCCCCCCCAGGATGTTTTTTTTTTTTGGGTGGAGAGAAAATGCTTTAGGCATACTCGTTGTTGGACGTGAGGCCTCCCAACGGGTTATATCGGACTCGGATCTCAGAAGGAGAAACATACCGACTAGAAACCGTCCACTCGATGCTGTTGGCTCGGAGGCCTTTACAGCTTCATCCAAAGTGACTTGCGGAGGCCCGCAGTGAAGCGCTGCGTCCGCTGAAATCGAAAGAAAACTTCCAAGAAGGGGGAGGGGCTAGGTGATCCGAGGGTCCCGACATGGAGGTCTGAACCTCGTCTGGGATCGCCAGACATTACAATGGCGCTCCATCGGTTCTATAAGCACATGCGTCTGACGTCCTCAGTTTCCTGTTTTTTTTCTATATCAGCATCTTTAAGAACACAGGTTAAAATCGGCCGCTCCAAGAATTCGTCAACAAAAACCAGAATTAATTTCTTAAAAGTTTTACTCGTACTCTCTTCGCTGGGTGAGTTGGTGAGATGTGTTCTGTGGGATTCAGTTTAGTGTTAATTGGATTTTTTTTAGAAGAATACTAGTAATGGTATTTATTAAGTAACATTACTAATATTCCTGTTAACCCTCCGACTAAGCTTACAGCTTGTATCTGGAGCGGTTCACGACAATAGTCGAATGGCGGGCTCGAACTTACGATGTCATGTTTCGTAGTCCGCACCCTAACCCATTCGGCTATTGGCGCTTAATTTTCCGCTAGAATTCGGTGGACAGAGCCTTGTTGTGTTAGCTAGTTACGTGCAGCGGCCGGCGCTGGTGGGGTCGCGGATGTGTGCGAAAGCGTTCCCGTGACCCTGCCGACATGCGACGAAGGTGGAACACCATGGGGTTTTAGTCGGTGCGAGCCCGACATAACCCGTCCTTGCCCCCGAGGGAGCGGGTATGCGTCAGGCATTACGACATGTAAATAAAAAAAAAAAATAACTAGTTAGGTGCAGCGCGTTTAGTTGAGGTTGGTATTCGGAGAAAAAGATGGTCTTGGACCGATGCACCCTCCGGACGTGTTTTTTTTTATTTACAAATTTATACGAATTGCATACTTACATGGTGGCAATATAAAACGTTAAAAGTGATCTTTTTCAAATTTCGAATGAAGTGAGTATAAAAAGAAAGTCGATAAAAGCTCCTTGACTGAACAAAGTCAGCTTCAAATAAACCGAAATGCAAATTGATTGCAAAAAGCCGTTAACCTAACGTCTAATCGTTTTGTTCTAAGCTTTAGTTAATTTTATCTGAGATAATAAGATGATAAGAGGAAATGCTATCTTCTTCCGTATCAAGGAATAAAGAAAAGTTTAATTGATAAAAGTTATTTGGTATTCCAAATGACATCGTAACGTGACTGTTATATTTCAAATTTTTTTTTTAAATAATGATTATTTTTATTCAGCCTCTAAATATCTCACTAATGAACATTAGCCTCGCCTCATGGCCACCTTGTGGTAATTATTTGTGCAGGCCAATTGTTTTGTTTTCGACGCGGTAGAGCCAAGCGGTAGCTTTTGCCACTGCTCGAATGGGCCGGCTCGGCCGGGTTGGTACCACGACCTCGCAGAATACCGGCGCGTAGTAGAGGCATTTTGTGGTTCTGCCTTTCTTTAGGTGAATGTCGTCCCTCCCACCCCCAAAAACTCTTACACACCTTGATTGAGTGTGAGTTATGTCTCGATTGAGAAAGTACCAGGGTCTCAAGAAGATGTAAGTGCATCGTAATCACTGAGAACAATGAAGGACTATCTGATAAACATTAACTATGTCTCTTACATCCTGTAAGAGTTTGGTATTTCCTGTTTCCACATTAAGTATCGAGTGTATAATGTTAGAGCTCGAGTAAGTAAATCCGATAAATACAAATCAATTTTTCATGCTATCATTTCGCTGTTTTAACAGATCCACATTTAATTAACTTAAAAACGTTGACGTTAAGTTAATATCCCCGTTTTACCATCGGAGAACCAGGCGTACGGAAACGAACCATTTCAATCATCTATTGTTGACGTCTTTGTACACACCACAGATTTATTCCCTGGAAGAGTGATAAGTCACCGAGGAGACATCAATTGGCCACCGAGGAGCCCTGATTTAACGCCTGCTGATTTCTTCCTATGGGGCTACCTAAGAAGCAAAGTTTACAATCCATTGCCACCCAACCTGAATGTTTTGAAGCAAATAATCACTGAAGAAATCAACTCTATTCCAAGAGCGATGCTCCAGCGAGTTATTGGAAATTTTAGCTCCAGGTTAAATGAGTGAACAAACGGTTGTTTTTCATAAATAAACTTCAAGAATTGCTCTTTAAATTAACATTAAATAAAAGGAGATTTAATTGATATTTTGTTTTTTATTTAACACCTAAAAACGATAAACATTCTGAGACATCCTTATTTTTTTTCTTTTATGGGAAAGGCGGCAAACGAACAAGCGGTTCACCTGATGGTAAGTGATTATCGTCGTCCACGTACATCTGCAACGCCAGAGGTGCTGCAGGTGCGTTGCTGGCCTTTAAGGGTATTAGGGAGATGGGAGGGAAGAGGAGGGGAATAGGGAGGGGGTGTGGGCCTCCGGTTACCTCTGTCACTGAACGAAACGCAGAAGCACAAGATGCCTCTACTTCACGCCGGTATTCTGCGAGGCCGTGGTACCAATCCGGTCGAGCCGGCCCATTCGAGCAGCAGCAAAAGCCGTCGCTTGGCTCTACCACGATTAAAAAAAAATTGGCTGAAAAGGAATTTGGGTGTGTTCAAGTCGAGAGAGAATAGGCTCCTTATATGCCAGCGTGCTACGTCTTCGATCGCTTCTTCTTCTTCAGGACACTGTTACCCGTTATTAGAGTCTATTTGACCTGTTTAAGGTCACTTCTGACCATGTGAGAAAGCTTGAATGAAATGAAGGTTTGAACAAAAATAACGATACGTTCGGACAAAAATCAATAATAATAAGAAATCTCAAATCAGTCGAATTTATTCTACTTAAGACAAAGGAATATTTGCGGGCCGCTTGCGGGTTCCGCGGACTGCGCTGTGCGGTGGAAAAATTTAGCGAATCAATTAATGTTTTATTAGCAAGCAATGAAGGTTTCCTTTGGTATCAAACACCAGACGCAATGCTCATCTTACCATCAGTATCGCCATCGGCAACACACTTTAATTACATCAATTGTATAATAAAGTATACACGCATTTTGAAACGGGATAGATGATCGAAATGAAGAAAATGTAATCATGCAAATTTTTATGTTAAATCCGTCCGCGTATGCTTATTTGAATAATAAAGGAGGACTCTTTGAGAGTCTGCCAACATCTGACGCTCTTGCTAATTGCAGCCTCCGATCGGTACGAATTTTATGAATCTAAATCTCTAATTCAGTAAGCGGCTTAGCAATCAGCGAAACGATATTCTTTGTCGCAGCTTCCAGTTGTGACGTCAAGATAATTTTATAATTAATTAATTTTATAAAAGGTATAATTATTTATACCTTTTGATGATCACCAGATGTGTATAAAAAAAATAATATGCACGTGGTGGAGCCAAGCGGCGGCTTTTGATGCTGCTCGAATGGACTTGGTACTACGGCCTCGCAGAATGCCGGCGTGAAGTAGACGCATCTTGTGCTTCTGCGTTTCATTCGGTGAGTATCCGGATGTCCCCTCGCCTTTCCATCCCCCACCTCATCCTCCCTCCTTCCTTCCAAATACCCTTAAAGGCCGGCAACGCACCTGCAGCACCTCTCGTGTTGCAGATGTACGTAGGCGAAGATAATCTCTTACCACCAAGTCAACCGCTTGCTCTTTGGCCGCCTTTCCTCTAAAAAAAATAAGCAAACAAGTGAAATTTGTATTTTTATTGTGAAAATAAATAAATGAATTGATTTGTAAATTGATTCGAGGTGACGCTGTAAACAACTTCAATTGAGGAGGGAATTCATAAATCAATTAAACGAACCCCTCGCCGGGGTGGACAGAGGCCTAGACATATATTTCAATAGTTTCAACCCTCTTTTCCCCAGAGCTTATTCGGGACAGTGTGTCAGGCGGTGGCGACAGCCACGGTGCTTTCCGCACCAATGATAAACAGGGTACGTAAGTTTCAGATAAAAAATTGGTACGAGTCCTACATATTAGATCGAACTCGGGTCTTCTAATTCGTAGGCAGTAGCACTCGACTGTCGTGGCAGTAAACTGCCTTTGAGTAATAAATCAAACACTTTCCAGTTAAGAACTAATGTAACAATTATGTTAAACATCTCGGCTAAAGTTTACGCCAAACGTGTACGCCAACTTAGGCTGGGAGTAATTAAAGATGTAGTTAAATACAGACCCTGTTGCCAAGTGTTGTTCGGGCTCTTCAGACACAATGTTATCCCTGGCATGGCAAAAACAAAGATCGCGCTAATTTAACTAGTTACAGTCCCTGCAGACTTCAAAGAGAATTTAAATGTACTTCTGTTCGAGCGAAAAACGCAAATAGGAATGACGAATTTCCTCTTCATTTTGTGTTAAACCCAATATACAGATACATTATAGATAGATAGATAGATAAACCGATTATTTGGTCACTACAGCACACTTACAATGTACAACCGAAATACACATTAAGGAGAGTAACAAAGAATAAGCAGTATTGCAAAAATAAATAGTAAAGTAGACTTAGACAAAAACATATAAAATTCATTTTTATGCAAAAATAATGCGTGTTCTGCCGTGGCGCATAAAGGCCATAGCTCAGTGCACAATATGCCACATTATCATGTGAAATGTAGGTTTAGTTTAGTTTTAGTACATATTATAAACTTTGCCGTGTGGTACCTTTCTGTGGTTGTCGTAGAGGCGACTAAGGGAGATCTTCCGACAGACGGCTACTGCTGTCTTAAAAGCGACTAAGGGAGATCTACCGACAGATGGCTGCTGCTGTCTTAAAAGCGACTAAGAGAGATCTTCCGACAGACGGCTGCTGCTGTCTTAAAAGCGACTAAGAGAAATCTACCGACAGACGGCTATTGCTGTCTTCAAAGCGACTAAGGGAGATCTACCGACAGATGGCTGCTGCTGTCTTAAAAGCAACTAAGGGAGATCTACCGACAGATGGCTATTGCTGTCTTAAAAGCGACTAAGGGAGATCTTCCGACAGACGGCTACTGCTGTCTTAAAAGCGACTAAGGGAGATCTACTGACAGACGGCTGCTGCTGTCTTAAAAGCGACTAAGAGAAATCTACCGACAGACGGCTATTGCTGTCTTAAAAGCGACTAAGAGAAATCTACCGACAGACGGCTATTGCTGTCTTCAAAGCGACTAAGGGAGATCTTGTGGGAGATGCCTAAGTCCTGAAGAGGACTATTTACAGGCTGTCAATGCAAGATAAAGTTGTTTCCATCTTGAGATAAACACAGGTCTCACACAAATTTCAAACAGCGATTTTAAGTAATGAATTTACCTCGTGCTCGACGGTGAAGGAAAACATCGTGAGGAAACCTGCACGCCTGGGTGAGCAGCGTAGCGGAACCTTCGTGGCTCCAAAACCCTCTCAGATATCTGAGGTGAATTTTGCCCTGCAGTGGGCATCTACAAGCTGCTACTTTACTTTTTAATATACATAAATAAAGTGACTTGTAACAGGCTGTAATGATAATCATCATCATCATTTCAGCCTATCGGAAGTCCACTGCTGAACATAGGCCTCCCCCAAAGATTAATTAATGATTGTAATGATGATACACATACTTATATACGTATATTATTAAAGTATAACATAATACTTAGAGACGTAATAAAATATTAAGTAAGCTTTTCTTATGTAAGTAATGTTTCAAAATTCTAAACAAATTTTATATTTGCTGTAAATGTAGAGGTGAAACTTGTAATTGAAAATAGTTGTGTAACAATTATAGCAAGGATACTGCGATGGTACTTCAACAGCTCGGTGGCGCAGTGGCGGGGGGTTCGACTGCATGACTGCGGGTCGCGGGTTCCGTTCGTGACAAGTGTTTGTTACAAAAAAGAAATCGTAACCACTCACGGCCGTATACTGAGGTGGTCAGAGGTCTACACATTATAGTCGTTTAATCCTAATTTTCATCAGAGCTTATTTAGGACAACTCGGTGAGTCTGTCGCGCCATCTATAGAGTCTTAGTCTTTTGATTCGAAGCCAGATCCCCTAACCACTCGGCTATCCTGGCTATGTACAACACACACATATCGTCAGAGTGTTTGTCCGTGTGTCATTTCTGTGTATAAAAGTTTAAATAAATAAATAAATGAATAAATTGTTAGTCACAGCACTCGAGATTATAATTCAAGGAGTAAGTCATGGTCATGAACAGTGGTAGCCTGGTGGTCCGGGCGCTAGCTTCAGTTTCTCAGAGCGCGATTGATCTGGGTTTCATCCCCTACGCCGGCACCACTAAAATTTTTTAAAAGCGTTTTCGAATGATGACTTCGTGCTCGGCGGTGAAGCAAAACATCGTGAGGAAACCTGCACGCCTGGGTGAGCAGCGTAGCGGAACCTTCGTGGCTCCAAAACCCTCTCAGATATCTGAGGTGAATTTTGCCCTGCAGTGGGCATCTACAAGCTGCTACTTTACTTTTTAATATACATAAATAAAGTGACTTGTAAAAGGCTGTAATGATGATCATCATCATCATTTCAGCCTATCAGAAGTCCACTGCTGAACATAGGCCTCCCCCAAAGATTAATTAATGATTGTAATGATGATACACATACTTATATACGTATATTATTAAAGTATAACATAATACTTAGAGACGTAATAAAATATTAAGTAAGCTTTTCTCATGTAAGTAATGTTTCAAAATTCTAAACAAATTTTACATTTGCTGTAAATGTAGAGGTGAAACTTGTAATTGGAAATAGTTGTGTAACAATTATAGCAAGGATACTGCGATGGTACTTCAACAGCTCGGTGGCGCAGTGGCGGGGGGTTCGACTGCATGACTGCGGGTCGCGGGTTCCGTTCGTGACAAGTGTTTGTTACAAAAAAGAAATCGTAACCACTCACGGCCGTATACTGAGGTGGTCAGAGGTCTACACATTATAGTCCTTTCGTTCTACTTTTCATCAGAGCTTATTTGGGACAGCTCAGTGAGTCTGTCACCCCATCTATAGAGTCTTAGTCTTTTGATTCGAAGCCAGATCCCCTAACCACTCGGCTATCCTGGCTATGTACAACACATACATATCGTCTGAGTGTTTGTCCGTGTGTCATTTCTGTGTATAAAAGTTTAAATAAATAAATAAATAAATAAATAAATAAATAAATAAATAAATGAATAAATTGTTAGTCACAGCACTCGAGATTATAATTCAAGGAGTAAGTCATGGTCATGAACAGTGGTAGCCTGGTGGTCCGGGCGCTAGCTTCAGTTTCTCAGAGCGCGATTGATCTGGGTTTCATCCCCTACGCCGGCACCACTAAAATTTTTAAAAGCGTTTTCGAATGATGACTTCGTGCTCGGCGGTGAAGCAAAACATCGCGAGGAAACTCGCACGTCTATTGCTGTCTTAAAAGCGACTAAGAGAAATCTACCGACAGACGGCTATTGCTGTCTTAAAAGCGACTAAGAGAAATCTACCGACAGACGGCTATTGCTGTCTTAAAAGCGACTAAGAGAAATCTACCGACAGACGGCTATTGCTGTCTTAAAAGCGACTAAGAGAAATCTACCGACAGACGGCTATTGCTGTCTTAAAAGCGACTAAGAGAAATCTACCGACAGACGGCTATTGCTGTCTTAAAAGCGACTAAGAGAAATCTACCGACAGACGGCTATTGCTGTCTTAAAAGCGACTAAGAGAAATCTACCGACAGACGGCTATTGCTGTCTTAAAAGCGACTAAGAGAAATCTACCGACAGACGGCTATTGCTGTCTTAAAAGCGACTAAGAGAAATCTACCGACAGATGGCTGCTGCTGTCTTAAAAGCGACTAAGAGAAATCTACCGACAGACGGCTATTGCTGTCTTAAAAGCGACTAAGAGAAATCTACCGACAGACGGCTATTGCTGTCTTAAAAGCGACTAAGAGAAATCTACCGACAGACGGCTATTGCTGTCTTAAAAGCGACTAAGAGAAATCTACCGACAGACGGCTATTGCTGTCTTAAAAGCGACTAAGAGAAATCTACCGACAGACGGCTATTGCTGTCTTAAAAGCGACTAAGAGAAATCTACCGACAGACGGCTATTGCTGTCTTAAAAGCGACTAAGAGAAATCTACCGACAGACGGCTATTGCTGTCTTAAAAGCGACTAAGAGAAATCTACCGACAGACGGCTATTGCTGTCTTAAAAGCGACTAAGAGAAATCTACCGACAGACGGCTATTGCTGTCTTAAAAGCGACTAAGAGAAATCTACCGACAGACGGCTATTGCTGTCTTAAAAGCGACTAAGAGAAATCTACCGACAGACGGCTATTGCTGTCTTAAAAGCGACTAAGAGAAATCTACCGACAGACGGCTATTGCTGTCTTAAAAGCGACTAAGAGAAATCTACCGACAGACGGCTATTGCTGTCTTAAAAGCGACTAAGAGAAATCTACCGACAGACGGCTATTGCTGTCTTAAAAGCGACTAAGAGAAATCTACCGACAGACGGCTATTGCTGTCTTAAAAGCGACTAAGAGAAATCTACCGACAGATGGCTGCTGCTGTCTTAAAAGCGACTAAGGGAGATCTAACGACAGATGGCTGCTGCTGTCTTAAAAGCGACTAAGAGAAATCTACCGACAGACGGCTATTGCTGTCTTAAAAGCGACTAAGAGAAATCTACCGACAGACGGCTATTGCTGTCTTAAAAGCGACTAAGAGAAATCTACCGACAGACGGCTATTGCTGTCTTAAAAGCGACTAAGAGAAATCTACCGACAGACGGCTATTGCTGTCTTAAAAGCGACTAAGAGAAATCTACCGACAGACGGCTATTGCTGTCTTAAAAGCGACTAAGAGAAATCTACCGACAGACGGCTATTGCTGTCTTAAAAGCGACTAAGAGAAATCTACCGACAGACGGCTATTGCTGTCTTAAAAGCGACTAAGAGAAATCTACCGACAGACGGCTATTGCTGTCTTAAAAGCGACTAAGAGAAATCTACCGACAGACGGCTATTGCTGTCTTAAAAGCGACTAAGAGAAATCTACCGACAGACGGCTATTGCTGTCTTAAAAGCGACTAAGAGAAATCTACCGACAGACGGCTATTGCTGTCTTAAAAGCGACTAAGAGAAATCTACCGACAGACGGCTATTGCTGTCTTAAAAGCGACTAAGAGAAATCTACCGACAGACGGCTATTGCTGTCTTAAAAGCGACTAAGAGAAATCTACCGACAGACGGCTATTGCTGTCTTAAAAGCGACTAAGAGAAATCTACCGACAGACGGCTATTGCTGTCTTAAAAGCGACTAAGAGAAATCTACCGACAGACGGCTATTGCTGTCTTAAAAGCGACTAAGAGAAATCTACCGACAGACGGCTATTGCTGTCTTAAAAGCGACTAAGAGAAATCTACCGACAGACGGCTATTGCTGTCTTAAAAGCGACTAAGAGAAATCTACCGACAGACGGCTATTGCTGTCTTAAAAGCGACTAAGAGAAATCTACCGACAGACGGCTATTGCTGTCTTAAAAGCGACTAAGAGAAATCTACCGACAGACGGCTATTGCTGTCTTAAAAGCGACTAAGAGAAATCTACCGACAGACGGCTATTGCTGTCTTAAAAGCGACTAAGAGAAATCTACCGACAGACGGCTATTGCTGTCTTAAAAGCGACTAAGAGAAATCTACCGACAGACGGCTATTGCTGTCTTAAAAGCGACTAAGAGAAATCTACCGACAGACGGCTATTGCTGTCTTAAAAGCGACTAAGAGAAATCTACCGACAGACGGCTATTGCTGTCTTAAAAGCGACTAAGAGAAATCTACCGACAGACGGCTATTGCTGTCTTAAAAGCGACTAAGAGAGATCTACCGACAGATGGCTGCTGCTGTCTTAAAAGCGACTAAGAGAGATCTACCGACAGACGGCTATTGCTGTCTTAAAAGCGACTAAGAGAAATCTACCGACAGACGGCTATTGCTGTCTTAAAAGCGACTAAGAGAAATCTACCGACAGACGGCTATTGCTGTCTTAAAAGCGACTAAGAGAAATCTACCGACAGACGGCTATTGCTGTCTTAAAAGCGACTAAGGGAGATCTACCGACAGATGGCTGCTGCTGTCTTAAAAGCGACTAAGAGAAATCTACCGACAGATGGCTATTGCTGTCTTAAAAGCGACTAAGAGAAATCTACCGACAGACGGCTATTGCTGTCTTAAAAGCGACTAAGAGAAATCTACCGACAGACGGCTATTGCTGTCTTAAAAGCGACTAAGAGAAATCTACCGACAGACGGCTATTGCTGTCTTAAAAGCGACTAAGAGAAATCTACCGACAGACGGCTATTGCTGTCTTAAAAGCGACTAAGAGAAATCTACCGACAGACGGCTATTGCTGTCTTAAAAGCGACTAAGAGAAATCTACCGACAGACGGCTATTGCTGTCTTAAAAGCGACTAAGAGAAATCTACCGACAGACGGCTATTGCTGTCTTAAAAGCGACTAAGAGAAATCTACCGACAGACGGCTATTGCTGTCTTAAAAGCGACTAAGAGAAATCTACCGACAGACGGCTATTGCTGTCTTAAAAGCGACTAAGAGAAATCTACCGACAGACGGCTATTGCTGTCTTAAAAGCGACTAAGAGAAATCTACCGACAGACGGCTATTGCTGTCTTAAAAGCGACTAAGAGAAATCTACCGACAGACGGCTATTGCTGTCTTAAAAGCGACTAAGAGAAATCTACCGACAGATGGCTGCTGCTGTCTTAAAAGCGACTAAGGTCTCCATGACTCGGGTGAAATTCCTACATGTACATATTTGTGATGGTATTACCATCCCTCATGGTATGTAGAAGTTACCCCACGTAATTACTACGTAAGCCTTTTTTAAGTCCAATTTTAGGTAAAGACTAAAACTGCAAGAACTCAAACCCGGGCCTCTCCGACGAAGGGCCAGTAAAAGTCAGCATGTTTTTTTGTAGAAGGTTTGACTCTGCTAACCGCTCACTAACCGCTCCGAGCAAGCGGGTCGGCGAGCGCAGCGTTGGTACCATCGCACTGGTGATGCTGCTCCCCGCCACCAGTCTGAGGAATTAGGGTTCAGCTAACTCTGATGAATATTCCGCCATCGCTCGGTAGTCAGAGCCACGTTTGCTGGCTAGCAGAGTGCACCAGGCGCAGGTGAGCGTTGGCGTTTTGTTCCTGACGTCACATCGGCTCATACTGTCGAGTTCGCATCGCCGTGCAGCGCAGCTGTTGTCCGCGGAGCCGGTTCGACAAGTACACCTAAGAATTATACACCTAAGTATAATTAATAATTACATTTATTGAGAAAAGTAAAGGAAAAGCCTGTAAGTGCCCACTGCTGGGCAAAGGCCTCCTTCTCAAATAGTAGTGTCAGAGAGGGTTTATGAGACGGTAAGGGCCCGCCACGATGGTCCAGTGCGGGTTGGCGAGGTTCACATATCTTCGAAATAATATTTTTATTATTTCTCAGACATATTATTCCTCACGATGTTTTCCTTCACCGTTGAGCACGTGGTAAGCACTTAAAATAGTTAAAATTTAACAATTTTAGTGATGCCGATACCGGGGATCGAACCCAGGTCACACTCGCGCTCTATGACACTAAAGTGAGCGCCCTGACCACTAGGCTACCACGGCTCTTATTGAGAAGGAGATGGTACATCGGAGACCCTCTAGTAACGTCAAAATTAAAGAACAGGAATGAGTAAGCAAGCGTTGGATTGCTTATTGTATTGACTATTAAGTTCCTGACATCTCGGTCTAGTGTGAACGAACCCTGGAGTGCGGTAAACGAGTTTAATATTGGCGTGTTCTGGATTGGGACTAAAATGCAACGCGATGGGAATATCTCGGATGATGCATGCGATGCTGCGGCTTCCGGCACGGATTGCTCTGATTGCTGTCGGCTACGGTCAGCGGCTTCTATATTCCTTTCAACTTTGGTGGCGCCAATTGAGATCTTTCATAAACCTTATAAATCTTGAGCTTGTTTTAACTTTTTAATTTCGAATAGTTTTCATTTTTGATATTTTTTATTTATTTGAACAATTGCCTGTATTTGTTGCCGCTTTTTTTTGATAAAAACTATTTCCAGCTGTGGATATACGCAGGAGTGAGAATATTGGATACCTCAGTTTTACTCTTATATTTTATTAAATGTGATCAGAGAGCGTTGTGGCATGAAAGACGATGTAGTAACACGAATTGAGAAAGGGATGCTGAGCTGGTTTGGACATGTTGAGCGGATGAATGAAAGTAGAACGAAACGCAGAAGCACAAGATGCCTCTATTCACGCCGGTATTCTGCGAGGTCGTGGTATTATTCCAGTCGAGCCGGCCCATTCGAGTAGCAGCTAAAGCCGCCGCTTGGCTCTACCATGTTAGAATTCCACGTTTATTCCCTTGATTGTTTTTTTTTAATGTTTCCTTCCATTATCCACGATATCCCAGTGGTTAGGGGATCTGCCTCCGAATCAGAAGACACGAAATCGATCCTTCCCATTGCTATGCACCAAAGACTTTTTCGAAACTAGAAATATTTTTTTATTATAGTTTACATACATGAATTGTACATGGAGATCCCACAGCGGTCTCTGTGTCAGACCCAGGAATAATTATTTGTACTCCATAAAAATACTAGACCCGTACGGGAATCGAACCTGCTACACCGAGCCGTCTGATTAATTTGCAATCAAATATCTGAGAGGCTTTGGAGTCGGCAAGGATCACATATCACCGAAATAATTTTTTTTATTATTCATGCTAAATTCAGCACTAAAATTGCTATTCACAATTTTAGTGTTACCGGTAGCGAGGGTCCAACTGAGGTCAATCCCGCTCTGACTAAAAAAACTGAAACAAAAGCGAGTGCCCCGAGCACTATGCTAACACGGCTCCTGTTACTGCAAGTCACTAAATATTGTTTAATTATTATCACAGATGGCGTTGGCTGCTTGGCTGAAATAACTAAACTTATGTTGTAACAGATAAGGTTTAATATTGTTTCAAATGCAATGCTAATCCCCGACCCACTGGATTAGATTCGATAAATACTTAATCTACATACCTGATCTAACAATTTTATGCCTCACCTTGAAAACTCACCGTTACCTTTAAAAAAACAAATAACTAGTAGAAAAAGCTGATGGAATCCAGCCTTTCTTGAACTCCTCAAAATTAATGTAGTCTGGCATAAAAGGTTCGCAGCATGTGGTTAATTCAGAAGTACTTTTTACCTACTTCCACCAAAATTACGCACGCTCCGTCTTCACTGCCCCTGTCCTTGATTATGCTGACATTTGATATCTTGATATCACTGAGGAGGAACTCAATAAACTGGAGCGTAACCAAACTCTATGTATACGGTTCATATACCCCATTAAGTTCAAGTGGCTCCTGATTCGTCTTCGCCAGAATACTTACATTCTTTCTAAATTCTGAACTGTATTTCTCTGTACTGCCTCTAACTTTTTTTTAATGGAGATGTGAGAAAACTTGTTCGCGCTCACCTGGTTGGAAAGTGATCACCGTCGCCCGCGTACTTCTGCAACACCAGAGGAGCTGCAGGTGCGTTGCCTGCTCTCAGAGATGTTCGAGTAGATGGGGAGGGAGAGGAAGGGAGAGGGAGTGGGCCTCCGTTTACCTCGCAAACCGAACGAAACGCCGAAGCATAAGATGCCTGCACTCTCTCCCCACCACTCCTTTCACTCTCTCTCTCTTTTTGCTTTGGTGGAAAGAATTATTATTTTGTTAACTTTTTTTAAAATATCTTTTTAAGGGAAACTCTTCCAGTTTTATTTTTCGAACCCCACTTCGACGGTAAAGAGATATTGAACCGTTGGTCTGTACTATCGTTCCTAGATTATAGAAGTGCCTCCTGCTGCTCCTGGGCGAAGTTCGCACGGCAACACTTCGCAACGATCCGATCACAACCGTACCATGTCACTCAACAACGACAACGGTTGCTGATGATGATGATATTCATTTATCCCGAATGGTATAGGCAAAGGACTTTAGTCCATACAGCCAGGTCTGATGCACGTCTACTCTGTTCGAGCTGCAAAATGCGACTCCCACAACGGTTGCTTTCGCTATGACACCATGTATACAATATGGTGTCAGATGTGAGGGTCCATCTCAAACACGTGAGGTCCATAACAACTGATTTGTTCATCGGAGTCTCTCAACCAGCTCTATAATCTAGGAACTATAGTAAATATCGTTCCTAGATTATAGAAGTCGTTAAATCATACCCGCGCACAATAGGCCACTTGAAACTCTAAGGGTAGAGGGTACATATTTATTACCCTTAAGCTGGGTTGCCACTTTCAATATAATTCGGATTAAGGTAAGAACGAAGGAGTTATAGACGTTCGGAAAATGTAATAACGTTGTCTTAATTTGACTGTAAGAAACAAGACCACCGACTCTTTAATATCATTTCTAGCTATCCATTGATGTGATTATACAAAGAAAAAGGAGAGTTTGCGTTTGTATTAACGAATGGGATAATTTTGAGAACTACTGCACCGATTCAAAAAACCAAAAACTTTAAAACGTCAGAAATCGACACATCCTTTACGATATTATTAATTATACAGGCTTCCGGATTATTTAAATATTTCAATTTTAAGCTGATAAACCAAGTAAGGTAATTTTAATTTTTTATACAAAAATTGTTTGATTTTCGTTTTTGTTGTAACACTTTAGAACTACATAAATCTAATCGCTACGGGCAAAACGTTTTTACTAATCTCTCGCAAAACTACTTTGCAGTTAGTTGTGTTAGTGTTTACATAAAATCCTTTTATGTACGTTCGCAACGAAATAACCGAAGCGTCCAGTATCTAATTTAAACCTAATTTCTACATAAGTAACGTTAATTTTCGCACACCACGTTACAAACAAACTGTCCGACGCGTTGACCGAAATATTATTCATAAGTAAGGTTCTCTACGTACCTCATCGTGGTCGTCGGCCTGCCTCCTGCTGTTCCTGGGCGAAAGTCGCACGGCAACACAACGACAACGGTTGCTGATGATGATGATATTCATTTATCCCTAATGGGATAGGCAAAGGACTTCAGTCCATACAGCCAGGTCTGATGCACGTCTACTCTGTTCGAGCTGCAAAATGCGACTCCCACAACGGTTGTTTTCGCTATGACACCATGTATACAATATGGTGTCAGGTGTGAGGGTCCATCTCAAACACGTGAGGTCCATAACAACTGATTTATTCATCGAAGTCTCTCAACCAGCTCCTTATGTGCTTACCCGCAGTAACAATATTTCTTAATACTTATTAAATACCTACTACAAATAGGTTTAAAAAATAGTTCAACAAACATTTTTTAAAAAGGATTACTATAATATAAAAGAATACTTGGGATAATAACCCCTGGGAATTAGTTGATCGCTCCCGAGCCGTTTCTAGAAAAAACATTGTAATTTGAGATTATTAAAATGTTTAGTATGTTTTGAAAAACAAAAAGAGGATACCTCCGGTTTTTCGTTCGCCTGTTTCTTCTCCGTCAGAGAAATCTCATTACGAAACGGTGGTAGATTTAAAAAAAAATTACATTCGACCAGTGAAATGTATGTATGTTAGTTTAAGTTGAATAAATGATTTGATTTGAAATGTCAGCATAATCAAGGACAGCAGACAGTGAAGACCAAGCGAGCGAAATTTTGGTGGAAATAGGTAAAAAGTACTTCAACCTTCTGAATGAACCACATGCTGAGAACCTTTTATGATGCCAGATTACATTAATTTCGAGGAGCTGAAGAAAGGCTGGAGTCCATCAGCTTTTACAACCAGTTATTTGTTTTTCTTTAAAGGTGACGGTTACTTATAAAGTTGAGGCATACATTTATTAGATTAGGTATGTAGATTTAGTATTTATCGAATCTAATCCAGTGCGTCGGAGATTAGGCATTGCATTAGAAACCGTCGCGGTGCGCCTGCGTTGCTCGGTGTACTTGTCGAACCGGCTCCGCGGACAACAGCTGCGCTGCACGGCGATGCGAACTCGACAGTATGAGCCGATGTGACGTCAGGAACAAAACGCCAACGCTCACCTGCGCCTGGTGCACTCTGCTAGCCAGCAAACGTGGCTCTGACTACCGAGCGATGGCGGAATATTCATCAGAGTTAGCTGAACCCTAATTCCTCAGACTGGTGGCGGGGAGCAGCATCACCAGTGCGATGGTACCAACGCTGCGCTCGCCGACCCGCTTGCTCGGAGCGGTTAGTGAGCGGTTAGCAGAGTCAAACCTTCTACAAAAAAACATGCTGACTTTTACTGGCCCTTCGTCGGAGAGGCCCGGGTTTGAGTTCTTGCAGTTTTAGTCTTTACCTAAAATTGGACTTAAAAAAGGCTTACGTAGTAATTACGTGGGGTAACTTCTACATACCATGAGGGATGGTAATACCATCACAAATATGTACATGTAGGAATTTCACCCGAGTCGTGGAGACCTTTTACGCACGGACAAACACTCAGACGATATGTATGTGTTGTACATAGCCAGGATAGCCGAGTGGTTAGGGGATCTGGCTTCGAATCAAAAGACTAAGACTCTATAGATGGCGTGACAGACTCACTGAGCTGTCCCAAATAAGCTCTGATGAAAAGTAGAACGAAAGGACTATAATGTGTAGACCTCTGACCACCTCAGTATACGGCCGTGAGTGGTTACGATTCCTTTTTTGTAACAAATACTTGTCACGAACGCAACCCGCGACCCGCAGCCTCGCGGCCGAACTCCCCGCCACTGCACCACCGAGCTGTCGAAGTACCATCCTTGCTATAATTGTCACACAACTATCTTTTGATTACAAGTTTCACCTCTACATTTACAGCAAATAACAACAACAATAAAACATTACTTATATAAGAAAAACTTACATAATATTTTAATACGTCCCTAAGTATTATGTTAGGCAGAGACAAGTTTCTTCCACTTTCGTCAATCTTTGTTTTGTTTTAGAGTACTCTTGACCTGGCCTTTTTTCAGAACGTCTCCGATTTGATCGTGAAATGTTCGCCTAGGTCTTCCCCTCCCGACTCTACCATTATTTTTTAGGTTTTATAATATAAAAGAATACTTGGGATAATAACCCTGGGAATTAGTTGATCGCTCCCGAGCCGTTTCTAGAAAAAACATTGTAATTTGAGATTATTAAAATGTTTAGTATGTTTTGAAAAACAAAAAGAGGATACCTCCGGTTTTTCGTTCGCCTGTTTCTTCTCCGTCAGAGAAATCTCATTACGAAACGGTGGTAGATTTAAAAAAAAATTACATTCGACCAGTGAAATGTATGTATGTTAGTTTAAGTTGAATAAATGATTTGATTTGAAATGTCAGCATAATCAAGGACAGCAGACAGTGAAGACCAAGCGAGCGAAATTTTGGTGGAAATAGGTAAAAAGTACTTCAACCTTCTGAATGAACCACATGCTGAGAACCTTTTATGATGCCAGATTACATTAATTTCGAGGAGCTGAAGAAAGGCTGGAGTCCATCAGCTTTTACAACCAGTTATTTGTTTTTCTTTAAAGGTGACGGTTACTTATAAAGTTGAGGCATACATTTATTAGATTAGGTATGTAGATTTAGTATTTATCGAATCTAATCCAGTGCGTCGGAGATTAGGCATTGCATTAGAAACCGTCGCGGTGCGCCTGCGTTGCTCGGTGTACTTGTCGAACCGGCTCCGCGGACAACAGCTGCGCTGCACGGCGATGCGAACTCGACAGTATGAGCCGATGTGACGTCAGGAACAAAACGCCAACGCTCACCTGCGCCTGGTGCACTCTGCTAGCCAGCAAACGTGGCTCTGACTACCGAGCGATGGCGGAATATTCATCAGAGTTAGCTGAACCCTAATTCCTCAGACTGGTGGCGGGGAGCAGCATCACCAGTGCGATGGTACCAACGCTGCGCTCGCCGACCCGCTTGCTCGGAGCGGTTAGTGAGCGGTTAGCAGAGTCAAACCTTCTACAAAAAAACATGCTGACTTTTACTGGCCCTTCGTCGGAGAGGCCCGGGTTTGAGTTCTTGCAGTTTTAGTCTTTACCTAAAATTGGACTTAAAAAAGGCTTACGTAGTAATTACGTGGGGTAACTTCTACATACCATGAGGGATGGTAATACCATCACAAATATGTACATGTAGGAATTTCACCCGAGTCGTGGAGACCTTTTACGCACGGACAAACACTCAGACGATATGTATGTGTTGTACATAGCCAGGATAGCCGAGTGGTTAGGGGATCTGGCTTCGAATCAAAAGACTAAGACTCTATAGATGGCGTGACAGACTCACTGAGCTGTCCCAAATAAGCTCTGATGAAAAGTAGAACGAAAGGACTATAATGTGTAGACCTCTGACCACCTCAGTATACGGCCGTGAGTGGTTACGATTCCTTTTTTGTAACAAATACTTGTCACGAACGCAACCCGCGACCCGCAACCTCGCGGCTGAACTCCCCGCCACTGCGCCACCGAGCTGTCGAAGTATCATCCTTGCTATAATTGTCACACAACTATCTTTTGATTACAAGTGAAATGTTCGCCTAGGTCTTCCCCTCCCGACTCTACCATTATTTTTTAGGTTTTATAATATGTATATATATATATGTGTGTTACCTTTGCGATTAATGGTTAAGTGACATGGCGGAGCCTGGTAATGCCCACCGCGGGGTCCGCCATGTTGCTCCAATGCGGGTTGCCCTTCTTCACATGTCGTCGAAATATATTTCTCAGACGTGCGAGTTTCCTCGCGATGTTTTGCTTCACCGCCGAGCACGAAGTCATCATTCGAAAACGCTTTTAAAAAATTTAGTGGTGCCGGCGTAGGGGATGAAACCCAGATCAATCGCGCTCTGAGAAACTGAAGCTAGCGCCCGGACCACCAGGCTACCACTGTTCATGACCATGACTTACTCCTTGAATTATAATCTCGAGTGCTGTGACTAACAATTCATTCATTTATTTATTTATTTAAACTTTATTTAAATACCTTTAAACTTAGTATTACAAAGGGCGGACTTAATGCCTCTTGGCATTCTCTGCCAGTCAACCCGGGGCGTGGAGAGATATAGTAAGGGTGCCAAACAATAAATTTGTTAAAAAAAAAAAATAAGATACATAATTAAATATATTAAATACACATACTATTATATACATAAAGACGGAATAAATACAAATATGAATACATATAATTATATATATATATATATATATATATGTATATATATATATATATATATATATATACATATATACACATACATACAGCATACAAAATATTATTATAATTACAATGACCGATGATATCAATTCAACTAAGTGGGAACGGATGGCTTGAAGAGGTGTTCACGTACCAGTCTCTTGGACGATAACTTACTGGACACTTTCCTAATGTCTTCAGGCAACAATCTAACTGCTAAAGCCAATCTGGCCTGGTATCAAGCCGGCGCCATGATCCATCTCCCGAAGTGGCGAACATTCTATAATTACATTCTCTCACTCCTATTGTTTTCAGGAATATTAGGTACCTTGTTAGTGTGTAAGAAATACTTTTAAAAGGTAACAACCTATCTGACTCTTTAAACAGAATTAATATTCCTTAAATTGGCGGTTTCTCGATATGATTACGTGTTGGTGTTCCTGTGCCCACGATACGTGAGTAATCCCATAGTGAGGCAACCGTTTTCATATCAAGTATGTTACGTATGAAACAGAGTACTTTATACACAGAGAAAACATTCATTTTAATTTAAAAATATCGTTGCAGTTCATAAGGTCTCAAGTTGCTTGTTAGCATGTAAGACGCCATCATTGAGAAACTGTGTCGATGTTAGCACGTATCCCGTCTGAGATCTGTTTCTTTTGTTTCTCAGTTGCCGGCTAGTCTTTTATGGAATACAAGCCGACCCCCGGATGTGTTCGTGCGAACCATTTGAATTATTACAATGACACAACGATTTATTACTTTTTAATTTAATTGCCGCAGTGAAGAGTGACAGACGGAGAATACATCATAATATCAGATTTTATTAATGTTCGACGTGTTACAACAATAGAAATTGTATAGTTATGACACGTCAGGGGTATAGTAAAAAAAAATCATCCAGTTGGGCTTTATTCGGAGACAGTCATATTTGCGCAAGACAAATATGAACCTAATTGCTAGATTTTGAATTCGCTCAAGTTGGTTTAGTTAAATCAAGATAGCTTGGTGTCGCATAATCGACAACGGAGAAGAGTAAGGATTGTGCTAACATGATCTTAGTGGGAATGTGGAGAATAGAACGTAAGCGCCGCCGAGAAACCATGGCAGCAAATGTCTTTGTTATTTGCAAAATAATCTCAGAACAAATCTCAGATAAATGTAGTTTAAGATCATGTCTGTTGTGACAGACTTTACTTGGCTTCATTGTTATCTTTGGCTCCTATTGAAGTTGTAACGGGTTATTAAACCTTTTAAGAATTAAAGACGCATTCTAAAAAATATGTGAAAACTTCTAAAATATAAATCGGAACGTTTTTTTGCCCATTTTTATCTCAACTATAGAAGCTTTACGCGGTTTGAATTCAACAATTTACGTCATGTAGGAATTTGTGGAATAAAATTTTAACGCGGTTTTAATCTCTTAAAAGCCCTTTTTGTTGGGGTGAAATCTATTTTACAGTACTCGTAAGCTGCGCCAACTATAAAAGTGTACTAACTGTATACTTAGATAGATGGTAGATGTAAAAAAAAATTACATTCGACCAGTGAAATGTATGTATGTATGTTTGTTTAAGTTGAATAAATGATTTGATTTGAAATGTCAGCACAATCAAGGACAGCAGACAGTGAAGACGGAGCGAGCGAAATTTTGGTGGAAGTAGGTAAAAAGTACTTCAACCTTCTGAATGAACCATATGCTACTATAGACAGGTGTAGTCACACCTAAAAGACATTGTATGTATGTCTATTCTTTGTGTTTCAAAAAAGTTAGTGTCTATTCTTTGAATAAGGCATTTGGTGCTATAAAACGCATCTCCAATGCCAGTGACGAGACACTGAACTCGTTTTATCTCACCACTACGTAGATTTCAGTTTACGACCTTCGTATAAATCTTCATTTGCTGCAGCAAGTTGTCTGCGGAAAGGGTGCGAGATCTTTAACTTTAGAATTAATACATAAAAAGATTCTTTATTTAAAATAAAGTTTATCTGTGTATCTTCTTCCTCGTCCACATTAGCCCGCAGCTGGGCATACAAAAGTTTTAACAAATGTTTGTTTTGCTATTTATGGAATTTTTGACCATTCACCGGACTGGGCAGTCGGGTCGGTGAGCACCGGAAATGTTCGTTTTCATCGCCGGTCTGAGAAACATGGGTTCGACATTTTCGGATGGAGTTTTCGCCGACAGTCAGACGGCAGTGCTACGTCGGTTAGTTTGCATGCAAACAGCACCCACGGTAGCACGGCCTTTTTTTAAAAAAAAAAAAGGGGGAGTGTGATCCTTACATGTCAACTGGGCATTAGTAATATTGTCTCGCTTTATCTCCGTAACTATTCAACGTTCAGTTAGATTTCCTTCCTTATATATATCAGAGGTCGCACTCGACCGTCGTCTGAAGTGAATGTTTCCACAAACTTTGTCATAGTGCGCGTATTTTTTTTTTTATTTGGGAAAGGCCTCACTCGATGGTAAGTGCTTACCGTCGCCCACGAACATATGTAATGCCAGAGGAGCTCCCGGCCTTTAAGGATATTTGGAAGATGGGAGAGAGGGTGAGAATGGAAGCTAGAGAGGGTGGATTTTAGCCTCCGGTTATACCATTCACCGAACGAAACGTACAGAAGTACAAGATGCTTCTACTTCACGCCGGTATTCTACAAGGTCGTGGTACTGCCCCGGTCGAGGCTGACCCTTATGAGCAGGATCAAAAATCTTATATACTCAAATAGAAATTTAAAATATAGTTATTGACTTTTTGCAGTCTCCAAGATAAACCATAACATTGATCGTGCACATTCGGGTCCTTGTTGGATAAACGAGATTATTATGGAAGTATCCGTGAAATATTCTGAACTATCATACATCATCCTTATCAAGGGTTTTTATTTAACGAGCGTGTGTAAAAAATGTGAAACGGTAAGGTCGATCGTATGAAATGATCGCGTAAAATGATTGTAATTCCTTTTATTCGTATTTTCTTTTATTATGTAGGTTAAGGTTAAAGGTTATAACCGTCGTAGCCTGGTAGTCCGGACGCTCGTTTTAGTTTCATAGAGCGCGAGTGACCTGGGTTCGATTTCCGGTGCACACACACACACACCGTGAGGAGACCTTGTATGTTTGGGAAATAATAAAAATATTATTTCGAGGATATTTGAAGGGCGCCAATCCGCACTGGAGCAGATAAGCGGGCCCTTCGCGGCTTCTAAATACTCTCTGATACTCGAATTTGTGAAGTAGACCTTTGCCCAGCAGTGGGCACTTACAGGCTGCTTCTTTACTTCACTATAAAGGTTAACGAATTAAGTCTTATTTTATATCATCGAAATTATAATATAATCAGCGAGCCGGGCAGTAGGCGTGGTTGTCTTAACGACCATAATCTGAGAATTTGAGAGAATTTGACACTTTTGAACAGATTTTGTTTGGGCCACTGTTACAATCTGGCCGAGTCTTTATATTTAGTATCCTCTGTTTGTTATTTAAAAATGTTCATAATTTTTGTTATCTGGCCGATCTGATAGTCTACCTGTTATTGGTTATTGTAGCCCGTGACGTTCAGACAGATGGTTTGTCACTCCCGAGGACTGAAATGAATTGCCTCACAGCCCGTAATCATACTGAGTTAGACCAGAACACAAATAGGTGGCAGAAATAGGTAAGAAAAAATAGCCACCTGGCATAATGTTTAAAAAAAAAGTGAAACCTGTAAGTGCCCACAGCTGGACAAAGGCCTCCTTCTCAAATACGAGTATCTGTGAGGGTTTCGGAGCCGGGAAGGGCCCACCACGCTGCTCCTGTGCGGATTGGCGGGCATCATTTATCCTCGAAGAAATATTTTTACTATTTCTCAGACGTGATTTCCTCACGATGTTTTCCTTCACCGCCGAGCACGTGGTAAATACAACACTTAAAATTGCTATTAACAATTTTAATTGTGCCGGAATCGGGAATCGAAACCCAGGTCACTCGCGCTCTATGTAACTGCATATATTTAAAAATCATAGATTTATAAAACTACAGCAATTGTAACAGTGCAATGCTACATATGTATTCCGTGAGGTTACTGTTAACTTTTACAGCTTCAGAGGCTGGTGGGCATGACGCCTATAGTGGAAATTAAAATGTTTTATGATAATGGACTCTCGGACTATTCACACGAATACTTCACATTTTAAATGAAACTATTATTTTCGGATATTATCGCGTTTAAATAGATTTTTTAAATCCCAACGTTTCGGGTGCTTTACAGAAGCCGTGGTCACGGGGGGCGCAGGTGTTTGACGTCCTGATGTTATACCGGCCACCGTCAGCTTCATAATTATTCATCACGCCGATCTACGCAGAAGGAACTCACGGTCTCTTGAGGTCGTGCAGTGGTATGCTTGGTCTTGGATTTAATTTTATTAATTACCGGATCCCAAGCAGATGGCAGCACCGAGCCAATTTTTCTGTGGAAAATAGAATCGTCTTTGACAGGAATCGGCGTTCTTTTGCGAGGATATTTGGTCTGTCGAATCTAATGTATAGGTTGGCGCGATCCAGAATACGATCACAGAAGGGGGAAGTCTGACAGTCTTTCATTCTGACCACCATCGCTGTTTTACTTTTCATAATGTTTATCCCACCAATTCACACTTAAGATTATAAATGTAAAAGTAAATATGCACACCAACAACAGTTCTGAACATGCTCGTACATTTTATCCCGGGGTATAACTTCACGCGGGTATAGCCACGGGTGCTGGTTAGTTTTACAAAAAAAAACAGTTTGTTATTGATAACTTGCTTTATCAAAAAAAACCTCTGCTTAAAATGGAACATTCAGGGAATGCATAGAATACCTGGCAGTCGACGGGCTAGTAAGGCTTGAATTCAGACGCGACAGGAATTTCTAATATATTGGGGGTAGTTTGCGGCTTCTGTTGCGGTTGGGTTTGATTTGAGCAAATATTCTATACGTACGTCAGTTATTAGATTGAATATGTAGGGTTTCTCGGAACCAGTAACAGATTTTCCGCAGGGAATATAACACTTAAGCCAAGTTTGTATACCTCAGATATAAATTAAAAAAGTAAAGCAGCAACTTCGACTCAGAGGTCAATAGACGAATCCAACTCGGCTGGGCTGCGTTCGGGAAACTACGCCATATCTTCTCGTCGAGTATACAGCAAAGCCTCAAGACGAAAGTATACAACCAGTGCGTGTTGCCAGTGATGACATACGGATCCGAGACTTGGTCCTTCACTGCAGCCCGTATGAGGAAGCTCAATGTTGCTCAGCGCGCTATGGAAAGGGCTATGCTCGGTGCTTCTCTGCGTGATAGAGTCTGCAACGATGATATCCGCAGCAGAACTAAGGTAACCGACATAGCCGTAAAGATCAGCAAGCTGAAGTAGCAATGGGCCGGCCATATAGCTCGCAGAACTGACAACCGCTGGGGAAAAAAGGTCGATGGATGCAGGTGGCTCAGGACCGAGCTTCGTGGCAATCTTTGGGGGAGGCCTATGTTCAGCAGTGGACTTCTGATAGGCTGAAATGATGATGATGATGAAAGCAGCAGCCTGTGAGTGCCCACAGCTGGTCAAATGCCTCCTTCTCAAATATCTGAGGTATGGAGCAGCAGGGGCCCGCCAAGCAGCTCCAGTGAGGCTTGGCGAGCTTCACATATACACGAAATAATATTTTTTATTATTTCTCAGACACGATGTTTTCCTTCAGCGCTGAGCACGTGATAATACAGAACATAAAATTGCTATTAACAATTTTAGTGCTGCCGACACCGGGGATAAACCCAGGTCACTCGCGCTCGTTGATACTAAAGTGAGCACGACGACCACTGGGCTACATAGTTATCAAAAAATTGGTATCGTTGGCTTGGATCTTAAAACCGCTGCGGGCTAACCGCCTGTCACTTTGACCCCAATTAAGCTCTGGTTAAAAGTGGCAAAAAGACTAAATGTAGATCACAATATTTAAGACTCTGGAACTAAATCCCTCTTTACATTAAAGTTGACCTTTAAAAGTAAAATCCGCAAACACTAGAAAGATGTAGCAAGTCTGAACTAGTGTTACTGATAGACTTTTATACGTGATAGAGCCAAGCGACGGCTTTTGCTGCTGCTCGAATGGGCCGGCTCGACCGGGTTGGTAACACGGTCTCGCAGAATACCGAAGTGAAGTAGTGGCATCTTATTCTTCTGCGTTTCGTTAGGTGAGTGAGGTAACCGGAGACCCACTTTCCCTCCTATCTCCGAAATGCCCTTAAAGGCCGGCAACGCACCTGTTGCACCTCTGGTGTTGCAGATATACGTGCGTGACGGTAATCCCTTACCATTAGGTGAACCGCTTGCTCGTTTGCCCCCATCCCCATTAAAAAAAAAAGACATGGCGTCGTTTTATTTGTTTGCATAATACCATATATTATGTATATTTTTGTATATCTGTATGTATCTACTTATCTATGTAAGTATATATCTTGAAATCTATAACATTTTGTTTAGCTGCATCATTTCTATTATAATCTGCTTTTCTATATATTTATCTGCTTAGCCTAATGGTTAACTGAAAGAGAATGCTTCGAGGCATAAGTCCGCAATGACCCCCACTTTATAAATAAATAAATAAAAATTATACTACGGTTATTTTATATATCTGTCTGTTCGAAGTCGTCGCAGTACGATTATTTTTTATAAAACGCGACAAATGTTATGTGAACACTTCCATTTTCATAGCAGTAGTGACTAATTTTGAACAACGGCTTTTATACGAAACTAGCTTAATTTTCGTATGCCGGGCGGCGTATTTAACGCAGGGTTCCTAATGATCCCGAGATAAGCTTGTGAATTTTAATAAGACACCTGGGAGTGCGGCTAACACTAAAAAAAACCACAACGTTACTTATTGAAGTCTATATACACTAGTTAAGTAAAATAGCAACATGCTAATGTTATTTCTAGTCGTTTTAACCAAACGTTCGCTAGAGCTTATTAGGAACAAAAATCACCTGTGTAACTGTAGAATTTTAACGTTGATTTGAAATCAACGTTAAAATTCTTGCATAAGTTCCGAAAAACATTAGAACGAGTTCTCGGCGTAGGGAAATAAACTCGGATCTCCTGATTCGAAGGCAGATCCTCTAACCACTAGGCTATCGTGGCTATATGTGAAGTGTATTGTCACCTGATAAAGTTGTAATAAATGTTATGAAGCAAAATTTATTTAATTAAGGTCATTTATCGTTTTAAAGCCCTAGTAGCATAGTGGACAGGGAACTCAACTTAGTTTCATAGAGCGCAAGTGCCCTGGGTTCGATCCCCGGTGGAATTGTTAATAGCAATTTTAAGTAATGTATTTACCACGTGCTCGGCGGTGAAAGAAATCATCGTGAGGAAACCTGCTTGTCTGAGAAATAACAAAAAGATGTTATTTCGAGAATATGTAAAGCTGTGTTGGTATTTCTGTATATATTATAGTATGTATATGTATATATATATGTATGTGTAGATATGTATGTTACATTTATATATGTTTTAATTAAGTAGTATATTTCTCAATTAGCCTTTTCATATTTATTTTATTTTAAATTTGATGCACCTATCACCACATTCTTCACGCCCTGGGTTGACTGTTAGAGAATGCCCAAAGGCATTAAGTCCGCCTTTTGTAATCCTTTTGATGTACACAATAAAGTAAAAATAAATAAAATAAAGCTATCAACCCGCAATGGAGCATTCCCGGCTCCAAAAATCCTCTCAGATATTTAAGAAAATGGGCTTTTCCCAGCTGTGGGCACTGGCAGGCTGCCACTTTACTTTTTTTTTCATTTATCATTTTCAATAAATTAAATCAAATTACCCAAAATTTCGGATAAAAAAACGAATGGTGAACTATTCTTAACATAAGAAAAAGGGTAACCTTTTCAATTACGTCCTAAATTGTTAGCATTACAAAAATAACCTAGATAATATCTTTATAACATAAATAAAATCTAAAGCTTCATTTTCTGTAAATACCAAGGTAAGTGAGTGAAGCCTCAGTTTGCAATTAAACTTGTAGCTCGGGAGCACGGCCGAGTACACTATGGGAAAAGTTGCCAAGACCTGATTGCTTCTTAAATCTAACACTAACAGCGCTGGAACGCTCTTGGAGTCACATCAATCTTCAACAGTTACCGTTGTAGTTTATACACGCAATTGTCACTCGGGAAGACTACGTTATTATGAAACCCTTGTACTTGTTTCATTTTACATTTGTTGATCATATCTTGACTTGTTGAATTCTATTGTTTTTAACGAAACGGCATCTTCAGGGTATCAAACTATGTAATTCCTACAATAGAATAATTAATATTTTTATTAGTTATGAGAGCAAAATATAATACAACCAGTGCTTGTCGTGAGTGATGTCTAACTGAACCGTGACTTGCTCTTTCACGCGCTCTGGATTGGAATGTGCTCCGCGAAGGACGCCCGCAGCAGAACTAGGGTAAACGACAAAGCCGTTAGTATCAGGAAACTGTAGTGGCAATGGACCGGCCACATAGCTCGCAGAACTGACAACCGTTTGGGGAAGAAAGGTTCTCGAGTGGCAGCCGCGTACAGGGAAACACAGTGTGGGACGATCCCCCACAACATGTGCAACACTGCGGTATTGTGGGAAGTCCGATCGAGCTTTGTGGCAATCTTTGGGGAAGGCCTATGTTCGGCTGTGGACTTGTGATAGACTAAAATGATGATGATGATTTGTAATGAATGTTTAAAAGTGAAAAGGCTTTAATAATATGAATACTAAGAAACTCTGTTAAACATGCATCTAGCACAAAAGAACTTTCTCCGCATCAGCTGTACTCTTCAGATAAACTTTATCGTGCCAATTGAGCTCACGTTTCGTTTGTACGACAGAAAATTCGCGCTCGTGTAATTTGATATGGCCATTTATTTAATAAATTACATACTCTTCTGGTACTACAACTATTTCAACTATATAAAAGTAAAGTAGCAGCTTGCAAATCTCCCACAGCTGGGAAAGGAGTGAGTTTCGAGCTGCGGCTTAGCAGACTTCACATATTTCTGAAATGATATTTTTTTTAGATTTATCTAATAAGATTGCAAACCAAAAGTGGAGAAGTGAGTTTAGAAAGTAAACATAATCTTTATTAGACGTATCATTGTTGTGGTGTTGGTTTAATCAGAATAAATTTCATTCATATTATGGTGCCATATTAACGACACACTAGAATAAAATAATAATCAAGTTAATCTGAGCCTTGGATACAGCACTGAATACTTAATTAAACCACCAGAAAAGTATTTGTAAGGGGTTTGGAGCCGCGAATCCGCTCTGAGTCTTAACGTGTCCACGAAATATATATTTATATATATATATATCAGAAAATCAGCTCGATGTTTTCCTTCACTGTCGAGTACTAACTAAATTTAGCACTAAATTTGGAAATAACAATTGTGGGGGTGCCGGCACCGGGGATCAAAGCAAGGTAACTCGCGTACTGTGAAATTAAAGTAAGCGCCTTAACCATCTATCTACTAGGCTATCATATTGATAACATTGGTAATTTTATCTTGAAATAGAATATGTATATTTATATCAACTATTCTGTGTTGTAAAAAGGGTATAAGTTTATACATTAAACTTTTTCTTCAAATATCTACCTCACGTCCACAAAGTGCTGATGGGAGGCAAAGCGAGCATTGGCATTGAGACTTGTGATGAGAACCAGCATCTCTAGTGCGAGAGCAGCATCTCCGCCAGCCCAGCGATGTGACTGATGAGTATGGGAAATTGTCCACGCAATGTTCAACAGTGGACTTATGCAGGCTAATAAAACAGAAGACGATTGTACACAAAGAATTGCGATACGTTTAACAATTGTACAAGGAAAAGTATTTTTGACTTAAGTTTCGTTCAACTGGAGCGAGAAGAAGGAAATTGAGTAATAGGTTCTTTTAGTTTTCATTATAAGACACTCCGTAGTGGAAATTAGAAATTAGGCACTGAGCCAAAAGTCTTATTAGAATAGAAACCAACTGCCCAAGGAATAGAAAATTAACTTAACAATCTCTTTAAAATTCATGACTCACCCAGTTAAGTGATTGTGATAAAAATGACAAATGCTTGAAGAATACAATATAGATGTTACTATATTGTATCACATCACGCATTCATTTACTGCCAGCCGTCTTGCAAATCGACGCTCTGTCTTAGGTGTCCGATACTATATTTGCCCAGACACGGTCTCCATTAAAGGACGCGCCTACATCAACGGCGGTCACTTCTGGGACAGATTGTGACTTCTTAGAGCACTTACAACTTACTTTATGTCGGTTTCAGATCATTTATTTTGCCCTATGCAAGAGAGACCACATTCACTATCAAGATTGTACATCTCTCTTATCCAATTTTGCCCCTTATCAGCAGTGTTTACACTGTTGTGTTCCAATATTAATGGAGACCCAGTATAATTACAGACTGTGAGGCATTCCAGCTCAGTCCTCAGGAGTGACAAGTCATCTGGAACCTGTTTGATTAAAGACCTTTGGATCAATATTGCTTTTAACAAATGGTAACAAATGACTAATCTTTTTGACTGGCTTTGGAGAATGTATTTATGGAAACCCAGCTCCGAGGTGTGTATCTTATTCATAGTCATGAATAAGATTGAATGAACGATTTGTGTTTTACTCTCCTCGACTCCTCGCATGTTAAAATTATTTTCGATTATTACACTTAGACAAATTTTATAATCACTTTTAATCAATACAAAGTAATTTAGTAAAACATGGTCTCTAAAACACAGATACATGCACAATGAAAATTGAACATTTGCTGCCCTTCAATTAGATATTCTTTTTACTGTAATTCGTTTGAAATTGGAAATTTGGCGCGAAGCCAGAGTTCAACTTGCAATCAGACCTCATTGTCCGGAGAAAAGAAAACAACAGAGAATAATCCCCTGACTGTTCATTACATACGCGGTGCCAGAATTCCAATGTATTGGACGGCAGTTTCAATGCAGCTAACGGAAACAATTCTTTCACCTTCATGTTACATCGTATTTATAGTTTTGTTTTGAACAAAAAATTGACCCCCAAAAGCAGTCAATGCGGGTTAAATTTAGTATTTAATTATTGAGTAAGGGTTAACGAAAACGTAACTGAAACATTAAGGTGAGAAGAAAAAGAAAAGGTAATGGTGATAAGCATAATTTATTTCCTACGGATAATTTTTTTCATATTACACTATAAGTTTTATAAAAAAATCAGGTGTTTTAATGATAGTGTATATTTTTTGTTATACATAAATACAGTAAAAAATTCATAGTAGCGATTTAATTCACTAGTAATTGATCTTTATATTTGATCCCCAAGAAAGTTGAGATCCTAATACAATTCAAAATTTATTTAAGATCTGTCCGGGAGGTGCCGGAGCGTATCGCTAATCTCGTATATATTTATTTCCACCCACTTTATCTCAACAAGTGAATGAGATAATTTTAAAGTTTAATAAGTCTAGGAATTTGATATGGTTCAGAACCTATGCAGTTACAGACAAAAACTCGTTAAAATTGTCATAGATACATTTCAATGAATGTCAAAAAAGACTAAACTATTTGAAACTTCAGCATCTATCAATAACTTAATAAAATTCCAAGACACCAACGTTTAATTGAAACTGTGAGACACTGAGAATGAAACGCGTCCACGATCATCTCCATAAGATTCACTTCATAGTGGGCATTCAAATTTTATAAATAGGTCGAGGTATTTTCAGGAAAATTAGGATGGTTCTGAAATATGTCTACTATTAATTAGCAGCCTGTAAATGTCCACAGGTTGGCAAAGGCCTCGTTCTTTAATATCTGAGAGGGTTTTGGAGCGGTAAAGGGTTGGCGCCAATGAATGTTGCCGGATTTCACATGTACTTGAAATATTGTTTTTTTTTGGTTTTTTTGCTTCTTAGACATGTAAGATTCTTCCCGGTGTTTTCCTTTACCGCCGAGTATCTGTAAACTCATTGATAAAACAGGCATCATTTTAAAGAAAATTTGAATCTGTTATCAAGTAATTTTTAAAATCTACATTCTTATTGTGTAAGACATATGTTTCAATTTGAAGTTATGCCCGATTCGACAGTTGGACAGATCACATCGTAGAAACTTGATACATCATCAACATTTCAGCCTAATCTGCTGGACATAGGCCACCCTCAAGGATTGCCACAAAGTACTGAGTCCTGAGCCGCCTGCATCGATCGACTCCGTGCAACCCGCAACACTGCGCACAGTACTTCTGATATACATTGTGTTAACTAGGTAGTGCAGCATTTTATATCACAGTTATTTTAAGGTAAAATAACAGTTTGTTGGAATATTTAAAATTTTTAAGTTGTAACGTTCAGTTTCTGCTTTGTTTCATTTATTTGTTAATTTATGCCAACGGAGAAATTTTTGCCGAAAATGGAACGAATATTTTAACACAATATGTACAGTTTTTAATGTCGAATTTACAACGTGTGAAGTATTAAATATTCGTTTTTATTTTCATTTCCTTAACCATGATATTATTCACCTCGTAGTGTTACAAATTTGTCGCTTGATTTTAAAAATTAATCATCCTAAAATCATCAGAAAATAATACTATATTATTTTTATGTCCCTTCAAAGAATAGTGTAAGTAAGAAAAAGGAACGGGCCGAGAATTAAGCCCTGCGGAAATCCCATTATTACCGTCGATCCGGAAGAACACGCACCATTGATTACAACTTTTTGAATCATATTATTCAAATACGAAATAATAAGTTGAAGTACTATATTTTTTATGCCATAACGATGTCTTTTCCTGATAAATATTTCATGGTGCACACAATCAAATGTGAACTCTTCAGGCCCTAAATATGTGGTTAATCACCGGCATCGGTTGTAGAGCGACCCTAGATTTAGAACAAATCACCTCAGTTTTATCCCAAATTAAATTTTCTATATTGTTGATAGAAAATATCCCAGGCTGGATTATTTTCTGTCAACAATGTTTAGCTTATTTAACATTTTTTCGCTGTTCCACAACATCTGTGCGCAAAAAATACAAATATGTTGTTTGTGGATCCGTACACAATCACTTTGATCGCGCTGGGTATTTACTCATGCATATGTAAATCAACGATTTGAAATTCAATTTTACTCTACGGCTCTGTTAACATCTGGCGGGTTTTCCGTGGGCTATATCCGGGGAATATTGATCGAGACACTTAAAAAATGCGTATTAAACCTATTTATTTTAGCAATTATTATTTTTTCAGTTTCACATTTAGCGATCGTAACAACAATGTAATATTATCTGGAAACAAGATCAAAATAAGAAAAATCTCTGTAATAAATGGTCGCCAGACTGCTGATCGCTAGGTCGTGGATTCTGACTTAATAAACCCCAAACGCATCTTAAAAATAAAACTTAGATATTGTTGAAACACGCTAATAATTACACATGTTTTGTTTATATAACTAATTTTACAGTTTATTTTTATGATCTTTCTTTATAAACAATGAGAATTGAAAATACTAGTTTGACTTGAAAAATTTTGTGTTAACAGTAGTAACAAAAGACCTTTGGGTCACATTGACCGTTCGCGCCAGCGTGAGTTGGGAGTTGGTCACTGTGGGAATCGAACCCGGCGTCCATGCTTAGAACTAAGAACAATCCCATTACAATCTCTCGTAGCAAACACACCCGTGACATGGCCGTCTGTAAATTCCTTAAATATCTGTGTTTTATCGAATATTCGGATACGCAGCTTTTTACTACGGGTAATGTTCTGAGGAACTGTTCGGATTGATCCCAGCTGCTGAGTTTCACCATCGTACATCGCGACAGAATTCCAAGTTCCATCGATACCACCTAGATGGTTGGCATTCCACCACAGTGCGTTTTAATAGAAGTTTTCTGCCACGCACTTCGACTTTGTGGAATCAGCTGGCGCCAGCAGTATTTCCGAACAGTTACGACTTAGGGACCTTCAAGAAAAGAGCTTATTCCTTCCTTAAAGGCCGGCAGCGCATCTGTAGCTCCTCTGGTGTTGTGGATGTTCGTGGGCGTCGGTGATCACTTACCATCAGGTGAGCCGCACGCTCGTTTGCCCCTTCTTCTATAAAAAAAAAAAAGCTTTCCTCACCATGTCTTGCTTCACCGTCATGCTCGTGGTAAATTCAGCACACGTAACTGCTCGAACCCACCCAAGACCACTAGGCGACCACGGCAATACCATAGAAAAATGAAGTAATCCTGCGATGTCACCTCTTTTCCCGATATCAGTAAACTTCTATCCGTTGCGAATGCGGCTTACCTTTCATTTAGACTATAAGGTAATTTTATTTAGCGGCTTTAGAGAAGTGTCTAGGATAACCGTTACACTTTCAGTATACTCTGTTCAGTATGATTAAAAATGGTTCACTCGGAACACTGGTAATTTTTTTTTCTCAGTAATGTCAAAATTAATCGAGTCATGGTCACCCCAATGACTATAATCCAACTATTTACAGATGCCTCTAACCTAAACATGACGTATGACGTTATTCGCAATTTGATCGGTTAGCTTTGAAAATTTCGTTTCATGTTTTGTTGCATTTATGCTATAATATTGAATACATGTGTTTTATAGTAAGTAGTATCGTAAGTAAGTTAACGATGGAAGGTTATGTTTGGCTGATTTTTTCACTGCGGCTATTACAGCCGAAATTTATACGGCAATTCACCATAACTGCACGTGAAGTTGAGTACCTATTACTTCAACTTACAATATACTTAATTATAATATTCTTTTCGTTACTGTACTTGTGCTTTTACGTTTCGTTCGGGGAGTGAGATAACCGGAGACTCTCTCTCTCCCCCTACCCCAACTCCTATCCTCGCTATCATCCCTCGCATCACCCAAATATCTTAATCGTCATCACGCATCGCATCTGTAGCTCCTCTGTTGTTGCAGATGTACATGGGCGATGGTAATCACTTACCATCACGTGAGCCGCTTGCTCGTTGCGAATAAAAAAAGGACTCACCAGGCTTTTCTCCCTTAGTCACCTTTTACAAAACCTACGGGAGGAAAGGTTCGTATCCCTTCACGTCCTATCTCTTAGAGAGGGGAAAAATGGGTTGCCGAAGTCCGTTTGCCTTTGCTGAGTCGTACCTAGTGGAAATAATAAAGCGTGAGTGCTTACTTAATCCAGTGAGCAGATTTAACCTGTTCATTCATGGAACACAAAATTTTTTTTTTTTTGACTTTTCTAGATCCTTTTTGAGTTCTAGTTTCAGACTTTTGGTCAACGTTGTAATTTAGTTACGATACAATAAGACTTACATATTACAGCTCATTATACAGTAAAGTTTAATTTCATTAAAATGTACGTCTGCCTAATTACGGCAGATATACTTTAAGCGTCTCATTTTATGTAATCTGTAGACACGAACGTATATGGAACGGAAAGGCTTAATATCGCAATTATGAGCGGGAATAAGGATTCCATATTTGGGAATCAGTTTCATCGTTTTAAATTGATAATTAGATTTACACCAATTTGATTCTGCTATTTTCCTTTTCATACAGATATAAGATCGCTATAGTTTATACATGCTATGTTATAAAAATCATTGATACAGGAAGAACGAAAGTAAATAAAACCAGGACTTAATTCAACAGGTAATATATAAATTTATAAATATACTATATTATAAATATTGGGCAACACGACTGCACTCGGCTAATGCTGCAGTCGAATTGAATGCAGTTCAGGTAGGCTTGAGCGATGTGCTATAACCTGTCGTCTGTCTGTCGTAAAATTTAATATTGCAGCGAATGAACACCTGTAAACAACTTTAATCGCAGAAGGTTATAGAAGCGTTGTCACTGTTACACTTGTCTAAGATGCCTCACAGCTCGTAATTATACTGTCTCTCTATACTTTTCAATCCGGAACACAACAATGGTTTAACTGCTGATATATAGCAGAAATGGGGAAGATGATGGTAACTAGCCAGACAACTCCTAGACTAGAGAATAATAGAGAATAGATCAATCACTTAGTAAAATTAATATTGATTAAAAATTAGTACAGTAAGCACTCACACTCCATTATTTCCACTAGGCACGACTCAGCGTAGGCAAACGGACTTCGGCAGCCCACATTTCCCCTCTCTAAGAGACAGAACGTGAAGGGCGGCGAACCTTGTCGCCGGATTCGTTACTAAAGGTTCTCCTTAGTTTTCTCCTACGACAATGTCGGGAAGTACTGACAGATTGATGTGCGATACCACACAGCAAAATAATTATTTATATTACAATCAGATCATCTATATATACATATATACAATCTTATACATACAACCCAACCAGATGAGAATATATAGAAATTACAATCAGATAATATAATTACGTAGACTTCTTAATTAATACTTCTTTCCTTTTAGTACAACAACATCGAATATATCAAAATTTTGTTGAATTTTTGGTTAATTAGAGCCTTAATGTCATGAATGTTGTGTAAGCTTTTTATTTTTTCATGAAAAAGGCGGCAAACGTGCAAAAGCGGTTCACCTGATGGTAAGTGATTACCGTCGCCCACTTACATCTGCAACATCAGAGGTGCTGCAGGTGCGTCGCCGGCCTTTACAGATATTTGAAGAAGCACAAGATGCCTCTACTTCACGCCGGTGTTGTGGCGTGGTGCGAGGTAGTGGTACCAACCTAGTCGAGCCGGCCGATTCGAGCAGCAGCAAAAGCCGCCGCTTGGCTCTACCACGTGTAATAATGTGAGAAGGGTGTCAGAACACAGAGCTTCAAACATTATGAACAAGTAGACGCCAAATTAAAAGTAATCCAGAAACCTAGAATACGATTGACTAACTTCATAAAAGAAGGTCTATAACGCCGCTGAAAGGAAAGAAAGGAGTAAATACAGTACAGTACAGATTAAACGACAGTTTATTTTTTACTTTTAACATAGATATCTGCAACAAACGTCTAAGGGTGAACGGAACGTTGCCTTTCCGAATCGAGTAAGCGCCCGTGAACAAATGTTGCTAAATCAATCACCCCCGGAATAGTAAACCGCGAGAAATCTTACTTAACCACGACTATCCTTTACACCCACTATCGTGGTAACCCCCAGGGCTACGACTATCTTTTGTTAAACTTTATAATTTATTATTTTAAATCCCCTGCTATAATTTAAGGATACCGATTGTTTTGAGAAACATTTTAGTTATAAAAGTCAAAAATCAAACGTATTCGATTCTATGACTATACTCGACGCGTATTATGTAAACGAAGAAGATACTTTTTAACTTTTTATGAATAAGGCAAACGGACTTCGGCAGCCCACATTTCCCTCTCTAAGAGATAGAACGTGAAGGGCGGCGAACCTTGTCGCCGGATTCGTTACTAAAGGTTCTCCTTAGTTTTCTCCTACGACAATGTCGGGAAGTACTGACAGATTGATGTGCGATACCACACAGCAAAATAATTATTTATATTACAATCAGATCATCTATATATACATATATACAATCTTATACATACAACCCAACCAGATGAGAATATATAGAAATTACAATCAGATCATCTATATATACATATATACAATCTTATACATACAACCCAACCAGATGAGAATATATAGAAATTACAATCAGATAATATAATTACGTAGACTTCTTAATTAATACTTCTTTCCTTTTAGTACAACAACATCGAATATATCAAAATTTTGTTGAATTTTTGGTTAATTAGAGCCTTAATGTCATGAATGTTGTGTAAGCTTTTATTTTTCATGAAAAAGGCGGCAAACGTGCAAAAGCGGTTCACCTGATGGTAAGTGACTACCGTCGCTGATGTACTTGTGCAACACCAGAGGAGCTGCAGGTGCGTCGCCGGCCTTTACAGATATTTGAAGAAGCACAAGATGCCTCTACTTCACGCCGGTATTCTGCGGGCCCGTGGTACCGAACCGGTCGGACCGGCCCATTCGAGCACCAGCAAAAGCCGCCGCTTGGCTCTACCACGTGTAATAATGTGAGAAGGGTGTCAGAACACAGAGCTTCAAACATTATGAACAAGTAGACGCCAAATTAAAAGTAATCCAGAAACCTAGAATACGATTGACTAACTTCATAAAAGAAGGTCTATAACGCCGCTGAAAGGAAAGAAAGGAGTAAATACAGTACAGTACAGATTAAACGACAGTTTATTTTTTACTTTTAACATAGATATCTGCAACAAACGTCTAAGGGTGAACGGAACGTTGCCTTTCCGAATCGAGAAAGCGCCCGTGAACAAATGTTGCTAAATCAATCACCCCCGGAATAGTAAACCGCGAGAAATCTTACTTAACCACGACTATCCTTTACACCCACTATCGTGGTAACCCCCAGGGCTACGACTATCTTTTGTTAAACTTTATAATTTATTATTTTAAATCCCCTGCTATAATTTAAGGATACCGATTGTTTTGAGAAACATTTTAGTTATATAAGTCAAAAATCAAACGTATTCGATTCTATGACTATACTCGACGCGTATTATGTAAACGAAGAAGATACTTTTTTAACTTTTTATGAATAAGGGGCAAACGAGCTAGCGGTTCACCTGATGGCAAGTGACTACCTTCGCCCACGGACGGATGGGGGAAAGGAATGTGTGCCTCCGGTTACCTCACTCACCGCACGAAACCAGAAGCACAAGATGGCGATATTGCTCAACGTTAAGACCATCCCGGTTCTTTAGCTTGGAGTACTAACAGTTTATGTCCCGCCTAGGACAGCAGCAATGTATAATTTCTCAATTGTATTATGACAACATAAAAACAATTATTATCCTATTATTATAACGGTCCTTGTGATGAGAAATTTAAACCATAATTAAGTGGATGCTTGAATCAACATCTTTTACGTTAAAATACTTCATGTTGAGTAAAACATTTGCGCCTGCAATTAAACCAATATTAGAATTCAATTATGAAACCATTAGCGAAACACACGACGCTGTGCACTCGCTTAAAGAAACTAAACTTAGATGAAAAAATAATTATTTCTTGTATTTACGCGAATGTGGTCACGGGAGGTCTGAGGTGTTAGACGTCCTGATGTCATAGTTAACTCGGGCTACCTTCAGCTTTTAATCTCCCACCACCACCGCTGCTGTAAAGCAATCGAAACTTCGGGAATATAAAAACATAATTCAACGCGATAAAATCCGTAAATAATAATTTCATTAGAAATGTGATGAAAAAATGTTATTTAAAAATTATGATTAATTTTTTTTATGTTATTCTTTTAATTTTGTAAATTAATAAGATGATGATGATGATATATAGAAGGCGATAGAAGAAAAGTGGCACAGACAGTGAGAAGTAAAAAGCGGACAGTCAGACAAATACAGTGTTTAAATAATGAAGTCGATGGATGCAGGTGGCTCAGGACCGAGCTTTATGGCAATCTTTGGGGGAGGCATATGTTCAGCAGTTGACTTGTGGTGAGCTGTAATGATGATGATGATGATGTTTATTTTCAATTAATCTACTTACTATATGCTAAATATCGAGCAGTGGTAACCTAGTGGTCAGGGCGCTCTCTTTAGTGTCATAGAGTACGAGTGTACTGGGTTCGATCCCCGGTGACGACACCTGTGAATTGTTAGTAGCAATTTTAAGTGCTGTATTTACCACGTTCTCGGCAGCGAAGGAAAACATCGTGAAACCTGCATGTCTGAGAAATAATAAAAATATTATTTCAAGGATATGCGAAGCCCGCCAACCTGCACTGGAGCAGCGTGGCAGGCCTTTCCCTACTCATAAACCTTCTCGGATATTTGTGAAGGAGGCATTCGCCCAGCAGTGGGCACTTACAGGCTGCTACTTTACCACATGCTAGTCCACTTTACTCCATATGTGCACATTTTCGTAACTTATAGCATTAATCTCCTCCTGCAAAGGTTAACCTGGAAGAGATCGCTCTTTAGTCCTAAGGCTGCCTATTTGTACATTTATACAATATTAAGATAACATCTAAAACGTACCTGCGATCTTTGTATGATCAAGAAATATAAAAAAATTAACTAAGAAACTGTGAAAAGAAACCTTTGTATGAAGGTGTCCTATTACATAACAAACTTCCTAAAGATATTAAAGAATAGCAATCGGTTTTTACTTTAAAAAAATCATAAATAACAAATACATATACACCTGAGTAATTAAAAACTATATAAAAATATTACGAACAGTTTTAAAGTTAATAAAGGCACAAATAAAAAAAAGTAAAGGCGTGTCGCGGAACTCTCGGTTGAAACGAAGTTCCTTTCGTAGTATTGATAAACGTATTATATTATTGATTAAAAAATACAAAAAAATGAATTACATTACACGAATTCACATATTGTTGCAATTTAACTCTGACACATAGCAAGCGTCATTTTTATTATCTTCTAAGCCACTGTCACAATGCATTATTGATATATATCAACCAATGACAAGAGTTGTTGCGAATTGCTTGAACCAATGAGCGCGCACCTGTCACTGGGCACAGCCAATAGCATACGCGCTATGGATAACCGTCAACAGTATAGAAAGGGTCGTGACGAAAAAATCTTGCTGTTTTATTCACCTAGCCCCCCATCTGTACTGTGCGATAAGAAGTTCCAAAAATAAGTTCCAATTTTTTTTATTGAAAAGACGGGAAACGAGCAAGCGGTTCACCTGATGGTAAGTGATTACCGTCGCCCACATACATCTGCAACACCATAGATGCTGCAGGTGCGTTGCCGGTCGTTAAGGATGTTTGGGAGATGGGAGGGAAGAGGAGGGGAATAGGGAGGGGATGTAGGCCTCCGGTTACCTCACTCACCGAACGAAACGCAGAAGCACAAGATGCCTCTGCTTCTCGCCGGTATTCTGCGAGGCCGTGGTACCAATCCGGTCGAGCCGGCCCATTCGAGCAGCAGCTAAAGCCGCCGCTTGGCTCTACCACGCTAAAATATAAGAAGTATTAGGTACGTCATACTAAAAAGTCACATCTAGTCGGGCGGACTAGTGTTATATCTGTGGAGTGCAATGTTCATATACACTCGTGATTGTGATAGTGTGGGTGGTACTCATACTTAGCAACATGTTACAAATTATTATAGTACTACCGCTCTTATGTGTGCTCTCAAGTAATGATCTTGTATTGGTATAAATTATGTTCTCATATTGAGTGAATTCACTTGTAATTCTTTAATGAAAATAAATATCTAAAACCTAATCACGATACACGTACAATAATGAGTAAAACAAGAATAAGGGATAAGATTTGTTAAGAAATCTAAAACTAGGAAATTCGATTGTCATCAGGGATTGTGTAAATTTTTATTTGAATCGAGACGACCACTTGCGCGATAAATGAAATCGAATTTGCGGATGTCTCGAGACGAACCGGACGCCACTTAATATGCAAAAGAAGATTCGATTACAAAGTACGAACCGATTGGACGATACTCGGAATCGGAATTTTAATGAGGTATATAAAATCGTTATGCTAAATCGAGCGTTTATTATTTCTTCTTCAGACTTCGCGGACAGATTACTCTGAACGTCGTTACAGATTTTTCCTTAACGAAATTAGATCAAAAAAATGTACCGGAGGCTGCTTATCTTATTTTAATTTATAAAACTAGCATTTGCCAGCGGCTTCGCCTGCGTGTTTGAATTCTTAATTGAGATAAAAAAAATATCTTATATCCGATTTCAAGTTATAATGTAATGTAAAGTATTTGGTAAAGTCTGTAAATGCCCACTGCTGGGCAAAAATTTTTTTTGTGAAAGTCTGAAGCCGGAAAGGGTACGCCACGCCGCTCCAGTGCGGGTTTGCGGATTGGACACGTCCTCGAAATCCTTTTTTTATTATTATTATTTCTCAGACATGCCAGGTTTTTCTTCGCCGCCCCAAGCTCTTAGTAAATTTATTACTTATCAATATGTAATTACATACATATGTATATGCAAAGAATTTCCTATATTACTTAAGACAGATATATATACATATATCCTTTATTCTTATTAATTGCCGCTTACCGGGTACAAAAAGTAGCGTTTCAAAATGACCTAATATCGTGCCGGCGAAACCGTGGCAAGACAATTCTTAAATACCATTAATATTCGAAATAGATTGGAGATGAATCAGATCAAAATGTACTAAAATACTTGTCTACAAATTATAGTGATGTATCTGTACCAAAACGGCGAACTGCGCAGCGACGTGCAGGAAGGAATCTGTGTCGAGCAACGGTGAAACGTTCAATTTATAGTCCGAGTCTACCAAACTGCAACTGGAGCTTGGGTTTGAGCAATATATAAACGTCGAACGAAATTTACAAGATAAGGAATGTTAAGTTTAATCTCAACATTCGTATCGTCCACTTTTTTATCATCATCGGCACGTAAACAGTCCACTGCTGGACAGGTCAGTCCCAGTGAAAGGATTTTCCTTTGATCGCAGTAACAGACACCACGCTGCAGCACCACGTTAACAGCCTATCCACAACTTCCCATGAAACGACATTAAAATGATTGATTATTTTTTATTCTTCGACGCAAAAAGATAAATTCGTTTGTCAAATTGTTGTGTTCTAATTATAATTATTATTTTACAATCTACTAACGCTTTCGTGATAAGGTTCCTTTAACGCATAAAGCGTTCTCGTTTGATTAGTAAGTTGTTTGTTTAATTTTAAAGCACTACACGAACGAAATCACGGCACTGTAATAACGATTCCCACGACAACCGAGCGGTTAAGGGATCTGCCACCAAATCTGAAGACCCGAGCTTAGTTATCCATCAGCCCATTCGCAAAATCGTTTACAGACAAAATCTTGTTTTCATGTTCATGTGTTGTATATATATATTGTAGCTGACACTTTCACACACACGTACAATATGTGTGAAAGTGTGTTATAGTGGTCCATAAATTATCGACAGAAGACCTGAAATACTTGATTACAATTAGTGCAGATTTTGACGCTCATAAGAGCTTTGAAGAAGCCTAAATTAAATTAAAAAAACGTATTGAGTTTGACTTTGAATTTCTTTTGAACAATATGTCTAAATACTTTTTGGTCAATCTTATACAGGCATTATAGGAGTTATTCTTTGACGCGTCATGCGGTTTCTCTTAGAAGATAGGACATATGATTTGAAAGGATAAATTCAATTTCATAATATTTGCTCATTACTATTATAATAACACTAATATTATTTGAATAATTCTATCCAGAATTCGAGAGAAAGCAAAGATAAGTTCTTGAAATAACTGCACACTAATTAAAACTAGAGTGCAATATTTAAAGCGCCGCAACACCTGAGTCTGTAAATATATTAGTACCTACTCGCATTTAGCAAAACAAAATGCTGAAATAAAATATTACCGTTGCCTTCTCTACACACACTTCCAGATGTACCTAATTACTTTTAAATGAAACTTGCTAAGAATATTATGATTTAAAATAAAAAAGAATAATTATACACTAAATATAACAATTATATTTACAATACCTAGAATCCAACAATTGAAATTATCGTAAAGCCTCACCACTCGAGGCATGGTTCCACAAGAACGCTGGTTCCATTCCTGGGTTAAACTTAACGCTTGTGCTCTCTCAGAGAGCTAAGACAGAGAGATAAGAAGCCCTCTTGTCAACGGTGACTATAGCCAGACGCGAATACAATATTTTTTTCTTTTTTGCTTTTTGTGTGTGTGACGTTCATAGGAGCTTTAAATAAGCTTTAATTACATAATTTTGTAATGACGTCACGGGCAGACGGGCTTAGAAGTCCTCAATGCCACCAGCAGATCTGTTTGAGAAAGACACAATGGCGTCTGAAGTATCTTTTGTCGGAAATCCGTAAGGCCCAAGATGTTTTTTTTTTGTTAAAATGACGTTTTCCAGATGATAAGTGATTACCGATGCCCACGTACATCTGCAACACCTGAGGAGCTGAAAGTGCGTTGCCGGCCTTTAAGAATATTTGGGGAGGGAAGTGTAGACGGAGAGGTGGAGAGGCGACCTCCGGTTGCTTCACTTACCGAAAAAAACGCAGAAGCGCAAGATGCCGGTATACCGCGAAGTCGTGGTACTACCCCGGTCCAGCCGGCCCGTTCAAGTCACAGCGAAAGCAACCGCTGGCCTCCACCACGGACAAAACTAAACAGAAGGCGGCGGTAAAAGCAAAGAACAATTGACCACAGGATGCTTCTGACGAAGGCTTCAACGAGTTTCGACTTAATGTGGCGCTTGGAAATTAAAAAAAAAAAGCAAAGAACAATTGACCACAGGATGCTTCTGACGAAGGCTTCAACGAGTTTCGACTTAATGTGGCGCTTGGAAATTAAAAAAAGAATAAATTTCGTTTAATTTTTAATTTAAAAAGAAAAATACAAGAATTGGTTATGGATACCATAAACTTTGCAATAATTTATGTTTAAACATACCATCGTTTTTTTCTGACAGACAAGAATGCGGCGTAAGAACCTTGGTTACCTTGGTTGAACTAAAATATTGTAATTAATCAAATGTACTAGGTACATAAAGATATCCATAAAAATTCTGACAAAGTCCCGCATGTCGCTTAGGCTAATGACTCCTTAATGGAACTCCTTTTTTCAAAGTCTAATTGGCGATGCAATTAAGCGTGGTTCATTTCGTATGTAGAACAGATAATATAAGTGAAAAAAAGTGTTCAGTGTGCAAAGTGTACATTATCTGTGTACACATTTGGCGGTTTTAATACGAACAAGTAATAAAAATATAACAAAGATTTAAAAAAAAAAAAGAATAAATTTCGTTTAATTTTTAATTTAAAAAGAAAAATACAAGAATTGGTTATGGATACCATAAACTTTGCAATAATTTATGTTTAAACATACCATCGTTTTTTTCTGACAGACAAGAATGCGGCGTAAGAACCTTGGTTACCTTGGTTGAACTAAAATATTGTAATTAATCAAATGTACTAGGTACATAAAGATATCCATAAAAATTCTGACAAAGTCCCGCATGTCGCTTAGGCTAATGACTCCTTAATGGAACTCCTTTTTTCAAAGTCTAATTGGCGATGCAATTAAGCGCGGTTCATTTCGTATGTAGAACAGATAATATAAGTGAAAAAAAGTGTTCAGTGTGCAAAGTGTACATTATCTGTGTACACATTTGGCGGTTTTAATACGAACATTTAATAAAAATATAACAAAGATTTAAAAAAAATACGCGAGTGTCGTGGAACACTCGGTTGGAACGAAGTTTTATCTTCGAAACCAATCATTCACACATGTCACAATGCGTTATTGATGTATATTAACCAATAGCGAAAAAGTGTTTAAGAACAATTCGCAAAGAGGTTACGCAGCATGTGTTTTGTTGAAAACAAACATAAGTATAAGTACACAACTACACACAATACAGTAGGAAACAGCGGACGCGTACGCCGTGTACAAACTATACCTGCGCAGCCAGTGCGAACTTATTGGCTGCCTTGAACCAATAAGCGTGCACCTATGACTGGGCACAGCCAATAGCATACACGCTTATTGAGTGCCTTGAACCAATAAGCGCGCACCTATGACTGAACACAGCCAATAGCATACACGCTTATTGAGTGCCTTGAACCAATAAGCGCGCACCTATGACTGAACACAGCCAATAGCATACACGCTTATTGAGTGCCTTGAACCAATAAGCGTGCACCTATGACTGGGCACAGCCAATAGCATACACGCTTATTGAGTGCCTTGAACCAATAAGCGCGCACCTATGACTGAACACAGCCAATAGCATACGGGCTATGGATAACCGTCTACTCTATAGAAAGAGTCGTGACAGAAAACTCTTACACTTTTTTTCGCCTAGCCCCCATCCGTACCGTGCGATAAGGAACTTTGTTCCCAAAAACATAACAAAACAGACAGAATAAAATAATTACAAACATAACCTAAAAATAATCTAAATTCAATAAAATATTATACAGTTACATTATATATATTTGCGTTCGAAACTACCTCAAATCTAAAAGAATACTCGAGTTACCCGAACTGCATGCCTTAAAAAAAAGCTTTTGTTATGCTATTTGTGCAGCTATTAAAAGGCAATGCTTGGTGTTTTTCAACGGTAGAATCTGGTTGTAACAATCCGAGTAACAGAACTAAGGTAACAGACATAGACGTAAGTATCAGCAAACTAAGGTAGCAGAAGACCAACCACATAGCCAGCGGAACTGGTAAGCATTACGAAAAGATTTTTTTTTTTATGAGAAAGGCGGCAAACGTGCAAGCGGTTCACCTGATGGTAAGTGATTACCGTCGCCCACATACATCCGCAACACCATAAGTGCTGCAGGTGCGTTGCCGGCCTATAAGGATATTTGGGAGATGGGAGTGTGAAGAGGAAGGGGATGGAACGCAGAAGCAGAAGATTCCTCTACTTCACGCCGGTATTCTGCGAGGCCGTGGTACCAATCCGGTCGAGCCGGCCTATTCGAGCAGCAGCTAAAGCCGCCGCTTGGCTCGACCACGCTTGACTTGTCGATTGAACAACATTATTGAATGATCAACCTTTTGGACTTCAAATGAAACTGTAGTAGTTTAGTAGTATGGTATAGTAAGGGGATGGGGATGGGGAAGGGGAGTGGGCCTCCGGTTACCACACTCACCGAACGAAACGCAGGAAAGATTATCGCTTGGTAACCTCGTACAAGTTGGAGGGGCAACCTGCACGTTGTTGCCGGTAGTTCACATATGAACGAGTGTTTATGTACCAACGCACGTACGGATGCATACCCACGCACGCACATGTCTAATGAGGTGGGCAGAGATGTCAATACTACAATATTTGTTAGTTAACATCGCATATATCAAACACAATGACAGCCCATACTCGATCCTACTATTTATGACTTTATCGAGGGGTGGAAAACTTAACTGCCTTTTTTTTACTATTGAGCCTTTAAATACAAATATAGACACAAACACACCTACATACATTATATAGCTTAATCGTATGGGGGAACACAGAGACCTGGCTCCTGAAACAGTGTTTTTACTAGTTCAGGGGCCAATGGATTCAATGAACATAAATTGTCACAGGTTCTATGTCCAATAAATTTATTACTTTCTTTCTATCTTTATAAGACCCCGGCAATGAAAAAAGTTCGCCTCATCTCGGATTCCACAAATATCTCTAAAACGTGAAATTCGAAAACAACTAAAATAGTCTTTGAGTCGATTTATTATTTATACTGCAGGTGATCGACGAGAAACCTAGTACAACTTTTGTAAATGTCACACGTGCCCGGTTCAATTCCGTCCGCATTTATAATTTAGTCCGTATAAGTTTCACACAAAACCCCATTACAACGGATAAAACATTTCACGGCCCGGTTCACCGTGTAATGCCAGTCCCAACTTATTGAATAGGAAAATAAGGATCCAATAAAAATCCTGTCAGACCCAAGTCGGGCCGACAGGTGCGCGGTGCGTAATCTGCCTCCGAGCCGACTTCCATCTAGAGACGTGACACGGGCTCGCGTCACCCGCGGATTGGAAAATTATCTGTGATTTATTTCACACCTGACTGGCTGGGATTTATTCATGAGGTCGCGGTCTAAAAAAAAAGGAAACATGAAATATTTATTACTGGCATAACATGATACGTTCTCAGAACTCGTTGTACATAAAGGCCGATGGGCACCTTGAAGGTGGGCGTCGGTGATCTCTTACCGTCAGTTGAGCCGCTTGCCCGTTTGCCCCTTTCCAAAAAAAAAAAAAAGAATATAACAAAACCTCTTCTTGTATCCGATATAACCAGTCACCGGAGACGGTGACGGTTATGTCCGGATCCGGTAGGTGCGGGGCACCTTTCCTCCGCGTTAATCTAAAAAAAAAAAAATTTACAGTATATCCTTATCGACGATAATCTAAGCCGGGGGTATCTCACCTCCTTATGAGGGGTTCTTAGGGTTGCTGGAGGGGGGCCCCCGGGTTCTCCTTCAAAAATCTTCTTTTACTCACGGGCCTCCTGCCGAGATCCGAGTCCAACATAACCCATTTGGTGGTCTCCCGGCCGGCAACGGGGTGGGCATGCGCAAAGCATTATCGGTCTACGGGGAAAAAAAAATTATGAACAGTTCAAAATAGTTCTAAACGTTAAAGTGGTTTTCTTGGAATCCACCTAGCAGTTAATTAGTTCATCTCAGATCAAACAACATCTGGGTGACTGGAGAGTGTTCTTCAGCACATTTCCATTAAAAAAAATTGCAACATAAAGGAAAATAAGTAACAGCCGGGAGCAAAACCCGAATACATCACAGGCACTATTATGAAATAAGTTGATATATTTCACGTAATCGAAGAGCTGTGAAACTTTGGGGACAGTATCCGGACCCGCGCTTATTATGTAAATACGGATTTCATATTATGATTTTCCCTAAAGTCAAAAAGTCAAGGAGTGAAATAAAATTGTATTGACCTGTTGCATTGTGCAAAGCGGCTAAGTAATTAGCTAGCTCCGGGGTATTAATTAGTTGAATTCGAAACAATACCTACCTACGTGTCAGTGGCGTAGTGGCTAAACGTCTAGCTGTTGTGCTGTCGATAACGGGTTCGATTCCCTTCTGGGTGTTTGTCCATGTGCAATTAATGTAAACTGCCTCCGCGACACTGGTGAAATTCCTACAGTTGGAGGCAACGTTCATATTAAAAATAAAAAATATATGTCGATCTTATAGTAACTAATATCAATGATCGACAATATTCGGATTATCTATTTTAGATTTTTATTATATATTTATATATACATACTTGTGTAATTTATATTATAAATATTTATTGAATTATATAGTGTGTTTATATGTATATATTAGCATATTATTTTTTGGAGTAAACCTGTAGTTTTTAATTCATTGTTTTGCAGCTGCCAACTTCCTTTCACCATGGGTTGACTGGTAGAGAATGCCGCATGGCATTGAGTGCGCCCATTGTAACCTTAAGCTTAAGGTCAACAATAAAATTATAAATAAATATTATGTGACACTGAAATGAAAAGTATTGTTATCATGTTCATTACAATTGATGAATGAATCGCATGTACACTGTTTGACATTCACCATCCGTGTAGATAAAATATAAAGGGTTAAAGTATGAAATTTTACTTTCATAATGAACTTTTTTTTCTAACAATAAATATGGTTATTTAATCGAAGTATTTAACCTCGGTCTGTGTACATTTCGGCCATCTCGAGGGATGAGCATTTATACATTTGCGATAGAACTCTGCCGAAGGCGTTTTGTACCGCTACATGGGAACAACATTATTTCCTTCCAGGAAATCGATTGGGTCTTTCTCTGGTGAGTACGGAGGATGTCTTGTAATGTCAAAGCGGTTTGCCGAGCAGTGTGATCATGAAGTAATAATGGCGAAGATAGGTTGTTGAGTCGGGGTTGTTTCATCTGTGTTTCTCCATCATTGTTCGAAGTTCTTCACAATGGACATCTGCTGTTATCGATAGAGAATTACACCATGAAGTTACTATTACTTATCTATGCTCTATGCTCGCAAATAGCTTCGGTTTAGGACATTGCTCCGGTATTTGATCTGGGTTCAGCCATTGCGTTGTTGTTCCAAATAAACTCCGGTGAAAAATGGGTTGAAAGGACTGACATTTCTCGACTTCTGACACCAGTATTGGGTATACGGTCGTATATTTATATATATTTGTTAAGTTTAAATTAATATTATTATTGATTTCGATAATGCCAAGGATGGCTAAAGATTAATTCCAAGCACGGCATCAGCTTCAAAATACTACCACAATGGTGATGACGCTGATGTCCTGACTGACTGACCGGACTCTCTGAATATAATGTCCAGTTTCGTAATTATTCTGGAACAATCGACATTTATTGTCGACGGAAGACAAATGTATTATCTGAACTATTTGGCAATTTACCGAATGTCACAGACGTTTCCTTTTTATACGGTACAACTAAATCTGTTAATTGCTATTTAAAATATGCCACGTGCCTGGCGGTGATGGAGAACAACGCGAGGACATCTGCAACTCTGAGATATAATAAAACAAACCTTTCAAGGATATTTGAAATTCTTTAATCGCACTAGGACATCGTGGTGGACTTCGATAGCCACCGCTGGGCAATATGTACAAACTGCCATTTTACTTTTTTTGAAAGAGGAAAACAGTCGCGAAACAAAAAGATTAATTTTAGTTAAACTTAATTTTAGTTTAAAAATCGTTGCCGCCACTGTAATAACATCTCCTGTGTCGCGGAGGCAGTTGACATACATAACTTGCAAACAGACAAACACCCAGGAATACTTATTTTATAGTTCATACAAATACTTGTCCCGTACGGGAATCGAACACGCGACCGAGCCAACGAATAATTAAACCGTAGTGAAAATTTGAATACCAAATTCAATCCCCATCCAATATTATGTAAATAAGATTTTGATAACATACCCAATTTAATTTTCCGTGTAGCAGCACGATTTAAAAAAAAATATACGCTTCGTAAAAAGAAAATAAATTATTTTCAAGAACGCGAGCTTTAAGACGAAATAATAATTTCGCCCTCTCAATGTTTTTAATATTAAAAACTTTTTATAACGGCGATCGGACAAGAGGCAAGACTCGAATGGGTCGGTTGGGTCAAATGGCTCGACCGGGGTTGTACCCCGACCTCGCAGAAGAGGCATCTTATGCTTCTGCGTTTCGTTCAGAGTGCGAAGTAACCTGATGCTCCCCCCTCTTGTCTTCCATCCTCCTACCTTAACGGTCGGCAACGCACCTGGAGCTCCTGTATCGGTACAGATGTACGTGGGCGACGGTAATCACTCCAATCAGGTGTGCCATTTGCCCGTTTGTCCCCATTTGAGAACGGGGGCGAACGGGCAAATGTCTGTTTTTAACCAACAAAAGTGTCATATAGACAATTAGCGTATCAAATATTGTCTTTAAACGCCGACACGCAATCGGAAGCGCAGTGTTGTTAACTTATCTATTAAAGCCTGAAAACCTAAAATCATGGATTAAGTAGTACTTTGAAATAAATGGCGGGCTTAAACCTACAGCGTGCAGTTTGGGCTTATTGGAAGACATGTTACAAATTTGACACATGTATTAACCCTTAGTAGCCTGATTTACGCGAGTCTTCTTTTTTAAATATTACTGTATTTGCTTGAGGGCCTAGATGAAGGGAAAAATAGCTAAATAAATCACAATATTTATTTTACATATTTATTTTAAAAAAAAAACAGGTATCAATTTTGATACTTCAGGCATTATGGCCATAAAGAAATCTTAAATGACCTATGCATGAAATAATGCGAAACATCGATTGTTTTTATTATCGCATAACGATACTTTGCATTTTTTACAGAACCAGGAGGTAAGTTTCCTACAATTACTAAATTTACATTTATTCCTAGACTCCATAAATATTTTTTCATGACCAATACAATCGGAACGCACGTCAGTTGGGGGTAGTACTTGTGCACCTGTCCGGGGTTTTTTAGAGGGTACTGTATTGTCTTGTTGACTGTTGGTACTGGGTCTGCCCCTTTTATTTTTTGAGTGACTTTGATATCTACATAAAGTATCGGCAAGCTCAGTTCTAAAATCTGCTAACTTCATAATATTCTTCTGAAGTTTTCCTTTCCTTGTGTTTACCTTTTTGTACAGTACCCAAGCATTGATGACAGTCATGTCTAACAAGTGGTAGAAGAGCCTCGTTGTCCACTTTCTCGACTTTATGCGGATGCGATATCGACCAATGAAGCTATCCATCAAATCAACGCCGCCCATGTGTGCATTATATTCTTTACAACCCGAGGACATGATATTTGAATATTGGCCTTTAGTTTTTTCGTAGCGGGTTATAGTATCCGCTGGTTCAGCGCCAACATACGTGGATAGTAATAATACCTGTTTGTTGTCTTTCCAACTTGTGGCCGACAATTCTAGGCCTTCGTGAGAGGCCACATTTTCGTGATATGTTCCTCTGGGTACGTTGGTTCATAATCTCCCGTTTATCCGGCAACTTGCGACTTTCCAAGCCTGTTTCTCTGTACTGTTCCAAGACAATAAATACCTTCGTTGGTCAAGTAATGTACCAGAGGAATATTCGTATAAAATTGTCAAAATAATTATATGATTGACATGCCTTGGTACTGGTCGTAGCAATCGAATAACTGTATTCGACACAGCTCCGAGGTCTGGTTCGCTAGGTAAACGGTCCATGTCCTTAGCTCCCGAGTAAATCTCAAAATGTCTTCACCGAAAAAATAAGAAAAAAACTGAAATGGAGTGTCTAAGTTCATAATTTCTTGTGAATACTCAGTATTTCCAGCAAACTGGAAAGCATTTTGGACTAAATCCATATTTTTTACTCTCCACACTAAGTTTCTAGAGTTGAAAGGTGCAGTTTGCAGGTTGTTCTGGCTGCTGGTTGTAGGAGTTGGGTTTCGTTCAACAGTCTCTAAATTATGTTGCATGTCGGTATCTACGTTTGCTGCAGGCGGATCTGCATCCAAGTTTGGGTCAGTGGGAAAATTACCTACATCCTCTTCATCATCTAGCTCCATCAGACGATCTCTTTGGCTCGAATAATAGTCTATGTCATCTTCATTGTCGGTGGAATCGTCTTCCGAAATTTCACCATTTTCTAACCGCTTCAATATGTTCTCAATCTCTTCTGGCCGCATTTTGGATAAATTTCTATAATAAATAAAAACAAAAGTAATCCCCACACCAAGCTATGCAGAAAAAATATGAAACGAAAGTTCAAAAAGTTTTGTAGCTAAAGAGTTAGTAGGTAGGTTTTATGTAGGGCGGAATGCCTGAAGTATCAATATTGATACCAAAAAAAAAGCACTAATTTCTTCAAGTAAAACATGCATTTGCTAAAAATAATTATATCATAGCGAAAATAATGTATTCACTTACCTCAAAAGTATTTATATTCTTCAGAAAAGAAAATATATCAAATTTATATTCAACAAAACTTTTAGTAAAATGTGTTTACTTGTTCACTTTGCCGCGCAAGTAATATGTCACAGATAAAATAAAACAATAATGACATTTGTTTTTTTTTTTTTTTTTTTTTTTTTTTTTTTTTTTTTTTTTTTTTTTTTTTTTTTTATAGAAGAAGGGGACAAACGAGCGTGCGGCTCACCTGATGGTAAGTGATCACCGACGCCCACGAACATCCACAACACCAGAGGAGCTACAGATGAGCTGCCGGCCTTTAAAAGTGAGCCTTTTAAGAGTGCGAGCTTGGCAGTCGGATTGTCTAATGTAGTAAGAGACGCTGGGGTCCGCTAGTCTGAATTTAGTTTAGTGCATTTTTGAGACGGCCGAACCGCCGTCTTTAGCAAGACAAGAGATTTTTTGACATTTCCCTAAGTCGACTTTTACAGCTCCATGGGAAGAGAGAAGGTGGCTGAATCTAACATGAGGCCACCACACACGATCCAAAAAAAAAATGTACGAAACTCACAAGGTATTTTTTTAAAACACCGCGTTCAATTTGCGCCTTTTTATTTTGACAGTTTTTTTTTTTTTTTTTTTTTTTTTTTTTTTATAGAAGAAGGGGGCAAACGAGCGTGCGGCTCACCTGATGGTAAGTGATCACCGACGCCCACGAACATCCACAACACCAGAGGAGCTACAGATGCGCTGCCGGCCTTTAAAAGTGAGCCTTTTAAGAGTGCGAGCTTGGCAGTCGGATTGTCTAATGTAGTAAGAGACGCTGGGGTCCGCTAGTCTGAATTTAGTTTAGTGCATTTTTGAGACGGCCGAACCGCCGTCTTTAGCAAGACAAGAGATTTTTTGACATTTCCCTAAGTCGACTTTTACAGCTCCATGGGAAGAGAGAAGGTGGCTGAATCTAATATGAGGCCACCACACACGATCCAAAAAAAAATGTACGAAACTCACAAGGTATTTTTTTAAAACACCGCGTTCAATTTGCGCCTTTTTATTTTGACAGTTTTTTTTTAGACGGTATGTAAATAAGTCTTGCTTCTTTAACTACTTACGTTAATACGGTGTCAATCCCGATATTCATTATGTTATACAAACATTTTCGACGCGTTATTTTTAACTTTAATTAAGATTTATTAAACAAGCGGGATTATATTATGGAACGTTATTTGTATTTATTAGCTCTGTTGGCTCTGCGAGCTATGACGCTTGCCAAAGCAAACCACAGTTATATTTTTTTTTCTGTTCCATCAGTGTTACGCCAAATAAACGCTCTTGACACTTTTTAAAAATAGCAATGTTATTAAACAGTTTGTGCACCTAATCAATTTCAACTAACCATTAACAATTATTACAAAATTATGACACGTGAATAAGTTCCATTATTTAGGCAAACGTTAAGTTCGTCGTGATTTACCCAAATAAATAAATAGAACTCTCTGTAACTAAATCATTAGTCTGTAATATAAAGAAGTGTGTAACTTTGCATTAATAATTTATTTAAATTATAAATGGACATTAACATTCTGCAGTTACATATGTTATAATGTGAATTGTCTCGAAAGAAAAAGGTATAATATATACGAATAATTTACAGAAAATTATATCAGGATTTATGGAAGATACAAGACGATTGAATACAACAAGATGAAGAGACGACCTGCACAGTGTTGCAGGAAGTCGTTGAATACTGGTGGAACAAGAACGGTCTTTTAGGTCGTAAAAAGTACAGAATTTGTGGCAATATTTGGGGATGGTCTATGTTCAGTACTGGACTTGTGACGGGAATTAAGAAATACTTAGTAAAATGAAGCGAATTCTTATCCGGCGTTAACTAAGGCCGCTATAGTATGATACATTACGTGATAGAGCCAAGCGACGTTTTTTGCTGAAGCTCGAATGGGTCGGAATGACCGACGGGATTGTACCACGGCTCCGCAGAATACCGGTGTGAAGTAGTGGCATCTAATGCTTCTGCGTTTCGCTCTGTGAGTGTGGTAACCGAAGGCCAACTCCTCTCTTCCCTAACTCCCTCCCCATCATTCCTCCCATCCACAAAAAAATATTCGTGGCTTGATCCTTGCATAACAAAGGTAGCAATAATCTCTTACTTAACTTGTCTGCCGACAAATTTAATCAATTTTATTAACCACAACCACAACCAAGTTGTTGTCGACAGCAAGACAACGAATGTTACTAACTTACATTGAGATCTAAGTCCGGGTGAAAAAAACCCCGCGAAAAATGTCAGCGGCTGAACCGTGAATACGTAACAGACAAAGATACTTTTGAATTTATAATATTTAAATGAAGGTAAATTTTATCATGAAGGTTAATCGTACAGACCGATCACGGACGGACGGTCGGACGGACGGACAAGCAGCGTCTATACTTCGGCCAACGATTCGCCTGCCAAGTGTGAAGATTACGGATACTTCATCGCTTCAGCAAGAAACTGTTTATAGATAGAAAGAAGTAATACTACAAAGTCGTATTCTCCACATTTACTGCGAACAAGATCAAATTTTCAATGTAACTTTAATTTAGTATTTCGAAACTCCACGTAATATCCACGTTGGACGAAGCCGTCGTTGGGTTTATCTGTTGCTGACATATTCTGTTAATTAATTAGTAATTACAGAACACTTCGTGCTACAACATACCCTTTCATTCCGAGACCTCAACGTTAATTACACTAGAAAGAAAGAAAAACAATTTATTCACGGCACAAGTACAGCACAATGCTTATTATAGTAAGAGAAAAAGAAAGAAGTAAATTAGCAAATCAACAAGTACAAAAAGAGTAAATATTCACCAACTTAAAATAAAATAAATACTACAACTGTACAACGACTTCGTGCACAAGGATCCTAGGAGGTCGCTGTAGCAATGAAACTAACCAAGAACACAAATGATCGGTAATCTATTGCTAGACATTTATTCATATAATCTTTTTTTTTTTTAGTTTAACGTGGGGGAAAGGTGCCGGAAAGCTACCCGTCTCCGGTGACTGGTTATGTCGGGATCAGCATTGAAGATGCCGGACCGACTAAAACCCCCACAGTTGATCTGCTGTTGGCCTAGTGGCCTTTACAGCTTCATCGATAGAGACTCTCTCTCTGGTCTGGTGAAATCTGTGTCTGTCTACTCGCCACCTGAACCCGAACACATGGGGACTAGGCGTGTATGGCGATACAAGTCAGCTGATTGGGATGAGATGCGGTATTTCTTTGCATCCTACCCATAGCAGCACTTATGCTTCTCTTCAGACGACCCGGCGTGCTGCGCGGATGCTGTTTCTGGAGTGATATATCAGGCTATGGAATATTTTGTTGAAAGCAGACATGTTTGCCTCTCTATTTGCGAAGAATTCACAACTAGATGCAGCTGATAACTGCCCACCTTTGTTACCTCGTTGTGACTCTGCAATGCCTGAGGTACACATTCGGCAAAAATACTCAGTACAAAAGTACTCAAAATACTCAGAACTCTAGATGTGAATAAGGCTAGTGGGCCTGACGGCATTCCTGCCATTGTCTTGCGGTCATGTGCGCCTGAGTTGTCTCCTGTTCTGACTCGCCTCTATCGCTTGTCCCTGAGGACTGGTCAAGTTCCGAAGTCCTGGAAGATTGCCAATGTCCAACCTGTACCTAAGAAAGGAAGTCGTGCCGACCCTGCCAACTACCGACCTATCGCAATCACCTCCATACTCTGTTAGGTTATGGAGCGCGTTTTAAACAACCGCCTCCTTGCATACCTGGAGGACAACGACCTCCTCAGTCACCGTCAATTCGGGTTTCGTCGAGGCCGATCTACTGGGGATCTTCTTGTGAATGCTATTCACCACTGGAGCGAAGCCATTGAGAGACACGGTGAAGCTCTTGCCGTGTCTCTTGATATCTCTAAGGCTTTCGACAGGGTCTGGCACGCAAGTCTCATTGGCAAGCTTCCGGCATATGGTATTGCTCCCGAGCTTTGCATCTGGATCGAGGATTTCCTGAGGAACAGATCGATTCGGGTTGTCGTTAATGGCGCCTCGTCCGATCTCCATGATATTAATGCCGGTGTGCCTCAGGGGTCTGTGCTCTCCGCGACTCTTTTTTTGCTGCACATCAACGATCTGCTGGTAACACCCGATATCTTTGGGTATGCAGATGACAGCACAGTCTCGGGGAGATACTTGTCCGATGCGAAGTCTGGGGCAAAAGTCCAGTCTTTCAGAGAATCGATGATTGAGGGGGTGAACTCGACTTTGGAGGCTGTTTCCCAATGGGGTGATGCCAATTTGGTCGAGTTTAACCCCTCTAAAACACAGGCTTGTCTATTTTCGGCGAAACGGAGTCCATTCCAACTTACTCCGACTTTCCGGAATGTCTCCGTTCCGGTAAATGACCGTCTTGCGCTCTTAGGTCTAGATCTCTCTTCTAACCTAAATTTCGGTCGTTACATCGAGTCCATAGCAAACACTGCTGCCAAAAAACTTAGTATCCTCTGGGGGGTGAGACGGTACTTCACATCGGAGCAGCTCTTAAATCTATACAAAGCTCAAGTCCGCTCTTGCATGGAATACTGTTCCCACCTCTGGGATGGTTCGGCTAAACATCAGCTTGATGCTTTGGACTCGTTGGAGCGCCGAGCGAAGAGGATCATAGGCAGTGACTCACTAGTAGAGGCAAAACTTCAAAGCCTCGAACACCGTAGACGAGTGGCCTGCCTCTCGGTTTTTATCGAATTCATTTCGGAGAGTGTGCGGAGGTTTTGCATAACCTAATACCCTCTTCCCTTTCCATCACCGAACGACTAGACGCGGCGAGAAGTTCCACCCTTATGTTGTAGACATTCCTCCATTACGCACGAGGCGGTTTGCCTCTTCTTTCTTTGTGCGGACGGCTAAGGAGTGGAACTCTCTGCCGAGGTCGGTTTTTCCGGAGGCCTGTAACCTGGATATCTTCAAGGCCAAAGTGAACAGACATCTAGGCAAGCGTGTACCATCCTAGGCCTCATCTTCGCTTTCCATCGGGCAAGATTGAGGTCAAACGCAGGCCTATTTTTTCATAAAAAAAAAAAAAAAAACTCGCGAGCAGGAGGCCCGCTAGTTAGACCCGCAAGATAACATATAATCTTAGTTGATCTTATGCATTATAAACAAGTGAAACCATATCGCGATATAAATAGGTACAGGGACATCTGTTATTACAACATAATTTAATTACAAACTAATCTACCTTTTAACGTTATACAATAACAATGATAAACTCTGCAGAGAGAAGAAAATAACATCAACTATAAAATTTGTATGCTGCGTTTGCCACGATTTATCTGTGCTGCAACGTTGCCGTGAAAACACTTCGTTGTCAGAGTAATTTGGTTCAGCTACAATATTAAAACGATTAAAAAAAAAAAGGAAATTTAAATGCATATTAGCTTTTGCCGGCGACCCTCAAAGTTCTTAACTTCTTAACAGGCTGTTAATAGTTTACTTCAGTTCACACACACATTGGATTATCTTGGATGGCGGGATAACCATATCGAAAAATAGCAGACCATCATTGGGCAGGCCGATGACGGGTAGCAGTGTCTAAGATGCGAGGTGTCTTATACTTCAATCGCCAATCTACTTGCCGGGCGTGATGATTATTGCAAATCGTCTTTATGGGAGACGCATATGTCCTGCAATGGACTATTTATAGGCTGTTAAGGTAATCTTAAGGCAATGAGTTTCTGTACTCGCACATATTTCGTGACATGTTGAAACAACAGAATATTTTTAAAAATATACAAAACTATGTGAACTATTTATAACATCTTTCATACACATAATATGTTATAAGTATTTTATGAACACGTCAATGTTTATGCTCACACATCCATAAACACATGCCCTAAAGTAATCAAATACTTCACACACACAAACGCACAGGCATCTCCACGCGTGTAACAACTCGTAATTTTCTTTGATAGATGTAAGATATTATTTATAATTAGCTACCCCGAAAGACTTCTAGTCTCGTCCAAATTACAATAATTTTTTTGTGAGATAATTGTGAAGAGATTTGAAGATCGATAAATACAAATGGAATTTTATCTAAAATTAGGCTGAAATGCGTTTCTCCAAACCCCTTAGATTTTTTTGGCAATTGAAAACATGCAATTAAGTAATTTTCATCCCAGGAGTATAACGAACAAGCCAACACAACAACAAACCACACATACTGGTTTTATAATACGGTCTTGCGGTTTTGAAGTATACTCGAATTCCTGAACGCTGCCCAGCCGATTTGTATTCGTCGATTGACCTCTGGATCGAAGTTGGACTTACCTAGTAATTTGTCCTAGGTAAACGTCTCTATATACGACTTATAACTCGCCGACAACTTAGAGTGTAGTGTTCCCAACATTAACCGCTATTGATGATGAACGTTAGACATAATCTTCATCTTCTCCATGTTCATCTTAAAACCAAACTGTTGGAAGACACTACTGATGTCATTGAGCATAGTGCTAAGCTCGTCCAGCGATTCCGTCATAAGGTCTGTGTTGACAGGACATCGAAAGTGAGTGATGTATTCGCCATTGATTTTAATACCGTTATCCTATTTGGATAGGATCAGCAGCTTGAAAAAAATCTTCCAATGCAGCGCTTCGGGAATATTACAACCACCCTGTCTTATACCTTTCAGCTATTGGATGTGATCTAATTCTGTAATCGGATAGATATCATATATAATAGTTTTTAAGCTGTTTGAGAACCTGCCTTTTACAGCTCCAGCGGAAATAACTCCGTCGCTTTCGGTCTAAACTTGGTCATTTGGATCTATCCGATAGACAGATCTCTGACAAAACTTTCGAGCATTGGCTTCGGTCTATCGCTTCTTCAATATGGGTAATATATGTATTCTATGCTCTAAATCATATAATATATGTTCTATATTATCTAAATCGTATAGAAGAAAGCTGTTTTTATTCTATATTCTATGCTATTTTCTTTTCTATCTTAAATAGTAGAGGTATCTGATGAAAGTAAACGTTAATAAAACAAAGGTTATGGTGTTTGAAAGAGAGTATGACGGAAGAATGTATCAAGATTAGGGAAGATAGTTTAGAGCAAGTGAATGAGTTTGTTTACTTGGGAACAATGTTGACGAGAGATGGAAGGTACGAATGTGACATTGAAAAGAGAGCAATGGCAGGTAATATGATGAATGGGGCATTGCATACATTTATGAAAAACCAGACGATATCTCACAAAGCTCGTTTGGCTGTACATAGAGGGGTATTGGTACCAACACTAACATATGGAAGCGAAAGCTGGGTGCATGCAAACAGAATAAATGCAGTAGAAATGAGAGCGTTAAGAAGTATGATTGATGTGAAGATAACGGTCAGGGTTCGAAATAATGTGATCAGAGAGCATTGCGGCGTTTAAGACGATGTAGTGACACGAATTGATAAAGGGATGCTGAGCTGGTTTGGACATGTGGAGAGGATGAATGAAAGTAGGTTGACGAAACAAATATATGAGGCGAGTGTAAATGGTAGAGTCGGGAGAGGTAGACCTAGGCGAACATTTCACGATAAAATCGAAGACGTTCTGAAAAAAGGCCAGGTCAAGAGTACTCTAAACCAACGAGCATGCATGCGAAAATTGATGATAGTGGGAGAAGCGAAAGACGTATGTCAGGACCGTAGCAAGTGAAAGAAGATTGTCTCTGCCTACCCTGTTGGGAACAAGGCATGAATATATACATACATCTGATATTGATGACTGAGTTCTCAAACATAAGTTCATACTCTATGGTTATCTATATAAATGGTTATGCTTCTGACACTGACAGTGACTTGACAGTGACATACGACATACATCAATTTGTGTCGTTTGTTATGTCAGATCTAAAAAATTGGAACATATTATTCTTTTAATTGGAACTAGATTATTTATTAAAAACAGTAACAATTAACACAAAAGTGCAAATATGTATAAATTTTTATGTTTTAATGGTAATCTGTGGTCTTCGATGGAAACCCAGCCAATTTAATTACATCATTTCATTGAATTTGTACGAATTTTAGTTTAATGTTTTGGTGTTAGTACGAAATACTTTACATTTTAGTAATATGGAACACATACGGCAATTTGATTGGTAAGTCGATTTTATTTATTATATATATAGGTGTGATAGTAAGAGAGAAATTAATGTTTTACCCACCGACATTGTTTGTGATCACAGGGAGCTGCTTATTGCTTTATCCCCTAAAATGCCATAACAATGGAATACCTATCTGTTGTTGATGATAAGTCTGTCATCATCAAATTTTGAAAAGTTATAAAATGTGCTACAGGATTTTTTAAATTTTGTTTTAAATATGAAATCTAATGATTAAAATTAATTAATTATTGAAACTAATGATTTAAATTAATTTTTTCATTCGATCTTGTTATTGAGGATTCAATTTTGCTGCCAGTTAATAAAGTAACAGCCTTTAAGTGCCTTCTGCTGGGCAAAGGCTTCCTTTTCAAATATGATAGAAGGTTTTAGAGCTGAAAAGGGCCCGCCATGCTGCTCCAGTTCAGGTTGGCGGTCTTCACTTATCCTCAAAATATTATTTCTCCCACATGCAGGTTTCCTTGCATTATTTTCCTTCATCACCAAGCATTTGGTAAATGCAGCACATAAAATTGCTGTTAACATTTTTAGTGGTGCAAACCACAGGGGATCAAACCCACAATCACTCATGCTCTATGAAATGAAAGTGAGCTCCCTGACCACTAGGACAGTTACAAGAATTTTATTATGTTGTACGAGTATAAGGGGCTTGTCAGTACCAACTTTCCAGCTATATTTTATTGCTGGAGTTGCAATTTGAATTATTTATGGTAAAAGCTAAATATACCAAATAGATTTCAAATTCTTTATATTTTGAAACATGGGTACAGCACTAAGGTATATCATAAGGTACATCAATATCAATATACAAACAAGTCCAGTAATTAAGCACAGATACTAAAAACTGTTTTTGTTACTTTAACTCAGATAGTTTTGGGTTAATAGTTAGCTAGGCAAAATGAAATGCAGGTCAAAGACCTTATCGACTGCCTTGGTATTTAGAGCCCAAGTTCAAGTCGCTGATATGCTAACTAAGAAATCCTATGATGTTACCCCTCTTGTAAAAGGTAATAAACTTTGTACACCCTCTGCACTGCTTGGCTAGCAGAAAGTGCAACAGCTGGCTCCTACGTCTTGAATGACGTTTGAGTCTAATTTACTTTAATGGGCTATACAAAATGTTTTCCAGTATTTCCAATTTTTAGTACTAGACAAACCAAGTTGTTCATTAAATGTTTGTAATGTCGCATCCATCCTGTGTATTACAAGTTTAAATGTTGTAACTCAGGTGTTATTCAGAACCTGAATACTATTTCGTAAAAGAGGAAGACTTGAACAACTGTGTGACAGAGAGAATTCTGCGTAATCAATTCAGAGACCCAATGGTGTCTAGTGACTCGGAAGAAGAAAAGCCCACTTTTGATTGGGATAAAATATTCACGAAAGACGAAACAGTAAGTACTATTTTATTTATTCATTCTTTATTGATCTTGAGTTTAAGGTTACAATTGGCGGACTTAACGCCAAGTGTGGCATTCTCTACCAGTCAACCCTTGTCGTGGTGAAAGGTAGTTGGCAGGTGCAACACACTTATTTGCAACACATTTTATTTGTGTTCAAGTACTTTTTTTAACCCATTCTGTGCTGTATGATGGAATATTTATTATTTCTTCTTATTATTAGGGTTACATATGGAGCCCTATTACTAAACTATGCCTTCTGTTGTCTGAGCATTGAGTGGTTGTACAGAAACAGTATGCAAGTCTGACTTGCACATGGCCAAATTTTTAACAATCTGTAAACAGTTCACTGCTGGACATGAAAGTATATAGTTGTTAGAGTTTTTTTACCTTTTTGTTACTGAAACAGATTTCCATTACTAGATGGCAGGTTTTTTTCTTATCGCTAATTATTCTTTCAGGGTGAAAAACTACACCGTATGTTTGTACCAGGTGCACGGGGACCACAGTTTCCGAAGCTGTCTGCTCTCACATCTCACCAACATTACCAATGCTTGAAGGTGCTATGTGCTCAAAATCCTCACATTTTAGAAAACGAGTTTATATGTAGGCCCACAAAACAAGATTATAGAGTATTTGAAGTAAGTATTAACATATGTGTAGGTAGTCTGGGTATGTCTTGGCATTTGCGTTTAGTGTTTAGGTTACCTGACTGCTGAGACATAGGTCCTTGGTTCAAATACCAGGCAATGTAAACTTTTGTGCAAAACACTAACTATTAATATTAGGGTCCAGTTGTGTGTGACTGCTTCTGACCCTTACTCCGATCTTATCACCGCAGCGTTACCTCGGATACGGAGAAGGCACAGACTAGTACAGAGACAGGTGTCAAGTGCCAAGTCCAAGTGGTGTGCGCAAGTCTGTTGTCTAAGGGGTAGGCAGAGATTACCTCTCTCTAGGAAATATAATGACAGGTATCGACCCCTCACCAGGATGACTCCCAGAGACTGTTATTAGATTTTCAAGGCTTTTCCCTTTTGTTTTATATTTAAATTGAAACAACATTAGAATTTTTGTAGTACCAGCACTGACAGGTATTTTCATTGATATAAATATGAAAATATTGTAATGTAAAATAAATATGCCAGTGTTAATGAATTCTGTTGATTATGATGCATTTTCAATAGTGTTTGAAGTTTTCAACTGCATCGTTCTTATGCTTTAACATGTTTTAGGAAGTTCAGGCCATTTATGCCAAAGAGCAAAAGGAATACGTAGAATGGGCAAAGACCCTCTGGACGAATGATCACTGTATAAGAGCGCTCAGACCCAAGCCACCAGTGGAAACGGCATACGAGGCTGAGTTTGAAGTGAGAGCCAAAAAACTGGAGTCATTCCCCAAAAAATATGAAATGGTCGCTCAGATACCACTGGAAGAACAAAATACCAAATTTGAAATGGTCCATGACAAGGACTTGATAAATGTATGTTTTACACTCTCTCTCAGACGTTAACATTCACACACACATAAACACTTTTATACAACTTTGGCTCTAGTCTCATACCCAGTCTCGAACACCTTTCTTAAGTAAACAGTCCACTGCTGGCTAGATATCAGCATGATGTAGTGACAACTTGCAAAGTGTTGGGAGAAGCAGGTTCTGGACCATGCTTTGTGGCAATCTTTGGGTGAGACTTTGTTTTGACTTTGTTTTGACTTTGTCTTTGACTTTAGCATTTCCCCTTTTACGGCACCTTCAAGATGAAACGGAGAAGCAGATGTTTTCACAAGAGAAACACTAATTTAATCATTTTTACTTTAATGAATGAATGAATGAAAAGAATGAATAATTTCTTTATTGTTTTATTCAATTTCACAGGTAGATATAAGTGTACTACCTCAGATAGAATACCCGAATTTGAGAAAACGATTTTCCTTAATGACCCCCCGCGCGGTGCCGGAGCCCTGCACTAAGCACCCCTGCCGGTTTTTGTTGCCAAGTGAGTAAATCTTTGACCGACGAAGTGTCTACTAATTTATTATGAACTAGCAAAAGCCGGCGACTTCGCCACATTTGAGTATTAAGCGGTTAGAACTGGAGACCATTTCAAGTTTATCGTTTTTATGTTTGTCTCTGTGTACGAAACGGTCCGCGAAAAAAATTCTGCAGTATTAATGCTGTAAACTTGATTGTACATATGCAATTGTTAATTTTAACTCATGCCGGGAGTGAGCAGTAAAGAAAACTCTTTAAAACCGGTTCAGTATATCTATACATTTAATAAAACTGTAACGAATCAGACAATGCACACAAAACTTAAAGGGTTGTAACAGAGACCCGATCTTCATTCCTTTCAAACCTAGATGCGACAAGCAAATTCATCTCAGTCTAAAGATGGGATCATCTATCCAGAGGCCACAATATTTTTTTAGGCAAGGACATCTCTTACACCAGGGTTCCACCGATTAAAACCCCACTGTGTTGAATATTCACCACACACCGGGCTGCTTTCGGGACTGAACGGATATCAACGATATTTGGCAGAGATGTAGAATATGCCATGGATTAGCATAAACGATGTGAGCACGCGGGCGGAAATCGCAGCGTACATATATTTTTGATATTTTCCAGACGAGTCCTCAGTTACAATTCTGCCACTGACTGAAGTTCATAGGGAGCTGGCGCAGTATGCCCTGGACAATGGCGCTCAGTTCATAGCCAGCGAGAAGGTGCTCAAGTGTCTGATGGAAGTCGACAGGCATTGGACTGTGTGTCTGTCCGTCTGTGAAGCGTTTACCGTGGGTGAGTTCGTGTACCGATGATTTGATTTTACAACTACTGAACCCAAAATGTACGTCACGATTCACAACGAGATATACTCTGTTTACGCCAATACAAATGTATATTTAAGCACTCACTTCGGCACTCATAAGTGAAGCTAGGTATCCATGATTACTCCTCGATTTGAGTACCATGTTGCACTACCCAGCGTAGTCGAACGTGATTCAGCTACCCACTTTTCGCCTCTCCGGGAGATAAAAACCATCTGGCGGCTTGTCATATCGCTCCGTTAGCTCCCGGAGATCGTCATGAGATTTTCAAGCCTTCTTACATGGGCATACAAATAGATAGCTTTTAGATCTTTTCCATGAAATTACTCACTCAGCTTATGGCTAAAGAGCGTGACTCCGACGACCCTCCGATGGCGGAAGAACCAACCGTATACGCCGAAACCAAATCCCAAGAGTAAGTGGTAGAGCCAAGCGGCGGCTTTAGGCGCTGCTCGAATGGGCCGCCTCGACCGGGTAATTACCACGACCTCGCAGAATACCGGCGTGAAGTAGAGGAATCTTGTGCTTCTGCGTTTCACCCCCTCCCCCTCCTTATCCGCCATCCCTTCTCCCAAATACCCTTAAAGGCCGGCAACCTACATGCAACTCCTCTGTACCTGGGCGACGGTAACCACTTACCATCAGGTGAACCGCTTGCTCGTTCTCCGCCGATCCCATAAAAAAAAAAGTAAGCTCGCCCAGCGTGGTGAGTATCGGTGAATTTTTCATGTATACCATGCCAGCTTTTATTTGTGCTTTCAAGGAATTCGTATGGTTCAGCAGTGGACTTATTAGATAGAGAAGAATACGAAGTATCACTAAGCCTATACAAAGTACTTGAAAACTGAATCGATTTCAGATGGTGAGAAACGTAACGTCCTCGTACTGGGCAGCGAGATCTCGGTGATGAGGGAGTGCGCACAGACGAGGACCTACCGGGCCCTCAGGCACTTGCTGGAATACGCCTTGATACCGTGAGTGATCTCCGTATTGCATGGTCATACCGCGTGGACCGCCCGGGAGCTAACATAAGCTCCCTCGATCGTATTCCTACTACTGGGATGGTCCGAGGTCTTATTTTTATATGTTGTATTGGATTGGGGGCGACAAAGCGAAAAGCCCGCCTGATGGTAAGCGGCTAATGCTTCTAAGAACTTCAATCAAAGAAGGTTACAGACGCGTTGTCAAGCCTCAGACTAAAATGTAATTAAGACGAAAATTACTCATAGCTTTTAATTATAATAGCTCTCCGTACCCTTCAAACCGGAACACGGCAGAGGTTGCGCTGCTTATTGGCGGCAGGAATAAGTAAAAGGCTACCCACCCCTGACGGCTCCAAGCCCACCGCCTATTAAAGTATTTCCTGTATTAATTAGGAATCCTAGGTGGGCTTGATAGCATGCGTTGTTGACATGTTGCTGATATGAAATCTTGCCAGCAGTGGATTGTTTACTTAAGAAAGGTGTTCGAGACTGGGTAGGAGACTAGATCCAAAGTTGTATAGAAGTGTGTGTGTGTGAGAAAGAGTGTGAAACATACATTAATCAAGCCCTTGTCACGGACTATTTCAAATTTGTTATTTCGTTCTTCCAGCGGTATCTGAGCGACCATTTCATATTTTTTGGGGAACGACTCCATTTTTTTGGCTCTCACTTCAAACTCAGCCTCGTATGCCGTTTCCACTGGTGGCTTGGGTCTGAGCGCTCTTATACAGTGATCGTTCGTCCAGAGGGTCTTTGCCCATTCTATGTATTCCTTTTGCTCTTTGGCATAAATGGCCTGAACTTCCTAAAACATGTTAAAGCATAAGAACGATGCAGTTGAAAACTTCAAACACTATTGAAAATGCATCATAATCAACAGAATTCATTAACACTGGCATATTTATTTTACATTATAATATTTTCATATTCATATCAATGAAAATACCTGTCAGTGCTGGTACTACAAAAATTCTAATGATGTTTCAATGTAAATATAAAAGAAAAGGGAAAAGCCTTGAAAATCTAATAACAGTCTCCGGGAGACATCCTGGTGAGGGGTCGATACCCGTCACTTGAACGTTGAACATTTAAGTACTATTTTTAGTATTTATTACATAAGGAGAGGAATGAAACTTGTATTGCCGCAGATAAAGTTATGGGAACTCTTTAACCAATTAAATGAAAGCATCGAATTGTCTGTAAAACTAATTTCATTTCATTTCATTACCTTACAAACTAATTTCATTTCATTTCATTACCTTACAAACACAATTGTTCTAGTACTAGTGAATGTTAGTACTGAAGTAGAAAATCTGTAAAAACTTCTATCCGATGACAAATGTAATTAAATAGGCATCTTATTAAAAAAAAAAATAGATTAATATTTCTTAACGTGTCTTGCAGCGACAGCGAGAAATCAAAACTGCTATACAGAAATAAAGGTAGACAGGACAGGGCAAGTGGTACAAGTGGTACAAGCGAGGCGGGGGGCGTGGCGGAGGGCGTGGCGGCCGAGTCCAGCGACGACGAGGGCGGCCTGCTCATCGTGGCCGGTTAGTGTGTTTATACAGCGTGGCGTGTCCGAGTATAGTGTATTATTGCATTGGGTTGGAGGATATGCAACCCCCACCCCTACCTTTTCCCTCTCATGTGTGGACTAAAATTTAACTCATAAAAATTCATATCATTTTCACATCATTCATACATATCATTATACAGATAAATATAGTTGACAAATGGGAAAAATATTTAATCAAATTGTATATTTCTTTTGAATCCTTTAATATTTCATATACTAGTATGTATATATTCACCCCTTGTTCCCAACGGGGTAGGCAGAGAGAATCTTCTTCCACTTGCTACGGTCCTGACATACGCCTGTCGCTACTTCCACTTTCATCAATCTTCGCATGCACGCTCGTTGGTTTAGAGTACTCTTGACCTGGCCTTCTTCCAGAACGTCTCCGATTTATTCGTTAAATATTCACCTAGGTCTTTCTCTCCCGACTCCACCATTTACACTCGCCTTATATATTTGTTTCGTCAACCTACTTTCATTCATCCTCTCCACTAGAATACTCCCATAAACATAGATTACCCCTGTGAAAGTGTATAAATTCGGTTATTTAGTGTCTGGAATAATCTTTCTTTCACAGCCTGATTAGGATAAATTTGATCTACCGTATTCGAGACGCTTACACACGATAGAAATTTTAGTTAAAAATCACAAACTGGTGACTTTAAACATTTCCATGAAAATTAAGTTCCTCTTAAATATATATTATGAATCGCAATATATTTTACATTTATATTCGGATGGTCAGTCAGCGATCTGTCTGGCGCCATTACATTTTAAAACCATTCGACTAATCCACTCATATTAGCCGCATAGCCTAGTGGTCAGGGCGCTCACATTAGTGTCATAGAGCACGAGTGACCTGGGTTCGAGCCCCGGGGACGGCACCACTAAAATTGCTATTAACAATTTTAAGTGCTGTATTTACCACGTGCTCAACGGTGAAGGAAAACATCGGGAGGAAACCTGCATGTCTGAGAAATAATTAAAATATTATTTCGAGGATATGTGAAGTCCGCCAAACCGCACTGGAGCAGCATGGCGGGCCCTTCCCGGCTCCTAAACCCTCTCTGATACTAGTATTTGAGAAGGAGGCCTTTGTCCAGCAGTGGGCACTTACAGGCCGTTACTTTACTTTTACTTTTACTCATATTAAACCAACCCACGAGAAAAAACCTGTTGACAGATAGATAATCTTTGGTCCCTCTGGAGATCGAATCAAATCTACTTGTCAAATGTCATTAGATTTAAATCTACCATCGTTTTATAATGAGGTTCCTCTGATGGAGAAGAAACATAAATAAATTCGTAGGTATCCATAGTTTTTAGTATTTTTTTTTTGATACAAAGAAACTTGTTTTATATATTTACTGTCATCAACCTATACCTTAATATCACAATAACCCTTTTTATGAAGTCCAATCTTGCATTTTTACATATTACGTATAATTTTAGATGATTTACAAACAAACGGGGAGTCAGGCCTGCAGCAGATGGAGTGTGACGCAACGGAGACGGCAAATGGAAAACCTTCCAAAAATTCACCAACGAAAAGTCAGACACAGATAACGGCTCGGCGAGATGTGGACACAAGAAGAAATATAAGAGCAAGGAGAAAAATAAAAATGACTTCTACAAATGTACTTGTGAAGGTATGTTAAGGTTTTTAAAAAAAAACATTGTAATCCCTTTTACAAGCTTAATACTGGTCATCCCCTCAGTAACTCAGTTTGCGGCTGCGCGCTGGAGCCGGAGGATTCGTTTTCATTTCAGGAGATAGTTTGCTCTCGCGCGCCATTCGATACGATACGCAGCTAAGTGGCGCACTAAGGCTACCTACCTACTCCGGGACTGTTCCTCGGTCCAGCTGATTCTTACGTTTCACTGGGCGCTGGCTGCATGCACCATTTGGTGAGCAGTGGGGATGCCAAATCTCAAATAATGTGATGAAAATAATTTGAACCGTAGGCTGTGTAAGGCGGAATGTATAATTTTTTGTCCTCATTCCAACCTCACCTGCACGTGGCGCACCCTGCTAGCTAACAAACGGAAGTTTCGGGCACCAAATAGTGGCGGAAATTCTATCCGAATTTGTCGAACCCACAGACTAGTGATGGGCAGCAGACCCGTTTGCCCCGGGTGGTGAGGACGGGTATGTCTTCCATGTATGGAAGTCAGATTTTTTTGGCGCTTTAAAGACAGCCAACAGGGTGATAGAGAAGAATATTTTTTTTATGAGATGGGGCAAAGGAGCAAGCGGCTCTCTTGGTAGTAAGTGATTATCGTAGCCCACCTACATCTGCAACGCCAGGAGGAGCTGCAGGTGCGTTGCCGGCCTTGAAGAATATTTGGGGAATGAGGAGGGGGATGGGTAGAGGGAGAAGGCCTCCGGTTACCACTGTCACTGAACAAAACGAAGCAGCACAAGATGCCTCTACTTCACGCCGGTATTCTGCGAGGCGGTGGATCTACCGCGGGGGTCGAACCGGCCCATTCGACCAGCAGCTCAAGCCGCCGCTTGGCTCCGCCACGATTAAAAGGATTAATTGAATGTTATGTTTATTCAAGACACAATGTTCGAGAGGCCGCCGCCGCGCTCGTTCAAGAAGTGGCGCGTGAGGAACTTGACGACTCAAGAGAACTGTGATATGATCGTGCACTGCCCGCACAAAGTCAAGGTACGTGCACACTGCGCGCGCACCGCTGCACGCGCCACGCCCGTTGCGAGGGATCGCAGTAATCGCCACGCTTGGCGATAACAGTAAATACAATTCAGATAAACCAGCTGACGGACGCTGTTGTAATTTTTTTGTAAAATGTCTTCAATTATTTTATAAAAAATCTCAAGTTACGTAATAAGTCATTGCTGTGTAGCAGCGTGAGAGCCTGTCACCCCCGTTTCACCTGTGGGTGTCGTTAGTGAGTATTCCGTGACTGATACAGTAGGTACTTATCTTATCAATATTTACTAAGAAATTTCCTGTGGAATTGAGGTTAAATTTAATGTCGTAACATCGCAGCCAGCCTGTATATGTTTTTTTTTAAATTGTGTATATTTGTGCCAACGGTTAACTTAGGCTAATGAAGCCCTAGTCAAAGACTTCATAGCCGGTCCGCGTCGTCCGGTCCTCTCTGGAAGTCGCCGGTGCGCCGTCAAAGAAATCATGCGACGTCATCGCTCTCGCCGTGGTCAGGAAAGAACCATTGCGAATGGTACTTGCTTGGGCGTTAAAAAGTTATTTCTATTTCTTTTATAAAAATTCATTTCTGATCACTCCACTATCGTCTTAAAAAAAATAGATAAAGTAAAGTATCAGTAAGTGCCCACTGCTGGGCAAAGGCCTCCTCAAATAACCGAGAGAGTTTTGGAGCCGGGAACAGCCCGCCGCGCCGCTCCGGTGCGGGTTGGCGGGCTAACAAAGTTTTCATTAAATGTGTATAAGGTCGCATCCAACCTGTATATGTTTATAATGTATTTTGTACAACTTTAGTGATGTGCTATTGCAAATGAAATGATAATATTAATATTTCAGAATAAAGACGGTGAAGTGATACTGGAGCCGATACCAGAGTACCAAATCGAACTGGGCGCAAGTGAAGTGTCCAAAGAGAAGATCAAAAGCTTGGCGCTGTCGCTGTATTTAAGAAAGAACGCGACGCTCATGAATGGTATGTTGAGTGAAGAAAGTAAAGAAAAAGCATCCTGTGAATACCCTCGGGTAAAGGCCTTCTTTCAAAATATGAAACCAACCAGCGCAACTTGGCCGACATCATACGTCTTCAGAATATTTTTTTTATTATTTCTCCGGACATGCAAGTTTCCTCACGAGGTTTTCCTTCACCGCCGAGCACGTGGGAAATTCAGCACTTACAATTACAATTTTAGTAGCGCCGGCATTTTGTATGGTATGGCTATATACATACATGCGTAAGCAATCAAGCGAGTCACAAATCGGGACAGGCTGAGGCTCGACCGGGTCGGTACCACGGCCTCGCAGAATACCGGCGTGAAGTAGAGGCATCTTGTGCTTCTGCGTTTCGTTCGGTGAGTGAGCTAACCGAAGGCCCACTCCCCCACCCCATCCCTCTCCTCATCCTCCCTCCCATCTCCCAAATACCTGTAAAGGCCGGCAACGCACCTGCGGGACCTCTGATGGTGCAGATGTACGTAGGATACGGTAACCACTTACCAACAGTGAACCGCTTGCTCGTTTGCCGCCTTTCCCATAAAAAAAAATTCTCCGCTAAACTCAGGCCTCTGCGAGAAAACGTCGGTAAAGAGCCAGGATGCATTTCTTTGTAGGTTTGCCCATACTCACCACTTACCATCAGTAGCCCGTGGGAATTGTATTCGGCGGATTCGGATAGATATTCCGCCTAACATTCGACCGGTGGCAGGTGGCATTCCCCTGCTCTCTGCAATGTATGACGCTATTCAAACTCGAAAACTTTCCCTCGCAGTGAGAATAGACGCGCCGTCGGGCGACGTTGTACGATGCGACAGTGTCGGCTTGGACGAGCTGACACTTGACGGGTGCCAGGGCGAGGTGTTGGCAGCTGTGAGCAACGCGGTGGGCACCGCGCTCAACCAGCTGCAGGGGCTGCTGCCCGGCCACTACTTGCTGCAGCATGAGGTGCGCTGGACTGAGGCCCAAGCAGGGCCCCAACTCGGTCTCGAAACAGTCAAATAATACAGATCTAGACGAGGATTGTATAACGTTGCAGGTCGCTTCCGCTCCAGGCTCTTGCTCTCGTGGATCAAATACAAATGTATGATAGATGGAGTACCGCCAAGTTACACCAATTACCAGTATCAACTAGATTGTAAAAAGTTAGGGTGTAAGGGAAATATACCAGCTTAATATCCTGCTGAATAGCGAACGAGGTTCCAGAATTCTTTTTTTTTTCAATAAAGCGCAAAAGAGAGTTTAACTATCTATAGGTCATCGTCTACTACATTCGCAATCCACACATTTTAAGGCTACTGCTGAACAAAATCCTCTTAAAAAAAATCGTTGGAAAGCCATCTTACAACATGTTAGAGCCAAGCAGCGGCTTTAAATGCTGCTCGAATGGGCCGTCACAACGGACCACGGCTGCACCACGACCTCGCAGAATGCCGGCGTGAAATAGAGGCATTTGTTCCGGAGGCCCACTCCTCCGCTTCTTTAACACATTATATTTTTTTAAAGGCATAAGAAGTCACGACTTTATTCCGTTTGCTCTTTTTTTTTAATTGATAATATTCTTTTAGAGCTACCCATTTTATTTACATTAAACAGAAGAACCATAACACTATATAACTGTATACCAGCGCTAACCTTTCGAATGATTGGGTCGGGATTGAATGAGGGAAAGAACAATCATTGCAATCTGCAATACTTTGTTAGGATGTTGCTGTTTAATATGGCTGATTCTTCTCCGTCAGAGGAAACTCGTTGCGAAACGACCACTGTTTGCAATAAAAATAATAATGACATTTGACAAACGAAGCTGTTCCTTATGTCGAAGTCATTCGTTCATTCGGTCAAAATGAACGAATCATTCACAATTGACAGAGGCCTTACTCATGACATGAAACTATAACAATAAACCTCTGTAGCCTAATAATGGTTTAGGTTGAGTACTGCGAAGCATGACGTTGCAGGTTCGATCCCGCCGTACGATTAGTGTCGTGGACCAGTGTGATTTGAATAATTTCGATCTGTTCCAGCCAAGCCACGGCACGAACGCGCTGCTGTACAGCCCCCGGCTCGGCACCGGCGACGATCTCATAACCCTCAACTTCGACTGCTCCCAGTTAGCGGAGGCCGACGAGGCGAAGTGTCTGAAGACGCCGCCCACATTAACCCCCATTTTACTGCCCGCTCACAAGTAAGCTGACACCTTTCTAGCAGCCGTGTGCAGCTGTCGTGCTCCTGGCAGGCTCATCTATTATATATACTGTAGTGTTTACTTATTTTAGGTCCACTTAGTTAACTATAACATTGGACGGATGTCGGCTCACAGCGCATGCACTACGTCTTCACTCCGCACCGGCTCGATCACGAATAACCCCCGCTCTTACTAACGCACTATTTATAAGCTCTTCGGTTCCTACCGCGGACCGCGCGGTGCATTGCCTGAGACGACAGAATACATACATATTATAAATACATTCCTTTATTAGTTTATACTTAATAGGTATAGTTTCACATGCACTACATATACATTACATTATATATATTATACAGTCTACAGGCTGTGAGGCATTCCATCTCATCACAAACTTGTGTGTGTGTGTGTGTGTGTGTAATAATTCACGTTCCCATTTCTTAGGTTCCGTAAAATCCTCCCCTGCGCTTTCACAACGAACGAGGCGCACCTGGCCAAGGAACCCAGGAGACCAGCCACGAGGCAGAGGACCCCACCGCAGGCCCTGACGGTTTGTGCCCAACAAAAATTAACGATGTTTTATTATCTGTACAGCCCGAGAGAGACCATTGCTCTGCGGCGGTCTGCAGTTCGATTGTTAAATGGAAGTCTTATAATATAAAAATGGTCAGGTTCTAACATGAACTGAGGTGTGTTATAACATTCAAATTTGCCTTGTTCGAACACGCGGTGAGTTAAATATTATATACTGCAGAACAATAGCCTCACTTGGGATCACTCCATTTAATATACCATCTATTATCATTTCATGTCCACTTCACACGTCTTATTATTGTCCTTTATGTATTCTTATTTTAAATTCCATTTAAAAAAACCTTTTCGTCATGACACACCAAAGCCTTATAAAACCCCCACCGTTCCTTATCTCTTCAAAAACCTTAGTATGGTCTTTGAAAGGTCATCGACAGGTTTGCTAAGTTACAACCCATCAATCAACCAGGAAGGTTCAGGTTCCCAGGCTTTTCAATCCGAGACAACTTAAGCCGAGCCATATGCCAATCATCCCAATATTCGATTCTTAGCAGCTTTTTCCAAATTCGGTTGATGGCTTTGGTGTAGTTATGTTCTTATTGCAACACAAATTGAACTAAAATTAACAAATATTTGAGATTTCTTTAATATATCTAGAATTGATGTGATACGTTCGTAATAATTAGTTTCTCAATATCTGCTGGTTTTCATTCTCTTTCAAATACCGTGCAAATGATAAACACGTGTTAAGAATGTAAAAATACTGTGTATATCTATCTGTATATATGCACAGTATTTTTATAAGTGTATATTTGTAGCTATACAGGGTTATTTTGCAAAAGGTATACAAATTTGCAGGAGAGGCACATATTAGGTAATATAGACGAAAAGTGAATTTTTTTTTTAAATAAATATTTAAATTCAGAATACTGAAAAGAGTCATTCCCAAAAACCTATAACCGACAATATTTCAACGCACGCACACACACATACGTAAGGCGCTCGTGCATGCGCAAGCGCACCCGCCGCCGGTCTGGACCGCGGGCGCGCGCGTGCCGGCGCCAGAGACCGGGTTCGGACACGCACCTACAACGCGGGAGACCGCCGGGCGGCTCCCGTGTCAGAAGCGGCCGCGTCGCTGTGACTGATCACGCTGATCACGTGACGCGATAGTGATACACACAAACAGACAGAAACAATGTAGCCCAGTAATAAGTATACATCGTATTGCACTAACATATTGTGATCCTACTTATATAATGAATGCGAAAGTTTGGATGTTTGTTTGTTACATAATACATTTCGCGTATTTGCGTTATTATTATGGCGGTATTAAAATGGGTGTCTTCAGCAATAAATCATAGGCTGAAAAGTTCAAGCTGAACCCCAACAAGCCTCTTATAGATCCGAGAAGAACCTTATAGAACCCCAAAATATAAATAACTTTGAATTATTAAATAAAATACTAATAAATTCTATTAGTTTCATCGAAACTAACATAGGTATGTATCGTTGAAATATATATAATATTTCAATTGTGTTTCTTATGACCCTCATAAGCCTATTTACAGATAGCAGTTGTCGACGCCTTGGTCATAAACATTAACTAGCAACTTCGTCTCGCGCGCGCACACACACACACACACACACACCGCACTCGCGTACGATGTAGACGTCGACCATAAACTATTTCGATATATTTCGACTAATATTTCGTAGTGCAGGGTAATTTCAAATCCACTGCACCGATTTTTGACACATTATTGACATAGGCTCAATTTTTTTAATTATTTTCTTTCCCATATATATTTTTTTTTTTAAATTATTAACCCGGGCAACACCAGGTTCAACAGCTAGCTTTTAAGTAGAAGAAAAAACCTTGTTTTTGCGTATTTTTTACAGTTTTTCGTACGGCAAAAACGGTTATATAATTTGAAATTCATTATGGAATTTGGATACTGTCTGAAAAATAACCCTGTATGTACAAAGTGAATGTGACTGCACGACATTAAATGAAAACGCTGTTAGTATTAGAGCTAAATAGCCTAATAATCGAAATGAAACACAAGCACCATTCGTAAGGAATAGCTTACTGACCTCGACAAGAGCGGCGACGTCGCAGGATTTCTTTTTCGGCTCATTATTCATCATTTCAGCCTATCACAAGTCCACTGTGAACATAGGCCTCCCCCAAGGATTGCTATGAAGCTCGCTCCTAAGCCACCTGCATCCATCGATTTCCCGCAACATTGCGCAGGTCGTCACTCCATCTCGTGGGGGGCTCGTCCCACACTGCGTCGACTCATATTTCTATCTTATTACACGTCAATATCATTTAACAGTGTAAATATATTACTTTATTATAGAGTAACTAAAAAATATGTATGTTTATAGCTCATTTAACGTCGTGCCGTCGCATTCATTCTGGATATTGAACTAATCCTTACTTCGCAAACACACTGTATATTGTAGTTATGGACATAGTCAAGATGGCTTTTGTGGAATTAACTTTCTCTTCTTTTTTTTTATATGTACTGTAAACAATGTGTTGATTATAAATGAAAATACATCTAAGGCTTTTGAGCACTCTGATAAAATTCCATATGCCAACATCAACCTATGTCCGTGACTGTATTCTACTGCTGTAGCGAGTTTCTACGTTTGTTATAGCTTTGCGATTAATAAACCAAATAACTTTTTTTTTAAATAAAACGTAAGGATATTATTACCGGCATCGAAACAAAATTTGTTTGTATTCTCTAAAATAAACAATTGTTGTATTTGTTGGTTTTTCTAATGTTTTTTTTGTTTTATCACAAACCACAGCATCGTATAGTGAAACGTATATATTATACTGTGATATAAAATGAACACACAACGTTCCTTTTTTCCTGTTATGACAATTTTTTCGGAAAAAATTTACCGGAGACCCACTCGACAGGACACCGCTCCCCAAATATGCTTTAACGGCAACCCACCTGCAGCTCCTCTGTCTTCCAATCATCTTCACCTCAGTCACTTACCACCGGGTGAGTCATGCTCGTTTGCCCCTTATGCCATAAAAAAAATTAATAGCTTTCTGAGGTCAAACTGTTGAGCGTCAAAGGGACGCAACCAAGCAACCTGTAGTCTGCTTACATAGCAACCTGTAGTGGGCTTGCCTTTCTATCGGTAATAATATCCTTATAGTTATATACCATTTGAACGTTACAATCATAGTCGGAATTGCTATTGTATGTTATTATGTTTGTTGCGAGAAGTACGCATGTACGTTTGTTCCGTAGGTTGCTTGCGGACCGTGCAACGGGCGAAGCTACTTATGTCTTTGTTCTGTTTGTCTGATCGAAATTCACATAATGGAGAGACGACTGTTTGCAGTGCCATCATTGTTTCCACTAACTTTGTGTTGATAAATTGAAGTTAAAATGTAGACTAAAGGAAGAAACAGATACAGATTATATAATTTGATTGTATCAACGAGTGAACAGAGTTCTCTGGTTGCTGTTTAAGTTAGTACATCATGAATTACGCAAGGCACAAGTTTTAAAACATCCATTTCATTCGCAAAGTAAGTGGAATCTATATGAGTGCAACGCAGCCGAACTTTCGGCTTTAAATATTATTTAATCTGTGGCCACACACAACACGATACCGAATTTGTATGATCTGTGTACAAATGTTTCATGCGTGTATGTTTTATCTGGTTGTTGTTAGTTGGAAGCGGATGCGGGAAGCGACCGGAACGTAAAGGTACCGCCGCTTGGGATTCCGCGTTCTGTCGCAAATTGTATTAGGTCTATAACACGCGAGTCCTGGACGTTGCGTAAAGTATTGACAATGTTAAGACTTCACCTTGATCGTTGACCACCACGCCGCTTGTAGCCGGCCAAATAATTGCTACTTTGACGTTAAAAAAATACTTTACTTTGTCTATGATTTAGTATTTAAATAATATTTGTCTATACTATAGACTAATTGGTAGAATTGTTTCTTTTTTTAAATGTAGGCACAACAGTAATCCGTACTGTAAGAAAAGATCGAATATACGACTAGTCTTTTTCTAGAGTATTCATGACATTAATCAGTCCAATTTCATTTTAAATTTTTTTTCTCCCGTTGATGTATTTTTGCTAAGAAATTATTATGAAATTCATAAGAAATTTAAACGTAACGAAACTTTTTTGTTTATAAGGAATACAAGGTGAAGCCTTATCATAAGATTTTTTTAATATTAACGATTTACAATGTTATTTATGAATACTTCATTCATAGAACCAAAAACTACTGAACCATGATACTCGGAAGCTACTGAACCAAACCTAATCTCGAATACTACTGAACTGTTTATCAAGTCCACGAGTTAACTTTCGTGTACAAACATGATTTGTTACAAACGATGCTGCTGCTGAAGCATTGTGATCTTTTCAAATCACAATCGGCATCTTAATGCTTTGTGATGCCTTAAGAAGATTTATTCTCTCATGATATTTTCAACGTGATGCATTATCGGCATGAGTTCGAATCCGACTAAACACCGGACCGCAGCTAATACTTGCAGCTGACAAGTATAAGTTGCGAACAGACATAAGGTCTCAACACACTGTGTATTGAAACCTCTCCTAAGGTATCTCGCATTCATCACCAGTATTACAGACAGTTTAAAGTAGACTTGCAACATGAGAATGTCCCATTGCTGGGCAAAGACCACCTTTCAATGCATGGTGCTCCAGTGCAATTTGTCGACATGTCCTTACGATGTTCTCCTTCGCCGCCGAGCACGTGGTAAATTCAGCTCTAGAAATTAACATTTTCAGCAGTTCCGGCATCGGAATTCGAACCCAGGTCACTCGCGTAATATGAAATTAGAAAGGAGCTCCCAGACCACTAAGCCACCAAGGCTTAGTGGTCTGGTACAAGAATCTATAATATTCTCTAACTTGCAAGTTCCTTTAAAATTACAAAAGACATGAAATTATTTATAAAGCAATGAATAAATCGTTGAATATAATAACTGCGTATTCTTACATTACAGGGGAATGCAATTGTTAAACTTTCAATATGATTATTAAAATAACTTCATAATGGGAAAGGCGATGGTCTAACCTGGATAGAGCCTTCATTTGGATTAGTAATTTTTTTTTATTTGGAAAAGGGCCAGCAAGCGGCTCACCTCACGGTAAGTGATTACAAATGCCTGCGTTACGTACGGCATCTGGATCACCAGAGGAAATACAGGTGTATTGCCGGCCTTTAAGGATATTTGGGGAAGGGGAGTGAGCGCAAGATGCCTCAACTTCACACCAGTGTTCTGCGAGGCCATGACACCGCCCCGATCGAGCCGAACTATTCGAGCAGCAACAAAATTATAGTGCAGTGTAGCGCATACTCTAATATTACAAACTTATATTAGGTTTCTATTGCTGTGCCGCGTAAAAAGGAATACTTTAAAATCAAATTAAGTTGAACCTTAACTCAAGAAGTGCACCAGCTTGTTATCTTGGGCCGAAAATATTATTATGCCTGCAATTATGTATAGGGCGTGAGTTGGGGGCTGAACAAACTTCTCCAAATCCTCAACTACATCTGCCGATTACTAACGCACGATGCTCTAGCGATTGTTGGCACAAAACGCATCCGAGTATGCCGAAGCCAAGTCTCAGACCAGTGATGGGGAGCGGCGCCACCAGTCACAGGATACCAGTGAGGCAGCACGCGCACCTACCCGCTTGCCCGTCTTGGTGATCATAGGCAAATCTTCCATGCATACAATGTGCGTTCGTTATGACTTTCATGGAAAGCTCGCACAGGCTCGTTTGTCCAGGTTAGACTCCATCATTATGTGTAAAACATCAGAATCGTGTAGAGGACCTCTAATCAACTTGCGTGGTATGTTTTTAACAGTTTTTATCGCCGTACTTTTGTTACAGTGGCCAAAGAAGAATTTTAGGGGAAAGAGGGGAAGGCGACGGATATGAACCATAGTTCTTTATTAAATGCTTACGTTACTATCTATTTTGTTTCATTTGTAACTGGGGCGACCCGTCCGCTATAAGTGACCACATATGAATCAATGAATGAATGATAATTTTGTTTGTCAAATGTAAAATTATATAATTATTAGTTTTACAATCGACCACCGTTTCGTAATGAGTCTCCTCTGACGGAGAAGAAGCTTCGTAGGTATCCTTTTTGATAATTTTTTTCAATAATTATTATATAATTATGGTATGCTCCCACAGGAAACCGGCCCTGTGCAGTTTGAACCTCGTTATTTAAATTAAATCTCTAGAAGATACTTATTTTTTTTTTTATGGAAAAGACGGCATAGGAGCAAGCGGTTCACCTGATGGTAAGTGCTTACCGTCGCCCACAAAATCTGCAACACCATAGATGCTGCAGGTGCGTTGCCGGTCTTTAAGGATATTTGGGAGATGGGAAGGAGGATAAGGAGTGGAATAGGGAGAGAGTGGGCCTCCGGTTACCTCACTCACCGAACGAAACGCAGAAGCAAAAGATGCCTCTACTTCACGCCGGTATTCTGCGAGGTCGTGGTACCAATCCGGTCGAGCCGGCCCATTCGAGCAGCAGCTAGAGCCGCCGCTTGGTTCTACCACGCTTAAAAAATTTAGTAATTGTTAAAAAAAAATTATACAATTTTATTCTCCAATAATTAAAGTAACTTGGACATAAACAATAAATATTTGCGGATACAATTATATCGGAATAAATACATTTCCATGCTTCGCAAATGAAACTGCTAGGCGGCCTCGTCGAAGTACCCGTCCAGCTGCGTGGCGATCTGCCGGCAAACGGTAACCAAATGTACGCTTCGCTTTTCTGAATATGACATCGACAATAAGTCGGTTCGTCATCGTATCGACTGTACACGCGACATGACATAGGCATTGAAACAACTAGGAAGCGGAGTTTTCTGGCAAGACTCTGTTATCACGTAACCGGCGGATGTTTTTTTTTAGGCAACAATAGTCTGTGTCGGTGGAAACGTTTTAGAACCAATTGAATCGACGAGTCGAGTCGTTTTTTTCTATGCAATGAGTTATATAAGTGATATGCGGGCAACAAATACAAATTCGAAAGACGTGCCATCTTTTGTCGGCACATTCTTAGCGACGTATGTCCAACAGTGGACTTCAGCGTGTTGGTGAATTCGAAACAATAATGCTTCGGTGTAAGCGTATGTGTAATTAATATGCACAGCGACGTGCGCACCTGCAGCGGCGTGTACTTGACGTATCTGTCGGGGTGCTTGGAGAAGGGCAGCGCGCAGTGGCGCTCGTAGAAAGCGGTGTACGGCGGCAGCAGCGCCTGCTTGTTGTCCCGCTTGAGCGCCTCGCGCAGCTCCGCGTCGGGCACGCTGTAGCCGCGCTGCAGCCGCACGCTCTCCTCCCACTCGCGGTTGAAGGCCTGCGCGCGCGCACGCACACACACGGGCAACGGTCAAACATTATCATGAGGCCGCCAACAGAAGCTGCCAAGCTATAAGTAGAGAACTTGCCGACGCGCGGCGGACACTGTACGGTACCAAAACACTGCTCCCCTTTGCTTTCCCTTTAGCAGTCTCTGTGGGTGGGCAACTATCTGTGGGACATTTGTCTTCCTCAATTAAAGAATTTACCATCATCGCCACGCACTGCAGACCAGATGACCGTGACCATAGACAGGGCTGGCGTGGCTGCTAGTGTCCAGGGGCTGTAGTGTTGTACCTCTCAAGTGAAGTGTACTCAACTAGTTGGCAGGCGGATAGTAAAGTAGCAGCCTATAAATCCCCAATGCTGGATGACTGTGGGCCTCCCCAGCATTCATTCATCATTCTCAAATATCTGAGAGGGATTACTTGCCGACGCGCGGTAATATTTCTCAGACATGCAGGATTTCCTCGCGATGTTTTCCTTCACCGCCGTAAGTAACATGTTTTTATGATTCCGAAAAAGGCGCCTGGCCAGTGAGAGTCGCTTAGTTTAATTATCTGTCCTGCATAAACCCGAATACCATTTGTTAACTCCGGGTCGCAATGTCAAATCTGTCACCGATGGAAGAAAGTATGAAGGCTCTGAAGACATACGGAGTCTATGTACACATCGCTATAGCAGCGGGAACCGTATGCTCATCCGCAGAAATCACTTGACCTATCGCAATTTGCACGAAGCTCGAACACGCAGACGGACGAATACCGCTCAGAAATCAACAAGATGTTTCTCGAAACATGGAAATAATCAATAAATTGTGGCAACCTTTGCGCAAGACCACGTTCAGCATTGGTCTTGTTGGAGGCTGCTAAGTGTGCATAACATGAGGCGCGGGGTACGCGTCGGATTGTTGTATTCAACTGCAGATAATCCACATATAACCTAAATATATTTATTTAGTTCAGAAAAAGTGAAGGAATAAAAGTTTGATTTTTGTTAATACATACCTAAAAGATGGCGGTTTTTTTTTGTAATATTGGCTGTGCTCAATGACTAACAAATCACTTCACTTACCGCAAACTTGTCCTTCAGTATCTGTCTGTCCTTGTCTCGCAGCTTATTGGGAAGTGGTTCATCCAAAGTTATGTGAGACAGCAACTTGTTCCAGCTGTAACATAAATTCAGCGTCAAAAAAATCGCATCTTTTGGTATTTTGACTTCAAGCCACTATAAACCCTATTTCATCTACGGTAAGGTATAAGTGTGGGGCCTCATTTTAAAGGTTATTGAATCCTTTAAATAATAAAACTGTGATAGTGATTACTAAGCATATAAAAAACATTTTTCATGAAAAAAGGAAAAACCTTTATTCACGCCAAAATTACTTAATTTAATTAATCTAAAAACATAACAAAATTAAAAAATACAGTAAAACAAATTCTTAAAACTAAACTTAGAACCTAGTGTTACCTCCCTTAGCCCATGCCCAATTACAGCCTCCATGCGATCCTTCATTGACCTCACCAACGTCACGATGCGTTCTTGAGGAATGTCACTCCTCTCCTCGACGACGGTGTCCCGAAGCTGTTCAAGGGTGGCACGGGCAGTATCACGAGACCGCACCCGGCGTTTCAGATCATCCCAAAGGTGCTCTATGGGATTCAGGTCAGGACTTCTCGCTGGCCACTGCATCACGGGGATCCCAACCTGATTCAGGTAGTCCCGAACAATGATTGCCGTATGGGAGCGGGCGTTGTCGTGCATGAATGTGAATTCAGGACAAAACCAGCATACGGGACCACATGGTCCTCCAGTATCTCTGTGATGTACCGATGAGCAGTCAGGGACCCCTGGCCACGTGCACCTCCAGTGCAGGAGACGCACACAAGGTCGGTTTTTCCTTGGATTGAAATTCCACCCCAGAACATGAAGGATCCTCCTCTGTAGCTGACGGTTTCTTCAAAGCAGGCCTGTGAGTACCGTTCCCCCTGTCTCCTGTACACTCTTCTACGCCTATCATTGCAGAAAAGGCATACCCTAGTCTCGTCGGAGAAGAGGACAGACTTCCATTGGTCGAACGTCCAATCCACGTGGTCTCGGGCAAACTGAAGTCTGACTCGCCTTTGCTCTGCTGTCAATTTGGGGCCAGTAGCAGCCCTACTGGCTTGGATTTTCTTCTCTCGCAGCCTTCTTCTTATTGTGGAGACGCTCACCGACGTCCTCCGAGCTGTTCGGAGCTTCTGTTGCAGCTCAACAGCGTTGGAGAATCGGTTACGCAAAGACGTCGACACAATATAGCGGTCGTCTCTGTCGGAAGTGCAACGTCGTCTTCCGGATCCATGCTACCTGATGTAGCCTCCAGTCTCCTGGAACCGCTGGGATACTCGTTTCACCCGGAAACGGCTTATGTTGAGTTGTCGAGCAATATCAACTTGGCGTAGTCCTGATTGCAGTAGTGCTACCACTTGAGCTGCTTCTTCTGCCGTGGTATCCATTTTTCAGGGTTTTTTTCTTACCGGAGCTGTTCAGGTGTGACTTCTGTGATGTCTGGATAGCTAATGACCCATAATTAATTTTTACCCCCCCTTTTATTCGTGTCCAAGGTGGCACAAGTAGTGAGTCCTCTAATGAGCTTTTCAGCACTTTTTTTTTTAAAGACCCTAACGTTTCGTGATTATTGTTTTTACAGAAAAGAACGATACGCGTTTTTAAAGTGTATTAATTGTGCTTTCAAATGATATTAATTTTGGTAGGGTACAATAAATAAGTTAAGAGTATTATTCGCTTGAAGTCATAATTTCAAAAGGTGCGATTTTTTTGACGCCGAGTGTATTATGTAACATTATGATCCTCTTGATCATTTTTCAACCATGTTATCCGGTGTACAGTAAACTAAAAGTTTTCACCTGCCTAAGATTTTAGATCTGCCCTGGTTAAGTAACGGTATCCCGGGTTTAATTAACCTAAAGTTTTAGATAAGGTCCACGCCTTTAGCTGCTTACAAATACATAAATGTAGTTTTAAAAATATTAAATAACTAAAAGTACACAAGAGCCACTACTACCTCTCCTAAAGTTAAACATTTTAAGCTTGACTTCTATATATATGAAAATATAATGTTTATACATAAAAATATAAACACATTTAATAAGAATAGTGATGTGCGTATTGTAAATACTAGGAACAGACACAAGCTGCAGTGCCGGTTGCTGCGCCCCACGGAGTCGCTCGCTAGCTCATCCATGGTGAATTGAAAAAGCCCAGAAAGTGAACAGTTTCCCTATTATTAGGTTTTTTCACCATCAGAGGAACCTCATTACGCAACGCTGAAAGATTTTAATATAATTATGACATTTGACAAGTGAAATTTATATTCCAATGTTTAGATCGTAGATATAATAGATAAATTCTAAAGATTAAGAGATTTTGATTAGATTTATTTTTTTAAAGCATTTTTGTCACTGCCTACGCCTATTCGCCTACCAAGCGTGAAGAAGAAAGCTCGAGAAACGTAAGTTCTTTCAATGTTATAAAGCTACAATATTCCTGTTTCTCATATGAATAAATGAATGACAATTAATGATTTGATGTAAGAAATACAAATTACGTTTTTTTTACAAATAGACACATGCATGTATTATTTAAAAATATATAAGATTCCATAAATGTGCATTTTATAAATATACAAAGGGTGGTAAATGTGCACGGTACCTCTGCAGGTAGGAGTTCTTGTAGTCCTGTATCATGTCTCGGTAGCTGGTCTCGCACTCGGGCTCCGCCAGCGCCAGCACGTCCAGCAGCCCGCTGCGCTGCAGCCCCTGCTCCAAACACAAGATGTACCCCTTGTGAAATATACCCCTCCTTACAAGCGTACTAGGCGGTGTGGGCAGAGTTGCCAACGCTTTAAATTTCCAACGGATTCCTTGGCAAACATCGCGGAATCAAAGGTGAATCGGAATCGGAGGTCACAAAATCGACCATGAAATTTGCAGCACACAGGTGCGGGTGGGCAAGGTGCGGGTGGGCAAGGTGCGATGGGGTACTTTCCCCCCTAAACACAAACATCCTTTGAAGTCGGTATTTGAAAAGATAGGTCTTTATATCGATATAAAAAAAATCTCCAACATGAATCTATGAAAATGAATCAGGTAAGCCAAACAATGAGGGAGATATTTAATAAACCGTACCTGCAACAAATACAAGGTGTTGTTGAGAAGGAATATCGCTTTCAAGGAATCAGGATACTGCTCGCTTTTGGTCCTCAGCGCCAGATTCAATTGAGCCAAAACTTTACCTGCAAAACCGATTATAATTATTAATGTATATATGCTAGGAACTGTGTTCTCCTGTAAGAGAACTACCATATAAATTAATTATTTTTGCAAATATTTAAAAAAAACTGTAAAAAGAATATAGTAAAGTAAACTAAAGTAGCATCCTGTAAGTGCCCACTGCTGGGCAAAGACCTCCTTCTCAAATACAAGTATCAGAGAGGGTTTAGGAGCCGGGAAGGGCCCGCCACGCTGCTCCAGTGCGGGGTGGCGAGATTCACATATCCTCGACATTATATTTTTTTTTATTATTTCTCAGACATGCAGGTTTCCTCACTATGTTTTCCTTCACCGCTGAGCATGTGGTATATACATAATACAGCACTTAAAATTGCTATTAACAATTTTAGTGGTGCCGGCATCGGGGATCTAACCCGGGTCACTCGCGCTCTATGAAACTAAAGTGAACGCCCTGACCACTAGGCTACCACGGCTCTTAAAAAGAATATTGGTAGATATTAATTTATTTTATCTTTATTGCCATTCCTTTATATAGAAAGACACAAAAGGCGGACGTTATGCCTACAGGCAGTACGTTATCTCCACCAGTCAACCTATGTAGGTGTGGTGTAGTGAAATTTTATGGTAGGCGCAACAAAGTACATAGAAGACCAAAATATCAAATACTAAACAAAAACGAATGAAACTTCTACTGTAGTCCTTCGCCTTGGCGAGTGACTATTTCTGTCAACGTTTGTTCCATTTACTGGTATCAAACGTTGACGGACCGGCAATCGTTGCGAAGCATTTATCTATATTTAACTATAGCTTCGGTGTCTGTCAGTCTGCTCTTTTTTTATTGCTATTCGAAAAAATACGTTCAAAATCCCATTTCACACAACTCGAAATCCTTCGAGCCGGATACGTACAATATCAAAATAACTTCAACTGTCACCCTCGCCTGCCGGCTTATAAACAGGGGCTCTGTCTAACAACTTATAACAAGAAATTAATTCGAATTAGCGGAACTGACGTATCATACTGGTGACGTGGAGCAGCATCGCCGATGGATTCAACAAAGTTTTAAGAATTACACGTCATCTTGTGTCGGTGCTTACATTATTAGATGAAATATTCTGTAAGGAGCATCACAAATATGTCCCCCGACAAAGACCGACCTCAGCAGCACGCGGTCTGCGCTGCCGGCCAACCGGCGAGCGAACGACAGCGCAGAATCCTTCTGAATATTTTCGAACCTAAATCCTGCAGATTAGTAATGGAGAACCGCGTCGCTGGTGCTCAGGTAACCAGCTCACCTAGGGAGCGGAGCATGGGCAAACCTTACAAGCATACATTTATCAAAGATTTACCTATACCAGTGCTTGTGCTGACGTGTTCTCGGAGACGCCATGTTCAGCAGTGAACTGAAACAGGCTGATAATGACCATAGAGACAACTCACGCATATAGATTGCCAGCATCAAGGCGTTCCGGTCCTGCGCGCCGGTCACCTGGGCGGCGGCGCGCGCGTACGCCGGCTCCGAGGATAGAGCGGGACCTGCAATATTCATATGGAGCTGTACTTTTGTGGTGAAACTTCATTCGTTCGAAGGAAAAACTGGTCGAGAAACTACAAGTTGAGAAGCGTCGCGGTAAGCGACAGGCGTCGTGCTTCGAGCTCTCTGTCGCGCATGGGGCAAGCAGGCTCCGACGGAGTGTTACATCTTGCACGAGAGCTCAAGTGCTCAGTTCAGAAGAGTTATACTGAAATTTTTATATAAAATAAGAAATACCCTATCTTCCGTGCGTCGTTTGGCGCTTTTATGGACAGAGCTTATCTTCAGGAGTGGATTGAGAGAGAGAGAGAGAGACTGTACCACGAGAGCAGCACTCACCGACAGTGTGCAAGTGCGCGGCAAGCGCGTGGCAGTGCGCGAGCGCCGCGGCCGCCAGCTGGTGCACCGTGCCGTCCACAGCGCCGCCCGCGCTGTCGCTCTTCACGCCCTCGATCCACTCCTCCAGCGTGCGCACGCACTGCGACGGGCAAGGGCACACTGTAGAAGAAACATTATTTCGAAACATTGAGGGCGTCTCCTCCGCTGGCGACACTCACGTGCTGTTGGCAGCTGCTCACGATGCTGGTGTAGGGCGCGGGCGGGGCGGGCTGCAGCGCGCGCTGCACGTCGGGCTGCAGGCGCTGCAAGCGCGCCAGCAGCGACCAGCACGCGGCCGCGCCGCTCGAGCAGCGCGACGCCGCGCGGTGGCTGCGGTTGCAGGCGCGCTGCGGGGACGCACACGCAAGTCATTCATTTGGACGACAAGATTTATTCTTAGGCGTTTGTGTGCGCAGAATACACGGTAGGGACTCCGCCGGCGCGCACGCAAGAGTAGCGACGCACCTCCACGTCCGCGGCGAGCGCGGCGAAGCAGTCGCGCAGCGTGGCGGCGAGCAGCGCGGGCAGGCGCGGCAGCGGCACCAGCCCGAGCGCCGCGCGCTGCTCGTGGCGCGCCAGGCGGCACACGCACGCCGCCAGCGAGCCCGCGACCTCCGCCTCCTGCTCGTCCAGCGCCTCGCTCGACTCCTCGCCGTCTGCGCGTCCATCCACTTTCATTACTCGACCGCCCATCTTGTCATGACGAGTATTCGGATGCAGAGTCTCATCGTACAGATCTTAAGGCATACTCGCCCTCCCGGGAGCAACAACTAGTTGTGACGGGTTTTAGTAGATGCACCTACCAATGCCAGAGGAGCTGCAGATACATTTGCCCCCAGTGTTGGGGAAGAGGTGAGGGAGATGGAAGGGGGGATGGAGAGAGGTTGTGAGTCTCCGGTAACCTCACTCATCGAACGAAACGCAGAAGCTCCAGATGTCTGTACCTCACGCCGGCCCATCCGAGCTCAGCAAAAGCCGCCGCTCTTCCACATATAACATCGTACATGTATTGAATGAAATCACACGAAATTGTTGTGAATTATTTTTATGGCATACCGGATAAGGCTGCAAACTATACATTATTATTATTGTCGCGTTATTTAGTAACGGTAATGTACGCGCAAAGACGACCTCGCAGAATACCGGCGTGAAGTAGAGGCATCTTGTGCTCCTGCCCTCTCCCCGTCCCCCAAATATCCTATAAATGTCGCGACATAACGCACCTGGATACGTGGGTGCCGGTAATCACTTGCCCCTTCACCATAAACGTAAGAACGTCAGCCTGCTAAATAAAACGGCTCGATGTTCAGTAGTTACAATTAGCGAACAACTTAGGGTATATACTCACATGCCTCATTGAGAGATCGTCGCGGGCCGATGGCGAGCCCCGTCGACTGCTCCAACGTCTGCGAAGCCTTCATCATCAGCTTGTTCGCGCGCTTCTCGAACCTGAATCGAGCATTCGCTTCGACAATGTAAATTCATAATGCATCGCAACATATTCAAACCACTCGTTTCACATGTAAAACTCACTCGTACACACAAAGCCTAGAGCCCTGGTAGCACATAGAGCCCGAGTGACCTGGGTTGGATCGCCGATGCCGGCACCAATAAAATTGTTAATAGCAATTTTAGGAGCTATAATGTTTGCCGCGTGCTCGGTGTTGAAGGAAAACATCGTGAGGAAACCGGCATGTCTGAGAAATATTTCGAGGATTTGTGAAGCCCGCCAACGGGCACTGGAGCAGCGTGGCGGGCGCTTTCGGGCTCCCAAACATTATACAACTTGAAATATACAAAACGTTAGATTATCATTAAATGCAATAGCGGAGTGGTTAGGCGATATGCCTCCTAATCAGGAAACACAGGCTCGAAACCCGGAGTACCCCCTACCAGTAAGTTTTTCGAAACTTCCGTACGATTCGTATCATTGTCTCAGACACAGACGATGACAGGCTCGCCACCTGTCACGTTGTCTCAAATAAGCTCTCGTGAAAAAGTAAAATGTCTGGACCCCCGACCACCCCAGAATTTACCTAATTAACTGGCTTATTTATTTATTATTTAGCTTATTTATTTACCGCGAGGTTTCGAAACTATGTGACCCTCTTTTAATCATTTTAGATCTATCCTATTGGGATAGGCTTACGTCCAGGAGTGGACACATCAAACATAGCTATACAAAAAGAAGTCGCATGATGTTTTACAGGAGCAATTAAGCTAACCTAAAATGTTAGAATACACTGATCAAAGCTTGTCGTAAAAATCGGTTTTACTCACACTTTTTGTAATTTGCTTGTCTTCTTTGTGCTGTCGGATCTATGCAGCAAATTTTTGGACTTCTGCAACAAATGTCGAAACTTCCAAATATACAATTTACACGGTAATCTCGCGTTAATACGACGCTCGGTTAACGGATAACTGTCGGGTCTAGAATGTTCTACATTATTCCGTCCGATCTGAACATTTTGTGGGATGTGTGGAAAATGATATGCTACATGGTCGTAGATGGGTCTCGTCGTCACCTTTTTAAACGTGGTAGAGCCAAGCGGCGATGTTAGCTGCTGCTCGAATGGACCGGCTGAAGTAGATGTATATTGCGCTTTTGCGTTTCGTTCGGTGAGTGGGGTGACCCTCCCACTCCCCATCCCCAATCCCCTCCATATCCGCCCTCCGTTCTCCGAAATACCTTTAAAGGCCGACAACGCTCCTACAGCACCTCTGAGGTTGCTTCCATCACTTCAATCACTTACCGTCAGGTGAAGCGCTTGTTCGTTTGCCGCCTTTTCCATAAAAAAAAGTAAACGTCTCATTGAAAATCAGCGCCAAGGCTATAACAGCCGCGGCCATAGTTGAGTGAGGGCCTTTTGGCGGGAACGTTGCAGCACAGATAAATCGTGGCATAGACAACATACAAATGTATAGTGGACAGTCTTCCTTTATTATAGTAGTAATAAAATTTGATTTTCATTACTCTTACACTGGCTCTTAAACCATCGCATGCGAAGATTGATGAAAGTTGAAGAAGCGAAAGACGTATGTCAGGACCATAGCAAGTGGAAGAATATTCTCTCTTCCTACCCCCTTGGTAACAAGTCGTGAATATATACATGAATATAAACATACATTACACTGTCGTCGACGCACAGATCTTTCGATGTGCTCTATATAAAATAAATTTATATAGTTTGGAAAATTCAAAATTCCACACCACAAACGCTGTTGTCAATTATTCGTTTATATTATTATAAACAAACTTGAAGGATTAGAGTAGTTATATTAAAAAGTACTCAACTTGGAACTGGAGATTAAGGAAAAAAATAGGGTACATATTAATCTGAATTAAACGTTTTGAAACAATTTCAAGTGTATCAAATGGTTTTCAGTGTTTTTTTAACGCCATGTTGTCATTTATAATTTACAATAATATCAAAACGTTATTTTTTTTAAGAAATTATATATTTAATCAATCGAAGTATGTCGTACCATTAATATCTACGAATGAAAAATATTTGGGAGCGAGAATCAATAAAATATCTGAAAGCGGTTTGGACTGCCTCATTGGAATTGTTTTTTTTTACTTTGCAAGAATTTGTCCAAATTCAAGAAGGATGTCAGAGAAAAAACAAATGGCGCGAAAACAAATAAATCACTAAATTCGAAACACAAATACACAAACCTAAATTTTAAATACATTTGAATTTGGAATTCCTAACCAAACGCCAGATTATTTGAGATCAAAGCCTGGCCACTTTCGACAAAACGCCAATTTTATATGAAACGATTAAAGTTGAGTAAATCGCGTAACCTTGAAAAGTCTATAATAATGCACTCCCTAAAACACTCACGTTAAATTCGAAATTTTTATTCATATTGTATGTTATGTTAATAACAAATGAAAGTCTTAGACGGTGCCGACCGTTCACCGATGTACTTACCATTAGAGGCGACGCGGCCATAGAGCGGGACCTCAGATAATCCTTGAACGCGATCAGGGAGCTTTTGGCGGCGGGGGCCCGTATAGCCAGCAGGGGTCCGGCCGGCGGGCGGCCGGCGGCGCTGAGCCAGGCCGCGGCCGCTCTCATCGTTTCGAGCGCAGCGCCCGAAGTCGACCCACTGCCGCTCACGCTTACGCTGTCCACGCTGGAGTCTGCAAATACAAGGAGCAGCCTGTGAAAGCCCACCGCTGGGCAGAGGCCTAAGTAAAGTACTGCTTGTAAGTGCCCACTGCTGGGCAAAGGCCTCTTTCTCATATACTAGTATCAGAGAGGGCTTAGGAGCCGGGAAGGACCCGCCACGCTGCTCCAGTGCGGGTTGGCGAGCTTCACATATCCTCGAAATAATATTTTTAATATTTCTCAGACATGCAGGTTTCCTCACGATGTTTTCCTTCACCGCTGAGCACGTGGTAAATACAGCACTTAAAATTGCTATTGACAATTTTAGTGGTGCCGGCACCGGGGATCGATCCCAGGTCACTCGCGCTCTATGACACTAAAGTGAGCGCTCTGACCACCAGGCTATCACGGTACGGGCAGAGGCCTTCTTCTCAAATATCTGACAGGGTCTTGGACCCGACAAGGGTGGGTCCGGCATGCTGATCCAGTCCTCGAAATAATATTTTTTATTATTTCTCAGACATGCAGGTTTCCTCGCGATGATTTCCTTCACCGCCGAGCAAATAGCAAATTCCGCACATTGCTATTGACAATTTAATGACGGGACACCAAAGGCCGCACCCAGGTCACTCGCGCTCCGTGAAATTAAAGCGAGCACCTTTTCCAGTAGGCTACCACAATATTTAATATTTCAAAGCCAATTTTTTTAAAAACGTTATGGGCCTAAGGACAGGAAGAAGGAAAAACTCTTCAAGTCCAAAATCTTCGAAAAGAATAAACGGATTTTAATGAAGCGCATGGCAATGATGTGATGAGATGCATAGTTGTTTAAAAGAAAAAGAATAAAATATAACTGGAAAATGTACCTTCTTCCAAAGCAATCATGTCCATTAGTGTGGTGGGAGACAGAGGCCTGGTGTTGCGACTCAGCAGCTCTTCGAAAGCAGTCTCCAGTTTTAACACACCAGTGTTGTATAATTGATTCTGGGATACATATTAGCCAGTAAATAATTCCTTACCAAAGAGACAATACAAGTTTGTGAACAGTGTTATGTACAATCATAAACATTTAACATGACTTTCAGCTTAATCCAGGATTCAACATGCAATGCTTTTGCCTCCGTAGAGTCCACTGCTGGAGGCATACCTCTCCCAAATAGAAAGGACTTGGACATAAGCGCCATGCTTGGCATATGAACTGGTAATCACAGTACCAAACGCTCAGCGTTTTCGTCAAGTGTCTTGATAATTTAGCATGCAGCATATTTCACCTGGATATGGAAACTCCCATGGGAAAAAAGGGGTTGGCAGTTTCTCTTTCGTGGGAATGAGTGGATCACTCCCAAGCTGTTTCTAAAGTTGTATTGTAATAATATAATACTTACAGTATTATTAAATAAAATAATCTGAAAAAAAACAGGTCCCAAAGACGATACCCATGGAGAATCTTTTGCTTGTTTTCTCTACGTCAGACAATCTGATTACGAAAAGGTAGTAAATAAAAAAAAGGAATGACTTTTGTCTAGTGAAATTTATGTTCCTATGTTGAAGAATAGTTTGATTTTTTAAGCCAGCAACACAATAATTTTTTTTATTAGACACAATAAATGAATTAAGCACAAATTGTTTGCATGAGTGTACTTACAATATTCTCCAACTCAACGCTTTGTGCATTGTTCTTGTTAAAGTAATTCTGTGCCTCCGCCAATTTGTCCAAATTCAAGAAGGATGTCAGAGAAAAACAAATGGCGCGAAAACAAATAAATCACTAAATTCGAAACACAAATACACAAACCTAAATTTTAAATACATTTGAATTTGGAATTCCTAACCAAACGCCAGATTATTTGAGATCAAAGCCTGGCCACTTTCGACAAAACGCCAATTTTATATGAAACGATTAAAGTTGAGTAAATCGCGTAACCTTGAAAAGTCTATAATAATGCACTCCCTAAAACACTCACGTTAAATTCGACATTTTTATTCATATTGTATTATGTTATGTTAATGACAAATGAAAGTCTTAGAGGGTGCCGACCGTTCACCGATGTACTTACCATTAGAGGCGACGCGGCCATAGAGCGGGACCTCAGATAATCCTTGAACGCGATCAGGGAGCTTTTGGCGGCGGGGGCCCGTATAGCCAGCAGGGGTCCGGCCGGCGGGCGGCCGGCGGCGCTGAGCCAGGCCGCGGCCGCTCTCATCGTTTCGAGCGCAGCGCCCGAAGTCGACCCACTGCCGCTCACGCTTACGCTGTCCACGCTGGAGTCTGCAAATACAAGGAGCAGCCTGTGAAAGCCCACCGCTGGGCAGAGGCCTTCTTCTCAAATATCTGACAGGGTCTTGGACCCGACAAGGGTGGGTCCGGCATGCTGATCCAGTCCTCGAAATAATATTTTTTATTATTTCTCAGACATGCAGGTTTCCTCGCGATGATTTCCTTCACCGCCGAGCAAATAGCAAATTCCGCACATTTTCCAGTAGGCTACCACAATATTTAATATTTCAAAGCCAATTTTTTTAAAAACGTTATGGGCCTAAGGACAGGAAGAAGGAAAAACTCTTAAAGTCCAAAATCTTCGAAAAGAATAAACGGATTTTAATGAAGCGCATGGCAATGATGTGATGAGATGCATAGTTGTTTAAAAGAAAAAGAATAAAATATAACTGGAAAATGTACCTTCTTCCAAAGCAATCATGTCCATTAGTGTGGTGGGAGACAGAGGCCTGGTGTTGCGACTCAGCAACTCTTCGAAAGCAGTCTCCAGTTTTAACACACCAGTGTTGTATAATTGATTCTGGGATACATATTAGCCAGTAAATAATTCCTTACCAAAGAGACAATACAAGTTTGTGAACAGTGTTATGTACAATCATAAACATTTAACATGACTTTCAGCTTAATCCAGGATTCAACATGCAATGCTTTTGCCTCCGTAGAGTCCACTGCTGGAGGCATACCTCTCCCAAATAGAAAAGACTTGGACATAAGCGCCATGCTTGGCATATGAACTGGTAATCACAGTACCAACGCTCAGCGTTTTCGTCAAGTGTCTTGATAATTTAGCATCCAGCCTATTTCACCTGGATATGGAAACTCCCGTGGGAAAAAAGGGGTTGGCAGTTTCTCTTTCGTGGGAATGAGTGGATCACTCCCAAGCTGTTTCTAAAGTTGTATTGTAATAATATAATACTTACAGTATTATTAAATAAAATAATCTGAAAAAAAACAGGTCCCAAAGATGATACCCATGGAGAATCTTTTGCTTGTTTTCTCTACGTCAGACAATCTGATTACGAAAAGGTAGTAAATAAAAAAAAGGAATGACTTTTGTCTAGTGAAATTTATGTTCCTATGTTGAAGAATAGTTTGATTTTTTAAGCCAGCAACACAATAATTTTTTTTATTAGACACAATAAATGAATTAAGCACAAATTGTTTGCATGAGTGTTCTTACAATATTCTCCAACTCAACGCTTTGTGCATTGTTCTTGTTAAAGTAATTCTGTGCCTCCGCCAATTTGTCCAAAGCCTGGAATAAATTGAAAAAAATTACAAGAATTTTAGAATACTTAAATCTTATATAAAGTATGAAATCACTAACCTCTAAATATATATTTAAAGACTCTGTAGATGATGTCTGAGGTCCAGTTTGTATTAGATCGGCTAACTCTCTAGACACCATGTAGAAGTTTATCACATGATCTAGTGCCTTAACTGTGCGCTCCATGTCTGATGAAAAAAGAAATAATTGACATGAAATAACCATAAATTTGTTTATACATTAGATTAAGTTAAATATCCTTTAGAAGTCTCGATATATAACTACTGTGGTAAGAGAATTTGCCTCCGAATTAGGAGACACGCATTCGATCCTCTGCATGGACGACTCACACCGATGATTATTTCGAAACTTAGGAACGATTTGTATAGCTAGGCTCACCACCACATTGTCCAAATTAAGTTAAGGTGACAAGTGGTAAGTTTTGATGTGTGGTAGAGCCGCACAGCTGCTTTTTCCAACTGCTTGAATGGGCTGGCTTGACTTGTAGTAACACAACCCCGCAGAATACCTGTGTGAAGTAGGCTTCTTGTGCTTCTGAATTTTATTCACTGTGTAACTTAAGGCCTTTACCCTCTTCCGCTCCCCTTTAATCTCCTTCACCCCTCCCTTCTGCCATCCCAAAATATCCTAGAAGGCCAGCAACTCACTTGCAGTTCCTCTGATGTTCTAGATGTATGTGGGCGACAGTAATCACTTGCCATTGACTACGTGCAAAAAAAATAAAAGTGTTTAAACACTAAAACTCTTGAATATTATTAAAACAATACAAACTCTTTTGTTATGACTTATGAAAATTTATGGCCGAACGATACTAAAAACTCATGTACATATAAAATAAGTAATATTATTAAAACCACATTTCTAAGACCAAACAACAAAGAGGAAATAATTATCAGTTCATCACAGTTGTGAAACACAAAAATATATTAGATCAGTGCAGGCACAATAAGTGGGTGCCTCAGTCACTTTATAAATATGTCTTTTACATCTGGAATGTTACTTGAGAGATTAAAATATGTTAATGTAAAGCCTACAAAGAGGGAAGAAAACTATCGTGACTAACTAAAGTCCCACAACTCTGATTCCATATCTAGCAACAACACTGATTACAATTATATCTAAAGTATTTGGAATGTGCATGCATAAACAGTTACCTACATTTGTTATTAAAAAAACTGCCCATAGCTTATCAAAGAGACTTATCATCCTGTTGCACAGTTATGTTTGTTACTAGATGATGGTTATTGGATCACTCGCAATCTTAAAAAAACTAATAACAATAATTAAATTCGCATTGACTTCTAACACGAAAGTATGTAGTTAGGTACCAAGTAGATGTCTAATAACTGAAAAAGCGATTTCATTTAATACTGTACATAGAGCAACATACTGTATAGGACATCATAAATGTTCCTTTAACAAAATGTAAGCTAACATAACTAATAATATTACTAAGTGTTACATACTTTGATGTATATGCTGTAAACGAGCAGTATCTCCATACAAAGGTAAAACAGCTGACTCCAGCTGCTGTAATCTTTGCTCACAGGCACCAAGCACATTGCAAACGTCACTGGCAAGTGAGGAGCTGCGATTCGCAGCCGCTTTCATCTCTTGAATGTTTGTCATCTCCTAAAAAAGTTATAAGTTAAACGCCCACCGGAAATCTATACATTGTTTAGGTAATCAAACAGGATTAACAATATATATGCATAACTATTTAAAACAAGAGAGAACAATACTACAATACAAAAAGATAAAAGATTTGTTGTTTGTTGATATGTATCATATTTATTAAAGCAATTACGAACCTTTTTCAACTTCATCTCTATTTCGAATTTTTTCTCGACGGCATACATAATGGTCCGCTTTTAATTGACACTTCAATTACAATTTGCATAGGTATTTATAAGATCAATACTAGTTTGTTAAGATTTAATGGGAATACGCTTAAACTAAAAGAAAAACAATAACATCCTCAGGAAAATTAATTTCGGAATCAGAATTGACATTGACTTTGACATGATAATAAATAATAGCAAAGATTAGATAAACACACTTATGTATGTACCACAGATTAATTTATTACATATACGCCAACATAGTAATTTATTGTAGCACTTTTTAGGATAAATTATTAATGTATGTATATATATATGTATGTATGTATGTATAGTTATGCTTTCATTTTCTTTTAATATTTTTAAGGATAACTTAAGAAGTTTCTAAATAAAGAACTTAAGCCATAATGGAAAAGCCTTTGTTCCGGCGGGGATGTACCACTGGAAGCTAATCAACAAAAACGGTGGGATATCACGTTGGTTCAGAATGTACAGAAATTAGTTATGTTAATTATGTAACTAAAACTTAATGGAGAATGATGATGAATTGGTCTCACCAAGATCGCGCATGTTTTCTAGAGGTGTTTCGTTGCAGGAATTCTGTTACTAGCTACGCGATTTACCTTTAAAGTAATCTCAGTACATTACTTGATGGTGAAAGTTTATGCATATCAGTAGAAATTCATCTAGGAGCGTCGATCTGTGAACCACATTGATATCCTTGTGATAGAGATGTCGACTATTTGGACCTCTACAGGTTTTCAAAGCTGCAATTTTTCGACTGTTTTTATTCGCAGAGGAATCTCTTTGCGAAACAGTAGTAGATTCAATAAAATATACGGGAGAACTATGTATTTGTGCCGTTTTCCGTAGTAAAGACAATAGGCCGAGAGGTGAAATTTAATCGTCCGGAAAAACCTGGTTCTTTTATCGCTCAAAGGTTAAGTTTAACCATTCAGCGAGGAAATGCAAACAGCGTTTTTGGTACCATGCCAAGACGATGAGGGCTTAATGATAATTAGAATTTTTAAAATATATCTATTGTATTTGCAATATTTTCAATTATTATAATATATTACAAATATAATTATTTTCAGAGTAATATATGTAAAATGCAATTATAAACATAATTGTTAGACAATAATTAACATTGAAAATAAAAAGTTTAGTAAAATTATTTAATTATATAATATAAAAATGTTTAATTTATCAGTTGCATATTACATATATATACAATACTTATATATTATATATATTATGCTTGTCTTATGTTATATTTATAAAAATCCAAAAAAATTACTTGCATTTGTTAAAATAGAATTGTCAAATATAGCACTTATTTCCATCCAGTGTAATAATGGCTCCTTTTTTATCTACCGCAGAGTACATAACTACTACGGTTTAGTATATGTATCCGAAGCGACTGAAAAGTGTGGTGACGTGCCGTCTGTTCTCGAAACGTGGCTGACGTTTAGTGATTTAGTTGTCTTCGTTTAATGTCATTACTGTTTCTAACAAGAGCAAAACGTAGACTTTTTATTAATTATTCATCGAAAGTACACAATATTTAAGTGTTTTGAAGTATTATAAATTAGAAGTGAGAACATTATTATATTGTGTTTTTATTTAAACAACTTATTACATACAACTAAACAGAAGTATTCCTATTTCAGAACATGGACCAAATCGCAAAATTTGTCGAGCCAGGCAAGCAATTTGCTAAGGACTCTCTTAGATTAGTACGAAGATGCACGAAACCTGACAGAAAAGGTAATGTCACAAACTGTACAATTTTATAAAATAGAATAGAATATAGAATTATTGACCAGAACACCTGACCTGATTATTTTTGATAATATATCGTCTGATAGTAACAATCACCTTGTTATGGGCGTAAGAATCTACCTCTTCCCTGAGGTTGTGTAGTTAATGAGACTAATGAGAAAAAAATATTTTGACTGACTTCTGAGTAATGAACTAGAACGAAGTATTCAGGGGGCCAACTCCGCCGTAGGGCACCTGTAGTGTAATCTGAATTACAAAACGTTCATAAACTGTAAAGAAAAGAAAAATTAATGAGTCATAAATCACACTACTTTCAAGACTGATATGTAATTGTACTATGAGGTGAATAGACATATTTTTTACTTTACTTAAAAATTATTTAAGGCAAGTTTTATTTTTTTAATTATAATTTTTCTTCTATTTATTTAAAAATATTTAGTCAAGATTTCGATTGCTGTTTTCGGCATTTGTTCCAATCTTATTGTTAATTAATGTTTCTCAATTAAATAGTTTGGGTATTAAATAAATAGAATATTTGCTCAACTTTGTTATGTGGGGTTTTTAACCTCTTTCTTTTAAATTGTAAGTTAAAAAAGTATTCAAATTAAGTCACAGTTAGATTTATCTCAGTTGGGATAATTTTTTTTGTAACTTGATTTGACTTATGAAAACTGAACATTCTACTACTACATTATACATTTACATTAATAAAAATATGCCTTTTTGTAGTTCAGAAATAGTAATGCAAGATAAAAACCAAGTCTTGTTTTTATCTTGCATTACTGTTCAAATCCAGTACTTGAACGAATGTATGAGATTCTGTTTAATGACTGAGCAAGAACATGACAACAAACAGTGATGTAAGAGGCAACTAAGGGAAAAGCCTTGAAACTTGAAATGGCTACCAACAGATGGCTGGATAACCATTGCAACAAGAAACTAGCAGACCCATGAAGAGCAGCAATGCCTAAGATGATGGAACTGCAATCTTCATCCTTCATCCTCTTGCCGAGTGTGGTGATTATGGCAAATCCATTGAAATCTGCAATTTATGAATACAATCTTTTGATTCTTGCTTGCAAATCTTATATAGACTATTAGAGTTAAGTTTAGAGACCAATATATTGACCTCTTGAAAATAATGTAATTTTCTGCATATTACTTTAAGCCATTTACACGAACTATGGAAATATTTTATATAAGATGACTAATCAGTATGTACACTTAGTGGTCACCTGTTTTCTGAGGTCTTGAGTTTGTATCCCAACCAAAGCAAATATTTGTATGACATATTATTGGTATATGGAATGTTGTTCCATTTGTGTATGAAATTAAAATTCTATTACAGCATAATCATTAACAATTGCATGTTTTATTTGTTTCAGAATTCCAGAAGATCGCAATAGCTACAGCAATTGGATTCTGTATCATGGGATTTATTGGTTTCTTTGTAAAGTTAATTCATATTCCCATCAACAATATTATTGTGGGATCATAGAGTTTAGATAAATAGTTCAATTAGATATAATTATTATCTTTAAGTCCAGAGACACCGCTAAGTTAAATTCTCACTTTCATATTAAATCCTTTTCCTTATACAGTATGTTTTAAATGAATAAATTATTTCATTTTTAAATTGTTTGTATTGTCTCTACCAGAAGTCTCCTTAAAATTTCTAAAATTGTTAAACAAACCCCACTGCAACAGAAATCCCACAGTCTAGTGATGGGAAGCAGCATCACTAATGCGAGGTTACTGACAGCTCAACAAGCCGCTTGGCCAAGGATATGAGTATGTACAAAACTTCGAAGAAATATATGCCGCCCTTTCCTGGTGCTTTCTGGGCTTATGTTCAGCAGTGGACTAGGATAGACTGATCTAGCAGTAGGAGAATGTCTAGAACATTCTCATTATTTGTTGCAGTGAAACTTCTTGGGGCATGATGAGAGTAAAATTTCATGGTCGTATTTGTGTGCGTTTCGGTTAGCTGTGTGTGTATTGCATATTAAATTGGAAGTGTTTTATATAATTGGTTTATGTAATGGACATATTTCAACAGTGAGTAATATTTATTAATTAATTAATCATTATATAAACAATGAGACGCGCAACCAGTTGGGGAAATCAGACAGACATAACATACAAAGCAGTTATTTTGAAGTGAGTAAAAGTTTCACTTCTATCACTTGTACTGAGTTATATGCACTATTTTTTTTGCTCCCGCTAATGCGATTGCTGGTGAAAGTAGTTCGCGACGTGTATGCGGAGATTAATTTTATGTCAGTGTCAACTAATGTATGTATTGTGTAGAGATTATTATCGAGACAGAAAAGCCGATTGCTAGTAAAATCTATTCCAAGGAAAGGATTTAAGTGATTAAGATGCGAACAAATATCTCCTGGAACGCTTTTTAAAACATTTTTTCAGAGGGGAAAAAGATGCTTTTTAAAAAAAAAAAAACTACAACTATCGGCAGTTTTTTAATGCATAATGAATACCATGTATAATGTCACAGGAGGAGGGGCAACCGAAAAGACACTAGTAGTATCGGATTCGTCCGATGTAGGGTTGCCGACCGTACTATAATATACTGTATTTCGGGTCTGCGTACTATAATACTGGAGAAGAAATATATAATACGTAAAATACTACATTTCAGTTGGATGGATCAACATTTTATATGCAACACCTAAACTAATAAACAAATTCCTCACTTTATAACCATGAATAAGTGACAAACAAAAGTAAAGTAAAGAAGCCTCCTCAAATATCTGAGGCGCCGGGTAAGGCCCGCCTCGCTGCTATCGCCATTGCGGGTTGGCGGGCTTCATATAACATATAAAAATATTTTTTTATTATATCTCAGACATGCAGGTTTCCTCACGATGTTTTCCTTCACCGCCGAGCACGTGGTAAATCAGTACCTAAAATTGCTATTAACAATTTTAGTGGTGCCGGCACCGGGGATCGAACCCAGGTCACTTGCGCTCTATGATACTGAGGTGAGCGCCCTCACTACTAGGCTACCACGGCTCATTACATCGACAAACATACTTTTAGCAATTATTACGCTTTCCATAAAATATTAAATATTTTTTTTTGGTAGTATACAAATTTGTATAGATTATTCCGATGATTTTATAAATTAACAGTCTATAAATAGTTGGCAACTCTAGTCCGATGTAAGTAATGCTTAGGTATGCGATAAGATCGAAGGAAGGCTGAGGTAATTTACTTGAAAGCTTGTTTTTATTTTTATATAATATATTGTATTGCAACAAGTCCGCCAACCAGCAATGGAGCTGCGTGGCGGGCCCTACCCGTCTCCAAAACTCCCAGATATTTCAGGAGACCATTGCCCAGCTGTGGGCACTTACGTTACTTTTTAATTGCAAGAAAAGAAAGAAACAAACGCTCCGACGAACGTCCAAGAATACACACATATTATACAATCAAACATAGTATTTCGGAGAACGGCGCATCTTTTTAATTTCTCTTGCGTAGGTGTTATGTTCGCGCGACGCAATTATTAAAATGACCTTTGTGTTAACGACGCAACATCTATTTTCAGTTGCAGCGTCGAAATGTACGAAGTAAAGACATTTGAATGAGTTGTGAACGAATGATAATGTTCTTTTACGAAATGTAGTACTCTTTTTCATTCCTTCATTCATTCGTAAACTACCCATGCCTAAAACATAGTCACTTATATCTAACTGGGGGAAACAGAGCAAGGACCATGATTTAAACAAATCTACAAATGAAAACCAGTGTTTATAGAAATAAACTTTAATCACAGCGGGCATCGAACATTACGTGAACAGATTGCGATATTATATTTCGTTATTATTATTACAGGTAGATAAACTGTATTATATAGTTACGTGGGAATGAGACAAATGAAACACGACAATTTAATTCAATCTCTTGCCTTTAAAATTAAAGGTGTTTTTTTATACTTGCGATTATTTTCACTCGTTGAAACTTCACCATACTGGCAATTATAACCTCTTTGTAATAGTTTGACAACACATTTTACTAACTTATATAACGAACCGAAGTTATAATAATTTAAAATCCATTATCAATTAATCTTATCTTATTTTTGGTTCTGTATTTCGTGTAAGGCGTGTAAAATGCGTTTTTATTATTTTATGCATTATGTCTTACAACAGATAACTAATTCTTGAGAAATTAAACTTCAATAACAACGAAAAATTTTTTTTCGCGCCGAAAGTTTTCTTTTTAATTGATCAGGCGCAGATTATATAAACATTTGACAGGTTAGATCTCTTAGAACATCATTTTACTATTGCTAAGCACATAATTAAAAACAAACTTATGTATTCCAATTTACATAAATATTTTTAAATGAACGGAATAATAGTATATACGTATCTATATAATGTCTTTGGAGGAATTTGTCTAATTAAACGTTTACTTTTTAAAATGTCTGGTTACATGTAATAAGAAATAAAGAACGTCTAATATAGACCACAGGTAATACAGAAAGTGTCCGTTTCTTTGTAACTAAAAATGTTTTATTTTTATAAATCTTAAGATAAACAATGGTAAAATGTTCAACATCGTAAATAAATCTATTTAGGCTAGCAAAGGAACATCAGTTGAGAGGTTTCTCCAACACATGTATGTAGTAAGCCGGATTGTCGACTAGATCGAGCGGCTTGAAGTCCGCGTAAATGCTGTGCTTGACTCGGTCGCCGAACGCCTCGTCCAGCATGCCAGTGAACTTGTCCAGCTTGTGTGGGTAGTAGCAGAGCCGGAATTCGCTGCAAATTATGAACACAGTCAGGCACGCGGTACGGTTAGAGCACGAGTTAGGGGTTCAGACATTTTAGTCATTTTAATGCACTTTTCACCAGAGCTTGCCTGGGACATCGTTACAGGTCTAAACTGTGAGCAACTAGGTACGCCTAGTGCTAACTTTTATAACTGGTAACTGGTAGCGGCGTCCAAATCCAAGCCATCCCTTGCCCTTCCGGTTTCTTTTCGTTCCGTCTGTTAAGTCTACTTAATTTTGTAAACGACGGAACTGATTTTGTCGGGGGACCATCACGAATAGACTACTTGGGGAATAATTATCATACATATACATACTGCTGTTTGACGGCAGAAATGTGCAGGCACCTCCCAAGAAAATACCGAAGCAGAGAAGGAGACTACCATCTATCCACAGAACTTGAGAAAATTTGCGCTGGACGTTTTCAGTCTAGGGTTCGATTAAATGACTTCACGCGAGAAATTACATGCACCGTATATTAGGTAGTACAAAATGATTAAACGCGACCTGAGATTATCGGAATCTTACCTAGTTTCGCTAATTTCCCCATCGGCTGTGGCACCAATGCAGTAGTCCAGAGCGACCAGCTCCGGCTTGCCGCGTACCACGAGGACCGAGGTCTTGATGTCTACTGGATATTTACACTGAAAGAGAATGTATTCATATTTCATTCATATGATATCGTCGACCGCTTTTCCGTGGTGAAACTAGGAACGGCTTGATTTCAGTACATTTCACACTTCGATATAATGTTGCCTGTCATGTTAATTATAATGTCGACGATGTTTACCCGACTGTCACTTAATGCTGATCTCGATATGACAGAAGAAGGTGTGAAGGAAAGCTCCGGTGTACGTGACCGGCGGAGGACGTCTCCCCCACTCACGTACACCAACAGAATACCCAGTTATCTGGATCAACATTGAAGCCGGTACCGAGTGAAACCCCCCACGCCAAACTCGCGAGCAGAAGGCACGTGAGTTTGGCTCATCCATGGTTTAATTTCGATCTTGTATTATATTGTAAAGACCCGTAGAGACTTTCACAGTGCAATGATGGATTGCATGCGCTAACACGCAATCTTGAGAAATGATTTTCCAAAGATTTTCCAAATTTGACAAAGATGTCGCCACACATACATAACCGGTCGCCTCTGGTCTAAATCTAAAAAAAGTCTGGGTTAGTGCCGTCCCGGTCAATATCGACCAGTCTGGGCTAGGGGTCTTGGCAGCCAGGCCCACCACTTGCAAGAAGAGTTAGATATTAGAAGAAAAAGCCGGATATATTCCACCTATAAACCCAATATTATAACCAGAGACCAATGTCCAGCAATGAGCTATAAACAGTCTGAAGAATATTTATTTTTCCCGTTAAATCGTAAATTTACGCACATTGTAATAAATGGAATGTCCAGGCGTCGCTCCACTGTCTATCATGGCGTCATAGTTCCTGTGATCGATGAACAGCAGTCCACCGGGTTTAAGGACCTTCGCGAAGTTCTCCAGGCACATCTTCTGCGTCCTCTGGTCCTCGAACTCGTCCAGGAGATGAGCGAAGGAGTTGCCTAAGCAGATGACCGCGTCGAACGTCGCCCCGGGGAGGTGGGACTGGACGTCGCGGGGCAACGTCTCCCAGCTGGCTTCTTCGATTACTGAAACAGATGACATAGATAATAGAGCAATTAGACATTTCTCTTAGATTAATATTTATTAGGCGTTACACCTTACCGCACCCTGTTCAGTCGCGGGAGTTCCTTCACCCAACAATTTTTTTATGGGACAGAGGACAAACGAGCTAGCAGCGTATCAACTGATTACCGACGCCCACGTCCATCTGCAACACCAGAAGAGTTGCTAGTACGTTGCCTTAAAGGATATTTCTGAAGGTTGAGGTGGAGGTGGAAGGGAGAAGAGAGAGAGAGAGAGAAGTAGACCTGCGGCTACCTCTCTCACCGGACGAAACGCAACAGCACAGATGAGTTTACTTCACGGCGGTATTCTGCGCGGCCGCGGTACTACCCCGGGTTGAGTAAACCATTCGGATTTTGCCCATTATCAACTGCAGGAGTTCACACACTAAGTGAGTGACTAAGTGAGACATGACCCTATAGACTATACGATGACATGAAAACGCACCCCACTCGTCGTATCTGGGGTCCTTCCTCTTCTCCCAGCGCGCTTTCAGTGCGTGCTTCAACATTTTATCCGATGCGTCCACCGACACCACCTTGAAGCCCTCGTCCACCAACATCATGGAGTCTATGCTGAAAATGTGCTTCATTAGTCATTTGTTATCGGCGTTAGAATCTGCAACCCCCTATCTTCCCGTGGGCGTCCTAAGAAGCGACTAAGCGAAAAGCCTAGAAAATCGCTTTGGCTACTGACAGTTGGCGGGACAACCATCACGACAATTAAGCAGACCGATGGCGGGCAGCAGCGTCTAAAGGTGCGAGGTATCCGGATCGCCAATCCGCTTGCCGTGCTTAGACATCTAAACCTCTAACCGCCCCAGTATTGGATATTGGGCCGACAGATTGGGATAAACATCTCGAAAACTACCTGACCAAAATTAAGCAGACCTTGTGGTGGCAGGCGATCGTGGCGATTTTAGCAAATCCTGCCTTTGGGAGAGGCATATCGTCCTACAGTGGACTATTTAGCTATTTATAGGCTGGTAAGATAAGTCATTTATTAACAACAAAGTTTGTTGAACGCCTTTCGAAATTTCTATAAAGAAATATCTTTTCTTGCCCACCGCGTGGCGTTGCGTCGCGCGTCCTCACACTAACCCCTGTATCGTATCTGGGAAGGTTAATACTACTCTGTTCCCCTGTTTGCGTATACACTGGCGGTACTATAATATCCGCAGTTCAGTTGTTCGCCTACGCAGTTGACAAATGCCGAAAGTATTCAAAAGTTGTCGCAGTGGACTAAATTGTTTAGTAGGACATCATCGTGAGCACTCACGTCCTGTCACTCATACGGGTAGGTAGATATTAAAGATTTTCATGTGGCATAACCTACCGCGTTTGAGTGTTTTGATATATCTAAAAATCGGTTTCTTCCGTTAAGGGTAATGGGTATGCTGATATGCGATTATAGCGTTTGTTATATGATCGAATAAACTTTGGATATAAGTAGGTACGTAAAACTAGGGAGAAATAAACATAATTAAATCTGCCACAAATCTCATTCGTACAGGAATGAGAATAGCAGAGAAATCTAACAAAACCACTTGAATGTCGCCAAGCGAATGTTGATGACAACTTGACGACAAACTGAGATCCAAGGCGATGTGAGATAATATCTGTGTCTGTTGCGTGAGGTCACATTTATCACATGTTTTTCGATATTCAAACGTAATTACACTGTTTTACTTAAACATTATCGTTCTCTGATAAGATAACGAGATGAAGAAGACGTTCATAATACAGCACTTAATGATATCGGGACCAAAATAATATTCTAATTATTATTTAATTAAGATGACACTCGTGTATGTTTCAAAAACAATCACGAAGTGTGAATCGATTTTACTCCGCATCTGTCACGCATCTCATCCAGTGGACGCCGTATGACCGTTTTTAGTATTCACGAATATTGTCGAACGTCATTTCTTTCAATCTACCTCTGACATGACTGCGGTTGGCCTGAACACTACGGGAACGGAGTTCGTTTCCATCTGGGGACAAATGTTTGAATGACAATTGTGCATTTGCCATTTATATCCGCAACGTGAACCGTTGTACAATGACATTTTGCATCACGTCGTTTAAGGTAAACGTGACCGTCGTTTAAGGTCATTACTTGAAAACAAAAATGATTCGACTTCAGCTTGACGTTGGACAAGTTTTTGTGTTGCCACCCGACCTGTTCCCGGCCGTTTGCTATTCCAGATCCTGTAACTGTCTCCGTCAAAAACCGCATTCGTTTACGTAATTCAGTTCGGAAACGTTCGCTTTTATTTATTTATTTATACTTTATTGTCTACACCAAAAGGATTACAAAAGGCGGACTTAATGCCTTTTGGAATTCTCTAACAGTCAACCCAGGGCGTGAAAAAATGTGGTGATAGGTGCTATCTAATTTAAAATCTAATTTAAAATAATAGTTTCGCAAAATTAAAAATATATAATACAAGTAATTTTTTTTTTATAATAATTTAAAAATACCAGCAGCGTCTTAGATTTGAATCAATATCATTCTCAACTTCAAAACTCTTCTATTTCACGACTTTTTTGAAACAATTTTCTTAAAAAAAACTGCGAATTAAATACTTGTCAAGCAAATATAAAATGCGCATTGCATTGCTATTATTGTCGAATCCACAGCGCGCATTGTGTAGAGTAAAGAAAATCTAGAGATATTATAATTTTCTTTAATTTTTTTGGAATATATCGAGGTTAGAAAAAGAGTCGTGAGAGACACAAGTTGTTACTGTTAATGATATTGATTCAAACGGAGAGATGAGGTAGCCTGGTGGACAGAGCGCTCGCTTTAAAAGGCACCGTTAAAAATGTAACCAATAACGTTAAATATCCTGAGGAAACCTACTGTATATCTGAGAAATAAAAGAAAATATTATTTAGAGGATATGTGAAGTCAGCCAACCAGTGCTGAAGGAGTGTGGCGAACGATGCCCGGCTCCGAAGCCTTCTCCGCTATTTTATTGAGAGTAAGCCTTTGCCCAGCCGTGGGCATTTATTTGGTTGCTACTTCACTTTTTATTCAGACTTATTAGAGGGCTGTGTGTCGAGTGATCGCGCCGTAAGAATCTGCCAACCTTCCCTTGGTTGTCCTAAGAGGCGACAAAAGCCTTGAGAGTCAGCGACAATGCTCGTCACGTTCTATCTTCCGGAGAGGTGTGAAATAGATGGCTAAGGCTACAGAGGCATTCGGTTGCATAGCCTCTGCCTACCCCTACGAGTGAGAGATACAGAATGCTTATCTGTGTAACTTATATTATAAAGCTGCATTATTTGTATGTTTGAACGCGCTAATCTAATCGCATTTAAAACATAAAATACAAAACCATATATTTTATATGGCTATATAAAATTACGAATCAAATCTTGGTCAAGTACTCATCACGTGTATGAAACAGGAATGTTTAATCTATATGTAATTCGGGTGAAATCGCAGAGCACAGTCTGTATAACAAAAAAAAAGAGTGTATGTGTTTTTCCAAACATTTCTTCACAAGATTCTAGTTGAACCCTCCACAATGATCATTATTGTAAATCTTAATTTTTTTCTTAACTTCTTTAGTTATTAGTCAAATATAACCTATAAATTAGCGCTTAATCGATCAACTACTTTCAGAAACCAAGTTTTGTTTGCACAAACACACGCGGGCTGTATTTATATATATTCTTTTCATTCTTCTTTTTATAAAACGTTACCTTCCGCTGCAGGAATTTCTCCTGTGTCGCGAAGGCAGTTTACATACATGAATTGCACATGGACAAACACCCAGACCGGGAACTATTATTTGTAGTCCATAAAAATAATAGTCCCGTGCGGGAATCGAACCCGCGACCCACAGCGCCGCAGCTAAACGCCTTAGCCACTACGCCACCGAGCCGTCAAATATATATATATATATATATTCAATATATTATATATATACAAAACTGTGGGATAAAAGCTACTTACCCAGTACCGCAGGCAACGTCGAGCACTCTCACACAGTTGTGTTTCCTGAGGAGGCCCGTTAAGAAATTTTTGTAATTTTGCGTGCGCTGGTTGCTGTCGCCGATGTACTTCTTCCAGATTCTCGCCGCTTTACCGTCAGCGTACTGGTCCTTTACTCCCTCCGAGGGGATACCCTCGGACCTCGAATGGAACACTTTGTCAGCCGACATCTTATTTCACCTGCCACCTGTTAATAAGAAATGTTTTTAAGCTCTTCTGACCCCAGTTAACGTTGTGACGTTTCTTCTTAATCTAATACAAGCGAATATGGCGCAACTTGAATCTAATTCTTCAACATTGTTCCTTAAAAAGTTATGTAAAATAATATGAAATTCAAGCCGTATATATTATATCCGTTGGATACGAACTTGGAAGTTTCCGAGAGAAATTTTCCTCATTAGAATTGCACTGGATATTACTATCAAAATCTGTGTAAAACAATACTTCATAAAAAGTAGATTAAAGCAGACAAAATTGGATAAACTATTAACAAAAAAAACTTAATTAATCTGTTCCCAATTCATTGTTATTTCCAACGGTAGTTCATATTTATCAAGGTAAACATATTTTTTTATATTACTTTACATTTAGTTCTATATTTATATGTAATAACTAAACGTTTTGTTTTCTCTTAGCTATACGTACAAAATATCTTATAATCTGTAGCTTGGAATATTTATTTTCTTTGTGTTGCAACTTTTTTTCTAGTTACCACTGAAATAGATGTAGTCATATCTTTTTCAGTTACATAACACTCAAATATCACTTATAAATCTTTTACTTAATTAGATATTAAAAATCAATAACGAAAAATAATGACAACCTTAAAAATTTATTCTATTTCAGCGACGCATGCAGCCCGCGATTAAATTTAAAAACAAAAAGAAAACAACAGAAGGTTCTCTGTAGAGCCATTAAAATAAATCCTACAATTTTAAAAGATGAGTTTGTGTCAAAAAAAGCAATAACTAGATTTTCTAACGCAAAGTACTTATTTAATATTCTTTTAAATAATTACTAAAGCACGCACCGTCGTCACGCAGTTATGTCGGCAGGACTCAGTTAACACTGTCCGCTCGCTGGGCCTAAACGTGCCTTTATACATAGACATACTTAACATAATGTTGAAAGCTGTAACTTGATATACATAATAGAATTTCCACGTTTCATTCCTTATCTAAGTGATATGTTATAGTTGATTTACCACGTCGTGATTTCTTCATTTTTTTTTAAGAAACTTTGCGTCGTATTTTAATTTATCTTTTAATCTTTTGATTTCTATTGAGTAGTTTATTGTTTTCCTTTTCACGTTATTATTAATTTTATTTTCAACGATGTGTTAACAGAACTTTCGCATGAAACAATAATAATTTAAAGCTCTGATTGACTATGTATTATTAATGATTATAATTATTTCTGAATGCAGGAATACTTTCAGGTGTATCATACAAAGTAATGAGCAAAATCCTTTAAGGCGAATAAGAGAAATCTCAATGGTCACAGACAGATGGCGAGATAACCAGCTCGTAAAATATTAGACCAAAATAAAGCAGACCGATGACGGGAAGCAGCGTCTAAGATGCGAGGTGTCTGGCACTGCGATCTCCAATCCGCTTGCCGAGCGTGGGGATTATGGCAAACCCTCCTTATGGGAACGTTCTATGTCCTGCAGTTGACCATTTAAAAGCTGTCAATGTGAGACAATGAATATTAGCCGCATTATACAGGGTTTAAAAATACCGGCACCATACTAAGTTTTAACTTTGTACAAATGACAATCGTAATGTTCTCCTAGCCGACTTCTGCCGCGGCGACAACTTCCGAATACTATTGACAGTTATGAATAGCAGATTTTTATTACTCTACATGTGTAGAATAATAAAGATCTGCTGCTACCATAATTATAATTTAACATAACGTAAGCCGTAATATTCACCATCACCATCGCCAACCCAACAAAACATACGTGATGATGATCGGAGATGAAAAATTTTGCAATATTATTTATTTAATTTTCTTATATTAAGTATAGTCAAACAGAATAAAAACAAGGGAGGTCTCTGTAGCCCAGAGACATTCTACGTTCCCTGTTAGTAAACAATAGACACGTTGGCGCGTTGCCACCCAGTAAGACCATGGCTGTCACCAGTATCAAATTGTCTTATAAGGAGCAGCCTGTAAGTGCCTACAGCTGGGCAAAGGTCTCCTTCTCAAATGTCTGACAGGGTTTTGGAGCTGGGAAAGGCTGCTCCAGTGCGGGTTTCTCAGATGTGCAGGTTTTCTCACAATGTTTTCCTTCACCGCCGAGCACGTGGTAAATACAGCACTTAAAATAGCTATTGACAATTTCAGTGGGGCCGGCACCGTGGAACCAACCCGGGTCGCTCGCGCTCTGTGAAACTAAAGCGAGCGCCCTGACCACTAGTTTACCTCGGCTTATCATCGGCTACGTCTCCACCACAAAATGTCTTTATTTACCAAAATCACCATACGCGACACTGGGGTAGCAGACGAGCACAGCGGCTGCACCCGGCACAAGCTGCTATTTAACAGTTATCACTGATGCGTTCAGAAATTACCGCTATTTATGAATATTAGAAAAACAGTTATTTCTGACACCATTTGAGAGTTAACTTTTCTCACAACAGTATGTGTTAAGAAACGCTAAATTAAAAAAGTAACATACTTACTAAAACTAATATGTATTTGGGATTTTTTTAAATGATTATTCTAATTCATTTACTATAATAATATTATATAATTATTCTAAGGAATTTCCTTAAATGCGTTTTATGAACATTTTCATTAGACATACTATGACTATACGAGACTGTTGTGAGTATTAATATTAATATATTGTAAAGCTATATGTGCGTATCGGTAATATCTAGTATGTAAGTATCCCAACAGACTAGAAGACATCACTTAAAAACCAAATCAGTCCTTGAATTATTGGCATCCAGGTAACACTCCACGTTAAAAGCACGTTAGGTACATTTAATAACCATTAATTTCGCACTTACTAAAAAATGATGTAATATCGATTCACGTTCCCGTCACGTCCGCCTACCAAGCCGGCGCCGACAACACTACGCGATAGCGCTGGCGATACACGAGCAAACAAAAAAAAAAATTGTACAAACTTACTAAAAGACTCACCATTCTTGTTATTAACTGTATGTTATACAATAAGCATAATGAGATAGTATTAAATGCCTATAAAATTTGTTATTATTCATCATTTATACACATATGTCATCAGTCATCTCGCTTCAATCGTTTTGGAGTAAGCAGATAGGTAATAGAAGAACGATATATTTATTAACAAAACTTTGAGCGAACAGTGCTATACAGACGATCTGTACATACATATCTTTTACTTTAACAGTCTGTAAAGAAATCACTTTTGGACATAATTCTCTACCGTAGAGCGCCACTCTGTACGTGCGTACACTTACGGCACTATAATATTTCCCGCGCAGTTGACTACTGTCGATAAGATCGGGAAGTTTTCTACATGGTTGAAATCGACCAGGACATCATTAAGACGCTGCTGCCCCTTTCCGGGGCTAAGCTGCACAGCTTTGGGTCTAACATATTTTGAGATGTGGGATATACCAATTATTTCGACTATTACAACAGCTATGGCATCATATAGAGTACGTATATGTCCCGCTGCAGTGTCCGACAGTCGCAATATACAGGGCTAACCATCTCGGCTCGCTTGCCTCCCGTGCTCACCGGTAACTTTAAGGGTTTGTTGAGTTTCTTTGAGGAGTTCGGTTGCCTCGAATAACTAATATTCTTGGGCATACAAAATTGATGTTTGTGTTCGTCTTCGATGTGTTTGCACATTGTTCATCCATATTCTGCCAATCTATGTTTGACAAATTACTGGATAGGTATAGATTAAAAAAAAATAGCCATTGCATAGCTTGGCAGGGTTCAGCTAGTAATTAATAAAATAATGGTAACACTAGTGTAATTAAATGAACGAGTTCCTTCACACGAGGGTAAAAGGGAGAGACCATGTTCCTTATCTGCATCTGGTACAACCTGTTAGCTAACAAACGACACCTCCAGCGACTGAATGATTACGGACGATTTATTCGATTTTGCTGGACCCAAATCCAACAAAGTGTGGGGGGAGGGAGCGCAATACAGCTGCGAGGGTACAACCCGGGGTCCCGGCGTGGCTAGTGTGAGAAAACTCTAGAAATATCATGCCGGCATTTATTTGCCGCTTTCTACAAGAGGCTTATGTTGAACATAGCGTACAATTTCATGTCTACGTCGAGTAGTCGGCGGTAGACGATATAGATTGAGATCGATCAGAAAGTTCATCGACAGGAAATATTTGTTTTTTTATTTTGTTCTTTTAAAAACACCTTGTCCTGTCGCAGAGGCAGTTTACATACATGAATTGCATATGAACAAACACCTAGACAGGGAACTATTATTTGTAGTCCATACAATTACTAGTGTCGTGCGGGAATCGAGCCACTACGCCACCGAGCCGTCAAAGACATTGATGTGTCGTTGTTGGTTTCGATTGACTAGGTGGCAATGCGGACTTTCGTTTTTCGCCTACATAACATAGCTGCAAGAGTGACAGGACCTTTGGTTAGAAGCTATGCATCGAAGTTATTAATAGTGATAAAAATATTTATGAAACGTATTCCAATGCCTGTTCTGTTAAATATTGTTATGTGTATGCAAATCCCTTGCGTAGAGACGGTGATAAAAAAAGTTTAAAGTGAAACAAATTTGTTGTTATGAAAGAAAAACTTTGTATGGATAGTTTGAAAGGATTTTTTAAAGGAAACAAGAAATCTTGACGAGTAAAGTTAAGCTTTAAATGCCCACGGCTCGGCAAAGGACTATTCTCAAATATTTTTGGAGCCGTGAAGGCTTCGCCACGTCACACGTCCTCGAAATATGTTTTTTAATGCTTACAAACACAGGTTTTGTCAAGTTTTCCTTGATATTACTAAACCAAAATTGCTATTAACATCTTTAGTAGTGCCGGCATCGACGTTCGAATCCGGGTCCCTCGTGTACTATGTAATTAAAGCTAGCGCACTAACCATGCTGTGGTAGCTATAGGCTTTAGATACTATTAACTAAGGTTAGTTAAAATCCATAAACCGTTCGCGTTTATAGTTTTCAACCTCAATGTTTGAAACTATGCGGTACAGGCTGCAGGCTCCACTTGTCTCTCTCATCTACTTCCTGATACATCTGAGCGTGCTATAACCATGTTATTTACGTAATGGCTAAATTACAAAATATTCTTAACCTAACCTAAATAGCGTCCTGGTGTGATTAAGTACAACTAGTGAAGAAATAGACTCGGCTCTACTTTTTTTGTTTCATGAGATTCCAATTATTTTTGCAGTGTGACCTTGTGGCACAACTATCTGAAATAGGTGTCGAAGGAGAAAGGTATACTTCACAGCGACGTATGTACAACCAGTCACTTTTACTTGCGTACCTTCTGCTCTCGAGTCTCTTCCGCCGTAGCTATCAAGGCCGCCGGGCCAACTGTGTATCTATGGTCGGTGGGTTTTTGGTCTGTTTCGGCAAATAATGCTGTTACCGCCATAGCCTGTCACTGTCTTCAGTGGGCGATATAAATGTTTTTCCCGCGCAAAAAAAAAAACTTCTGAAGCGTTACAATTACAGGTGAAAGTAGTGTTGTTGTATACTAGTCAATTTTATTCTTTATATTATTTGAAAAGTTTAGCATTTTTTTTTATACAGGAAATGGGGGAAACGAGCGAGCGGCTCCACCTGATGGTTAGTGATTACGGTCGCCCACGTACGTCTACAACACAAGAGGCGCTGCAGGTGCGTTGCTGGCCTTGAGGATATTTTTGGGAGTTTGGGAGATGGGAGGAAGGATAAGGAGAGGGGTGGGGAGAGGGAGTGGGCCTCCGGTTACCTCAAACACCGAACGAAAAGCAGAAGCACAAGATGCCTCTACTTCACGGCCGTGGTTCTACCCCGTTCGAGCTGGCCCATTCGAGCAGCAGCAAAAGCCGCCGCTTGGCTCTACCACATTTAAACATTGCTCGACTCTCTTACATTCGTTCGGAATGGACGGTACGTAAGCACTATGATATTGCGAAATGCTGACATGTAAATACTTTAATGTATGACAATGAGTTATAGTTCCCTGATCTGTATTATAACGAATAAGTTGTAAGTATAAAAAATGGCTATATAACATTTCTTACCGAAATATTGCATAATTTTACGTACAAAATTCTTTTCCTGATTATAAAATTTCTTGCTTAAAATTAAATTCTCGTAAATTTCGGTTTTTGACTTGGGAGGGCAATACCACACTGTTAAAGCTGTATTCGAGAGAAGCATAAAAAAAATTAATCATATAGTAAAAAAACTGTGTTCTAGTCACAATCCGTTTTTAGTATTAAAAAAAAAACAACATCGAATTATGCAAATCTTGATGATTTTGCATGTTTCACCATACGTCGTACTACGTCTTATCTGTTGCAGATTTTCGCTTTTTAAAAATATTGTGTCTCGCATACCTTTTCCGCTGTATTATTTATAGAGCATAATGTGGCTATTCGAGATACGGAAGCGAATTTAGCGCGATAAGGCAAAATCACTTCTATTACGTTACAGTGACAGTCGAAAATTTCATATATTTAATTTTGGTTTGCTCCTCAACCGGTGAACATCTATAGACGATAAAAGGTTAATTGTTAGTATAGCCACAAGTACCGGAGGAGTTACCAGACACGACCTAGGCAGAGGATTCTACCATCTGTTAAATATGTTATGCCTCCACATTATTTCAGAGCTTGTTCGCTTCTAAAGTCTTCAATGACGTTATACTTTACTAAATGACATGTTTCAGTAATAGATTTTCACGTGTTTCACGCTACAAATCAAGTTAACTTTCTGTTACTAGGTTAGAGTTACCGCGCCATGACGTAACTCGCGATTTTCTTGCGAGATGATAAGCTATTGCTGTATTGGGTACTGGGTCACGTTCATGTACAACACGCGTTCAGGGTTTTATGATAGAGATAGGGTTCGATTGAATAACATAACTTGAATGTTATTGCCAATAAGCGAACAAACAGTATGGTGTTACTCAGTTGATTCGTTCTATGTTATGTCTAGTCTTATTATAACTGCGTTCGTAAATAGGTAATATGTCAATACAGTATAAGTCTCTATGAAATCTCCATTAAAAAAGACATGAAAGCAATATTTTCTTACCAACGCGTTGACTCAGAAACCAGATGAATGACACTAGACATACTCTCCATAATAAGAATAAGGGAGACGAGCGGAGGGGGGTCCTGTTACCACACTCACCGAATGAAACGCAGAATCACGAGATGCCTCTTCTGAACGCTTGTATTCCCCGAGGCAGTGGCACTACCCCGGTCAAAAAGGCCTTTTCGGGCAGCAGTAAGTCGTCACATGGCTCTACAACTTTTTTCATAATTCAATTATAATATTATTTGAAATACATTTAACTTAAAAATATTTATGTAGGAGCACTGAAGGGTTAAGAAGCAAAGGAGACGAGGTTAATTTTTGATGAATGTATCGTAAAGTAGAGGGTTTATATTTGGGGTTTAGGAGCCGGGAAAAGAAAAGCCTGACACCCTGATCCAATGCGGATTGGTGGTCTTGATATGTCCTCGAAAATATATTTTTTTTTAATTTTTTTTCCAGTCATGCAGGTTTCTTCACGACGTTTTCCTTCACCGGCGAGTATGTGATAAAATCAGTAATTGATATTGGAAGTAACATTTCTTTTGGGAAAAAAAGATAATTTGAAAATAGATTTTTAAGTAGCTTCATTACATCAGGGGGTACAATGGGTGTCGTAGAAGTCGATTATGCTTAAACTACTACTAGTTATGTGCTTAATCCTTGTTATGGGAGAGGCCTATGTCCTGCAGTGGACTATTTACAGACTGTTAAGGCTAAGGTATGCCTAACGGTTTTCTATGATGTCATTCTGGCTGATTACACAGAGATAACTTAGTTGATACAGATGAAGTAAAACCACAGCCTACTCTGTGAGAGATCACAGATGTAAGATGTTTAAGTATTGTGATGAACCTTCCTAAATTTCAAGATTCAACGTCAATAGGGTAAAGCAATTCTTGTCGTCCGACAGTCACGTGGAATCATGGTCGCAAGAACCTCGTTTGTTAACCACATGCTAGTGAGGGTTAGCTTTGGACAAAACTGTGGTAACTATGATCCCTTTTGTCAAGGACTACAGACTAGTACTTTCCGTGTGGCTGACGGAAGTAAAGAATAGCGCCAACCCTGTCTAACCATGGGTGTCGTAAGAGGCGACTAATGGTAAAAATTATATTAGGAGATGGGCAGCAGCATCTTCCTGCACCAGAACAAAAAAAAACTGCAGTTGCCAACCCGCTCGCCAGGCGTGGCAACTAAGGCAAACCCCCCCATGATGAGAGGTAAAAGAAAGCAATGGCCCCCAGTCCCCGGCGGCCTCGCTAGTCCTGGCTATGGTGGCAGCGATGGTAACGGCGAGGCAGGGGGTGCGAAGAATCACCGGCTGATTTCTAGCTGCGAACCCAAACGACTGGACCTGGCAACATGTAACGCGCGCACATTGAGGACCGACGAGAAGATACTAGAACTGGAAGAAGAAGTAAGCAAGTTGCACTGGAGTATTATAGGGTTGTCTGAAGTCCGAAGACAGGGAGAGGACTCTATAATCCTAAAATCCGGTAACTTGTTCTACTACCGGCAGGGTGACCATCTGTCCCAAGGAGGTGTCGGGTTTATCGTCCACAGGTCTCTCATCAACAACGTGATCGAGATCGGAAGTGTGTCGAGTAGGGTCGCGTACCTTATACTCAGAATAATCAAAAGGTATTCGCTGAAGGTCATACAGGTATACGCACCAACCTCGACACACCCTGATGATGAAGTGGAGGCAATGTATGAGGATATTTCAAGAGCCATGCATTGCTCTAAGACTCACTACACGGTGTTGATGGGAGACTTTAACGCAAAACTAGGTACGAAAAAAGGCGATGAGCTGATAGTGGGGAACTTTGGAGTAGGGCAACGGAACCCAAGAGGGCAACAGCTGGCTGATTTCATGGCAAAGGAGGGATTCTTTATGATGAACTCCTATTTCCAGAAGCAGCCCCACAGGAAGTGGACATGGATGAGCCGGACGGTACCACAAAAATGAGATCGACTTCATCATGACGACCAAGCGTCAGCTGTTCAGTGATGTCTCTGTGATCACTAGGGTAAAAACCGGCAGTGATCACCGAATGGTAAGAGGCACACTGAACCTTAACATTAGGCTCGAGCGGTCTCGTCTGGTGAAGTCTACGCTCCGCCCACCACGTGCCCTTATCCAGAACCCCGAGAGCTTTCAGCTCGAATTGCATAATCGCTTTCAGTGCCTAGACGATTGCGTTACAGTGGACGATACGAATAGCAGGCTAGTGGAAACTGTCCATGCGGTAGGAGCTAAGTTTTGCAGGACCCGCCGCACGAACAAGCCCCAAAAGCTCTCCGATCACACTCTTAAGCTCATGAAAGCCAGGCGTGAGATAAAGCTGCAATCTACAACGGATGCGTCAGCGTATCGGCTACTGAATAGACAGATCTCCAAATGTATGAGGCAAGACTTACGCAAATTCAATACAGCCTGTATTGAAAAAGCGATAGAGCGGAACCAAGGCTCCAAAGTCTTCGCCAGAGATCTGAAAGAGAATCTATCGGAAAGAGCCAACTGACCAAGCTGAAGACCGAAAGCGGCGCAGTCATTTCCGCTGGAGCCGAGATTTTGAGTGAGATCGAGAGATTTTACGGACAGCTGTACACAACGTCGTTGAAACCACACACTGATGTGACTAATGACCCAACGTCCCGGACGTCAGTCTGTGCGAGATCCAGCCATCCAAGGCTCTCAAACAGCTTAAAAACGGCAAGGCGCCGGGTGAGGGCGGAATTACAGCTGAGCTTCTGAAAGCGGGTGGAAAACCGATACTTGTTGTCCTTCAGAAGCTGTTTAATTCCGTCATTCACGGCGGTGTTACGCCGAAAGCGTGGAGTTGAAGCGTGGTTGTCCTATTCTTCAAGAAAGGGGATAACTGTCTTTTGAAGAATTATAGACCGATATCGCTTCTAAGCCGCGTCTACGTGCTGTTTTCGAGAGTCATCTCAAATCGTCTAGTGAACAGACTTGACGATTTCCAGCCTCCCGAACAAGCCGGATTCCGAAAAGGCTATAGTACCATAGACCACATACATACTCTTCGCCAGATTGTACAAAAGGCCGAGGAGTACAATTTGCCATTATGTCTGGCGTATGTGGACTATGAGAAAGCCTTCGATTCAGTCGAAATTTGGGCGGTGCTACAGTCTCTCCAGCAGTGCCAGATAGACTCTCGGTATATCGAAGTGCTGAGGTGTTTGTACAATGAGGCTACGATGTCTATCCGAGTACAGAATCAGAGTACGAAACCAATCCAACTGCAGAAAGGTGTAAGACAGGGTGATGTCATATCCCCGTAACTCTTCACCGCTGCATTGGAAGATGTTTTCAAGCAGCTGAACTGGAAAAGATACGGTATCAACATCAATGGCGAATACATCACTCACCTTCGATTTGCCGACGACATAGTTCTTATGGCAGGATCGCTGGAGGAGCTTAGTACAATGCTCAATGACCTCAATAACGTCTTTTAACAGGTTGGTATTAAGATGAACATGGACAAGACGAAGTTCATGTCAAACGTCCATGTCACACCAATACCGGTTGTTGTTGGGAACAATAGGCTCGAAGTTGTAGACGACGTACGTATACCTGGGACAAATTGTCCGATTAGGTAAGTCCAACTTCGACTCAGAGGTCAATCGACGAATCCAACTCGGCTGGGCTGCGTTCGGGAAACTACGTCATATCTTCTCGTCGAGTATACCGCAAAGCCTCAAGACGAAAGTATACAACCAGTGCGTGTTGCCAGTGATGACATACGGATCCGAGACTTGGTCCTTCACTGCAGCCCGTATGAGGAAGCTCAAAGTTGCTCAGCGCGCTATGGAAAGGGCTATGCTCGGTGTTTCTCTGCGCGATAGAGTCTGCAACGATGATATCCGCAGCAGAACTAAGGTAACAGACTTAGCCGTAAAGATCAGCAAGCTGAAGTGGCAATGGGCCGGCCACATAGCTCGCAGAACTGACAACCGTTGGGGAAAAAAGGTTCTCGAGTGGCAGCCACGTACAGGCAAACGCACTGTAGGACGACCCCCCACAAGATGGAGTGACGACCTGCGCAGTGTTGCGGGAAGTCGATGGATGCAGGTGGCTCAGGACCGAGCTTCGTGGCAATCTTTGGGGGAGGCCTATGTTCAGCAGTGGACTTCTGATAGGCTGAAATGATGATGATGATGATGACAGATTTATTTAAGGAATGTTTGTAGTATTCGTGACGCTTGCTCAGCAGATCAGTGATCGCCAGTTCCAGTCACCTCGCAAGATTTTTATCGCGCCGTCTGTCGGTAGGCTTTGCGATTTTCTCGCGACACCTACGGGAAGTAAGGGGCGGCAGTTTCTTACGCCGATAACACACGGCATGCTTCAAGGACTACAGATTTATAATTCTGCAGTATATAACAATGAATTCCATAGTGAGTTTAGCTAATTTTGCATACAAACACTGGCATAAACCTGTCTGTACTGGTCGATAATTTGCTAAGCGTCATGACCATATAATGCTATCGAGGCAGGGTGCACCCGGGCAGGTGAGGTTGCAATGTGGAGCAAATCTTTGTATGTTCTTCCTTATAGTCTTGGGTGTTTGTCGACATAGAACTGACGTCTGTCGGCGATTTAGAAGAAAATTCTACCAACCGTTGTATCCGATTGCATACGCGTTACCTTGGATACAGGTACGCGATTGTATATTTAGTGTTTTTGCCTATGACAGCTTCATCGTTCTCGTGGCTTGATTGAGAGCATGATTTAATAAAACGCACACCACCGCTGTACGTCTATACCCTATCTGTTATTCGATAAGTTGTCTATGGACCGTACAAGGAAGAACCTCGTCTAGGAGGGTAGTCGTTTCGCCAGTCTGGGCAGTGAGAACCGCCCGGCTACACGTTGTTGTCGTTGGCGCCTGTGCTGACAGGAACGTGAGTTCCATCTCGTATATATAGAGCACTGCACGTCTCTACTCTTCTTCCCCACTGTAAGCATGTCACCCACCCATAGGGGTAGGCGAAGCTTACGGATTTACGTTTGGCCCGACTCGGCGCATCCAAACGTGCATTCGAAACCCATTATTCGCCTTTCCAGAAAATGATACTTGACGAATGAGTCCTGTCACCGGGTTAGCTCCCGGAGATTGACGTGAGATCTTCAAGGTTTTTTTTCCTTATTCGCCTCTTGCGACACTCACGAGAAGTAAGGGTGTGAGTGATACTCTAACTCCGCCATGATGCTGCTTCTCACAATTATATTATGCTGTTGAAAAAGTACCTACATTCTTTGAAGACTTAATCAATACTGAAAATTAGTTGTGTTCCACAATGTTTACAGTTGATTTTTTTTTTATATAAAGCCAAAACTCTAACATGTCCATTTTTGCTTCATTATTATCATAAATATTTTATTGCTTGGGCGAAGTTCATAATAAGTGAATTGAAAGGTTATGAGCATTAGCATTTTTTTGTACGTATAAACGTAGCATGTTTCTTACGGCATGTCCAAACGATCGGTTGCAAAACTGCGATTGTCGTTTCCTCAGGCCAATAACCTGTATATATAAATGCTCCTTTATTCAGACGTGTTACATGTAGAGCAATCCAAACAGTATACGAGACAGGATGGATGCGACGTTATGACATTAAATTTAATCACATATTCTACAGGCTATTTCTAAGTCTTACACCAAATATCAACTATATAAGTACAGTACTTTAGTCACTGGGTTATTTTAGTGTTTGTAATTTTGCCAACTATACCCAGGTCAAAGACATTAACGACCATCCACTGAGCACTGACTATCCGACTAAAATAACGTCCAAGCTTTTTTTTTTTAATTATTAGATTATTTATTTCTTTCGTAAAATATATTTCGACTATTTTCAAATAGTTATAACCACTAGGTAATAATAAATGTTTCACTAACTGTCAACAAGGTCACATCCATTCTGTATAAATCAACGGTGACGAAGTTAATTTACTCTGGATAGGTTCAGTATTATTGTATTGTGTATTCAACATGTTATTAAATTCTAAAAATGGTCACAAAAGCAAGACACCATCCAGAATGATATCATTTTATTGTAACGTAATTATTTTTGTTAACTTATGATACATAAAAATGAAATTATATGACTTTTTGCCGCGGCTCCGCCCGTCAAAAGTCATAACCTTCCCATACATAATAATACAAAATATAGCAGTGTATAAAATTTAGATGAATATTTCATCAAAATTTATTTATATTTATATTAGAACCGAGCAAACCAAACATTGCTGCTCTAGAATGGAACGCAAATTCAAATGAGCAAACAGTATATTTTGACTTATATTCCGGCCCCAACATCCGAAGCGTCGATCCCCAGCATTGCCAAGTCGTCCAGCTCCTCTTTATTCTTCTCTTTCACCTCCTGTTTGGTCTCCTTCTTCAACTCCACGAGCTTGGAAGACGGATTTAGCTTTCTGTTCTTGTCGGTATTCTGCAGCTTGCTGGTCTTCTTCTGGTTTTGCATCGGGCGCGGCTGCTGTTGCGGCTGGGGCTGGGGCGGGGCCTGGTGTTGGGGCGGGGGCTGGTGTTGAGACGGGGGCTGTTGGTGTTGCGGCGGGAACAGTTGCGCGTTGAGGTCGAAGCCCATCATCATCTGCGACATGGGCGGCTGCATGAGGCCGAGGTGCGCCAACCCGAGCGGCGGCAGCGGCGGCACCGGGAAGCCCGGCGGCAGTCCCGACAGGTACAGCTCCTGCTGCGACAGTTCGCCCGGCTTCGCGCCCGACGGGAAGATTATGTCCAGCGCCTCCTGGAAGTCCTTCGGCAGGTTGTTCGGCGGCTGCTGCGCCGGGACCGGCCTGCAACGCCATTCGGTTACACGGTTACGGTAATGAACTGACAATACAGTAGAAATATTGTAACTTTTTCGATTCTGAATTCAGACGCCTTTACGGCCACCGAATAAATGATTACCTATGTTTTAAAATGTTGATGCATATTTTATTGTATTCTTTTGGATTCAATGTTGTATGAGCGAGGTAGCAACGACAGCTAGTGTTTTTGAATAATTAATGATGAATATTATTTTTTAATGATTATAATACTTATTCATAATGAATTATTGAACTTTACTGAAATAAGAATGTTAAAACATAGGGAGAAATTTACTCGGTTTCTAAAATTAAACACGAAGCTGCACATCACTATCACACTATCGGTACGCTCGGGTCGACAACGGTTTTTCGGAAATTTTGATTAAAGAAGTATATAAAATGTAACTTCACTTTCATAATTTGTTTTATTCTTATTTTTTATCGAACTGCGATCTAATATGATTTCGTAGTTTTTATGTCTATTGGGTACAAGTTACATAATTATATTTACATACAAGTTTTACTACATACGAAAAGAAATTTTTAATTAAGAATTTAATTCCTTACAGTTTCTGTCGCGACTGTATATGCGCGACCGTCCGGATTGCCTATGTTTTACATATTGCCACTAGCGTTATGCACTTTACAGTCGCACTAACAAGTGACAGGACAGAGACTTGTCTGATTTAATCTAATATTGTTTCTGAATAAAATAAACAAGACTCTGGGACGCGATATGTCAAGTAAGTTAACCGTCATGTCTAGCTTAACCGCAAATTGAAATACATCGCAGTTAGGATTACCTCTAGATTTACGCAAGGGGTAGTTGGCAGAGACCGTGTTTTGTGGCAAACATGTTCAGCATTGGGCTTGTGGACAGGCTGTAATGATGATGATGGTGATATGGTATGCTTTTTATTTGCTAAGGCATCGTAATTTGTGTAAATTAAAATAGAAAATAATAATTTCAGCGAACCAAACCCTGAATCCCTAGCCGACGTAGTTGTTTTAGCGAGCTCTCGCATTAGCTACCCGTTTTAGCGAGCTCTCGCATTAGCTACCCGTTTTAGCGAGCTCTCGCATTAGCTACCCGTTTTAGCGAGCTCTCGCATTAGCTACCCGTTTTAGCGAGCTCTCGCATAAGCTACCCGTTTTAGCGAGCTCTCGCATAAGCTACCCGTTTTAGCGAGCTCTCGCATTAGCTACCCGTTTTAGCGAGCTCTCGCATTAGCTACCCGTTTTAGCGAGCTCTCGCATAAGCTACCCGTTTTAGCGAGCTCTCGCATTAGCTACCCGTTTTAGCGAGCTCTCGCATTAGCTACCCGTTTTAGCGAGCTCTCGCATTAGCTACCCGTTTTAGCGAGCTCTCGCATTAGCTACCCGTTTTAGCGAGCTCTCGCATTAGCTACCCGTTTTAGCGAGCTCTCGCATTAGCTACCCGTTTTAGCGAGCTCTCGCATTAGCTACCCGTTTTAGCGAGCTCTCGCATTAGCTACCCGTTTTAGCGAGCTCTCGCATTAGCTACCCGTTTTAGCGAGCTCTCGCATTAGCTACCCGTTTTAGCGAGCTCTCGCATTAGCTACCCGTTTTAGCGAGCTCTCGCATTAGCTACCCGTTTTAGCGAGCTCTCGCATTAGCTACCCGTTTTAGCGAGCTCTCGCATTAGCTACCCGTTTTAGCGAGCTCTCGCATTAGCTACCCGTTTTAGCGAGCTCTCGCATTAGCTACCCGTTTTAGCGAGCTCTCGCATTAGCTACCCGTTTTAGCGAGCTCTCGCATTAGCTACCCGTTTTAGCGAGCTCTCGCATTAGCTACCCGTTTTAGCGAGCTCTCGCATTAGCTACCCGTTTTAGCGAGCTCTCGCATTAGCTACCCGTTTTAGCGAGCTCTCGCATTAGCTACCCGTTTTAGCGAGCTCTCGCATTAGCTACCCGTTTTAGCGAGCTCTCGCATTAGCTACCCGTTTTAGCGAGCTCTCGCATTAGCTACCCGTTTTAGCGAGCTCTCGCATTAGCTACCCGTTTTAGCGAGCTCTCGCATTAGCTACCCGTTTTAGCGAGCTCTCGCATTAGCTACCCGTTTTAGCGAGCTCTCGCATTAGCTACCCGTTTTAGCGAGCTCTCGCATTAGCTACCCGTTTTAGCGAGCTCTCGCATTAGCTACCCGTTTTAGCGAGCTCTCGCATTAGCTACCCGTTTTAGCGAGCTCTCGCATTAGCTACCCGTTTTAGCGAGCTCTCGCATTAGCTACCCGTTTTAGCGAGCTCTCGCATTAGCTACCCGTTTTAGCGAGCTCTCGCATTAGCTACCCGTTTTAGCGAGCTCTCGCATTAGCTACCCGTTTTAGCGAGCTCTCGCATTAGCTACCCGTTTTAGCGAGCTCTCGCATTAGCTACCCGTTTTAGCGAGCTCTCGCATTAGCTACCCGTTTTAGCGAGCTCTCGCATTAGCTACCCGTTTTAGCGAGCTCTCGCATTAGCTACCCGTTTTAGCGAGCTCTCGCATTAGCTACCCGTTTTAGCGAGCTCTCGCATTAGCTACCCGTTTTAGCGAGCTCTCGCATTAGCTACCCGTTTTAGCGAGCTCTCGCATTAGCTACCCGTTTTAGCGAGCTCTCGCATTAGCTACCCGTTTTAGCGAGCTCTCGCATTAGCTACCCGTTTTAGCGAGCTCTCGCATTAGCTACCCGTTTTAGCGAGCTCTCGCATTAGCTACCCGTTTTAGCGAGCTCTCGCATTAGCTACCCGTTTTAGCGAGCTCTCGCATTAGCTACCCGTTTTAGCGAGCTCTCGCATTAGCTACCCGTTTTAGCGAGCTCTCGCATTAGCTACCCGTTTTAGCGAGCTCTCGCATTAGCTACCCGTTTTAGCGAGCTCTCGCATTAGCTACCCGTTTTAGCGAGCTCTCGCATTAGCTACCCGTTTTAGCGAGCTCTCGCATTAGCTACCCGTTTTAGCGAGCTCTCGCATTAGCTACCCGTTTTAGCGAGCTCTCGCATTAGCTACCCGTTTTAGCGAGCTCTCGCATTAGCTACCCGTTTTAGCGAGCTCTCGCATTAGCTACCCGTTTTAGCGAGCTCTCGCATTAGCTACCCGTTTTAGCGAGCTCTCGCATTAGCTACCCGTTTTAGCGAGCTCTCGCATTAGCTACCCGTTTTAGCGAGCTCTCGCATTAGCTACCCGTTTTAGCGAGCTCTCGCATTAGCTACCCGTTTTAGCGAGCTCTCGCATTAGCTACCCGTTTTAGCGAGCTCTCGCATTAGCTACCCGTTTTAGCGAGCTCTCGCATTAGCTACCCGTTTTAGCGAGCTCTCGCATTAGCTACCCGTTTTAGCGAGCTCTCGCATTAGCTACCCGTTTTAGCGAGCTCTCGCATTAGCTACCCGTTTTAGCGAGCTCTCGCATTAGCTACCCGTTTTAGCGAGCTCTCGCATTAGCTACCCGTTTTAGCGAGCTCTCGCATTAGCTACCCGTTTTAGCGAGCTCTCGCATTAGCTACCCGTTTTAGCGAGCTCTCGCATTAGCTACCCGTTTTAGCGAGCTCTCGCATTAGCTACCCGTTTTAGCGAGCTCTCGCATTAGCTACCCGTTTTAGCGAGCTCTCGCATTAGCTACCCGTTTTAGCGAGCTCTCGCATTAGCTACCCGTTTTAGCGAGCTCTCGCATTAGCTACCCGTTTTAGCGAGCTCTCGCATTAGCTACCCGTTTTAGCGAGCTCTCGCATTAGCTACCCGTTTTAGCGAGCTCTCGCATTAGCTACCCGTTTTAGCGAGCTCTCGCATTAGCTACCCGTTTTAGCGAGCTCTCGCATTAGCTACCCGTTTTAGCGAGCTCTCGCATTAGCTACCCGTTTTAGCGAGCTCTCGCATTAGCTACCCGTTTTAGCGAGCTCTCGCATTAGCTACCCGTTTTAGCGAGCTCTCGCATTAGCTACCCGTTTTAGCGAGCTCTCGCATTAGCTACCCGTTTTAGCGAGCTCTCGCATTAGCTACCCGTTTTAGCGAGCTCTCGCATTAGCTACCCGTTTTAGCGAGCTCTCGCATTAGCTACCCGTTTTAGCGAGCTCTCGCATTAGCTACCCGTTTTAGCGAGCTCTCGCATTAGCTACCCGTTTTAGCGAGCTCTCGCATTAGCTACCCGTTTTAGCGAGCTCTCGCATTAGCTACCCGTTTTAGCGAGCTCTCGCATTAGCTACCCGTTTTAGCGAGCTCTCGCATTAGCTACCCGTTTTAGCGAGCTCTCGCATTAGCTACCCGTTTTAGCGAGCTCTCGCATTAGCTACCCGTTTTAGCGAGCTCTCGCATTAGCTACCCGTTTTAGCGAGCTCTCGCATTAGCTACCCGTTTTAGCGAGCTCTCGCATTAGCTACCCGTTTTAGCGAGCTCTCGCATTAGCTACCCGTTTTAGCGAGCTCTCGCATTAGCTACCCGTTTTAGCGAGCTCTCGCATTAGCTACCCGTTTTAGCGAGCTCTCGCATTAGCTACCCGTTTTAGCGAGCTCTCGCATTAGCTACCCGTTTTAGCGAGCTCTCGCATTAGCTACCCGTTTTAGCGAGCTCTCGCATTAGCTACCCGTTTTAGCGAGCTCTCGCATTAGCTACCCGTTTTAGCGAGCTCTCGCATTAGCTACCCGTTTTAGCGAGCTCTCGCATTAGCTACCCGTTTTAGCGAGCTCTCGCATTAGCTACCCGTTTTAGCGAGCTCTCGCATTAGCTACCCGTTTTAGCGAGCTCTCGCATTAGCTACCCGTTTTAGCGAGCTCTCGCATTAGCTACCCGTTTTAGCGAGCTCTCGCATTAGCTACCCGTTTTAGCGAGCTCTCGCATTAGCTACCCGTTTTAGCGAGCTCTCGCATTAGCTACCCGTTTTAGCGAGCTCTCGCATTAGCTACCCGTTTTAGCGAGCTCTCGCATTAGCTACCCGTTTTAGCGAGCTCTCGCATTAGCTACCCGTTTTAGCGAGCTCTCGCATTAGCTACCCGTTTTAGCGAGCTCTCGCATTAGCTACCCGTTTGTAGTTTGAAGTTTCAGTCGTGCTAAACGAAAATCTGTAATCTGTGCCTAGTCTGAGGGTAAAGAAACTGCACTGGTATCCTCTTTTTAATATGATAGAAGGTATCATAATATAAGTAAATAATTCAGGATTCAAAATTATGTCTACACTATAAAGGTGTTTAAAATAATACTGGGCGGCAGGGCCCTATTAGATTTTCATTAAATTTTAAACGTGGTAGAACCAAGCGTTTTTTTCGGTGAGTGAGGTATCCGGACGCCCATTCCCACTCCCCATACCCATCCATCCTCATCCTCTCTCAAAACACCCAAATATTCTTAAAGGACGGCAACACCTGTACTCGCTTTGTAGTTGCAGATGTACGCGGGCGACGGTAATCACTTACCATCAGGTGAACCGCTTGCTCGTTTGCCGCCTTTCCCATAAAAATAATTTCTGTATAAATTTCTGGTTGTGTTTACAAAGATCTAAACGGTGTACATAATATTGTACGTACGGAACCACCGTGCCCCGGATCCTACTCACGCCAACAACCGTATTTTGTTGTATGTGAAATTTCATTCAATGAATTGATCAGACTCTTCGTCAAATACATAAAGGTAAGTGTAAACTTCTGCCTAATAAATAAATAAAACGAGTGAATCTATGGTGTCGCTGACATTTGCAGCTATATTTTAGAATTTATATACTTATACAGGCTGACTGCGACAGTACACCATTACACTAAACCTGATAGAGTACCATTTCCATGTCATACGCCAAATATTTATATGTTTAATAATGTATGCACACATGAGTAAATCAAAAGTAGAAATATGATGGCAGGAAATTGTCTGAACAAAGGAATTTATTCCAGCAGACCTGTGACTGTATGCGATATTAATTATATAAATACAATAGTTTAGTCATAGAGATTTTTTCTAGTTCAAAGTTACTTTGACTCTTGATACATTGGCGTTAATAATTCATTAGACCTAAGAGTATCGCCGTAGTAGTAAGACCTTATCGCCGTATTCATATATTTTTTTCCCATTCTATCATTTCCTGAAGTTGCGCGAAATATTACATATGACTCTTAAGTCTATGTAGAAAGAGTAACACCACGAGCCGATAAAAAATCTTGTAACTTGGCAGAGGTCGGTAAATTATTTATTAATTTACCGAAATTATGCACAAGTATTACATATGCTGCTTGCATTTGACATTTTATTTACAATATTCCTCACACTTAAACCTTTTGTTGTTTTCTTAGCCTATCGTCTCCGAGCGGTAAGTGCCAGGGTGTGTAAGTGCACTGTAGTTCTGACGAAGGACTACATTACTACATGAGTCCGGTCTATCCAGCGGTCTCATGCTGCAGCTCAAATGTTTTTTTTTTCTTTGATCATTCGAGATGCTATTTTAGTCGATGGTTTTGTTTCATCTTGTGATTTGCTTAGACCAAACGAGTTTCTTTCTTTCTTTAATTTTGTTTGAATTATTTCACTAATATCCACTGCAACTGATAGTGTTTTAATTTTATGTCAATACCGTCGCATTCGACCTGTATATCTCGTACAGTTGACAAATTTACCTGAACTGAACCCAACAATGTGCCCGAGGTACATCATTAGTATGAGTCGTGAGCCAAGCAAAATGTCGACGACAACCAGAAACATGTAGTTTGAAAAAAACTAACCCAATAAAGTATTCTTGGAACCAGTCGTACATTTCTCCGCCTGCTCTGCTCGCCTCCCTAGAACCCAAATCCCTGTCTACAGTGACGCTCACACGCCGACCTACGGCGCGCTACACCGTCACTGGCTCTTCAGACAGTTTAGAAACCTCTGAACCTTGTCACAACGGCATAAGGTTCAAAATTTTCCAATTTGCGTAAACGCCAGTGCACGCGAGTGTACGAACATACGTGATCTAATTGGAGGTCTACTGAACTACACGCGTTCCGGAACAATGTCCGCGTAGATGGAACACGGACTGCAATGAACTCTACTTTGTTCAAATATTTCGAATTTGCTTCACGTATTATGTATCTCTTTAACAATGAAGATTGGAACTTCAGCCTTGAAATAATGGAGGAACGGCTTGCGATCTTATCTTAACTCGGAACTAACGATTACACACTGCTAAATGAGCGACTACTTGCGAGCGTCCTTGAAAGAAAAGAAAAACGTATGTAGACCGACTACAACTATTGTGTTCGATGTACACTTCGCTCGCTTCGGTTTACGCTTCGTACGGTTCGTATCGTAAGAATAATGAAACCCGATGAAACTGACTCCCGAGTGAGGAATCCCGAAACGTTTCATTAGGTTACACGAAATGATGATAATGATGATGATGATGATGTACAAAGTTGTCGCCCAGTTAGTACAATTTACTATTTATTAATGAAAACTAAGTAATGCGTACAATGGCGCAATGATACCGATGTTCAGTACTCACGGGTTAATGAGTTGCGGCGGCGGTAGGAAGCCGAGTTGAGCGGAGAGCGCTAAAGATGGCGCCATGTCCTGTTGTTGCTTCTCAAACTGTGCCTTCGCTATCTTCTCTTTGAACTGCGCCACCTGTCAATTATTTAACTTAATTAAAAAACTAAACTCGATTATCAGCATTTTCTCTAATTGGTACCGAAATACCATCGACTAATCACGAAATACCTAATAGGAACTATAAACCCTACTCAATATTTGTAGATAGGCTCCTCATATTGTAGGCATACGCAAAGAAAGGGTTTTCTAAAAACCACCCCAGTATGAAAGTTCTATGTTTTTGAAGTTATGAAAATCGGCATTCAGTCTCTCACAAAATGCGTACGAAGTCGCGTGTAGTAATAGTATATTAGAGATCCGGGGTAACAGAGGCTGGGCGTTGGCATTAAATTATTATAGTAATTTGTTTCAGAAGTTAATTGATTATTGACAGACAAAACAAATCTCCAACTCACATTGAAGAATCGAGGCGAATTCCTCCAGGCTCTAGAACACTCATAAAATGAAACATTTGCCCAGCAGTGGGAATTTATAAGCTGTTACTTTACTGTTACATTAAAGGACATGCCAGCAAATGTCAGCCTAAGATAGATAGCAATATGAACAGCGTCATTATGTCTTATTAGTAAATAGAAAACGCTATAAACTCAGCAAGCAATATAAAGTGTATTGAGATTATTGGAAAAGGAGGCTACTTGGTGCCAATGCTCGTTTTTCCGCCTAAGTTTAACAGTGGACATACATACTCTCTGTATTGGTTTATCATTTAATCTTATCTTTGATAAATTGTGTTATGGCCAACAACTCTTTGTTTATTTCGACAATACTGTTAATATGTAATACCTTCTTCTGTATTTCTGCATCCATCTCTTCCCTTCTTTTCTTATTCACCTCTTCTTCTTGTTTCTTCTTCTCTTCGTCCTCCTCCTTCTTTTCTTCGGTCTTTGGATTTTTTGCCAAGTTTTTGAACACTGGCATCTTTCCTGTAGCAGATAATACAATTGTTTTTAAACATATTTCTAACATGAAGTTATGACTTTTACTAAGAGACGACATAAGATAAGAGACATAAGATTTAAATAAATAAAAAGATAGTTTAACATTTGAAATTAAACTATAATTAAAAAAACATCGCAAATTTTTCGTTACCACAAAATTCGTGATAATAAAAAAAGAAGTTGCACGGTCACAGAGCCACTGCAATCGCTGCCCCGATTGGTCCATTTGGCCCCCATCCACGCCCATCACTTGTGAAGTTGGTTAAACAAAGGGAGAAACCATTTCGTATAAATTACGGTACCGCGACGTAAACGCGATAAAATCCGTAAAGAACAGTTACATTTCAAATATTTAGTGTTCGTGTAAATACAAGAAATCATTAAGATAATTTAATTTAATTGACTTATAAAGCTAATGAAATAGTTTAAAAATCATAAGTCAACATTGTTTTGGATCATCCTGTGTTAAAGTTTACATATGATTAGTTATTTGTGTTGCAGAAGGAAATTCAAACTAAATTGCCGAGTCTTACCAATAAAAGGCATCTTTTTTATCTCCGTCTTTTTGCCGTCGGACGGCTGCGTGCTCCGGGCGCGGCCCTCACTTCGTCTGTCTTGCCTTTCATCATTTCTTTCTGACTTCTCGTCTTTTCTTTCCGGTCTCTCATCTTTTTTTTCCGATCGCTCGTCTCTTCTATCCGATCTGCCTTCTCTTCTTTCCGATCTCTCGTCTCTTCTATCCGATCTGTCTTCTCTTCTCTCCGTTTTATCTTCTCTTCTTTCCGATCTGTCGTCTCTTCTATCGTCCCTCCGGTCTTCCCGTCTCTCATCTCTTCTGTCGTCTATCCGGCGATCTTCACGCCTCTCACGCACCTCTCTTGTATTCGACTTACGACGTTCACTTTCCCTGTACAACAAAAGCACAGGTTTAAAATATCTGAGCATTGGTTCAATGTACACTAATATTGGGAGAATATTTACAATGCTATTAGCATAACTAATATTCCTGTCAACCTCTCCAACTAAGCACACGGCTTGTATCAGGAGTGGTTCATGACAAAGGACCAATGGCGGGCTCGAACCTACGACGTCATGTTTTGCAGTCCGCGCCCTAAGCCTTAGGGCTATTCGCACTTACTGCTAATTAAATGGTCTATAATCATATATAATAGGTAAACTTTTAAAACTTGAAGACATTTCTGCAAATCTCTTATTTATTTTACAATCCTATGGCAACAGAATACGCTTTCGAATCCGTGGTCACTGCTGCTGTAGAGCATTGGAAACGTCGGGAATATAAAAACAAAATTAAACGCGATAAAATCCGACAAAACATAGTAACATTCTACATACATCATTTAAAATCCCAAATACGAAATAAGATTATTTTGCTAAAAAAAATATGTTTATTGATTACGCCTAATGAAGAAAAAAATTACTATTTATCTATGAACCCGTTTTTTTTCACCATAAATGTAGGAACTATTATGAAAATGGCATAAAAAGTGCCGGGCCACATCCTGACAACCAAATGAGATATAGATACAAATACCTAAGTCTAAGCTTGTCTAAGATCATGAAATCAACACTCTCATCAAAAACCTTGAATTTTATATTTAATTCCTTTTCTTTATAATCTTCATATTACATGACAAGTGCCTGGTAGATTATAGATAGGCTATTTAGATATGCTAGTTTAGACTATAAAAATTCTAATTTTAAGATTTTTAATTAATATTACAAGTTAACCCAAACCGATACTTGGTAGAAACTTACTCAGCTCTGTGTTTCAAACTGTCCAACAATTTTCTTTCGTTGTAGTTCAGACTGCTCATCGGTATCGAAGACATCCATTCTGTGAGCGCCTTGTCGTCTACAATCTTGTCTTTCTTTCCTAAAAATAAAAATGTATTAATTTAGCTCGGGAGAAAAATGGTGTGAACTCTATTAAGTCGTGTGTACATCGTGTGTATCATACACGAGCAATCACGTGCACACAGACACACACAAGTAGACTGAGCATTATTTTGTGTGTAAAGTGCACTCGTGTCCGTCATCCGTGAAACGGGACGGGCGGAGATTACGGATTAACACTAGGCACGGACCTTTTCGCCTCTCCGTAAGACAGAACGAGACGGGTGGGAGACTGATCGTTACGTCTTTTTCAGTGTTTTCCTTTACGTTCCAAGCCCTTTTTTCTTAGTCGCTTCTCATAACACCCACTGGAAGCCAGGCTTGGCAGATACTCCAACTCACCACCAAATGTCAAATTATATTTTATGTAAAATTACACTATCGATATCTTGTAGTATATAAACATTGCTAACACAAGGCAATCGATTTAATAATTGCTATATAATTTAAAAATCACCAACTTTTAGATTTTTTAGGTTCACTGTCCGAGCTACTGGAACTGCTATCAGAGTCACTGCTTTCCGTCTTCTTTTTCTTTCCTTTCTTTTTCTTCTCCTTTTTTTTCTTCTTTTCCGAACCCGACTGTGGTGACGGGCTGTCTTTTCGCTTCGTGTGGAAGCCGTCCTTGCTGAAAGTGATGGTGTGTGCAGTGTACTGCAGCTTCTCTTCCGCTTTGGCTTTCCCTCTGCTCTTCTCGAATGCTTTCTGTCTGTCTGACATCCAATCCGTGTCCCAGTGCGGATTTTGTTCAACGAAATTCTAGGAAAGGCATCAAGCTATAGTTAGCAGTTCACAATAATTAAAAAGAAAATGTAAATGATATATAATCATTACAAACAAGAGATACATATACCTAGTTTAGTTGGCGCACTTCACATATCTCCCTCTCATGTTCCCCTTCACCGCCGAACACATGGCAAATTCAGCACTTAAATTGCTATTAACAATTTTAGTGGTGCCGGTACCGCGGACTGAACCGAACTATGTCATTAGCTTTCTGTGATTACATATATACTCATATATTATTTCTTCCTTGGAGATTTATCATTTAAGAAGCAATACTGATACTCTAAGGCTGAATACAAGAAATAGCAAAATCCCGGCTCACCTGCACGCGATACATCCAACTGACTAACGGTCGAGGCTCCGGTAAGCGACTGGTGGTGAAAAATTCCATTCGAATATGCCGAACCCAAAACCCACAGACTAGTGAAGAGGCTTGTGAGCAGCTTATCCTGGTCACCAGTGACACTGCTCTAGGTTTTCCGTCATCATTCGGTCGCCAGGACCACCTTTGTCAGCCTAGCAGGATGCACCATATGCAGGTAAGGTTAACGTTTGGAGAAAATGATGGTATATGAGGAATGTACAATCTTTACCCCTACAACCCTTAATCGACATAGTATTAAAACGAGAAAATAATGTGGTGCAGGACCTACTTACGGTATAATTTTTGGAGTGAATGATCGACTTCAGATGTGCAGAGGCGCAATGCAAGTCCCCGATGAATTGGTCGCACAGTTTGCAGTACCACGCCGTAGACGGCACAAAGAATTGTAGACCTTATGTAGACATCACAAAGCTTATTATTTGAAATCAACACGCATCTGCGCTATTACAAACATGAATCTGATCTGATCAATTTTTTTTACTTTTTTTTATAGTAATGCTGGTAAATGAACTAACAGTCCACCTGATGGTAAGTGGCTACTGAAGACCATGTGCATCCCCAAACAAACAATTCACTAAACACTCTTTAGAACGTATAGAATAATAAATCTAATGCAAAATTAGCTTATTCCTAACTTATTTTTAATTAATTGATAGCTTAAAAATTTACCTTATTTAATACACAATGTGACAAATGTTTACATTTCTTTGTAATGACACTTGAGCCATAGACTTTAAAAGGACGCTCATCAGCAGAGTAACAGTTCTGCACCGGTTTGAAAGGTATAGAGACAGTATAGTTACAGGCTTTGAGGCATTCTATCCTAGTACGCAGGGCTGTCAACATATCTGCTACTAATACCTTCTTCTTGAAGCTGTTTGCCATCTGCAACTCCTGAATGACTGATGCGAAAAACTTGAGTTTTTTATTTAATTAGTTTTCTTTATAATCTACATATTACATCCCAAGTGCCTGGTAGATAGGCTGATATGCTAGTTTAGATTAGGAACATTCTAATTTTTTAAACATTCTAAATTCAATTGAAGCCGTTTGCAGATGGCCATGGGCTGCTAGCTCGTTCGTCATACCCCTTCAATTGTCAGTAATACCCCTCCAATTAACTTTTGCATAAATATTTACCTCTAATAGGAGTGCGTTTAGTTGGCGCTGATGGGTAGTTAGGGAAGCCTTCGTTCATACCCGACACAGAGTGCCACGGTGCCTCCATGTGTGCTGATGCCATCCTAAAGTAAACAGACGATGAATTAAGTTTGATATTTCGCTAATACATTTGTAGTCATAGGTTTAAGTTCTCTGCTACAAATTAATATATATATAAATACGTCGCAATCAACACGTGATACGGGACGCAAGCGCCACCTGTCGGCGTCCGATGGAACCAATTATGCACCGGCCGAGCGGAGCACTCGACCGACACTCGTCGTGTAGCGGACCGTCGCGCGTTCCTGTGTTCAAATCTACCTATAGTTGTGTTTTGTAAATTCAGTGGATATTATTTGATTAAGTGAACTACTTTGTTTTGTTCCTCCAACATCACCCAACGACGCCCACTGTGAGGAGACTAGGCATTATGAACCCTGCTGATAACGGTGAACCTACTACTCCGCCGTTAAATATATAATTTTGATTAATACTCTACTCGAGTAGCCTAGTAGTCGGGACGCTCACTTTAGTTTCATACAACGCGAGTGACCCGGATTCGATCTTCGGTGCCGGCACCGCTAAAATTGTTAATAACAAATTGATTTGTTGCAATCGTTAATAGATGAGGGTGATGGTTGTCACATGCGTCATGCTCGTGACAGGTCTGCTCGAGTGCAGTCAGTGCACTTGTGCTTTCATTTAGTGGATCACTATATTCTTGTAGCTGGCTGTCAGTTGCTAATGTGACCTTTTATTTTATGATGTACATTAGAATTATTGAAAAAAAAAAATCAAAAAAGAGAATACCTACGCAGTTTCTTATCCGTTGCAGAAGCGTCATTACGAAACGGAGGTAGATTTAAAAAAAAAAAGTTTGAGATTTGACAAACGAAACTGGGTCCAGTAAAAATATAATACGTTATTAACAAACAAACTCTTTAGCATACTTGTGATGTGCCGGCGAGTGTAAATGGGTCAAATAATCTTTAGCGGTGGCGGGGAACTCGTTGCACACTCGACACCAGTGCATCTCCGGATCGTAGTACACGTAATTGAACTTCTTGCCCGACGGCGACCTGAGAACGCCAGACATATCAATGGACTTCAAAATATTTATAACAGTGATGCTATATAGATGAAACTTAAATCGCCGTAAATGATACAACAGCATATACGAAAGTATATAATCCTTCAAAACTCAAAACTATGTCCGGTTTCCATGTTTGTCAATAGTATAATAAAATGTGGTGCAATAGTGGATGATGAATCTATTTAACAAACAACTTTTTCATACCCATTGTAAACGGCATCTACTTGCAAATGATTTACGACTTGGGATCTACTAATGGATTTATACCTATTACTGTAGACCCAGCTACAACCGTACATGCATTGCACTTAGCCAATCGGACGCTAAAAAAAGGTTCCAGCTTGACAAATAAAAAAAAAATTGAGTGCTAAAGTCTATGCCAATATAATGTTTTTATATAACCATTCATAAATTACAGCAATTAACATAAATTTAAGCCAGTTTACTCCAAAATAGTGATGAGAAGAATTTCGTTGTTCACAAAAAAACCTGTATCAATTATCTACAAGCTTTTAAAATGCTACTAAAAACAAATATATTTAAGCATACATAAAAGCAGATAGTAGAACAAGTATTTATTCTGTGCATGGTTGTAATCAAAAACAAGTTGACATTTTCAAACTAACATTGTACCACTGAAAAAAAATGAACGCGGTTATTAGCGAAACTGGGGAAGGAAAACAAATAAAATAGCTTTGCAACATCTTTAAATATCTTTATTAAAATATTTTGATGGAATAAATAATGAAAATAAAAAAAAATTACAATAAAATTCAAACATTTGTACATACAGCAATCAACTCCCATTAATAAAATACGTAATATGCACTAAATAATATATTATTAAGTTTAGCATTATATGTACATAATAATTTACACAGAGTCTTAAAAATTTTCCAATCTTTTGTATTTTCTTCACTGGTCCAATCCCTCCATTGTATTTAAGTTCAGTGTCCAGAAAATTAGCACTTTATGCTTCACTGTTTTGGGAAATATTATGGCAATCTCAAATGCAATTAATTTCTTACTAACTATGAATGAGCATACCAAACCAAAATTTCTAAACAAAAGTCAAAATGATACTTTGCTGAATAAGTAAAGACCAAAAAAAACATGGTACCTGACTATTGGTTTAGCGAAAAGCATTTGACAAATTGCAACACAACCAACCTGGATTTGCGCTTTGAACTGCGCTCGGCTGTGTCGTCAGCTTCGTTTTTCTCCACTTGGGCTTCTTCTCCAATGATTCCATTCAACATATCCACCACATTATTGATTGTCTTCAGTTTATTCTGGATCTCCAACTATACAGAAGGTATTACAAGATGCAGGGTTATACTTTAGGACTCAAACTATTAGTTGAGTAAATAAAGCTTAATAAATTTCAAAGCAAACTTTTTACAAAACTGTGTAGTGATTTTGAGCTATGGATAAAGGTAAAGTATACTAATATAGAAACACAATAGCATTTCAAAATTAAACCTGTAATTTAGTGTTTTCCTTGAGAAAACGTTTGGTGTCAGGGCTCGGAGAACGTTTAGGATCGTTGTGAAGTTCATTTCGCTGTTCTTTGAGGGTCTCAAGTTCCTTTTTGAGAATTGCTGCTTTTTTTATACAATCCTCGCGTTGTTTTGACAAAGCTGCCTTTTGATGTCGCATTTCTGACTCTATCGCCGCTGTGGGAAAAAATTATTAAGTCAAAAAGTTAGTTCATCCAGAAAGATGAGAGTAACTTCACTTTCTAGATTGTCTGATTGTGTTTCATTGGGTCTGTAAATAAAAACAGTAGACAAAAGTATAACCTCAATTGCAAAGACAGTAAAGTGAAATTACTCCCACAATATAGCAAAACGTAATATATTATTTGAAAATTATATCAGCCGCAGGAAGCATCTCAAATTCTTCTTTGTAGACTGGCTTCTTTCTTCACTGAAATGAAATATCAATATGTACCTGAAGACACGGATTTTACTACGTTTTACCATGCGAGTTATATTTAGTTAATAAATAAGGATTTTTCTTTCAACCAGTATTGCAGTAAAAATAAATTGAAATATATGAATACCAAATTTCACTAAATATTAAAATTTGTCTTACAGTTATTACTACTTACACAAAAACTATTGAACTTATGATCTGCAGGTTTTTTGTAAACAATAAAAATCTGTAGGCTCTATCAAAATTTACTTGATTGTGGTGAACCCAATTTCAAAACAATTTTTTAGATTGCTTGTTTCTTTCAATTTAACCAACATTTATACTGATTATGCTTCAAAGAGGGTTATATTCATAATGCTGCATATGATAGAATATGAAAAGAGAATTTTTGCAGTACATCCAATATTGGATGGAGAAGAAAATTAACAAGTTACAACCTCATACTGGTAACACTGGATTTAGCAACTTTGCAGTAGATGGAGTGATGATCTGTACAGTTTTGCAGCAAGATGATGGATGCAGATGATGAAAGACCGAATGATGTAGTCAATCTACAATAAACACATGCAACAAAACCTATCCACACTGGTACCCTTTTTTCACTAGATGATGAGAATTTGCATTTTTTTAGTGGTGCAATTAATCCAAATAGTAATAATTTTAATATTTTGATATTTCTTACTAGTCACTACTGTTTTTAGTATCACATCATTTATTTATCACTTTGCTTCAAATTATTTCGCCATATTTACATAACAACTGTTTTGGTTCTGTCTAAAATGTTTGGCTTTTAACATATAAAGGAATAAAATTATTGGTAATTTTTTTATTTCATATATTTTATTAACACAGTTTAATGCATTAGTATATGATAATCACTATTTCTTTACACACCGCACATATCTCTAATTGTTTGTATTCTTAAACATTTAACACTTGTTATATAAAAAAAAACAGTTTATATAACTATTCTGTTGCTCCTACACCCATTCTGCCCACCCTTCTAATCATGTGGGTATTGTAGGAGTCAACTAAGGAAAACACTTGCAAAATCTTGTAGTTTCCACCATATAGCAGTATCAGTGGATTAACTATTTAAGCACTGTCAAAGAAGCATTGTTACAACCACAACATACATAATATATTACAGAAAATAAATAATATCCTGGAGTTTTGTTGACAAAAATTGGAAAATATTTACTTATTAATCAACATAAATTATGTTTCCAAATTTAAGTAATGTGACATAATTGGTCCCATTTTATAATTAAATGTACTTGTTTATCAGGTAGGTTACCGATTTTATGCACTTACTGTAAAAATTAAAAGAAATTAAAACATAATGTGTATGCTTACCTTCTTTCTTTATCTGATCCTCAACATTGTTAACAAACACTGGTTGTGCAGGTGGTTGGGGTCTCATGGGCACCTGGTTCCAGCTGGACACATTTGGCGGATGAGGAGCTGATGGTATTGATGAGAAGTCATCATAGCCACCCGAATATGATGGCTGGTAATTGCTGGAGTAAGTGGCACCCTTAAGGAGAAATAATTTTTTTTTGTAGGTCTCACTATTCTCGTTTTAGTTTTGTATTTATAGTAAAGGTATTCCTTGAATAACCTAATACACCAAATCTAATTGATGTTTTCAAAAGTAGGGATAAGGGCATGGCTTTGGTAATAACTGTTAAAAGTTAAGCTCAATTTCATAAGAGGAAGTTTTTTTTAAATTGGGACTTTGGCCTTAAAATGAACTTTAGTATAGTGCGGGATTAATATTAGGATGAATGGGGTACCAAGGGGAAGTGATCCCCTCTTTTTGTGATAAAATGCAGGTTAATTTAAGACAGTGATGTGTTATAATAATAACAACTGAAAGCTATATTTTCAAATACTCTTGTTCCAACTTAAGGTCACAATCTAAAGGTTTATTTACCAAATTTCAACTTTCTAGGCCCTACTGGTCTCTGTTAGTAAGTAAGTTAATGGTGTTTGGCTTTACAAAACTGTGAACCTAAACACCAATAATTTAATCTTTTAAATAGCCTGGTTTTTTTTTATGATTGTATAAAAATAAAGGAGCATGAATTAATAGAATTTTTCTCATCTGAACATTACAAAACTTTTTCTGACAGACACCTTGTTTAATAATCTTCACTATATCATAGATAATAATTGCACATATCTCTACAAAAATCTATGAGAAACACATAATAGTGTGTTTTATCTTCTTTGTAACTTACAGCCTGAAACTAATGTTTTGGTACAATTCAAGAAATTTTTAAAATAATATGTTTTGGTACCAGTGAATGTGTAAAACTTTTTATATACATTTAAAGGAAATTATACTTTACTTCTTGTGTAAAAGCTTGGGGCGGCGGACCAGATGTATTGCCGCTGAATCCAGCTTCTTGAAATTGATTGTTGTCCCATAGCTCGTTGGGCTCCGGCAATTTGGATATCTCACTCAAAATATTCTCGTCCAGTATTTCCTTCTCACTTTTCCGTGGCGAACGACTGCGACGTTTGTTGTCTCTGTTCGGACTTCTGCTTCGTTTTCTGGACATTTGATGGTTTCGGTAGTCATTTCGATCCCAATCGCGTGTACGGTTATAAAAACCTTTTCGAGGAAGATCGCGCGACATGTCAAAAAATTAGCACAATTTAGGTTAATTAATTCATACTATTACAATTTCATGAAATAAACATGAACAAAAATCTGGTTTAATAATAATAGAGAAACAAAGTAACGTTCACGAAATCCACGGTCACCGGTCACGCTATTTTGACAGCAGAGTCCACCATTTTGTTATTAGATATAAACAAACATGCAGAGTTACCAACTCAATTTTTTATAAAAAACTAGGTAGTTGACATCTCAAAAATAGTTTTTGACTATATTTATATTTTTTTTAACATTTAAAAAAAACGTTGCTAGCATATCTTGTTGACCATTTATTTACATTGTCTTTTAGGTTCAAACACGAACACAACCTTGTTTTTACAAGCTTACAAATAATCGGAGTGTTGCTTTTTTCCGAGTTAATATTTTTACGTTTGTGGTGACGTACCGATTTAATAAAGAATTTTTTTAGAAATATTTTAGTCGAAATCATATTTTCAAATTCCTTTTAAAATAGGATGTGTTGTAAATTCGTGCCAATCAAGTCTCAAAATAAGAAAATATGACAGAAGTAATAAGTAACAGGTTGGCCTTAAGATAAACATGGACAAGATGAAGATCATGTCTAAGGTCCATATCACACCAATACCGGTTGTTGTTGGGAACAAAAGGCTCTAAGTTGTAGACGAGTACCTTGAACAAATTGTCCGATTAGGTAACTCCAACTTCGACCCAGAGGTCAATCGACGAATCCAACTCGGCAGGGCTACATTCGGGAAACTACGTTACATCGTCTCGTCGAGTATACCACAAAACCTCAAGATCAAAGTATACAACCAGTGCGTGTTGCCAGTGATGACTTACTGAGTTTACGCGATAGAGTCTGCAATGATGATATCCACAGCAGCACTAGGGTAACCGACATAGCCGCAAGGATCGGCAAGCTGAAGTGGCAATGGGCCAGCCAGATAGCTCACAGAACCGACAACCGTTGGGGAAAAAAGGTTCTCGAGTGGCAGCCACGTACAGGCAAACGCAATGTAGGACGACCTCCTACAAGGTTGAGTGACGACCTGCGCAGTGTTGCGGGAAGTCGATGGATGCAGGTGGCTCAGGACCGAGCTTCATGGAAATCTTCGGGGAGGCCTATGTTCAGCAGTGGACTTGTGATAGGCTGAAATGATATGATGAATATGTTTTCACCGGTAAGCTATTATATTTGTAAGTATGATGTTTTGCAAGCAAATTGGCCATAGCAATTACAGTTGAGTTTTTAAATAGAAAACTTGCTAATTTAATGTTTAAGAGGATATACTATATTATCACTAACATCATCTAGTTAAAGAACAGTTGTTTCGTTTGATGTCAAAAGATAATAATTAGAAATTATACAAAATTAGCGATACGAGATAATTCGTATTTCGTTCAAAATAAATAATATGTAATGTCGAGGATAATTTAAAAAAAATATCGATAATTTTTTATTTTGTCTATGTAACATCGAAGTTCAGTGCCAAAAATAAATATGCACGATCTCGAGATACATTTCATCATCATCATCATTTCAGCCTATCAGAAGTCCACTGCTGAACATAGGCCTCCCCCAAAGATTGCCACGAAGCTCGGTCCTGAGCCACCTGCATCCATCGACTTCCCGCAACACTGCGCAGGTCGTCACTCCATCTTGTGGGGGGTCGTCCTACACTGCGTTTGCCTGTACGTGGCTGCCACTCGAGAACCTTTTTTCCCCAACGGTTGTCAGTTCTGCGAGCTATGTGGCCGGCCCATTGCCACTTCAGCTTGCTGATCTTTACGGCTATGTCGGTTACCTTAGTTCTGCTGCGGATATCATCGTTGCAGACTCTATCACGCAGAGAAACACCGAGCATAGCCCTTTCCATAGCGCGCTGAGCAACTTTGAGCTTCCTCATACGGGCTGCAGTGAAGGACCAAGTCTCGGATCCGTATGTCATCACTGGCAACACGCACTGGTTGTATACTTTTGTCTTGAGGCTTTGCGGTATACTCGACGAGAAGATATGACGTAGTTTCCCGAACGCAGCCCAGCCGAGTTGGATTCGTCGATTGACCTCTGAGTCGAAGTTGGACTTACCTAATCGGACAATTTGTCCTAGGTATACGTACTCGTCTACAACTTCGAGCCTATTGTTCCCAACAACAACCGGTATTGGTGTGACATGGACGTTTGACATGAACTTCGTCTTGTCCATGTTCATCTTAAGACCAACCTGTTGGGAGACGTTATTGAGGTCATTGAGCATTGTACTAAGCTCCTCCAGCGATCCTGCCATAAGAACTATGTCGTCGGCAAATCGAAGGTGAGTGATGTATTCGCCATTGATGTTGATACCGTATCCTTTCCAGTTCAGCTGTTTGAAATCATCTTCCAATGCAGCGGTGAAGAGTTTCGGGGATATGACATCACCCTGTCTTACACCTTTCTGCAGTTGGATTGGTTTCGTACTCTGATTCTGTACTCGGATAGACATCGTAGCCTCATTGTACAAACACCTCAGCACTTCGATATACCGAGAGTCTATCTGGCACCGCTGGAGAGACTGTAGCACCGCCCAAATTTCGACTGAATCGAAGGCTTTCTCATAGTCCACATACGCCAGACATAATGGCAAATTGTACTCCTCGGCCTTTTGTACAATCTGGCGAAGAGTATGTATGTGGTCTATGGTACTATAGCCTTTTCGGAATCCGGCTTGTTCGGGAGGCTGGAAGTCGTCAAGTCTGTTCACTAGCCGATTTGAGATGATTCTCGAAAACAGCACGTAGACGCGGCTTAGAAGCGATATCGGTCTATAATTCTTCAAAAGGCAGTTATCCCCTTTCTTGAAGAATAGGACAACCACGCTTCTACTCCACGCTTTCGGCGTAACACCGCCATGAATGACGGAATTAAACAGCTTCTGAAGGACAACAAGTATCGGTTTTCCACCCGCTTTCAGAAGCTCAGCTGTAATTCCGTCCTCACCCGGCGCCTTGCCGTTTTAAGCTGTTTGAGAGCCATCCTAATCTCGCTCAGACTGACGTCCGGGATGTTATCGGAGTAATGTCGGATAAGCTTGGCTCTTGGGTCGTTACTCACATCAGTGTGTGGTTTCAACGACGTTGTGTACAGCTGTCCGTAAAATCTCTCGATCTCACTGAAAATCTCGGCTCCAGCGGAAATGACTGCGCCGCTTTCGGTCTTCAGCTTGGTCAGTTGGCTCTTTCCGATAGACAGATCTCTGGCGAAGACTTTGGAGCCTTGGTTCCGCTCTATCGCTTTTTCAATACAGGCTGTATTGAATTTGCGTAAGTCTTGCCTCATACATTTGGAGATCTGTCTATTCAGTTGCCGATACGCTGACGCATCCGTTGTAGACTGCAGCTTTATCTCACGCCTGGCTTTCATGAGTTTAAGAGTGTGATCGGAGAGCTTTTGGGGCTTGTTCGTGCGGCGGGTCCTGCAAAACTTAGCTCCTACCGCATGGACAGTTTCCACTAGCCTGCTATTCGTATCGTCCACTGTAACGCAATCGTCTAGGCACTGAAAGCGATTATGTAATTCGAGCTGAAAGCTCTCGGGGTTCTGGATAAGGGTAAGTGGTGGGCGGAGCGTAGACTTCACCAGACGAGACCGCTCGAGCCTAATGTTAAGGTTCAGTGTGCCTCTTACCATTCGGTGATCACTGCCGGTTTTTTACCCTAGTGATCACAGAGACATCACTGAACAGCTGACGCTTGGTCGTCATGATGAAGTCGATCTCATTTTTTGTGGTACCGTCCGGGCTCATCCATGTCCACTTCCTGTGGGGCCGCTTCTGGAAATAGGAGTTCATCATAAAGAATCCCTCCTTTGCCATGAAATCAGCCAGCTGTTGCCCTCTTGGGTTCCGTTGCCCTACTCCAAAGTTCCCCACTATCAGCTCATCGCCTTTTTTCGTACCTAGTTTTGCGTTAAAGTCTCCCATCAACACCGTGTAGTGAGTCTTAGAGCAATGCATGGCTCTTGAAATATCCTCATACATTGCCTCCACTTCATCATCAGGGTGTGTCGAGGTTGGTGCGTATACCTGTATGACCTTCAGCGAATACCTTTTGGTTATTCTGAGTATAAGGTACGCGACCCTACTCGACACACTTCCGATCTGGATCACGTTGTTGATGAGAGACCTGTGGACGATAAACCCGACACCTCCTTGGGACAGATGGTCACCCTGCGGGTAGTAGAACAAGTTACCGGATTTTAGGATTATAGAGTCCTCTCCCTGTCTTCGGACTTCAGACAACCCTATAATACTCCAGTGTAACTTGCTTACTTCTTCTTCCAGTTCTAGTATCTTCTCCTCGGTCCTCAATGTGCGCGCGTTATATGTTGCCAGGTCCAGTCGTTTGGGTTGGCAGCTAGAAATCAGCCGGTGATTCTTCGCACCCCCTGCCTCGCCGTTACCATGGCTGCCACCACAGCCAGGACTAGCGAGGCCGCCGGGGACTGGGGGCCATTGCTTTCTTTTACCTCTCATCATGGGGGGGTTTTGCCTTAGTTGCCACGCCTGGCGAGCGGGTTGGCAACCGCAGTTTTTTTTTTGTTCTAGTGCAGGAAGATGCTGCTGCCCATCTCCTTATATAATTTTTACCATTAGTCGCCTTTTACGACACCCATGGTTAGACAGGGTTGGCGCTATTCTTTACTTCCGACAGCTTACAAATGACAGAGATACATTTACATTAATATTATTGTTATTGTTTACGGCTATCTTAGCAAATAAATGTTTGTGTTTTCTTTCTTTGTCCTTTTCTCTCTCCGAGAAATGAAGAAGACATAGCCAGCTGTGGCAAAGTAATCGAAACTAAAGTTAGGAAAAAAATAGTTTCATTTCAATACAAATTAAATTAAAATTAGAAAGCAGTGAGGTTCACTTCTCTTATCATTCGCTGAAGAGCGTTCGAGGTTTGTTGCCTTTAAAAACAAAAATCTCTTTGGCCCCAACACTTATACAACCTATCATAGATTACGCTGACGTCTGCTATCTGGATGCTACAGAGGAGCTTCTAAATAAACTTGAGCGTTTGCAAAACTTATACATAAGATTTATCTTCGGAATCCGCAAGTTTTGGAAGGAAGGAAGGCCATGATTCTCATCGTCGCAAGGATCTCATGTGGCTCCCAATTCGTTTTCGTATAGACACTGGGATTTTATGTATGCTTTTTAATATCCTGCATAACCCAACACACCTGTCGTACCTGCGCGAGCGATTCTCTTTTGCTCGGCCATCTTTTACTCCCTGCAGAACCTATCTTAAATCCCTCCTTAAATTCCCTCCTCATAAAAGCGCTTCATATTCCCACTCATTCTCTGTGCATGCAGTTAGATTGTGGAATTCTCTCCCACCAAATATACGTGACTGCAAAACTATTTCTGTATTTAAGAAAAGAGTCATAGACCACTATATGTCATTGGCAGTATGAACTATTGGCACTATTCTATTATATATATATTTATTTTAGTATATATTTATGTATAAGTAGGTGTATGTAGATGTATATAGAACGTTTCGCATATATATATATGTTTTTTTTGTATTGTACGCGCTCATTCTACCATTGACTAGCTATTCTCCTGTCGCAGGTCTGCTGGAAGAAATTTCTTAAGAAATAAGCAGTACCTTTGTACAGACCATTTCTTCCTATCATATTTCTTTTTTCGGTTTTACTTGTGTACATAAATTATTAAATAAATAAATAAATAAAAGTATACACTTTATAAAATCAAGGTTTTTATGACTTATCCTTTCTGGAGCCTCTAACCAAAATTAGCTTCCTATAAAATCTGTTAACTTTCTTGCTTCTTTCTTTTTTGAAATTGCTACGCACAAATTGAATTTATGCCAAACAATATGTTTGGTATCAATTTCTGCATATATAATTTAAGTTTAGTTAATGAATTTGTCAAAAAAATTTATGCTATAAAGTGGCGTGCCCGCTTTGTCAAAAACGCTAGTTGGCACACAGGAAAAAATGGTTATGACCATAAGGACATATTACATATATCCGCATCTACTGGTTGAATCATTTTTTTTTATCTCAGTCTAACATTCTTTGACGTAATGTATGACTACACCTAGTAATTCTTTGAAATGCGCACAGACCACCGACTACCTTAAATATACCTGCACAGATATACAATATGATATATTAGGAGCATCTCTCCTATGTAATACAAGACACAAATATTTAACCGGTATATTAAATTAAGCAAGGAATATACTTCTTGCAGACTCGTCACATTAAAAATCTGTGACATCTTTGACTAATACTAGTACAGGAAGTAGAAGTTTCTTTCTATTTTATTAATTAATAATTTTTAATTTTCAGTACCTTACTAAACCTAGTAGTGTTACGGTACTTACTATAGTTCCTTAGTGTACTGCTTGTTACATGCATTCCCTTCGCTGTCCCCTCCCTCTCAACCGCATCGTCCACCTGCAGTGACGTCACAGCCGACAGCCCGCGTGCTCTCGCCGATAACCGTCAGTGTCTCATACCACAGCTGAAGCACAAGCGACGGCGTCGTACAACAAGCCCGAACTCTGCGACTACGACACAGTAGGCTGTTTCATGGGCGCCGACAAACACAAACACCGTTTGAACGCGGACCCCGCTAATTTGTAGCCACTGAACAACCCCGATTGCAGCTGGACGAAGAAAGAGAAAATAATTATCACAAGAGGGAGATAAAAGGCATAGGACGGAAGAAAATCGGAAACTTAAGAACCTACTAATTTGTTATCTCCTTTTTTTCAATTACTTTTTTTTAATCCTTTCTAGAAATGTGTTTGTGTGTGTGTGTGAGAATTTTTTTATATTATTTTCTAAATTGATTACACAATTTTGTAGCTCTCTTTATTTGTTACTTAGTTGTAATCACCTGTAACTGTATATGTTATCACGTTCTTTTAATTGTAAATAATGAAGTCCATTATTGGCATTAAGCTGTATTTTACCTAATCTGTATAATTTGTGAAGTGCTGTGTGACTTTGTTTTCATTAATTAAAAAAAAGAAACGCAGTAGAATTACAAAAATAATTAAACGCTATTTTTAATCGTTTCGTTGACTTTTTTCACATATTAACTAAAACGAATTTATAAAAGATACTATGTTTTATGGAAACATCTATTTCCAGCAATGGAATTAAACAGGCTGACCAAGAAGTCACGTTGTCTACATTATCAGAGTAACAATGTTTCCTTTATTTTAATTGTTAGCGATTTTTATACACTTCTTTTGTACGTGGCAGAGCCGAGCTGCGGCATTTAATGCTGCTCGAATGGGCGGGCTCGACCGTACTTAGTACATAGACCGTACCACGTCGATGGACGTGAAGTAGAGGCATCTTGTGCTTCTGCGTTTCGTTGTGAGTGAGGTAACCGGAGGCCCACTCCCTCCCCCTCTGCCCTACTTCCTTTCTCATCATCTTTTCTAACTCTCAAATATCCTTAAAGGCCGGAAACGCCTTTAAGGATATTTGAGAAAAGAACAAATTCTGCTAGTAGACAGTTGCTGCGGTCAAAATCGGCCAAGAGAACATAATCACACATTGTCATTCACGCCGGTCTCCATCTGAACCTTCCACCGATCGCATAAGCGTTACATCGGATACGGAAAGGCACACAGCACACACGAAAGAGTGAGCGTACTGACGGCACTATAATATCTCCTGCGCAGTCGACAACCGCCGATATTATTCATCATATCTAACTAATTAAAGAAAATAGTTATGGCTTAAAATAAAACTGACACTTCCTTTGATATGAAACTATTATTTACGGATTTTATCGCGTTTAATTATGTTTTTATATTCCCGACGTTTCAATAGCTTTAAAGTAACCGTGGTCACGGGGGACTGAGGTGTTAGACGTCGTGATGTCATAGTTAACTTTTTTCTTATTTTTTTTAGTTTAACATGGGGGAAAGGTTCTCGCACCTAACATAGCCCGTCACCGTCTCCGGTGAATGGTTATGTCGGGATCAGCATGGAAGATGCCGGACCGACTAAAACCCCACGGTAGATATGCTGTTGGCCTAGTGGCCTTTACAGCTTCAGCGGTAGAGACTCGGGAGCGGAAGGCCCGCTAGTTAACCATAGTTGACTCGGCCTACCTTCAGCTTTTATTTATTAATTTTTTATCCGATCTACGCGGAATATGCTGACAGTATCTTGGGGTCGTGCAGTGGTATGCTGGGTTCTAGATTTAATTAGGTTTATTACTGGATCCAAACCGGTGACGGAGACGGTGGTGCGAGCACCTTTCCCCACGTAAAACTAAAAAAAATCTTAGAAATGTCTATGTTCAGTTTTGGACCTACGTAGGTTGAAGAATGGAACAATGAATGCGATTGTACAAAACTTCGTGAACCACCAAAAATTAGATTACACAAATATCGAACGATGTGACACAGGCCTTTTCTATAAAAATACAATCTGTCGCAATGATTTGCAATAGGCTTATTATTAATCTGTTGAAGTTAGGATTAAGACATGCGCTTGAAATAGTGAAACGGCCATTTGCGACTACTTTACTGAAACTGTGAAGCGATGTCGACATCAATTTCCACCTACCTAACCTTCACCTTCACTAAATCAATTGCAGTGCTAAAGTAAGTATACCACCTTATCTGTATATTATTTACTTCTTTAATAATATTAATGATGAAATAATAGTTATATTCTCTCAAGACCGTAGGTATAATCTATAGTTGTTTTAGCAGACCTTAATTGGAGCAACGCCTGTCGCCGTTTCAGAATTCAATCCGAAGCTTTATTGAAAAATTGTTTATAAGACTATTTACTTAAGACTATAGACTTTACCATCTTAGAATTGGGTTTAAAGGTTGTTAGAGCTTACTGCTTTATTAAATTTACGCTTGCAAAGGCTCTCGGGAACGTCAACGAAGTTTACGAAGAACCGACAAGAAACTCCTGGGAAATAAAAAGATTTTTAAGCATCGCTTAATTTACTGAACTCCAAATATTCCTGTCTATTCGATATTAAAACAGGTTGTTAGGTTGTTGTAATTAAAAGTTAATACGTGTGGACATCACCGCGTATGTCGGGATGAATGTCGTTGTCGTTAGTTGCCAAAAGTTTGCAACCTCCCGTTAGAGTCTGGGTCGTTGCACCGTAATGGCGGGGAAGCAAAACCACCGAGACGCTTGCAGCAAGACCATTATCGCGCGGCCGCAGCGTACGCATGCGCGGTAGTTTTTGTCTCGGCTCGGCGCAAACATCTTCGTCTGTTATTTTGTTCCTTTAAAAAGTTTAATGAAAAAAAAAACATTATATTGCAATAATTTGTTTCATAATATTCTGTACAAGTGCTTGTGTTAATTGAAGGAGCAAAATAAATCAAAATGAAGTATAAGGTAAGACACTTATTATACCAAAAAATCTACCTAGAAATACGAAATGTTAAAAAAAGAAAAAATAATAATAATAGAGTAGGTATGTATATCTTTTTAAAAACTGTAGAAGAGTGTGATAATTTTAATTGAAAAAATTTCGAGAAATCGTTTATTAACTAAAATATATTTCTTGTAGATAGTTAATTGCGGGTAATTGTTAAATATTATACAATCCTTAGCGGTGCGTTTTACACCACGCAAAACAAAGAAGCAGCGATTATGTCTGTTTATTACATTTTGCCTCATATTACTATTTTTTTTACATTTATTTTCTTAGAAATTTACGTACTAGACGTATGTTTAAATCAAAAGGATTAGAAAATAGGTATTCCTACATGTTATACAATCCTTGACTTCATTTGCGTTATTTGTGTTACTTAAATATCATACTTACATTAATACCTCAATCATAAGTAATTTTTTTTAATATCCGTTTTTAAGAAATTAAACGCTTAAAAATCAATACGTACTGTCTTCCATTTTTAAACACTTTTATTTTTTATGGATAAATTCAAAATATTGCATTGGATTGTAGGTATAGAGGCGTAGATAGTTATTAATCATACAGTGGTAGATCAATATTACGGTAATGAATAAAAACCTGAAAATTTGTTAGTTTTCGATCAATATTCGATTTATATTTCGAGTTATAAATACACTTTCAACTTTTGGTTTTACTATTAACGTTCGATGTACAATTTACTGTTTAGTACGATGGATGGAATGTTTTAAATCTCACTGTCTATAAAAAATAGTCCACTACGGGACATTATTCTGTCCTCTAAGGCGGATTTGCTATAATCGCCAAGCTAGGCAAGCGGATTGGGGATCGCAGCACCAGACACCTCGCACCTTAGACGCTGCTGCCCGTCATTGGTCTGCTTAATTTTGGTCAGGCAGTTTTGAGATGATTATCCCCTAATCTGTCGTATATCCAATACTGGGGTGGTAGCCTAGTGGTCAGTGCACTCGCTTTAGTTTCATAGAGCGCGAGTGACCTGGATTCGATTCCCGGTGACGGCACCACTAAAATTATTAATAGCAATTTTAAGTGCTGTATTTACTATGTGCTCGGCTGTGAAGGAAAACATCGTGAGGAAACCGGCATGTCTGAGAAATAATAAAAATTTCGAGGCTATGTGAAGCCCGCAAACACGCACTGGAGCAGCGTGGCGGGCACTCCCCGGCTCCTAAATCCTCTCAGATACTCGGTTTTGAGAAGGAGGCCTTCGTTCAGCAGTCAGCACTTACACTGCTGCTACTTTTAGAGATTCAGACATTACTTTTTACAACCCAATTATCGCTAGAGCTTATTTGGAACAACATGACTACTGGTGAGCCCGCTGTCGTCTCGTGCTCGAGGGAGCGATACCTCCACATAGAGGATCGAACTCGCGTCGCTTGATTCGGAGGCTGATGCCCTAACCGCTCTACTATCGTGACTGACGGTCAGTTTGTATTATACTGCTGAAATTATCTGCGCCAACACAGAGACACGCATTGGTTTTCAATCGGCAACCTCGTCATCTTCTCATTATCCGATGTTACCATCTAAATATTATATAAACATGACGACCGCGTGGCTTAGTGGCCAGCGTACTTAACTGTTGAGCCGGGGTTACTGAGTTCGTATCCCAGCCGATGCTAATATTTCTGTAAAAACACAAATATTCATTAAACCATCAAATTTAATATTGCTTCAAGTGAACCAGTATTCATCTGTCCCTCTACCCCAATCTTATCGCATAACCGTTACATCGGATATTGAGAGGTAGAAATGAGAGTGCCTGTGTTCGCGCGTACGTTTACGGCACTATAATATTTTCTACACAGTTGATGCTAATGGTAATTGGAAAGTTGTCGCCATGGTCGATAATGTGTTCTCGTTCATCGTTTTATTACAGCCGTTCAGAATTCCACTGCTGAATATTGAACTCCCTCAAAGATTGCTACAAAACTAAGTCCTGAGCCTCCTCCATACACATAAGTGATATATATGATGAGATTGGTGTGAAGGGTCAAATGCCCAATCACAATACTCATGCTTATCTAAAAAATTAATAAGTCGTATATTGCGTAAATAATATCTTTGCTTGAATTCGAATCCAGCATTGTCCCACTCAGCAGACAGGTACACTAACCGTTGAGCAACTTGGTCATCGTAATCCCACTTCATTACTCACTCGCTTAGGCGACAACTGTAATAATTGTTGCAATGTGGTGGATGCGTGTGATAGTTCAGGGATTTGGGCTTCTCTTCAATTTGGACTCCAAGCTTCTAGGCAGTAGAGACCGACAGAGGGCACCCTCTTGCCCATTTCTGCAGTCAAAAAGCAGTGCAACAGACCGTTGTGTTGAAAGTTGAAAGGTATACAGAATCAGAGCAATTACAAGCGGTGAAGTAGAAGTAGTAGTTTCATCTTAGTCCTCAACTGTAATGATGCACCTGTAACCCTCTTTGATTGACATTGTTAGCAGATGTCTATTGATTGCAGTCGCCATTTATAACCTGGTAGAGCCACCGGTGGCGTTTGCTGCTGATTACTCAAATATCCTTTGAGGCCGGCAACGCACCTGCAGCTCCTCTGGTGTTGCAGATGTACGTGGGTGACGGTAATCACTTACAAACATCGTAAAAAAACTAGCTACCAGAATTTGAAATGTTGATTTTGTCACGTTGTCGTGAATAAACGAGCCCGTAAATCAATTATTCAGACTTCAGACAGGATTCGAATCCTGTACTCGGAGCTTATTATACAGTACGCTTGCGGTGATCGAAACCTACACTTATGTTTCATTTATATTTTTGTACGTGGTAGACCCAAGCGGCGCGTTTTGCTGCTCCTCGAATGAGCCGGCTCGACCGGGCTAGTGCCGTGGCCTCGCAGAATACCGGCGTGAAGTAGAGGCAGCGTTTCGTTCGGCGAATGTCCACCATCCCGATCATTCCTCCGATTTCACAAATATCCCAAGGTTGGCAACGCATCTGCAGCTGCTCTGGGGTTGCAGATGTGCGCGGGCAATCACTTCCCATCAGGTGAGCTGCTAGCTCGTTTGCCCCATTTATCGTAAAAATAAATTACGTAAGTAATAAAGGTAAGTATACAAAAGTGTGAAATATGAATAAATCGAGATGAGTTCTCTCACGTACAGAAAATCGACACTTCGTACCGTTCACGACGAACGATAATATTTGGCAACTGTATTATTATAACGCAGTACGCCCGCCATTGTTGTTACACGATATTTACGATTTGAAATTTTAAATATCGATTGGGTCGTATTCGGATTTGTACCTTAGACAATACCTATTTAGATTGTGACAATACTTAGCCAAGTTATTGGTGCGTGGGATTATTTGTACGATTTCTAAGGTGGTTCGAGAGTTGTTATTTAACAATAACATCGCTAGTTTCCTCACAAATTACATTTTTATTACTAAAGTCTAATTTAGTTAAGGTACTTAAAGTCTACTTTAAGTAGTATATAAACAACGACGGCCGTTTGCTTAAGGGACCTTTATCCGAATCAGGAGACTCGAGCTTGATCCCCTATGTGGAGGATATCTCATAGGTACGTATGAGGTATTCTTAACTTTTGTATGATTTGTATCGTTGGACCGCTCGTTACACAAAGATACAATTAGGCAAATCAGGTAGGCACGTCACGAAATAAGCTCTGGTGTAAAGCGAGTTCAAAGGACTAAACATTTCTAGACCTTTGTCCACCACAATATTAGTACAGGTGCACGATCGTGAATCGTGGTAGGGAAATAGCCTTACTTCCGATATAGAAGTTATTAGATATATAATATTTCTTTAGAAATGGATATTCTTCTTTAGAAATGGTCTTTGTTTTGCGTCTGGTATTTTAATGCCAGACGCAAATCTGATAGTTGTGATGAGCGGCATGAGATACAGCGATCGCAAATCCACATGCCAAGCGTGTCGCTGGTACTATCGTGTCTCAAATGTATTTCGAGTGCGTGTAGTGCGTTCTGTGTGTGACTGTACTGTAGATTTCCGGCTTTAGGGTCTCTAACCTGAGCAATTAGCAATTTCAGGATCATTGACCAATGGTTACAAAGAAGTAGCAGTAGTTATTAAGAGAAATCTATGAACGAAATAGAGTCTGATTTGTTTATTATAATTTCCGCTAATTGAGACCTGACCTAGAGCGTCATTGTTTTACTTCAATCTGTCACAGCTCCACCGCTGAACATGGCCTCGCTTAAAAATCTACTTCCATCCATTGTAGCCCAGTGGTCAGGGTGGTTGCAATTAGTTTCATTCAGCGTGAGTGACCCGGCAACAGAAAAGTTGTTAACAGCAATTTTAAGTGAAGATTTTACCACGTGCTCGACGGTTAAATAAAACATCGGGACAAAATAATAAATTCAGTCAGTTCAATGAATAAAATAAAAACCCGCATATCTGAGAAAGAAAAGAATATTAAAAAAAACATGTTTTCGAAGACACGTGAAACCCGTCCGCATAGGAGCAGCGTGGCGCAACCTTCTTGGCTCCAAACCCTCTCAGATATTTGAGAAGGAAGCCTTTGTCCAGCAGTAGGCATTTACAGGCTGCTACTTTACTTTTACACGACAGTCGAAGTTCTGGGTTCTGACGAACCGCTGGTGGTAGATGGTAGAAAATCTTAATAAAATAAAAAATAAAAAACTACTGTACATCGAAACAAGGCATGCACAGGTATAACAACAATAAATAAGATACATAACCATACTGTACGTGTTCACCCAAAATGTTTTCGAAACCAAAGATTATTGATGTAGTAGCAATGCATAATCTCTGCCCACCCCTATTAGCCACTGGCGAAAGCGATTGCGTATATACATAATTTATGCGAACCTCTCATAGTTACAAAAAGTATACATGAAAGCTCTTACGACCTGTATTTAATATGAAGTCGGTAAGGACGTCAATTTGAACTTTATCGAGTTTCGATCGGAACCAGTTATGATCTCACTCCATAATGGCAACAGGACCGTTAGGATCTTTGCCCATAAATGAGGAGACGTCCTTAATAACAAGATCAGTTCGTCGACCTTCTTTGTTATTGCACCTCGACACTATGACAATGCTGGAAGTGAACGGTTACAATAAATTATTCATGGTGTGTTGTTAACGATTAATCATATCTCTGCTGATGAACTGTTCAGATATTATTCCGCTGAGGACACATCATACCAGGGACCTCCTCCTTTTTAATCAGTAAAATTATTAACAATTCTTACAATATGGCCATTGTGGCCTTGTGGTAAAGGGATCTAGCTTCGAATCAGGACACCCGTAATCGATCCCTTATGTGGAGGATTAGTAGCAATGAGTTTTTCGAAACTTAGACTAACTTGGGTTAACACTACGACAGTGACAGGCTCATCACCTGTTACGCTGTTCCTAATTACCTCTGGTGACAAGTGGATGGTAATATTAACGATTTAAATAAATATCTAGAAATCTAACCACTCCCTTATTGGTATACGGCCATAAAGCTTATATATTTATATCTGCAGTAATTATTTACTTTAATAGCAAAGAAAAAGTTTCCTCATCCTTTTTTTAACCTCCACAGCCTGTAAAAGGTCCGCTGCAGGACTTGGTTCTCTCTCTCTTAAGGAGGATTTGCCATAACCGCCAAGCTCGGCAAGCGGATTCCCGATCGCAGCACCTGACACCTCGCACTATAGACGCTGCTGCCCAGCATAGACTTAATTGATGTGCCTCTGATCCTATCACCCTAATATATATATGAAGAGCTCTATTTAGAATTATAATTAGGTTACAGCAGCGTTCCTTCCTCAACTTTCTCAGATGTATAACAATGAATACAGTATAATTATGTTAATCGTTTCGTCCACGTCGACAGCTTCAAACTGAAGAGGCTCACTCACTCATCTTTACCTTCATATATCCGATGTAACGCGTCTGTGATTAAAATGGAGGATGGGTCAGATGCAGTGTCAGAGATACGGTACAAACGGCACAGCCAGACCCGAAAACCAATCATCTCGTCGTACCTACCTATATGTAATCAATAAGTAATGGGCAATGATGATCTAGTAACACAATGACGTTGACTTATGTATTGTATTTAGATTTCGAATTGATTTGTAAGTTGCAGTCGACGTTGCGGCAAAAGCTCTCGTCCTTGCATAACGGATGCGCTTGCGCATCTCTTGGTGAATGTAAGTCCACACACCACGCCCTTAACCTCTTACTGGGTTAGGCATAGTATGTAAGCTCGGTGAACCAACGTTCGAGAGGATTGCAAGCTTTGGAGTAAATCTCCAATGCATAAATGCAATATGCCACAAATTCAGAGGACAACTTTAGCTGGTATCTTTACTTTAAATGAACACCAGTTGTGCCCCGCGGTTTCACCCGCATCCAATTAGGATTACACATGCCTGTTTCATACACATGATGAGTACACGACTAAGGTTTATAGTTGCTATCCCACTCCTGTGGGTCAAAGCGTGACGTTACACGGCTTGTAGCCGTGCTCAAAAAACGGGGTAAAAATCTAACGCAAAGAGATTTTTCGAATCGTTTCGATCGATTTTTCAACAGTTTCAGACATTAGCGAGTTCAAACATAAAAATTCGGCTATATAATATTAGTTTTTATTTTTTTAAATACTTTATTGCTTACACCCCAATTTGAGGTTACAAAGGGCGGACTCAATGCCTATGGCATTCTCTGACAGTCAACCCTTGGGTTGGTGAGATAGCCATAGCATTCATTTATTAAATTAATTTAGTAATAAAATTATTATAAAATAACTATAAACAAATATAAATAGATATAATAAAATTCATGAATAAAAATATGATATAATATACATGATATACATAATGATATACTATTACATTTGTAGATAGATAAATAAATATAAATTAGTATAGATTACATAGCTGAAGTTAACGTATAAATATCTATATACATGGACTTGGTCTAAACTGAGCATGTAAATTAAGTGATAATAGTCATAACTCCGCTTCTAGCTTTGCGTATAGAAAATTAAAAGTTTGTCGTCAATTAAATTCTTTCATCATCATCATCATCATCATCATCATCATCATCATCATCATCATCATCATCATCATCATCATCATCATCATCATCATCATCATCATCATCATCATCATCATCATCATCATCATCATCATCATCATCATCATTTCAGCCTATCACAAGTCCACTGCTGAACATAGGCCTCCCCCAAAGATTGCCACGAAGCCACCTGCATCCATCGACTTCCCGCAACACTGCGCAGGTCGTCACTCCATCTTGTTGGGGTCGTCCTACACTGCGTTCGCCTGTACGCGGCTGCCACTCGAGAACCTTTTTTTCCCAACGGTTGTCAGTTCTGCGAGCTATGTGGCCGGTCCGTTGCCACTTCAGCTTGCTGATCTTTACGGCTATGTCTAAAATTCTTTAAATGTTACGAAACTATTTAGAACCTTACAAGTGATATGAAGTAGCGTCACTAGCTAGCTTTTGCTGCTGCTCAAATGGGCCGGCTCGGCGAGGGTTGTTACCACTGCCTCGCAGAATACCGGCGTGGAGTAGAGGCATGAGAGAGAGGCAGACGAAACGCATGCTTCTGCGTTTCGTTCGACGAGTGAGGTAACCGGAGACCCACACCCCCTTCCCATACCCCTCCTCATCCTCCCACCCATATCTTCCTAATACTCTTAAAGGCCGGCAACGCATCTGCAGCACCGCTGGTGTTGCGTAGGTACGCGGGCGACTGTAATTACTTACCATCAGGTGAAACGCTCGCACGTTTGCCGCCTTCGCGTAAAAAAAAAAAAAGTTGTTAGGAGATTCAATCTTAGGCAATCCCGTGTGTTGGAAAATACTGAAAACGGAGAAGAAGAAGAAGTAACTATAGAGATTTTATGTAAGAGTCAGTATTCAAAAGATATGTCAATCACTCGTATTTATAAGTGCACTAGCCTCCGCCCGCGGCTTTGCCAGCGTGGAATATCTTCCCGAAAAACGATAATTCCAATTATTTTTTTTTCGATGCGAGAAACATAAATTACGCTTGACAAACCTAATTTTTCCACCGTTTCGTAATGTGGTTTCTTTGACGGAGAGAAAACAGGTGAAAGAAACTCCTGCTATTGTTCGTGGGTTCGATTCCCGCCGGGTATATGTTTTTGTATAAACTACAAATAATCGTTGCGGTTCTGGGCCTTTGTCGATCAGCAATTTATGTATTTAAACTGATTGCACGACACAAGTAAACTGTCAAGAATGGATGTAACACTCTTTAATAAATGAAAAAAAAAACCTAAAAATTTAGAAAATTTAATTTTACCTAAGAGATTTTATTTGTGATGATGAAAAAAGTATTTGCTGTTAGAAAAAAAAAATCAATTACTATTGATTATTTTTCCTAACAGGCAGAGAATAAGCGCATGTTGTGTTGGGAATTTTAATATCTCTATTACAATCTGGCCTTCCGCATGCCGTCCACTTGAATCTGAACTTGGCGGAGGAGATGTTCCATTGAATAATACATGTGACACGGCGCGATGTTTTATTCATTCACACGCTTTATTTAATTACGTTGATTGCGTGCAGCAAGCGATCTGTTGTCGCTTCGCCGAACAATAAATGCATTACGAACATATCTTTGTAGCCTAGTGACTTTTACCTGCAGCATCCTCGTAATGTTCTGCGTCATCTGATTGTTAATCATGGTTTTGCCTACGTGAAATATTTTTAGTTTTTATTCTATTTCGGACTCTAATCATATAGTGTAAAAGGTACCCACCCATAGTAAAGTTATATTGCGATATGAATAACAAGAGTATGGTCCACACCTTCTGATACATTCGACAAGCTGCCTAAAATATTTAAAAACGTTGTGGAGCCAAGCGGCGGCTTTTGCTGCTGCTCGAATGGGCCGGCTCGAGCGGATTGGTACCACGGCCCCGCAGAATACCGGCGTGAAGTAGAGGCATCTTGTGCTTCTGCATTTCGTTCGGTGAGTGAGTTAACCGAAGCTCCGCTCCCCCTCCATATCGCCCTCCTCATCCTCTTTCCCATCTCCCAAATACCCTTAAAGGCCGGCAACGCACCTGCAGCATCTCTGGTGTTGCGGATGTACGTGGGCGACGGTAATCACTTACCATCAGGCAAACCGATTGAAGAGAACTGCAACATGCAAATTGTCTAAGTGTATACTCACGGCTCTAAATAGGACTCGAAAGCTTTTTGGAAAAGTACAACGTGAACATCATCATCCTTCTTCGATCATTGTTTGACGGGGGGTGTTCCGATAAAGCTTTATTTTTGTTAAAAAGCTGTAAGAATTAAATGAACTACGGCCAAAGCTTATCAAGATACAGTCTTAGATCGCAAAAATGTACCGTGGACTTTCCTGCAAGACTCTGTCCCTGTTTACAAGGCATAAACAACTTAAACCTGCCTCGTGATCAACGTCCTGGACTTCATAAAAGCTGAGGATCGGATTCTGGCATTCGTCCAGTACTGATATGAATCCGTTGGAGTAGAAATTTTATTTAGTACTAGAGGACATCGTCTACTCTGAACGTTACTACAACATTGAGTCTGTGAAGAAATCTTTGAAGCTTTGGCTGAATTCTTCATAAATATACTCAAGGTAACAGAGAGACTATAGGCCTGTCTATATGCAAAGCCAATGGCGGTACTTCGAATATAATTGTTTCAAATTAATCGCTTTTACTTTGATATATACGTATGTATGTATTATGGATTTAATTGCGTTTAATTTTTGTTTTTATTTGCACTTACTACGCACTTTACTACAGCACCCCTGGTCACAGGGTGCACACTGAGGTGTTGGACGTCATGGTTTCATGGTCAACGCAACCTTCAGCTTTTATTTATTAATTTTAGTCCGATTTACGCAGAATGTGCTCACAGTACCATGAGGTAGTGCAGTGGTATGGTTGGTTTTAGATTTAGTTTTATTTCTCCTGGATCCCAAGCCGGTGGTAACACCCAGCCATCCCTTCTATTGAAATTAGGATGTTTTTTTAATTTCAATAGCCTCGCGAATCATCCTTGGCAATCGATGTTCTACTGGGAGGATTTGTGATCTATCAAATCTTATGTAATGGTCGGGGCGATCTAGAATATGATTACAGACTGCAGACTTTCTAGAGCGTCGATGTTTCACATCAGCTTTACGCTAACAGCACAGGAGCGTGAACATATTGAATACAAGAAATCATTACACAATTTCTTTAAAAAAAAAAAAAAGTGCATTTTGTCATGTATCATAACTTATGAACATACTAGGTATAAAGTAATATCTTAATATAACAAGCCTAAGATTACGAGTACTTTCAAAAAGTTAAAAGGTTAGAAATGTGACGGTACATTTGATGACGAACAGTTGCCAAGACGACGACTGACTCAAGACCTGCTGCAAGACGTGCCGCAAGTTCGGAGGTTTCGACCGACTGAATCTCAAATTATTTTTGCAGCATTACGAAAATGTTGCTTAATGATTATTTGTCAAACAATATTAGTACGAGCTGAGAGCTTTTGTAATCGTCGATAGTGAGCTAGAAGTAGAATCCAAAAAAAATTGTGTTTGCAATATTCACTACTAGCGCTCCTGACTGTGGAGTTACCGGTACTGGGTTCGAATCCAAGCCAGAGTCAATACTTGTGCATACACACGACTTATAGAATTTTGCAACTTACATACAGAGGCCTTAGGAAATGACTTCACACGGAATTTTTGTGAAATGTTTTGTGGTATAACGGATAAGGATCTTGGTTGTGTTTCGTTGCGTCCCTCGGGATTTTTTAAATTCAATTTAGGTTTGTTTAAAGTTCTTATGAGCGTCAAAAACTACACCGGTTCGCAAATCGAGACCTCAGAGAAGAATCGGCAAGAAATCTGATTGCGCAAGCGTTACATTGGGTACGGAAAGGAAAAGTGAACGAGTCCATTTTTGTCTGGGCGTACACTTGCGGCACTATAGTGAAAAAACAAAAAATATTTTCATACCGTGGTCTGAAATGAATATAGGATGCAATATGTCCTGATCAGTTGATAAGTTCAAATAGAGTTCGGTAGATGTGGCCGTGGGTAAAAATTGTCTGGAGGACATTACATTCAATACCACAGTCAGCGATCGGTTTAAAAATAATAATGACTGGCTATGTCGGGATCATCAAATAAGTTGTTGGACCCACTAAAACCCCACACGGTAGAAACGCTGCTGGCCTGGTGGCCTTGACAACTTCTGCAGTTCAGAGATTCGCGAGCAGAAGGCCCGCAAGTTAGGTTGTAGTATTATCATACAAATAAGCATACATTACATAAAAGATAACAGTGCCTGTCTTTATAAAACCATCTACCCGTTACTTAAAAACTACTGAAGCTTTTTAAATTAATTTAATTTTTTTTCCTATTTTATAATTGTCATCCAGTTCTGAGCTATATTTAAAGTATCTAGTCTCTAACACAGAATAGAAAACGACTTATAAAAACGAGTTAAAAACACAAAATAACAAAAAACTTGGTAAAATGTTACACGTCATAAGATAACCTCTGGTATCAATACTGAGTAATATTTAAAATGTAACTGAAAACGCATTTTATCGTGTTTAATTTTGTTTTTATATTCTCGAGGTTGCGAGTGCTTTACAGCAGCCGTGGTCACGGGGGGACTGAGGTGTTAGACGTCCAGATGTCATAGTCGACTCGGGCTACCTTCAGCTTTTAATTATCAAGTTTGGTAACAGTCATTATTGAATCTACTTCGGAAGTTCAGGAGGATTAAGCCGCGGGCTCTAACGTTTTAAAAAGTCAACTGCAAAACATTTTTAATCTTTGTCAAAGCAGCCACACGCGAACCAGCAGTCTCCTGCTGTCAATAATTAAAGAATTACGACATAGATTTCAGCGGTGACTTGCAACATCGTTAGGGCGACGTGCGCCACGCTGAATGTTGAAGAGGACGCGGAACACAGATCCGGCAATGTCTGTTTATACAATGTATTATTCCGTAACTAGGCTGAATAGAAAGGCATAATAAGCTTGTCATAATTCCTGACCTGATATGACTCGAAGCAATAGAATTTATGTTACGAAGAAAGACAACACTTGGAGGATTAATTTACAGGGCTGAACTAGTACATTATTCATTCTTGTTTCGTTTTTATAACAGCTTGTAAAATGTCCTCTGCCTGACATTTTTATACGTGGTAGAGCCAAGCGGCGGCTTTTGCTGCTGCTCGAATGGGCCGGCTCGACCGGGTTGGTACCACGGGCTCGCAGAATACCGGCGTGAAGTAGAAGCATCTTGTGCTTCTGCGTTTCGTTCGGTGAGTGAGGTAACCGATTTCTCCTCCCCATCCCCCCTTCCATTTCACAAATACCCTTAAAGCCAACACCAGAGGTGCTGCAGGTGTGTTGCATATATATAAGTAATAAAGAAATTAAATTATTATCTACAGATTTAATCGCTTTCGATTTTGTTTTATATTCCCGACGTTTCGATTGCTTTACGACAGCCGTGCTCACGGGGAGACTGGGGTGATAATCCGTAAATAATAGTTTCAGTTCAAATGTGTAGTGTTGTGTTCTCCAAACGTTTACACCCGACTGCATAAGCTGCTGACGCTACTGATGGTGACTAACGAATATGGTTCTTACGAACAATCAATTGTGGAAAATTCGTCCATGTGGTGTTTGGGTTATCCCAAATACCTCTATCTTGGCAAGGCCTGTCTGTCCAATAGTGAACTTTAGGCGGGAAAAATTAAAAAATATTATCTGGTAGTTAGACGATAAAAATGTCTTTATTGGTCGTAAGAATTCAAATATCTAGTACACTTAAAATTGAATACGTTAAATTTTCATTAACCAAACGATACCTAATAAGGTTAATTTGCTAAACCATACGTTAAAGTTTCTTGATAGCACAGTATTTTAAACGATAACAATTGATTGTGATAAATAATAACTGATAACTGACAGGGTTCGAAATAATGTGATCAGAGAGCGTTGTGGCGTGAAAGACGATGGGAGAAAGGGATGCTGAGCTGGTTTGGACATGTGGAGAGGATGAATGAAAGTAGGTCGACGAAACAAATATACGAGGCGAGTGTAAATGGTAGAGTCGGAAGAGGAAGACCTAGGCGGACATTTCATGATCAAATCGGAGACGTTCTGGAAAACGGCCAGGTCAAGAGTACTCTAAACCAACGAGCATGCATGCGAAGATTGATGGAAGTGGAAGAAGCGAAAGACGTATGTCAGGACCGTAGCAAGTGAAAGAAGATTGTCACTGCCTTCCCCGTTGGGAACAAGGCTTGAATATAAGTATCTATGTGTATGTACAATTGATTGTAAACTTTAAAGAATCGTGTTCCTATCTTACGTCTATTAATTTTAGTTTACTTATTTTCCTTAATTGAAAAATATGCTTATCACTATTCTTTGGGAACAGGGATTCCTGTTTGCGCACATACATAATATTTTCGTAAACGTAATGACAGGGAAATGTTAAAATGTTGATAATAATTCTCCAAGTGAATCACGAGTGCGAATATTATAAATAACACGCACGGCTCTTGTTTGCAGAATGAAAATAGTATTAGTTTAAAGTTTTTTGTTATATGCGTTTTCAATGGTTTTGTTGTCAAACAAATTCTTGTGCACAACGATAGGGTTGCAAGTAGTACTATAGTATTTAGTATTGTAGTTTATTTCAGTTCTGCATAGAACTTTAAATAAATATATAGTACGCCAGAATACTACATTTACATAAATAAGTATCAAGCACGCCATAAGAGCCGTGGTAGCCTAGTGGTCAGGGCGCTCACTTTAGTCTCATGGATACTGACTGACCTGGGTTCGATACCCGGTGTCGGCACCACTAAAATTGTTAATGGCAATTTTAAGTTCTGTATTTACCACGTGCTCAACGGTGAAGGAAAACATCGTTAGGAAACCTGCATGACTGAGAAATAATAAAATATATTATTGCTGGGATATGCGAACCCCGCCAATCCGCATTGGAGCAGCCAGGTGGGCCATTCCCGGTTCCTACACCCTCTCCCGCACCCAATCTCAGATATTTGAGAAGGAGACTTTTGCCCAGCTGTGGCTGTTGCACTTACAGGCTGCTACTTTTCTTTAGTTTTACACCATATGGTTTTTTATATTTTTCATAGCGTATTATAAAAATACTACAATCCGTTGATAAAATGTAGGCAACCCTTCACGCAGCATACATTAACTATTTGCAGGGTCGTTACATAAAGAAAATTAAAGGTACAACAGATAATGACCTTAACTTGATATGAAAAAAAAAACTAAACTTTTTACCGAGTCTTTTCACGCACGTAGGCACGCTTAAACAACGTCGTCAGTCGTCATCAAGGACCGTACAAGTACAACCAAAGACAATATGCGGACCCACAATGAGAGGGAAAGTAGCAAACAAGAAATAGGTACGCTTTCTCACGATCAACGAGAAATCTGAATAGTTCCGTAACAGACACAATTACCTCCTTACAGTGCACGATATAGTGGACACTTGTGTGTGAATAATATCCCATTGAAACCACGGCGACACCTAATTAGCAACCAGAAGTTGTCTATTATGCTGCACCCGATAGTCCTCGGCTTCCCGGGACCGGTGACACTTAGATTAGGGGGTCAATTGCAAGACAAAGTTTCATTTATCCAAGACATGATTACCAATAAACAAAACCATGTCTTGAATGTGAAAAATGACACGGTGTGATTTTATCGTTGACTGACTTGTTCCTGATACCTTAATACCCACAATATGTAATACACAAACATGGGTTGCAGCTGGAACTCGAGGCTCAGTAGTCATATATGCAATCTGTGCCATGTTTGAGGCAATTTCTGTATCCAAAAAGCAGGAGAGGAAATGCTTTACGTTAACAATGATACTTATAATAACTTGCACACTGTAGACGTAAGGTATTTTCAAGGAAGGTACAGGCGGTGAAGGAAAACATCATGAGGAAACCTGCATGTCTGAGAAATAATAAAAAAATATTACATTTCGAGGATATGTGAAGCCCGCCAACCCGCAATGGAGCAGCGTGACGGGCCATTCCCGGCTCGTACACCCTCTCAGATATTTCATCCTTTGCCCAGCCGTGGCCACTTACAGGCTGCTACTTTTACAGGTACATGCAACTCCTTACGTTTATAAAATACGGTGAAATCTATTTATACTTTCGGTGTCATTACATATTGCATATTGATGTAGAATCATTCTCACAAGTGATATCGCGCTCTAACTTCGACCTTTCAAATCGCTCAAAGCGCGGCGAACAGCTGAAAAAAGAAAAAAAAATAAAGAGAACTGTAATAGTGAGGCAAGTGGGACAAGACTAATATCACCATGCTGCGTAATTTTAACGGACATCACAATTATGAATTTCCAATATAAAATAAGTTAGGGACCGAGCACTCGCCTCTGATTCAGGCATCGCGGGGTCTATCAATGGCACACGCACTTCGGCCGTCCAATAAATATTAAGTAGTATTATGTAACGATAAAATTTTTGAAGAATAAAAAGAGAAAGAAAAATATGGCTCACTTCGCTCTTGTTCTTCTTGGCATCTGCATGTAGTCGTCTCTCTGAATCTCCTGAACACAGGTCTTCCCAGAGAATCACGAGTAAGTGATACTAAACAACTTAATTTATGGCAAATATTATAAACTGACGGCTCGGTGGCGTAGTGGCTAAGCGTTTAGCTGCGGTGCTGTGGGTCGCGGGTTCGATTCCCGCACGGGACTAGTGTTTCTATGGACTACAAATAACTGTTCCGGGTCTGGGTACTTATTTGTCCATGTGCAATTTATGTATGTAAACTGCCTCCGCAACACAGGAGAAATTCCTACAGTGGAAGGTTAATGTTTATTCAAAAAAAAAAAAAAAAACTCTTATACTAGTTTCACAATAAATTTTATTTATTTATATAAAGAACCGACCGGAAGAACTTAATTTATTATATTCACCATGACTTCTTGTGCCGCACGGGTTTTTGATTTGGTAACTTGGCTAGATGAATAAAAAAGTAAACAAGCATCTTTATCAGATGTCCACTGACAGATAACCGAATTTTTTTTTATTAATCGCGTCTTCTTAATAAGAAATATAAATCTGACTGGAAAATTATAAAACTGACAGTCCTAAAATTAAATCTAATTGCAAAGCACGCGCACTTGACACCAGCTGCTCAAATAAAAGAAATTCCGTCAATTCCAAAACAGCATGGTAACCCTTGTTATACACTGTAACTAGAACGATATGACATAATGGTTGATTCTGTATTATCACATAATGTTGGTGTTGCGTGCGAACATCGAATATTAACCGGCAACCAGAAGCTCTTTTATGTTCTTAAATTGAGATCGGTGACCTATTGGTTGCGTTGAAGGCTATATGATTCGGTAAACTTCCCGCCGATTTGTTTCCTTTTCAACATGTATGATATAGGAAACTTCTCACTACAACTATACTTTATAAACCGCTTAGGAGAATCAGTAATGAATTATTTTGCTCTTCCTTGTCATGCTTAGAGGGTGTCGTAAAAAGATGGACAATACCAGAGGCATTTCATCGCTAAATTATAGACGTAAAATACCAATTTCGATCGTATCTTAGGTTGCAGACGTCGGTAGTAAAGTGTGCAGCGTTAATTTTACATTATATACTTACGACTTATCAACACACTGTACTACTAAGTGAGGTTCTATTTTTAATTTTACTTCTATCGTTCAGTTAATATGAATAAGTATAATTGTTTATAATCGTACACAAGCATATTTAATTTTAGGTAAGGTAAACGTGTGAAACGCATCGATGAAAAAGATAAAAACATCGGATTTGAATGCGTTCAGAAATTGTGATTTGTAATATTCCCGTAGACGGATGTTGTTTGTTTAATCACGTTGCCGCTAAGGACATTGAGATGTTGCGTCAACATCTGACGTATCGTAGATACAGATTACGTTGCAATAAATAGGAAGGCATAAGTGTTAAATAAAAGTAGTCCGACTTTTCCCGCTTCGTGGTATCGCCGCTAGAATCCACCACCTCTTTTTACCAGAGGGTGTACGACACCCATTGATAAATCCTTTAGTCTCATTCCAATCTTTATGAGCAATACCATCGACAAGGCTCAACATACAAGATGTATGTTTAAATGAAGTATGCCAGAATTTGTTTAGTCCACCTGAAACATTGTAGACTAACGATTGATTTCGGATTGAATGTAGCCTCTGTAGTATCTCGTGCAGCATCATCAGCAGCAGCAGAACATGGATAGACGAAGCAGCTGTTAGTGACCACCGTTGGGGAAGAAAGGTTCTAGAGGTCAACCATGTATAGGCAAGATGGAGTGAGTAACTGCACGGTCGATGGATGAAGGAGGCTCAGGACCGTACTTTGTGGCGATCATTGGAGGAGGCATATGTTCAACAGTGGGTTAGTGACAGGCTGAAATTATGGTGATGATGAATATCTCTGGTAGAATTGAATACTGGGTAATTAAAACATAAATATAAAAAAAATATGTTATTCTGTCTTTCTGAACGTATTACAATCTGTTGATGTGTTTTATAACAAAATATACAGTCTACTTACGAATCATATCAGATCTCAAAGTTTTTCTTTAAACATAGTAGTACTAATCAACATATCGCCTCTAAATAGAATGGTTAGAAAATATAATGAGGAATATAAAAAAGTGGACGTGGACATTCTCTCAAAATTCAACCAAAATTTCTGAGCTTAGGACTAAAATGCGGAGAGCATTATACAATAATTTATAGAAGAAAATCGTAGCTTGCTTAATTATTTCATTATTTTTGTTATTACCTTTCTTTGTTATAGTGTTACTTTAGATAAGCAATAGATCTGATTAATATTAATATTCATTTATCTTTACTAGACTGTGTCTACTGGCTTTCCGTGGTTGCCTTTAAGTAAGGTGGCACATGCCTTTTTTTATATTAAAAAGAATTTGTTATGTGTTAACCTTGTTGGTAATCCTTAATAAATAAATAAAATAAAATAAAATATTGATTGTAAAGTCGCGTGCGAAGCTTGTTCACAATACGAGTAACACAAACATGATCTTGTTACGACTTAATAACAAAATACAAAAGTACGTAATATATTTATTTGTTTAAGACTTTGAAGTACAACGCGTTTCTGATAATCGTAGTGAGATATGTTGTGTAAAATACTATAATAAGCCGAGATGCGACCTTACCTTCTTAATCGTTGTTAACGAATCTCACCTTTCATGCCTGGATGAATATCAGAAGTGTTTGTTATGCCTGCTTGTTATTTATGGTATCCTAGTACTCGCTCGGAGTTCTGATACAATGGACTCTTCGAGACTATATTTAAAAATTAACTGAAATTAAAAAAGGAAATGGAGAACGTTTTTAAGCGTGGTAGAGCCAAGCTCGCAGAATACCGAGGTGAAGTACAGGCATCTTTTGCTTCTGCGTTTCGTTCTATGAGTGAGGTAACCGGAGTCCCACTCCCCCTCCCCATTCCCCCTCTCATCCTCCCTCCCATCTCCCAAGTACCCTTAAAGGCCAGCAACGCACCTGCAGCACCTCTGTTGTTGCAGATGTACGTGGGCGTCGGTGATCGCTCACCATCAAGTGACCGCTGCTTTGTTTGCCGCCTTTCCCAAAAAAAAAACAACTAATACATATAACAACTTTTTTTATCACGTGCTGAAATGTGCTTCCACATACCTGTCACTGAAGTCTATGGGACTGAGAGTTATGTCGGGATTTGCATTCATTGCTAACCGATTAAAGATAAGCTTGTTAGTGACTATTATCTAATATATGTATGATGTAGGCCCGGAGGTTTTAACAGGACTCAAATTGTTATGTAACGACCATGCAACATTTATAATAAGCACTCTAGCCTGTCACTCACCGGCGTAGGCAAAGCGGGCTTCCGCGATCCACTTTTCGGCTATCCAGGAGATAGAAGAATCGTAATTTACAATAATTACGAGCCCAGTGGTCAGGGCGCTCGCTTTAAATTCGTTGCACGCGAGTAACCAGGGTTCGATTCCCAGTGCCGGCACCATTCAAATTGTTAAAAGCATTTTTTTTTATATTTAACTCCTGAACTAACCACGTACTCGGCGGCGAAGCATAACGCGTAGAAACCCTGTGTCTGGGACTTAATAAAAGAAATATAATTTCGAGTAAATTCCGCCAAACCACGTTGGAGCCGGTTCGAATCGTTCCCGTTTCTAAAAACCCTTTCAAGCATAGGAAAGTGGCCTTTGCCCAGAAGTGGGACATTTACAGGCTGCTACTTGACTGTTCTCTTCTCTTTCTAACAATCTATTGAAATTTATCATAGTAATATATATTATTTTTGGGGTATATAAATTTAATTCTCGCCTAGTTGGGGTTGTACATAAATATATTTAAATACATAAAATACGCTGAAATAAATAAGATACTATAATAAAATAATTAAAATAAAATAAATGAAACCCAACTAGGCATGGTAGGGGAGACCAGACGGCCGAGGGTTAAAGGGAAAGGGAAAGAAACCGGCGGACTATGCGGGCGGTAGCGTGGAGTACCGCTTTCTGCATTTCAGCTCGTTAAATATATTATTATTATCACCGGCTCCCTTGTCAGGAGCGACGACCAGTCGCGGATACAATTCCTTAAGAAATTGCTCCGCCTGGGGACCCCATGGACCGTTCGTTTATACGGCAACACAGGGTTCTACACAGGTAGTCTACCCTGCGTTAATAAAGCGCGTGACTAAAATATAATAAGCGATTTTTAAGCTGTAACCCAGTGGTTATTTGCCACGGTTAACAGCAGCTCATAAAAACAATTCAGTTTGTAACTGTGATGGCGCAATGCCTTTTTTTTATTTCAGCGCGAACCTGGCAATAGTTTACAGTCTATTTTCTAGTTTTATCTATTCTAATTAGTGCCACATTGGGCAATCGCTTCAGCCGTTGAATTGCAGTTGCGACAGCGAAATCTGTTCAGAACAAGACCTACCTGCAGTGCCATTTAGTGCCTGGAGTATCGCAATTTAGATCGTTTCCTAAGCTAAGAAGAAAGCTTTCGTTGATAATTGACAATTGCGTGTCGGGATATATTTGAACATAATTGAATTTGAAATATGCTATAGATAAAATTTTCTAAATGTTGTCAATAAAATTGCTTTAAATCCTATATAAAAGCATGCCCGCTTTGAAATATCACAAGATTTCGTTTGTTAAATGTTAAAAATATGTAGATTTAAGATTTTCCGACTCTCTATGCCCTATTCGATTGAAGAAGGTTACAGTAGTGTTGCCACCCCTGATTAATATGGAACGCCTTACAGAATGTAATTATACTGACGCTCTATACCCTATTCGATTGAAGAAGGTTACAGTAGTGTTGCCACCCCTGAGTAAGATGAATCGCCTTACTGCATGTAATTATACTTGCTGTCTATACATTTCAAACCGGAACATAACAGTGCAGATTAGCGGTAGAAATAGGTAAGTGGGTACTTACCCAGATGGTTCCTGGGTAGAAAAGAAGCCATACCATTAAACACTCCTTAGATCCTAACGGTTTTCGAAGTTGTATTGAACCAATCATAAAAGCTGATGTATTCCCATCTCCCGAATACCCTTAAAGGCCGGCAACGCACCTGCACCACCTCTGGTGTTTCTGTGAGTGGGATGAGAGTATCGAAGTGAGGTCGATATTTGGACAAAAAGTTCATGCATTACTTCTCACGAAACAACCAACTATAATCAATATATTTACGCATTAAAAAACCTCATTTATTTATTATCAAGTTCGCAAACGCGACTGTCGTTACGTACGAATGTTTTGAATCATCATAATATTTGTACACCGACACCCCGGGAATTGTTACCGCATGCGAGCGCTATCTCGTCTCAATCGGCATTGTCTCCCCACAATGCCGCTTGATGTCATTACCGAACCCTTCACAGGCGTTATATCACCGATGCCATTATTGTTAATAATTTTGTAACTGAGACAAAGACAAACATTCAATTCAATACCACAGTAATTACGTCCCGCTGACATTTTCGACCAAGGCGACATCTTAGCGATAGAACGATAAACCGTCAACTCTGCACAATATGTTAAACTGCTATTAGAAGTGGACTATTAGAACCAAGCGGTGGCTTTTGATGCTGTTCGAATGGGTTAGCTCGACCCCCGGTAGTACCACGACCTCGCAGAAGAAGTAGAGGCGCCTTGTGCTTCTGCGTTTCGTTCGATAAGTGAGGTACCGGAAGCCCACGCCTCCTTCCCTAACCCCCCTCCTCAACATCCCCCCCATCTCCCAAATATTGACGTGCCAAATATAAATCCGTATTTTGTGCCTATCCCGATGGTTGGTGTGAGCGAGAAATAATTTAAGATTTTTAATAAACATGCTTGTAAATGCCTATAGCTGGGCAATAACCTTCTCAAATATCTGAGAGGGTTTTGGAGCCAGGAAGGGTCCGCCATGCTGCGTGTTGGCGGACTTCATATGTCCTCGAAATAAAGTTTTTATTATTACTCAGACATGGATAGATTTCCTCACGATATTTTCCCTCACCGCCGACGCCGGGAATCGATCCCGGATCACCCGCGCTCCGCGATCAAAGCGTGCTCTCTGTTCATTAGGCTACAACAGCGACAATAATTTTTAACGTCTGTATCTTCTGCTGCAGATGAAAGATGTCGACACGGAGAGCCAGCATCGTAGCAACATGCCCGACTGCAAGCTGGAGGAGAAACTGTAAGTCAAGGTTTTATTCTCACAACTTATTGGATTTGATCGTCCTCATTTATGTACATATTGTTACGAGCCACGGGACGCATAATCTCGCAGCTTGGAGTCTAAGGCTGGTATCTTAAACTCCTTTATATTTTTACCACTTACAAAGGGTGCATAATTACCTCCTGATGCGCTAGCCCTCGCACGCGATCTTCCACAGATCTTCCTGACAGTAAACAATTCTTTTATTCCTTTTCCTTTTCTTCATGATCCTCCTCTTCCAGTTACAAACTACTGAACAGTCCCTAGCGCGCTCTAGTGCTCTCCTTGTATAGTCCTCAATTTCGATAGGATTTTTTTTTTCGATTATTCCTGAATATTCCCGATGCGTGCGGCAGAATGTAAGGTGGCACTGCGCTGCGGTCCGCCACGAAACAAAACTAGAGGTTACTTGCGACGTAATAGATCATTTCTTATTCGAAAATCGAATCGTGCATATTTTGAAGAGTATTTATTATTTTTAAATAATAATAACAGTAAATAAAATTTTCCTCTATTTACCTTAGTTCCTTCAGCGTTATTTTGCGAAAAGTTGTTATACAGGTGTTTTAAGGTTCAGAGATAAAAACCTCAATGCCAGTTTTAATGTTTCCATATTGCCTTCCAACAACCAATTCTCTTTTTTTTTCGTAAATTTAATTCCTAGCGTAACCTAACCTGCCTGCATTTATTGTTTTCTTAAAGAAAAAAATCATTTTTATTTTATTAAGTATTGTAATGCACTATTATTTAAGGATTTTATTGCTTTTTTATATTCTCGAAGTTTCGGGTGATTTACAGTAGCCGTGGTCACAGGGGGACTGAGGGGTTGGACATCCAGACGTCATAGTCAACTACTTCAACGGGATATCCCGAGTTGATAATTCTTCTTTTAATTAAATAATTTCAAATCATAAATTGAACGCTACAAAATCCGCAAATTATAGTTTAATTTCAAATGTGTAGTGTTCGCGTAAATACAAGAAATAATCATTCTTCACCCGTCAAACCTTTTGCATACTATGAAATTGAAACGTGCTACACGCCTGAGTCGAGACTCACATAACTACAATAACAGAAGTGTAATGCAATAGAAACGTTTCGATCGTCAGGGAAGTGCAAACGCATAACGGACTCTTGCGCATCATCAGACGGCGCGGGGCAACGCGCTCATCATTACATAACCACGACCACTACTGCACACACACATGAATATTTCATATCCTTTCAACAGCCCGCACGTCGCACGGACCCGATCAAGGGCTTCTCGTGCTAATATCGCTGTTTAATATCCATACTACTTGATGCGGATCGGTATTAATCTATTCCGGTCATTGTATTGACATAGGCATTTACGAGGAAGCGCCTGCAGATGGCATGAAAGGTATAACCCATACTCACCATGCTGGGCAAGCGGGTTGGCGAGCGTGATGCTGGGAGCCAGCCACCAACAGTGGCAACCTCGTACCTTCAAACGTCGTGTAGGACGACCGGATATTAGACGAAGCGGTAAATTTGTGGAGGAGTTCTTCTAGTTTCCTATTCGATACAGCGGGATGCTGAAAACAATTGTGAATAAAGCGGATAATATTATCGTAAGAAGAGTCCGACACAGTCTCAGAGACAAGAAACATATTGTTTTATATATTGAACTTTGTTTGGATTGTTACAAACGAGCTAACAGTAAACCTAATGGTTAAAGGCTACTGCATCCAATGGACACCTTCGTTCTGTTATATCTGGATCCTGCAAGGGTTAGTCCTGACTGGTCACCCTACTCAACATCTTAGTCAGGCAGCAACATTCTCAGAACAATATCAAGACCTCCAGTTGTGATCCGTGGGTACACCTTAGTCATGGTCTATCATAAAAACGTCGGCGGCATATGTATATATAATTCCAGTGTGTAATATTTTTTTTTAAAGTCAATTTCATATTCCGTTATAACAGTTGGAAGATGATTATAGGTGCGTTCTTAGTCCCCAGGAGTGACCCTATGGGACTGAGATGACTACTAAGACTTAGTCCCCAGAAGTGACCCTAGGGGACTTAGACGGAATGCCTCACAGACTGTAATTGGCTCTCTCCATCCATCAAATCGGAGCACATAATTGGTCGCACTGCCGATTTGCGACAGAAATAGAAACGGAGTTCCACCACGATCAGCAAACTGGACCGATAACTTTGCTATTTGCTAAGTTAATGCCGATGCCGAGCCGATGTATCGCAGGCACATAAACGTACCAAATAACGTGATCGTCAAATTAATTCGAGAGTCGAACAAATCCGGGGGAAGACGGGCCGCCTCTGTGCCGATCGTTGCTTACCCGACCCGTTAAACTTGAAAGTCGCGGTGGAAGGCGTTGCCGACGCAACCTGTCCGATGTATTATCGTATTACGATTTAATTACGTTAATAAACATATTACCAAAAAAAATGGACGTGAATAATGGAACATTTCCTTTTATTTGTTTTTTTTTTATATTGATCGTTTATTGCGGAAGTTACATCGCATGAGGCCACGTCATTTATGTTTTCGTTCATAAAAAAAGAAAGCAGCTCGATTAGGCCTAAATAAACTAATCTGGGTGATGTCCATTGATAATTCAAGTCCGTAAATTGCCTTCCTTTTGTCTTAGAAATTCTACAGAGGAAATTTATTTACTAAAAAGGCATTTGTTAACTAGTAGTGGGTTATTAAAATGACGGTCAATATAACAAGCGCACTCGACTTGCGCCCATAAGGGTAGGCAGAGGTTACGGATTTCCAATTAGCCTAACTCGACTCGAGCAGTTTAACGGGCTTCCGAAATCTACTTTTCGTCTCAACGAGAGACTGACCGCGACGGGTGACAAGCCTTGTCGCTGGGCTCGCTCCCGGCTAATAACCCATGCGATTTTCATTACTTTTCCCTTAGTCGCCTCTTACATCCACGGGAACAAGACATATTATTCAAATTAAATATATAAATAATCTATAAAACATTATGCTTTCTAAGATCTTTTTAGTAAGCTGGGAAGGGACTAATTACTTATTTAATTTACTTTACTGAATCACATGCGCCAGATCCTTTTATATCTCAAAGTTGAAACGAGCAATTCCTGCATAGACGTATATATAATAGGTTTATCGGTAATGGCTCTAACGATTTGGATGATATGTTTTATTTTCCAAGTTAATCTTGACAGAGGTGACATACTTGAGACAATACGTTTACACACAACAAAATTAAACAAATAACATTATTAATAAATGAAATAAAATAAACGCCATCTCATAAAATGATGGGGTATATTGGTACCTAGCTACTCGACAAGAGGAGACAATATTATTGAAATTTACACAAGCAACAGACCCAGCGGTAAATTATCAAGTTCGCACGAAACGCGCATGCGTAGTATTATTACAGAACCCTACGTTGGAAAGACTCGCGACTGTAATTCATATATAATAGTATTTTAGTGAGTTTTATATATTTAATATTACTGTAATAAACCTATTATCATAATATAAATCAATATTCTCCAATCAGCCTGTAGATCTATGCAACGTAATAATGTACTAAGCAATAAGTATTCAAATCAGTAGATCTGTAGATCACTGTGGCACTGTACCTCTTTCTTTGTTTGATTTCTTTTTTCCAGTATACCCACATAGCTATGTTACAATATTCGTTGAATTGAATAACGCAATGGTACCGCGTTCGTTGGTTGAACGAATATCAGTGAATACTAGTATGTACACAAACCTACGAAGGTTTCCTCATAGTATAAGTCGAAATTTGTAAATATACATAGGTTACAAAATAAATAATTAAAAATAACTGAAAATCAGCGCTGTGGTGTCACTGCATCACTGCAGCAGTACGCTGAGTTCCTACCTACCCCTGACGTGACTAGATGCAGCAGTATTCGCGTCGAGTTACAATAAACATTTACTCACAGAAGTATATATTGTTTTCTTTATTACTATTTAGTATTAATTGTAATTATAAATATTTTGTACACGGTAAGTATATTTTTACTAATTTACGTAAAACGACAAACGTGAAACTCTACACCAATGCCATTAAAAAGCCATGAGAGCGAAAAGCAATTAAACAAGAAACAGTATGTTTAGACAATGCGCACAACAAAAACTAAGACATTATACGACAGAGCAAATTCGCTCCGCGAGTGCCTCCAAATTCTGCTAACAAAATTCCACACAAAGACCACGGATACTGTAAAACCCCTGAAACGTCGGGATTTAAAAAATCTAAATGAAACGCGATAAAATCCGTAAATAATAGTTTCACTTCTAATACATATGTAAGGTTAGTACTTAGTATCTTAATTATGACTTACTTATTCATCCTGTGCTGCACATTTCAAATGCGTGTGAAGCTGCTGATTTCAAAAGCTGAAGTGGCAATAGACCGCCCACATAGTTCGAGGAGCTGACGACCGAAGGTTCTCAAGTGGCAACTTTGTACCGACGAACGCAGCGAAGGTGAACCCACAAGGTGGAGTAACGACCTGGACAGTATTTGGGGGAAGTCGATGGATGTAGGTGGATCAGAATCGTGCTTTATGGTAATCTTTGGAGGAGGTCTAAGTTCAGCTAACAGGCTGTGATGATAATAATGATGAAGATAAAAAGACTCTTGTTGGAAACCAGCGTTTACAGTAGGTGGTAACTGATCACCTCGTACTGTAGAAACAGTTAAGCAGTTCAAGATCATGATAAACAGAAAAAAGACCAATGTAAAATTTAACTGCTGGAAAGGTGCTAATGATTGGGAATTCATGGGGAATTAATTTGCAGCAAAAGCGAATAAAGAAATCAACTCATCATCATCATCATTTCTGCCTATCGCAAGTCCACTGCTGAACATAGGCCTCCCCAAAGATTGACACGAAGCTCGGTCGCACTCCATGTTGTGGGGGGCCGCCCTACACTGCGTTTGCCTGTACGGGGCTGCCACTCGAGAACCTTTTTTCCCCAATGGTTGTCAGTTCTGCGAGATATGTGGTCGGCCCATTGCCCCTTCAGCTTGCTGATCCTTACGGCTATGTCGGTTCCCTAAGTTCTGCTGCGGATATCATCGTTGCAGACTCTAGATATTGTGTTATACTGACAGTGACATTAGTATATCGTTATTTATTTCTTAATAAAGAACATCACTGGCAAACCTGTGAAAATTTGCTGATGAAGACTAACGTTTCGGCTCGTTCCTCACTAGATTATAAGGACACAACAGGAGGGCTTGGTGTGCCATTGGCAATTTAATATATTTTATCAATATATCTAGATAATATCGTAGATATTAATCCATTAACTCGGTTCCTATATGTATTTATATACATCTATATGAAGGTATCAGGGATGTGCGTGCGCTCTATGCAGTGTTACCGACAAACAACAAGTGACTCACCCGTGTGTAAATAAATACAGAAATGGTTATTAAAGAATTTTGTTATCGCTTAGACTACTACAAACGAGCCAGCTGCGAGCTTATTTTTACATTACATGTCGGATAATTCGCAATTAAAATTTTATTATCATTGTAATTTTAACCACTTGACTGACTCATATACGTAGTATAGACATCAGGAATCTGTATTTCACACGATAATTTTTCATAGGGTTTTGTCAAATTCTAGTTTAGACAGCGTCCACAGCCCGTATGGTCTTAAAAAACGGGGTCTAATCCTTATGGTCTTCGACAGAGGAATTGTTGGTGTACCTGTCAACAGTGCGATACTCCAACATGAGGCTGATGCCAAGGTTTTGAAGTGTCTTAAAAATTAGCTTAGAAATTTGGTGTTTCAAATTCGATTATTGACGCCACTGTATGTATTAGCTGCGATTTTAAATGCTGAAATCCATCACGCTCTCGGTGTGGCGGCGATGTTTTTTTTTTTATATAAAATAGGCTTACGTCCTCAATCTCGCTTGATGGAAGGCGAAGATGAGGCCTAGGATGGCACATGTTTGCCTAGGAGGTGTCTGTTCACTTTGGCCTTAAAGATCTCCAGATTATAGCGTTCCGGAAAATCTGACCTCGGCAGAGAGTTCCACTTCTTAGCCGTCCGCATAAAGAAAGAAGAGGCAAACCGCTTCGTCCGTAAGGGAGGAATTTCTACAACATAAGGGTGCAACTGCTCGCCGCGTCTAGTCGTTCGGTGATGGAAAGGGGAAGGGGGTATCAGGTTATGCAAAATATTTTTATCGCCAGCTGATATTTAGCAGAACCATTCCAGAGATGGGAACAGTATTCCATGCAAGAGCTGACTAGAAACTTGTTTAAAACATCGTAAGCAAACCGGCGATGGGTTGTGGAATTCGCATATTCCGCTTCTTCAGGAGAAGAACGTGCCAGGTGACGAGCGTTATCGCAGGAAGAAAAGGGGTGGCAGATTCTCTAACCCAGTAGCCAAATGAGGGTGCGGACTACGAAACATGACTTCGTAAGTTCGAGCCCGCCATTCGACTATTGTCTTGAACCACTCTAGGTACAAACAAAAAGATTAGTTGGAGAGTTAACAGGAATATTAGAATGTTACTTAATAAATAGCATTGCTAATATTCTTTGAAAAAAAAACAAAAAAAACTCAGTTTCCGCACGTTGATGTTAAGCATTTAAGAATAATATTTTATTTAATTTGGACTGTACTAGTGAAACATTCGCTTCTGAAGAATTAAAAAAAATGACATGTGAAGTTTGCTAACCCGCAGTGGAGCAGCTTGGCAGAATATTACACAATCTTAGGGCGTTGCCCATCAACATACTTTACTTATCATTTACGTGTTCGTGTTTTGTTGATTTAAAAAAAAATATTGCTTAGTTACTACTGCCATATAATTGAGTTTAGATGTTCGTAATGGAATGGATGGTTTCTTAAGTAGCCCTGGGTGGTAGCAATCGGTTTCCCACCATCACTATCGCACAAGTGTTGTATTTCCGCAATAGATATGCACGACGTGCACAGATAGCAACCGAGTTCCTAACAACCAACAATACCGCAACGAACAATGGGCCGTGTTCACGAAACATTTAAAGGATTTTAATAAATTATAGCGTGTAACAATTAAATTAATGTCTAAGTTGATTATTGTATTGTAAAAACGACATTTGTCGGAACCGTTCAGAGATAAAAAGGCTAAGGTTGCAAGACATACGGCTATATGTCAAAAAAGTTATAGAGTTATTCGTGACTAAGGAGCTAACGCCGGAAGCAAAAACCGGCATATTCCGTCTCCGAATGGGTAGATCAATATCTTACGGAACAATTACTTATTTTTAATCAATAATTATCTATAGCCTGTAATTACAAAGGAATACACGAACTCGCGGACACTCTTTCAATAATATTATTGGTATAGAATTATTAAAGGCCAAATATCACTCAATGAGTGACCAAAAGATCCAGCACGTGCTAGAGCCAAGCGGCGGGTTTTGCTGTTGCTCGAACGGGCCGGCACGACCGGGGGTGAACTAGAGGCATCTTGTGCTTCTGCGTTTCGTTCAGTGAATGACCTACCACCATACTACACTCCTACTATATCCTCCTCCCCCATCCCCAAATATCCAGATATAGATATACTTGGGCGTCGGTAATCCCTTTGAAGTGAGCCGCTTGCTCGTTTGCCCCTACAAAAAAAAATACATCTAGAAGAATCGAACTTCGGTTCAATAGGTTCTATTCTAATTTTAATTCTATGTCCAGCTCGTACTCAGAGAGGTATTATAAAAAGGAATATTTCGGTACCTTAAAATAGCCATAAATATATGATGTAAAATTTTGTACACGAACTAGATCAAATTATTGTGAACTTATGATAGTGTTTTCTCTAATGATTTAAACGTGGTAGAGCCAAGCGGCGGGTTTTGCTGTTGCTCGAACGGCCCGGCACGACCGGGGTGAACTAGAGGCATCTTGTGCTGCTGCGTTTCGTTCAGTGAATGACCTACCACCATACTACACTCCTACTATATCCTCCTCCCCATCCCCAAATATCCAGATATAGATATACTTGGGCGTCGGTAATCCCTTTGAAGTGAGCCGCTTGCTCGTTTGCCGCCTTTCCGATAAAAAATAAATAAATAAATAATGAACTACTGCTCCACTGACATGTGACCGTTACAACCCACAATACTTAACTAACGTTGACAACTATTGTTTAAGAATAACTTAAGTCACAAGGACACATGTTCTGTTTGGTTGTTTTTGTTTGTATATACTAGATGTCGCTGCCTGATATTGCATCGCGGTGTCGTTTGCATGGTCCGAAGTCATTAGATGAAGTTTGTGGTTATCCATAAATGTTATCCTCCGATGAAACTCTAAAGTCCTCCGGGCCATAGCAACGTAGATGCGTTATTAGTCTGTCGGTTTGTTTCACCGATTCGAGTCCGGCATATAACCCGTTGTGTCCTCCCGGCTTATAAAGGGGGGTATGCCTAAAGCATTTTCTCCTTCCACCCCAAAAAAAATTCAACAAATGAGACCAGGATACGTAAATCAGGTTTCTTTGTGTAACGACGTTATCTCTAGATTGTTACTGGTTGAACAACTATGACACTTCACACCTGAGATAGCAACCACCAAAAAAACACAAGTCACCTTACGCAGTGGAAACGTAAAAAGCGACGAAGGTCGCCTCCGTCCGTGACGAGCGCCTTAAAATTATTGGGATGGCTTCATAGTAATCCCGCGACACGCTCATCAATCAACATACAAAGGAAGTACGCGTTGTGAAAGGAAATTATTACCATACTGAATATAATATCGCAATTAAGGAATTACCATTTTATGCAAATTTGGCACAAAGGATTCCTGTGCAGCCTTCACTTCCGTGAGGAGGATCGCGAGGGCGGAGTGAACACCTCATTCGTTTCTCACAGCCTGTAAATGTTCACAGCTGGGCAAAGGAGCAGGTAATGATCCGCTACGCTGCTACAGTTGGCGGACTACGCAGGACCTTCAAATAATATTTTTTGTTATGAATCTGACATGCAGGTTTCCTCACGATGTTTGCCTTCAGCCCCCGAGCACGGTAATATCAGCACTTATTTGACTTAAATTGCTATTTACAAGGTTAGTCCAGGAAATTAATGCTATGTCCAGCTCGTACTCAGAGAGGTATTATAAAAGGAATATTTCGGTACCTTAAAATAGCCATAAATATATGATGTAAAATTTTGTACACGAACTAGATCAAATTATTGTGAACTTATGATAGTGTTTTCTCTAATGATTTAAACGTGGTAGAGCCAAGCGGCGGGTTTTGCTGTTGCTCGAACGGGCTGGCACGACTGGGGTGAACTAGAGGCATCTTGTGCTTCTGCGTTTCGTTCAGTGAATGACCTACCACCATACTACACTCCTACTATATCCTCCTCCCCCATCCCCAAATATCCAGATATAGATATACTTGGGCGTCGGTAATCCCTTTGAAGTGAGCCGCTTGCTCGTTTGCCCCTACAAAAAAAAATACATCTAGAAGAATCGAACTTCGGTTCAATAGGTTCTATTCTAATTTTAATTCTATGTCCAGCTCGTACTCAGAGAGGTATTATAAAAAGGAATATTTCGGTACCTTAAAATAGCCATAAATATATGATGTAAAATTCAGAATACCGGCTTTAAGTAGAGGCATCTTGTGCTTCTGCGTTTCGTTCAGTGAATGACCTACCACCATACTACACTCCTACTATATCCTCCTCCCCATCCCCAAATATCCAGATATAGATATACTTGGGCGTCGGTAATCCCTTTGAAGTGAGCCGCTTGCTCGTTTGCCGCCTTTCCGATAAAAATAAATAAATAATGAACTACTGCTCCACTGACATGTGACCGTTACAACCCACAATACTTAACTAACGTTGACAACTATTGTTTAAGAATAACTTAAGTCACAAGGACACATGTTCTGTTTTGTTGTTTTTGTTTGTATATACTAGATGTCGCTGCCTGATTTTGCATCGCGGTGTCGTTTGCATGGTCCGAAGTCATTAGATGAAGTTTGTGGTTATCCATAAATGTTATCCTCCGATGAAACTCTAAAGTCCTCCGGGCCAATAGCAACGTAGATGCGTTATTAGTCTGTCGGTTTGTTTCACCGATTCGAGTCCGGCATATAACCCGTTGTGTCCTCCCGGCTTATAAAGGGGGGTATGCCTAAAGCATTTTCTCCTTCCACCCCAAAAAAAATTCAACAAATGAGACCAGGATACGTAAATCAGGTTTCTTTGTGTAACGACGTTATCTCTAGATTGTATCTGGTTGAACAACTATGACACTTCACACCTGAGATAGCAACCACCAAAAAAACACAAGTCACCTTACGCAGTGGAAACGTAAAAAGCGACGAAGGTCGCCTCCGTCCGTGACGAGCGCCTTAAAATTATTGGGATGGCTTCATAGTAATCCCCGCGACACGCTCATCAATCAACATACAAAGGAAGTACGCGTTGTGAAAGGAAATTATTACCATACTGAATATAATATCGCAATTAAGGAATTACCATTTTATGCAAATTTGGCACAAAGGATTCCTGTGCAGCCTTCACTTCCGTGAGGAGGATCGCGAGGGCGGAGTGACCACCTCATTCGTTTCTCACAGCCTGTAAATGTTCACAGCTGGGCAAAGGAGCAGGTAATGATCCGCTACGCTGCTACAGTTGGCGGACTACGCAGGACCTTCAAATAATATTTTTTGTTATGAATCTGACATGCAGGTTTCCTCACGATGTTTGCCTTCAGCCCCCGAGCACGGGGTAATATCAGCACTTATTTGACTTAAATTGCTATTTACAAGGTTAGTCCAGGAAATTAATGCTATCGTCCTAACCACCAGGCTACCGATTAGACTACCCAGACATAAACGAATATAGAAGATGTAAATAAATTATTGTGGTAAGGTATTAAGGACAGCACGTACCATTGAGGTTGTTAATCAATGTGCCTAAATATCTAACCGAGAGCCATAAGAAGTCTTTCAGCCGATTTAAAAAAAGAGAATGTTATCAATAGGTCAGAATTATAATTTTTGCATGTATATTACGTAATCTCTTCGCCAATTGTGAACCTTTTTTTATAAATATGTTTAATATTATACGTATTGTTTGTATAGTCAACAAAATCGGTTTACAACTAGTGAAGATATAACGTTACATACGTACAAAAAATACAGACAAATTGATAACCTCCACCTTTTTTTAAACCGGTGGGAAATTCTTCCCACTTTAAGTTGCTTCTCATTGAAACTATACTGCATTGCTTGTATATAGCAACGTCGCCAAAATAATTCTTCCAGTAAGACAAAGTAGAGATCTAATACATTAAAAAAAATAATACAGAAAGCTCTTATGAGAGTAAGCTATTCACAGGAAGAAAAAGAAAAGAATCCCATTCGTGATAAACCTTTAACCAAATCATGAATAGTAAAAAAAAGTAAAGTAACAGCCTGAAAGTGCCCACTGCTGGTTTGCAGTGGGCACTTTCAGCTCAGACATGCAGGTTTCCTCACGATGTTTTCCTTCACCGTGGAGCACGTGGTAAATACAGCACTTAAAATTGTTATTAACAATTTTAGTGGTGCCGGCACCGGGGATCGAACCCAGGTCACTCGCGCTCTGTGATACCAAAGTGAGCGTTCTGACCACTAGGCTACCACGGCATGAATAGAACCTTTTTTATTTACCTTTTTACTTTACGGTTAAACCTTCAACCGCAAGTTAGTAGCACAGCGGCTTATCTATCTGACAATTAAGTGTTGGGTCCCGAGTTCGATTTCCAGCCTAAGCAACGATTTACGACACGAATAATTGCATTAATGTCTTCATGGTCATAACTTATCAGGAACATAATATCGCTACATAATTAAAATACTCGATCGTAAACACACACGTAAACATAAAAGAGGGAAAAAAAAAATTACGAAAAAGACAAAAGAATTTAACGCTTTGTTTATTGTTTGGAAGCGAAGCCCGCGACTGAGGCGGTCGTCGCCAAGGCCGGATGCATCACAACGCAAAGAAAGCGTGGCTGGAGATTATTTATTGCCATCCGTAATTTATACATCACTCGGCCGCCAACAGGCTGTTATGAATATTCCCTTTGTGTGGATGTCCCTCGTAGATCCAATCACATGCTCATGAATAACTTACCGATATTGTGGTAGTGCGATGTGTCCCATCTGTGATAGCTTTTGATATGCCACATTAAAGTAAAGTAAAGTAGCGGCCTGTAAGTGCCCACTGCTGGGCAAAGGCCTCCTTCTCAAATATCTGAGATGAAAGTTGGCGGGCTTCACATATCCCGCAGTAATATTTTTTTTACATCTAATAAAGAGTACGAAGTTCGTGTATTAAAAAAAACATCCCATCTACTCCGTTAGTTTTCTTTTCGAACACGTTCCGACCAATGTTAAGATTTATTTTGATGATGATCATGCTCTGCTGAGGCGGACTCAAATAGGGTGAAGATGCCTTCCTACCAACATGCTAAATATTTTTGGACTCATTGCTCCAAATTGTTATTATGCACTACGAAGTTAAAAAGGAAGTCGAATATTCCAATATTGTTATATAAAGCTTTGGCCTCGTTGTGAAATCTTTTCCTTTTCTCAAGCTTTTTGTTTTATGAATAAAATAATTTTTATAAATAATTAATTTAATTTTTTTATTTATTTAATTATAAAATAAATTTTGTTTTATAAATTAATTGAATGAATGAATTGAAGCTGTTTTACGAAAGTCATTATATAAGCACTGACTTTTGACTGGATTGAGGTGTCATGGTCAGGTGCAGTATTTCCGTTTGGAATGACTAAGCGTAACAAAACACCTTACCAGTGGCGAGTCCTGCACCGGTTTTGCTCCCGGAAAGGCTTTGACATTTTCGATGCCTCTTACTACACCCATGGAAAGATAGGGGATGGCAAATTCTTACTGTAACGTACATAATCCATTAGCAGTAAGATAATGCATTTGTTGTTTCCATCTTATAGTACGAAATTTGTACAATCATAGTAAAAAAAAGTATTCCGCTTGCATACAGCTAATGGTTAATCAAATCGATTACATGTGGGTTACCAACGTGTGGATAAAAACAGTACTTGATTATCGACGTTACTTGGAGCTGACTTCATTTCCGTGTGGCTGCAGGAAACAGAGAATCGTTGCAGACCTAAATAAACTAACAATGCAATGAAACTAATATTCAGAGATTTTAACGTGTTTAATATTACTTTTGATTGGTGATCGGGGATCGAGGATCGGGTGCTTTACAGCATGACGATTGGCTCCTTTCAGAACTAAAAGTTACATTATGTTGAACGTTTTTTATTTTTTTTCTTTACCTCAAATACGGTTTTCTATATAAAATGTATCATCTTTCCTCTTCAATACCTTACGATTTCTGTCGTTCCGCGAGCATATTATGCTTCAAGCTTTCCGAACTATTATTTAAATTACTACATTATACATACTTTACCAACTTGACGTCTAGCCACAGGAAAAAAAATATCTCTTTTTAAAATCTATCTGACGATAATTTAAAGTTTCCTTCCAAAAACAGAAAACATAAGTATAATTAAGTCTTTAATTAAATTTGTTTCGGTTCGGTTTAGATGTTTAAAAAAAAATCTAAAAATATTCCTATAACCTATTATCATATAAGCTTAAAAATTTGTCGGATCGTGGTTAAGAAGAAATATATAAATAACAATGCCGACACGTTACATCAACAAATGCGTTCACAAATGTTATAATTAGAAAAAATTAGAAATCGACATCCCTAACGTCATACGGTGGATTCCAGATATGACCAATGGTAGATCTCTATCGGTGGGACTCTACTGAATCGGCAAACAATTATCAGAATACCATGTCAGCGTTCTAGGTACCGCATCACGCTGGTCGCACGGTGGTCTTTACGAATTATATAACTCACATCATTATACATACTGCGTATTATGTGAGATGAAATTATAATGATATAAGAATATATCGGAAAATATCTCACGCCATCTGGATCTACAGAGATCTGATGCCTGTGTTTTAGGCACTCTACGATGTTACGACAAATATAAATATACTTACATAGTACATAGATATTTCTATGCATGAAACATATTTGATTCAGGTTTTAACGTTTGTATTCGTCATACAAATGTTTGCCGCTGTCTGTATCCGAACCCACAAACAAATAATAAAATGAAATAACAGGCCATAGGACGAAGTTATTGCAGCTTCCAAAGAATATTTTTTCGTTCGTACAAATCATAGAGATGAGATCTTTACCTTATTACAACATGACACGAACTTCTGTGTATTACATAAGTTAAATTTAAACCAGGAAAAAGAAAGCTGATCTTTACGTAACAGTAATTATGTCTTTACTTCAGTCAGGTACCTTTTGAGCCCAATATAACAATGTGACTTCAATCATAATAACGAATTTATTTTAATTCTTTTTCTTATTTAGAGGCCTTTGTCTCAAAGGATAAGGGCGCCCCAGCGTTACCTAAACTTAACATCTAAAAAGTAAGTAAAGTAAAGTACCAGCCTGTAAGTGACAACTGCTGAGCAAATGCCTCCATCTCCAATATCTGTGAGGGTTTTGGAGCCGGAAGGGGCTGCCGCACTGTTCGAGTGCGGGTAGACGGGCTTCACATATCCTGGAAATTATATATTTTTTTATTATTTCTCAGACATGCAGGTTTACTCACGATGTTTCCCTTCACCTCCAAGCACTTAATAAATAAAATTTTAAGATACCTAAACTTAATATATACTTCAAATTAAATAATTTAAATTATTTCAAATAACCGAAAAAATCGTTGATGCAAAAGCATATTTTCCACTACAACTTTTTTAATAACTAACATAGTATTAACTTATACGTTACATTAAAGCAGTACTTCTCGTGTGTTCATAAAAATCAATAAAGATACAAGTACCGATGCGAATAAAGATTAAAAAAATATACAAATAATGGAGGTAGGTGTCCTTATAATTGAACACTGCGCGACGGGCTTGCCTTCTCGATGTCAAGCTCAAGGCGCCCAATCAAACGTAGAGCAATCGAAAGGAATATGACGTTATATTGATGAACAATTATCGACTTTAATAAACAATAACTGAGGAATGTATTTAACATGCTTGTACAGCGGAAAGCATACAATTACGTGGGGTTGTCGGAATAAAAAAGAAATGCCTCATGAATAATACTTAACATCTTTGCATATTTGTGTGTACATTTTTCTCTTTTTAATGGCAAAGGGGGGTAAACGGACTAGCGCAGTGATAACCGTCGCTCACGTACATCTGCAACACCAGAGAAGCTGCTGGTCCGTTGCCGGCCTTTATTGATATTTGCGAGGGATGAAACGCTGAAGCACAAGATCCTCCATACAGCTCTACTTTCACCCCGGTACACCGCGAGGCCATGGCATAAGACGTTCGAGCCGGGCCATTCGAGCAGCAGCAAAAGACGTCGCTTGGCTCCACCACACCAAACATCACATCATCATCGTCACATGGTTCCGACCACACTTCGCGGAGCTTTCTCCTTTGCTGGAAAGAGTTAAATATTTAAAAATGCTTACATTAGTAAAGCGTGGAGACCGCATGGTCCTAATGTTTTTGTTTAAATTACTCAGAAACCAGATTCTGAGCAGTTTTCGAATCAGAGCTCCAACCAGGTACCCCAGAAAGAGGCTAGCATATTTTTCCCCTTCCCTACGAAAAACTGTTCTGGGTTCGAACTCTCCCGTAGCGCGGTTGAGTAGACTTGATAAGGGTTACAGTGCTTCCGCCGATATGGACATATACTCTGACTCGCTGGTTAAATTGAGAAAAAATCCAGTTAATTTAATTCTTTGTAACCGTAATTAGTTTTATCTTAAGCTAAAAATTAATTATAAATTTATTTATTAACGTTTTAACTTAAATTTTATCTCGTTCTGTATATTACTGTGCAGGCGGTGTTTACCTATAATTGGTTGTGCTCTAAGTTATATTTGTTTATTTCAATGTTTCTGAATGTTTGTAGTAGTGTAACGACTATTGGTAAACTTAAAATAAATATATGCTCACCTGGTGTATAACCAACCTAAGTAACATACGAGTATGAAGAGACTGAAATAAAGAACTAACAATACGATTGAAGAAACACAGCTCGGCTTCAGCTCGGCTTCAGCTTAGTTTAAGACGTTTTATGAGGAAACAAAGCATTAGGAAGTGTTGACGGCGCGAAGCAAATAGCAATTAACAGGGAAAGTGAGATCCTTATTAAGGAGCGATTAAACTGCGACGTAACGAGCGCGTCGGCTTAACTGAACGCCTGCGCAAGCCACAGAGGTAGCGGCGAATGAATTTAAATTATTTCAATTGTCCCACTTCTGGGTCATAGGTGCCAGGACGCCACGCCCCGTACCCGGTTAAATAATAATATTTAATAATAATTATTATATAATACATATTTTTATATATCTCCCAACCAGACGAGTATATCTAAATAATATGCCGACCGAAATTATTCCCATAGTCGTCTCTGCGAATGGGTTAATCCCAGTCAGCCTCTCGGAACATCTGAGGCGGCTGGGACTCCGTGACGGACCGCTCCGAGCTCAAATGCAGAAGGCGGTGCTTCTTGATACCGCTCGCATCGTCCGCCGGTTTCTCTCCCTTTCCCCTTTACCCTCGGCCGTCTGGTCTCCCCTGCTGAGGGCTTCCGTCCGGTTGGGTTATAAATTATTTATTAACTTATTTTACTTAAAGTATTTTAATTATAATATATTCAAAGCATAACTTATTTATTTTATTGCATTTTATATATGTACAATCTACTATATTATTAATATTTATATATATCACCCAACCAGACGAGTATATATCTAAATATCCCCCCATTTAATAATAATAATATTTTTGTTCACTTGGCACTTTATTTGAACATACAAATTCGATTGAGCCATCACTAGATGCTTTCAAAGTTTAATGACGCAATAAAACTATTAATTATTAATAGTTGAAGTGAGATTAAATTAACTTAAACTTTAAGAAGGGCCGTGCAATTAATTTGTTAGTATACAATAAACTTTCGAAACTCTCATAGTCTAAGTGAATTAACCAAGTCAGAATGTTCTTTTTTATCTGCCCGTGATAAAGTTTTCTCATCCTTACTGTATATATATACATATTTTGTTAATCGTAGTGATTCCCTAGCGCAGGGTTAATGTTCAGTTAAACATGTTGGAACAGGACAGTTTCTTTTTCTATGGAAAGGCGGCAAACGAGGAAGCAGTTCACCTGATGGTAAGTGATTACCGTCGCCTACGTACATCTGCAACGCCAGAGGCGCTGCGGGTGTGTTGCCGACCTTTCAAGGTATTTTAGAGATTTGAGGGAGGACGAGGAGAGGAAGCGGGGAGAGGGCGTCCGGATACCTCACTCACCGAACTAAACGCAGAAGCACAAGATGCCTCTACTGCACGGCGGTATTCTGCGAGGCCGTGGTACCAACCCGGTCGAGCCGGCCCATTCGAGCAGCAGAAAAAGCCGCAGCTTGGCTCTACCACATTTAAACATTGCTCGCCTCTCTATAATTCGTTCGGAATGGACGGTACGTAAGCAAAGTAATAATTTTGCGAAATGCAGACAAGTAAATATTTTAGTGTATGACAATGAGTTATAGTTCCCTGGTCTGTATTGTAACGAATAAGTTGTAAGTATAATAAATGGCTATATAAGATTTCTTACCGAAATATTGCATAATTTATTTTCTTTAGCCTGTTAATAGAACCTGTTAAGAGAACTGTATAAAGAGTTGGCAAGCGGGATAGTGATCACCGTACCAGATACCCCCCAGAGCTTTCCCCTTAATCGACTCTTACGATATCCATGGGAAGAAAAGAAGCGGCAGACTCCAGAAACGCATTTCGGAGCTTTGATGTGTCCGCCACGCAGTTAGGATTAAATTAAAAAAATTACACAAATGGAGTGGATGATATTAAACAAGCAAACCGCTGTCTCTTATGACTCGCACCCAGCGGGGCAGTGGAAAGCCGTGTACGTGAGTGGAGTTAATTGCATGCGCTGGCGCTGACCGGCCGAGTTCCGCCGCCATGGCAATGAACCTGTCGCTTTACGCACGTGCTGCTATTGTCTCGCCGATGATCGATATAGAGATTTTATTGGGTGCTAATTATAATTATGTTATACTAAGAGACACGCAGTCTAGACTTGTCTACCGGCTGCCTGTTAACCGTCATCATCATCATCATCATTTCAGCCTATCAGATGTCCACTGCTGAACATAGGCCTCCCCCAAAGATTGCCACGAAGCTCGGTCCTGAGCCACCTGCATCCATCGACTTCCCATAACACTGCGCATGTCGTCACTCCATCTTGTGGGGGGTCGTCCTACAGTGCGTTTGCCTGTACGTGGCTGCCACTCGAGAACCTTTTTTCCCCAGCGGTTGTCAGTTCTGCGAGCTATGTGGCCGGCCCATAGCCGGCCTGTTGACCGTGTTTGATGATATTTATTAATGAACGTTAAAAGAAAAACATTTTGTGATTTCGTCAGATACACTGGTAATGGGGATCAGCAGCACAAGTGTGAGGGTACTAGCACCAACCGCGTTCACCAACGCGCTTGCCCGCCATAGTGAGAATGAGCAAACTTTTTCCACAAATCTATACCGGCTTCTATTGTCACAGGAGGCTCTAATTCCCTTGGACTTAAATGGGCTGATAAAGATGAACATCATAGATGAATATAAAATTCTCTACATCAAAGGATTTTTATGACGTGGTGAAGCCAAGCAGCGACTTTAGCAACTAAATACGCTGCTCGAATGGGTCGTCTCCACCGAGGTAGTGCCAAGACCTCGTAGAATAATGGCGTGAAGTAGAGGCACCCTGTGCTCCAGCGTTCTGTTAGTGAAGGCTCAGTGAAGCAACCGGAGAGCTTCTCCATCTCCCCATCCGCCCTTCTATTTCAACGCACCCGCAGCACCTCTGGTGTTGTTGGTGTACTTGGGAGACGGTGATCACTTACCATTAGAGGATACACTGGATCGTTTGGCGCCTTTCCTATAAGAAAAAAAATTATTTCCTATATAAAACGAATGGTAGGCAAAATAGAAAAGCGAGCACCAAAAAAATATTGTCACTAATTCCAGTGAGAACTGAACAGCGCACATGTGTGACTTGAATCCAATATACATAAATGGGCACTGTGGTGAAAGGTTGCTTATAAAACAAATCCACGCGTGTCGCAACAGCTAACTAAGTTTATTATAAAATGAGACATGATAGCCCCCCTGAAAGATTTTGGCCACGGATATTTCAAGTATTTCTAAGTAATGAAGCGCACCGATCTCGCTTGGATCTGTGACAACCGTAAGGAAAGGAATTATTTTACGTTTAGATTTTAATATATTGATTACTTCCCAAATAAATATTGATATAATATTGATGGAAATTTCTGCCAAGGATGATTCGCGAGGCTATTGAAATCAAAAAAACATCCTAATTTCAATAAAGATGGCTGGGTACTACCAACGGTTTGGAATTCAGTACTAAACAAAATTAAATCTAAAACCAAGCATACCACTGCACGATCTCAAGATACTGTGAGCACATTCTGCGTAGATCGGACCAAGAATTAATAAATAAAGTCTGAAGGTACCCCAAGTTAACTATGACGTCTAACAGCTCAGTCGGGATACTGACCACGGCTGCTGTAAAGCAATCGAAACGTCGGGAATATAAAAACATAATTAAACGCGATAAAAACCATAAATAGTGGTTATATAAAAATATATTTTATTATTTCTCAGATACGCATCATGTTTCCTCAATATAATTTCCTTCACCGTCTAGCATGCGCTCTATGAAACTAAAGTGAGCGCCCTGACCACTAGGCTAACACGGCTCCTAAGTAGACCTTAAAAATTTAAGTAATTTTCGAACAGGAGTTCCGACCTGGTTCTAACCCAGCGGAGACAGCTCTCAATATCAATACTGCCTTTGCAGAGGATACGACTAACGAACGCACTGTGGGTTTTTTTTAATCGCTTTCGTAGTAGAATCTTCTACACTGCCACCACTTGCAAGCGAGATTGGAATTTGAAGAAAGAGACGTATGTGTATATATTCACGCCTTGTTCCCAACGGGGTAGGCAGAGACAATCTTCTTCCACTTGCTACGGTCCTGACATACGTCTTTCGCTTCTCCCAATTTCATCAATCTTCCCATGCATACTCGTTGGTTTAGAGTACACTTGACGTGGCCTTTTTTCAGAACTTCTCCGATATGATCGTGAAATGTTCGCCTAGGTCTTCCTCTCCCAACTCTACCATTTACACTCGCCTCATATATTTGTTTCTATTATTTCATATCTATGAAAGAGATAGTATGCTATTTTGTACAAATCAAACAAAAACAGAACTACAACAGGTCACAGAGTAACCAAAGACATAACCTAAATTTAATAACATGTAACACATAGAGCGTTCACTCTCGAGGAAGTCCGTTATCTCATTGAGATCAGTCTGCCCCACTTCCTCGCATTTGCATAACAGCACAATGAGACGCCGGGGCGGTGTCGATCCGCACTGCACCACACTACACTACACAGTGTGACCCCGTATCGTAACGGTCAGCATTTTCTGGTGAATGGTACGTTATTATGGTCAATGCTGAGGTGCTTGCTCAGTGCCATTTATCTATGTCAACTGCTCTGTGACGTTTAGAATTAGGTTCATTGCGCGTCGGTATGTTATATTGCATGCGTTGTATTACAGTGGGAAGAGAATGATATTATGCAATAAAAGCTATCGATGCAATGCAATCTATATAGATGTGTCTATAGCAGTACAAGTGTTTCGGTAGGGCCAAGCAGCGGCTTTTTCTGCTGCACGAATGGGTCATCTTATGCTTCTCACCTCTCCTCTTCCCCCTCCTTGGCCCCCTAATGGCCGACAACGTGCCTGCAGCTCCTCTGATGTTGTCGAAATACGCGGGCGTCTATAATCATTAATCACTCACCATCAGGTAAGCCGTTTGCTAGTTGGTAACCATTCCCATAAAAAAAATTCTAAGGAGATCTTTGCCCAGTTGTGGGATATCTATTTAATGCAATACTTAGTACCTACTCGGTTTCATTTTTAAAATGACGATGAATATTATCATTGAAGTTTACGGAATTGTTATAGCGTTGTACTACTACTAAAACATAATATTTTGTTCTGTTTGTCGATTGCCGTGCATTGATAAGTCTGTTTTCGAGCGGTCGGGCTCGGCGAAGGTAATATATATTATGTACCGTAGTATATATATACATATACTGTTAAATATATATAATAGCACTGCTTAAAAAATCAATATCAGATACGATAGACAGGTGTAAAAAAACCTTATACTATTGGGTCACCTTATCCGATACTAAGTAACTTTTACCGGTTTTGACAATACAACGCTTTTCAAAAAAGGAAAGCCCTTTAAAAAGTGACATAAGGGCGGTCGTTGCAATGTGAAGCAGGTTTTTGTGTGTACCAGAATTTTTGCTTACTGTTTCTTTAATAAATATTATGTATGTATTCTACTGGTCCTTTAATTTCTTTGTTGTTGTGTAATGAAAGTGGTTTATTATTACATTATCTGAATTTGAAAATAACGTCGATTATCTAAATACGCTTCCCTTAAAATATTTACCACCACAAAAATACCTGATCAAAAATCTCTGAGCAACGGGTAACAGCGTAACTAAGGCAACCGCCAACCCGCTTGCGAAATTTGTCGATTGTCGACATTTGTTATCATAATATCCTTCTCCATGGAGATAAACTTTCATAAATTCAAATTTGCATATAAATTTCATTGTTCTGACAGTAGACAAGGTGAGTTGAATCAACACTGGAAATCCCTTGCTTCGGCGAATATCCGATGATAAGTGTTTCGGACCGAGCCGTGATTCAAACTGTCGCCGCGACGGCTTTGTATTCCTGCCGCGGTGAGCGACGTGATCGGAATAAGAATTGAAAAGCGTCCGAAAGCAAGGCGACGTACCTGTCACCCGTTAGAATGCAATAAAGAAGAAGTTGACAAAAGCAAAAAAAAAACTATAAATCTCAGTTCATATATATAGGTATACATAGTTCTCTTTAATTCCTGTTAGATTTCATAGTACGCCGGTTATTTTGAACTGTGTTCACCGTGAGCGATCAAGCCACGGCTATTCTTGTAATCTACAATACTGCTACGCTAAGGTATAAGAGGAGCCGTGGTAGCCTTGTGGTCAGGGCGCTGCTCGCTTTAGTTTCATAGACCGCGAGTGACCTGGGTACGATGCCGCGTATTTGCAACGTGATCTGCGCTGAAGGAATACATCGTGAGGAAACCTGCATGTCTGAGACATAATGAACAAAATTATTTCGAGGATATGTGAAGCCCGCCAACTTGCACCGGAGCAGCAAGGCGCACAATAATAAATAGCGCGAAACTTTTGGATGATTTGTTTTTGTCACGCAATACCATTTACGGTCGTATCAATTATCGTATTCCACCAATCGAATTGGAGGATTTATTTCGTGTCAAAGTTACGTCGGGAGCAATAATAGTATTTAAAGCTGCAGCGCCGCTGTGCTGCTGCATACCGACTGGACCACACACTCGCAGGATATCAGCGTCAAATAGCAGAATTATACAGCTTTGTTTCGTATCTCGAGTGATTGAACCGCAAAACCCGTGACGATCCCTTCAGAGGAAATTCTAAATATGAAAATTTCTAAATAACAACAATTAATTATTGCGCTTGTCGACCGCTTGCCAAACGTGGCGATTATGAAAAATCATCCTTATGGTAGAGGCCTATGTAGGGGCCTATTTACAGGATAGGTAAGGTAAGGTAATGAGTGCAAGAAAAGTGTCTTGTACGCCGAGTATTAACGTTAGCGTATGGCTAGTAAATGAATATAAAGCACCATAGAATAGGGCATCATAGACTTCGCAGATACAAAAGTAAAAATGTTCATTCTCTCACATTACATGATGATGGCCATGGGATCCTCCTGGTCCATTTCGACCACGGCGAAAACTATTGCGCCTAAATGCGCAGGAGATATTATATATTGTTTTTGCACAAATATCGACTTCGGCTGGGATGCCCACACTGTACACATACGCATATGTTAACACACACTATTGAAGCAGCATGTTTCAGTTATGGCCTGTCTAGAAGCACACATATACTCTTTATAATACGAATTAGTTTAATTTTTTTTTCCTTCTAGACAGACAAAAGCTTGCGAGACACCCGGCAAACTTGACCCGAGCGATGACCTTTTTCAAGAAAACATTACTCAGCTACATCAAAGTTTAGTAATACCTAGGTTTTTCCTCCAACACACAATGTTTCGTCAGATATCCACGGCTTTATCGTACTTTCAAAGAATTTGACGGGTGGCCTTTTTACGGAAAACAAGGAATGTGTTCCGGCGGATTATAACAACAAAGTCTAATTAAAAATATCTAACATGAAAGTTTTTTTAGAACGGTGCTTCGAATATAAAGTAAAGCAGCCTGTAAGTTGCTTGGACTTCCCACAGCTGGAAAAAGGCCTCCTCAAATATTTATTTATTTATTTACTTTACTTTATACTTTATTGTCTACACCAAAAGGATTACAAAAGGCGGACTTAATGGCTTTTGGCACTCTCTAACAGTCAACCCAGGGCGTGAAGAAATGTGGTGATAGGTGCATCTAATTTAAAATAATATAAATCTGAAAAGGCTAATTGAGAAATATACTACATAATTACAACAAATATAAATGTATAAGCATACATATCTACTACACATACACATAGATATACAAATACATACTATAATATACTGAAATACCAACACAGATATATACATACATACAAACACATTAATGCATACATATATAATAAAAAATCTCAAATATCTGTACGGTTTGGCGAGCTTCACATGTCCTCGAAATATTTTTTTTAAATTATTATTTCTTGGTCATACCCGTTTCCTCACGATGTTGTCCTTCACCGCCGAGCACGTGGTAAATACAGCACTTAAAATTGCTATTAACAATTTTAGTGGTGCCGGCTGCTGGGGATCGAACCCGCGTCACTCGCACTCTATGAAATCAAAAGTGAGCACCCTGAAACACAATAGATGGAAACGAACCAGTTACTACTACTCTAGCACAACGAACGAGCGATCACTCCCACATAACTCATGCTCGTGGGGGCTGGTCTGCTCGGGTTTGCATCGCACTTGTGTTTTTATTTTGTGGATCAATATATTCTTGTATGTCGCATCCTTTCCGTTGCCTATGGGACCATACCTTTAATTTTATGAAATACATTATAATTATAGAAAATCTACTGAGTTTCTTTCGCCTGTTTCTTCTCCGTCAGAGGAACCTCATTACGAAGCGGCTGTAGATTGATAGATGAGATTAGACATTTGACGACGAAATTATTTTTCTTATGTATTTCATTTCATTTCACAACTCTGTCTCTCGGTGTTATTACTTGGGTGGATAGAGGTTTAGTCATTTTTTTGAGTCTTTTTAACAAAACATTTAAAACGTGGTGATTTTATACTCTTTGTCTACATTTTAATAGAGGTTATTCGAAACAACGTGACTGATGGTATCAGTCTTTTCGCTGTCTTAGTGTTCAGACCAAAGATACGTAGAAATCGTATACAAGTTACGAACTCATTGGTACGGACTCCACTATTAATATTTTTTTTTTTTGCATATTTGAATATTTATATACACGTTAAACACGTGTCGATGAAACAAATACAATTATTGGAGTTAAAAACGGTATAATTTATGAACCGCGTAGGTTGTTATTAAAATAATTGTGAATCAATTTAAAAAATTGCTTACCGCCATTTCTGAATAATATTTACGATGTTTTCTCAAGGAATTTTCTTTGTTATCTTCGGATTTTACGATCTTGTTAATTTTATCGCCGCCACTTGTGAATGGCCGGGATTAATTAACCCAACCTTTTTACTACTGGCTACATCCCATTCTGAAAAGTTCCTATAGTACAGTCCGACGTCGAGAGCTATGCGATTTTTATGACATTTTCTTTGTCAACTTCATATATAATATAAATGAAACAGAGAGCTGACTTTCTGTTAAATAACGCCATCTGGTATTTTTTTCCGTAACTATTTATGAGTTATATAACATAGGTTAAGCTGGAATGGCAGCCACGTACAGGCAAATGTAGTGTGGGACGACCTCCCACAAGACGGAGTGACGACCAACGCAATGTTGCGGGAAGTCGATGGAAGCAGGTGGCTCTGGATCATGATCATGTGGCACTCTTTGGGGGAGGCTTATGTTCAGGAATGGACTTGTGATAGGCTGAAATACTGCTGCTAATTTTAGACGTGGTAATTGTAAAACGACAAGCATTCGCGCTTATTTTACTAATGTACATTAATTTTAAACATTGTGTGACATTCTACAATGTTTCTTGTTTACGTGGTTTTTCATCTTAGTTTAGAGAAGTTATAATTATGCTTCTGTACAATTGTGTAAAAACATAATTTCATAGAAGATCATACTTGTGAAAAATTACAACAACTGTATCGTATAAATATATTTTTTTTTTATGGAAAAGGCGGCAAACGTGCAAGCGGTTCACCCGATGGTAAGTAATTACCGTCGCCCACGTACATCTGCAACGCCAGAGGGGCCGCAGGAGCGTTGCCTGCCTTTAAGGATATTTCGGAGATTGGAGGGAAGAGGAGGGGAATAGAGAGGGAGAGTGGGCCTCCGGTTACCTCACTCACCGATCGAAACACAGAAGCACAAGATGCCTCTACTTCACGTCGGTATTCTTCGAGGCCAATGAAATTTAAAAAATTTGCTCTCATAACCGAAAACCCAATATTTGTAATAGGTTATAGGGAGCAGCTAGGGTATCGGCACAGTGCTCACGATTTCGATGAAATTTTGTATTTCACTAAAGTTTTACTTTCCAAGTTTAGCTATAGCTTGTGTCATTATTGAGAAAATTCATTACACACAAGTAAAGAAAAAAAATTCTAACATTTTGTCATACAATATTGTGGTAGACTGGTATGGGCGTAGATCGGTCACCCAAGTACCATATAATAAAACACACACTATTTTTTCTTTTTTCAGAGTGCGAACGGTGCGTTGTTCGTCGGTGCTTATCGGCGCGTTGGGTTTCTCATTGGTGGCGCTCGCCATCTACACCACAGTGTTGGTGCTCACGGAGTACAAGAGCCCCCGGCCCTGCATCAGCGAGGAATGCGTCGGTACAGGTGAGGTTATTACACTTGCTGCCCCATAGTTCACGACCAATCATATTCTTCAACCATTGAAAACCTTTGCCGCTCCTTTCTAGGGAATATTTCTACATAGAAGCATGGATAGCAGGTATTTATGTTTCATAATACCTTGGAATAGGCTTACCTCAAGGTTTAATTGTAAAAATAATTGTTGTTGATGGGGCCATAAACTTTTGTTTGAGGTAAAAGTTAACAAGCTTTGAGACCTTTTTATGGTAAGGGGGGCAAGCGAGCAAGGGGCTCGCATGATGGGAAGCCTCGTCGCCCGCGTACATCTGTAACACCAGAGAAGCTGCAGGTACGACATCGGCACCTCAATCACCGGACGAAACACAGAAGCACAAGATAGTAATTCACGCCGGTATTCTGCTAGCAGCAGCAAATGCCGCCGCTTGGCTCTGAACTTACTGAATTTTATTCTCAATTCCTGTTCTTGTTCTTTGAATTTGTAGATTTCTATGATAGGCCTTACACGTCACAATAATGTCTACAGTTTAAGGAAATAAAGGGGTGTGTCGATGCCTCGCTCACTCCTACTAACTTATGATTTCGTTCTCTGTCATCAAATTGCAACGAACGCGAGAAGAATGGGCTTAGTTTTCTCATCGAAAAGTAAAAAGAGCACATCTAACGATTTAGATATCTACGAGTATTTAAACGACGTATGTGCTATGTTTCCAACTTCCGTGATGATTGTCATGACGATGTCGCCGTCGCCGATTTTGACTCCTTCCGAATACTGTCGACAGTTATTAACTGAGCGGGTGATATCATAGTGCCGCAAAGACAAGTGGGTTGTATATGCGAACGCAGAACACCCACAGACAACAGTCTTTACCTTCCTGTATCCGATACAGATGCCGTCTTATTGCCATCGGACGAAACACAACCTCAAGAGACAATGATTTGTGCTAAGCATCACTAGACCACGCGTTCGTTGTTACTAAAGACTTAATGCGTAACTGTTTATCTAATGTGCATCATGTTGCGACGTCCCCGCGGATCTATTCGAACTAAACAGTTCAACAGAATCCGGTTGTTTATTCACTCGTAATTAAAATAAATAGAAGATTGCCCTCATTAAAATAATGAAGCTCTATTTATTATATGCATTTAAGGCTTCAGTCCATACAGTAGATAGTACAGGCTACTGTATTTGCCTACTATATTAATGTACGGTAACAATTATAGTTAAGTTAAATTACAAGTAACTCTGTAATGTTTCATCTGGCGCGCAGGAGATATCGCTGACGGGTGCGGTATCTTTTTAATTACTTTTGATAGTTTATGAATTCATTCATCACTATCATTGAAACCTTTCACAATAGATTGTTAAATGAAAGCCTTCGCCAAAGATTGTCACAAAGCACGACTCTGTGCAGTGCATTTTCATTATGCAAATACATTTTTTGTCTTTTTTATTCAAGCTTTTTATTCTGACGTTACTACTGTCATCATAATATGTAATGTATCTATCTGGGATCCTGTTAATCTCTTAGACGATTTTTATTATTATGACGAAGGACAGTTAACCTGGTGGTTAGTGGCTCCTGCAGGGACACCTGCTGACAAATTCTATTGAAGAACGTTACAGTTGTGTAATTATACTGGCTGTCTATACCTTAACAACAGTGGTTGCACTGCTGATGTTAATACAATTAAAACAAACAATCAAACACTTTATTGACACAGCGAATGATACAAAATTTGATAATACAAAATCTTTACACAATAAAAACATTACATCAAACGCAGTTATGCATTTTACAGTCTATGATATGTGTTTGTTGTTGTCCTTATTGTCGTAGGACTTAATTAATGGACTGTATTTAAAAGTATAATTCATATATTGGCAATAATTATCAAACTTGTACAGATCAATGTCTGCTCACTAAGCGCGCATAAGTAATATTGAATCGGGGGTATCTTGTTATACATACGCAACAAAGGTCGAACGGTCAGCGATCAGCTGACTGGGTGCACCTCGCACCCCGCGCCCCGCACACCGCTGGTCGTCCAGTGATCTGAACAATATGCCTGTAGCCTTAATGGCGGCAGAAATAGGTAAGCACTCTCTTATTGCCTACCGAGTCTCCTAGACATAGAAGACAACGATCAACGGCAACCTTCGTAATACTATTCGTAGCTGTCAACTGCGCAGGATATAATATCGTTCAAACACAGAGACTGGGATTGGTATGGTACGTTGCGATAAGAACGGAGGATGGGTCACATGCAATACCGGAGACGCGGGACTGGAACACGAAACCAGGCCCGGATTTGTGCGAGGCTCAATTATTGATTCGAACCCGGGGTACATGCTCCAAAATTAGTATGTATAGTGTGTATAAATTAACCGAATGTTTTAGTTTATTGTTGTGTTTCATCTCGGATGTTTTGAATAGCTTGCTTAGATTGCAAACGTGCGCGTGTTTATTTTAAATGTATGAAAATAGTTACTATGCGCTTATATATATTCTGTGTGAGGTTCGCAAATTTATGTAAAATGTAAGCTCTGACGACTACTGTGGCGGTCAGAGGTCTAATCGTTTCTACCCAATTTTCACTAGAGCTTATGTGGGACCGCAGGCGGTGTCTCTTAGAGCCTAGGTCGACGATATAAATCATACATTAGTTTCGAAAATCTTGCGAGATTTGTATTCCCCGAACACTCCTAAGATCTCAGATACCGTGGCGTTTGCAAATAACTAAGAATAATAGAAAGACCGAAATAAAATAAGAAATTAAATTTTGTTAGGAATCCATATCCGAGTCCACTATAAGCGGTGTGCAGCCATCTTATATTTATTTACGATTTTATTTTATTGGATTGGAGTGAAAAAGGTTACAGACGCGTGAGCACCTGATGACAAAGAAGTAATTATACCGACTGTCTATACCGTTCAAACACACAATAGTTATTGTACTGCTGTTTCACAGAGAAGCAGATTTCCTCGCGATGTTTTCCTTCACCGCCGAGCACGTGCTGAATTCAGTACTTAATATTACTGTTAACAATTTTAGTGGTTCCGTTAGCGACGATCAAACCCGGGTCGCTTGCGTACTATAAAATTAAAGCCCTCACCACTAGGCTGGAGCTAGCTAGCTCAACCTATCGTGCCGTCTGCAGGGTGTCTACCAATTAGGGCTATGGATAAAAATGGAAGTATATGTTTTGGTATAAATATTGTGTTTTGCAGTATTTCACTGCACTTAAAATAATTATTATCTTTGGGACAAACTACACCATTAGACAATAAAAGCGTAAATTTAGTTCTTGATTAATGAATCTTATTGTTTATTAAGTAAAATGATTCGTAGAACATTTGACGGCAAACGTCGAGACGTATCCTACAAATGTAACATATTGCGTCATGCAAGCGCAATCATAGTGCAAAACGTCTGTACGTTTAATGGATGGGTTACGTAACATATTATTAGTGCAATTTGTTTTTATTTACGTATATTATATAGGTTATGCAGAGAGAACGCTCGACGTTAATTTCTTTATGTTGATTTACGTTATACTAAAGAACCGAAACACCTTCGCAATGGACAGATCTGTAATGTTAAAAAACAATACGGAAGCTGCAAACCATTAGGAGATAATATTCAAAGTTTGGTTGGGCCGTTCCAGTGCAGAGTCGTTTCTTTAAACTATCTCAGACATTTTTGCACCGTTAAGGCAATAATCATTAATGTAGACCAATAACAAAAAAGGGCCAATCGTCAATCCCTGAGGGATACCCATTCTAAGCACATATTCCGGTGAAATAAGCTTCATTAGATTGAAATATTATAGAAGTGACAAGCGAATACACACACACAGCCGGATTGTGACTTTCGTTCTTCACAGTAACAATAACAATAAAAGACCGTTCAGTTTTTTGGTCTCATTGCGCGTCGCATCTCCTAACATACAAACTTTCACATTTATCACATCAATACCAATAGGTACTTTTCCCGCGTCTGTACACGCGTTATTTTTTTCTTGATCGAGTAAGTATTGTTTCTAATACATAAATCAGGTAAAGACAGGGAGTCTTGGAAGAAGATGGAAGATGGAGGCCTTTACCCAAACAGGGATCATAATTCATAAAACAACACTAACATTAATATAAGTAATAGTTATAATTATTAACATATATAAGTTAATAGTAACATTCATTATAAGATGTCATAATTTTTTTAAGCTAAAACCTACTAACAAAAATAGTAATGCAAAACTAAAATGAAATATGGAATAAAAGACTACTTAGAAGGCGACTTATTAGTATTTAGACCATTAGTAAAAATGTCTAACGTCCACTTTCCAGCAGCAAGAGCTGCAGCTTAGCTCTACCACCTTCGAATGCATCATCCTTCCTCAGATTTTATAGCATATGTGTATATCAGCTAAGGGAAGGTGAAGGCAAGTGAGCGCCTCCGCATTTGCGCGTACACTTACGGCACTATAATATCTCCGGTGCAATTGGCGAAATGTCGATAGTATTCGAAAGTTTACGCCCTGGTACGAAACCGGCCAGGACTTTACATCAACAACGATCAGTCAGTTCTAAGAGTCGTCTAAGAAGTCACTAAAAGTGACAACGTCACTTCTTTAAAAGGAAAAAAAAAACAGTTGTGCGTTGTACTTCCCATTTAATTGCGTTGGTAATTATATTTCCGTGTAATAATTTATATTCTGCCACGTGGCGTTTCCATACAATCTGACAACATATCAGTATGTCTTGCATCATAGGCTCCACAATGTCGTATATTCTCAATCGTGTTCGAGGAGAATCAAAGCACGATTAGAAAATCTTGATCAGAATCGCCTTCGATTATCTACACTTTCCATCGATCGGTACTTCTGGCGAAATTCTCAAATGAAATTAATAATTTTACCTGTAATAATTATAATAATTTTTAACGTGTTGACTAGTGAGCCTGCCTATTAATGCCGGTTGCGGATTCGAATCCCGCTAGGTCTAAACATTTGTATGATAAATATAACTGCTTGTAACGGAGTCGCGGATGCTGGTTATCTGTGTGTATAATGATTATTTATCTATATAGGTATATTTACCACAATTCAATTACCGAGACACAGGGAATCGTAGGTTGTAGCTGCATGACAACGTGCGATTGTTTAAAAAATAAAGTTTTTTTTATTTTATTCGTGATAAAGCGGTTTCATTTGCTGCTGTTCGAATGGTTGGCCCATCGTACTCGACCCGGGTACGTACCACGGTCTCGCAGAACACCGGAGTGAAAGAGGCATCTTGCGCTTCGTCGTTTCGTTCGGGGAGTGATGTGATCGGAGGCTCACTACCCTCCTCTCCCGCTGCCTTCTCCCGCAGACAGTTGCTGATGTACGTGGGCGTAAAATTCAACTAGAACGTATAAGATTATTCATTTAAATTTTCACATATCTCTCTCGCCTGCAGCGCAGTACGCGTGATTTATATACCACGTGTCGTTTTTAAAACGCAATCGGCGTTTAGACGTTAACTGCGTACAAGTGACGGCGGTACGTTTCGACCGCATTCATTAAGCTATCGATGTGCAGTATTCGTGTCAATAATTTAGTTCATCCGCGCGCCGGTAGGGTGGGCGAGTGTTGTCTTCTAACACGTGTTTAGTGTAAACAAGAATAAAAAAAAAATTGTATAATAACATGTTTATAAGGACCCATATCTGTCTTATAAAAGATCAGTTATCAGTTGTGCTTCCACACGTTCAACGTTTTGAGTTTTTGAGGAATTATTATAAGCCTAAATTACTTTTTATCATTTAAGTATGAATATTATAAAGCTTTTGTTTTGTTTCGTTTATTTCGGTTTGGTCGAGTCCTCTCCAATTTCTACTACAGTAGAAAAGACCGGTAAGCGTACGGGTTTAGGTTAGGTCATTTAATTACATTATTATTTTGTAGCGTTTCTACAGTTGTTATATTATTCTATGCTGTCTTATAATTTATGTATTTATTACGTAAATGTCAAACACTGATTAAGAAATTTCCAGATTCATACGACATAGTGCACTGAAATGTGGCAGTAAATATTCTCAAACCAGAGTGTGTTTCGCTGCAAAAAATACACGTATAGAGTAATTCTTTTTTTTTAAAGCGTTACCTTCCACTGTAGGAATTTCTCCTGTGTCGCGGAGGCAGTTTACATACATAAATTGCACATGGATAAACACCCAGACCGAGGACTTGTTATTTGTAATCATACAAATACTAATCCCGTGCGGGAATCGTACCCGCGGCCCATAGCGCCGCAGTTAAACGCTTAGGCACTACGCCCCCGAGTAATTAATGTAAATAATACACATATGATCAAATACTACTTGTATGGAATTGTATGTGCACACGTACACAAGTTAAAAGCTCTCTCTCTCTCTGTAATTGATTGACACATAAAGTTGAGAACCTACGTTGTGTTCGTTCCAGCGTCACGTATCCTCTCGTCCCTGAACAAGGGCGTGGAGCCGTGCACGGACTTCTACGAGTTCGCGTGCGGCGGCTGGATCAAGAGGAACCCGGTGCCGGAGTGGGCGACCTCCTGGGACCAGCTGGCGTTGCTGCGGGAGCAGCTCGTTGCCAACTTGCGCGAGCTGCTCGAGGCCGAGGACGTGGAGGGGCTGCCCAGCAGTGTTGTGAAGGCGAAGAAGTTGTACAGGACTTGTGTCGATACTGGTAAGTTGATCTATTTACCAGCAATGCTATTTTTTAAGTAACATTACTTATATTCCTGTTGACCCTCCAACTAAGCATCACAGCCTGTATCTGGAGCGGTTCACGACATTAGTCGAAAAGCGGGCTCAAGCTTGCGACGTCATGTTCCGTAGTCCGCAATCTAACTCATTCGGCTATTGGTGTATTGGCTTTAGTGATTAAGTACCTGACATTGAACAGTTCAATTGATTGACATATGCCTCTTACAATGGGATTGGCGGTGATCAAACCTCAAACCCTGCTGCACGTCACCGGTCTGATTAATTGAGGTCTGGCATTTTTTTGGCCGTTGGAGAAGAAAGGCTATCGAATGGCATATATCATACAGACAAACGCAGTGTAGGACCACTGCGCACAAGGTGCTCCACCAGTGTTTAGATGGATGCAGGTGGCTAAGAGTCGTGCTTTGTGGCAATATTTGTGGGAGGTCTGTGTTCATCAGTACACTTGTGATAGTCTGTTATTCCGCCATTTATTGACAGCAGTGGATTTTTTTAACATTTCCCTTTGGTGGCTCGACACCCACTAGATCAAATGGGGTATAGCTATAATTTAAGTTCTTCGAAATATGAAATTCGAGTCTACCGTCCATTAGACTATAGTCGTAAAGTATTTCTTTGTATAAGGTTTCCCCGCGATGTTTTCCTTGTCCGGAACCGGGAATTATACCCAGATCTTATATTTGCTATCAAATTAAAGCGTGCACCCGGTCCCTAACCACTGATCTCTTAGTAATCAGTATCTTATTAAAGCAATATTAAAATATCTAACGTCTCTAGATTGTCTTCAAATCGATCTAATGAATAATTCAACTAAAAAGTTAGTAAACTTAGTAAACCTAATTTTTAAACCATTTGCACCCAAAGGATAAGTTGAAATGTCTTAAATACATTGAGGACTTAAATACATTTCAGATACATCTTCTTTTATGGGAACTGTCAAACGAGCAAGCGGTTCACCTGATGGTAAGTGATTACCGTCGCCCGCGTAGATCTGCAACACCAGAGGCAGGTCCTTTAAGCATATTTGGGAGACGGGAGGAATGATGAGGAAGGTTGTCACACTCTCCGAACGAAACGCAGAAGCACAATATGCCTCTACTTCACGCCGGTATTAAGCAAGACCGTGGTACTGGCCCGGTCGAGCCGGCCCATTCGAGCAGCAGCGAAAGTCGCCGCTGGGCTCTACTGCGTACAAAACTAAAATATGTAAAAATTAATTGCCAACAGATAAATTAGAAGAGATCGGTTTAAAGCCGATCGAGGGTATTCTGAAAAATTGGGGCTTCCACCGAAGCCGCCTAAAGAAGCGAGCGGTAACTTCTCGTGGGAGTCGGTAGCGGGGAAGGGCAGGCGGTTGCTGGGCCTCAACGTGCTGATCAGTGTGCAGGTCGCCGAGGACGTGAGGAACACGAGCAGGAACCGTGTCGTGGTGCGTATACACTGTGTCACACACTAATATCTAATAAATGTACTCTATAAATAGTATAAATGTAATGCAAGCACTCATACCGATGATCGATGAAAGTGGAAGAAGCGTAAGACGTATTGCAGGACCGTAGCAAGTGGAAGAAGATTGTCTCTGCCTACCCCCGTTGGGAACAAAGCGTGTATATATGTGTTTATGTATGTATTATAGTTGACAAAGTTTCCCTAACTTTATGTCAGATTATTGCATTATATTTAGAGATTTTATTGTTATGTATATGAAATGTTTTGCCTTTAATTGTAGAAAAGACTTTCTTGTTTTAGCCTATCCGACACGCTCTACAGTAGACAGTCCGTTTAAAATAAAATTATGTGTTTCCGTACGTACATAATGTTTTAGGTTATGGTACCGTTAACTACCGTTACTTGGAGGAGACAGGACGATGTTCTTCTTCGCATGCATGCTCGTTGATTTAGAGTAATCTTGACCTGGCCTTTTTCCAGAACGTCTCCGATTTGATCGTGAAATGATTGCCTAGGTCTTCCTTTCTCGACTCTACCAAATAAACTAAAAAAGTATAAAACAGATCAACATATTGAGGACAATGATGTGTGGAAATAACTTTTGTTCTCACTTTCTGACTCTACATTGTAAAATCCCTTGGCTACGTAAAAACTAACAATTAAAAAAAAAATATACACGTAGCCTAGTGGTCAGGGCGCTCGCTTTAGTTTCATAGAGCGCGAGTGACCTGGGTTCGATCCCCGGTGCCGGCACCACTAACATTGTACTAATTTTTAGTGCTGTATTTAGCACGTGCTCGGCGGTGAAGGAACACATCGCGAGGAAACCTGCATGTCTGAGTAATAATAAAAATATATTTTTAGGATATGTGAAACTCTCTAACCCACACTGGAGAGGTGGAGGGAGCTTCCCGTCTCCAAAGCCCTCTCAGGTATTTGAGAAAGAGGCCTTTGCCCAGCAGTGGCCACTTACAAACTTCTACATCATACATTTCACATTGCACTTATTTTTTATAAACTGAAAAAGATATTGTAAGATGTTTTTGTTTAAAACAAAGGGCGGTGTTTTGCTGGTTCTTTTCTGAGAAGGGCTTGTTTTATTGCACCAGTGCACATCCGAATATTGTGTATGAGCGATTTATATCTGTAAAAGCACTGCTCGCGCCATAGAGTGGGCTACAAAACAATAAACAACGTCGGTTAAACCATGTCACTGCTTAACGTGCTTGTGTAAATGTAACCCACCGTTGGGCGAAGGCCTCGTCTCAGTATTTGCGCGGGTTTTCGAGCCGCCACGCTGCTCCAGTGAGGTATAGCGAATTTCACAAGTTCTCGCAACTGGTAAATTCGGTATTACAAGTTTTAGCGGTGCCGGCACCTAGTTCCGAACACCTGCCAATCGCCTGCTGGTGCTCTGCTTAGTCTCTTTTGGAGAGTGTGCATTGGGAATTACATAGTTTTATTTTTGTTCCCCATTCCCATTTCCATCCATCCATCGTACAACCGCATGTACGACTATACGCCATACATTTATTCCCCCCTGTCGGCACCAAGCGTTTCCCTACGACCTTCATCACGCGGACGGTGAAGGAGTGGAATTCTCTGTCAGCGTCGGCTTTTCCCCGAATTCTATAACCTGGGCGTATTCAAGTCGAGAGTGAATAGGTTCCTTTCAGGCAAGCGTGCTACATCTTCGATTGCATCATCGCTTAACATCTGGTGAGACGGCGGTCAAGAGAAAGCCTTACAATAATAATACTCTATCAATCAGGTGGAGCAGGTGTCGCCTGGTTTCAGCGACCGGTACCTTCTCCAGCCGGAGCAGTTCGCGCACGAGCTTGCCCAGTACCACAAGTACATCAAGGAGGTGATCTCCATCGCGGACCCGGACAGCGACGCCAAGGCCTTCGCCGATGGCATCATCAGCTTCAGCAAGAGCCTGGCTAAGGTATGTGATGCTCAATATATCATATTTTATCCAGCGCATAAATATAATACACTGTACAGCTAGGTACTCACTGTTTTTAATGGATTGGGGTGAAAAACGAGCTAATGGTCCACCTTCATTCCATTTCACGAAAGTGCCAAAAAGTTTGTCTGTTCTCACTTCACTGGACGGTCTTGGTGAGAGCAGTACTGGCACCCTCGCACCAGCGATGCTACTCCCCTTTATCAGGTTGAGGCATTAGGATCCGGTACGTTCGGATAGATATTTCACCAGCAGTCGCTCGCGAGAGCCTCGTACGTTAACCAGCAGAGTGCTGGTGAGGTAGACATTTGGAGAAAAAGTTGGTATATTACCCCCTTACCCTTGACTTGACATCGGTGCCCCGGGGGGCCATCGGGGGGGGCTTAAGCTGGAAGGATAGTACCGTATTATGTCAGTTGAAGGTTATATCATAAATCTGATCCGAATTGTTTGTGTCTGAAAGTGAATCTTATTTCTTAGTACACAATAAGAAACGAATAGGTGGCGGGTTCCTATTGTGCTGAGGAGCCGTCTGGGTAGGTCCACCCACTGCCGCTGAACAACAGTGCACATACCCTTGTGTTCCAGTTGGAACTGCACGCAGAGAGAGTATAATTACAGGTTGGGACATTGCATCTTAGTCCTCAGCGATAACGACGCATCAGTAACCTTCTTCGATCGTACCCGCTCACCATCAAGTCCAAATACCAACTCTAAAAATCTAAATTTATAATATTTGCACTAATGAGTTGGTCATTTCAGATAATGACGTCTATGGAGGTTAGGAGAAGCGGGACACACCTGTTCCACGAGGTGAGCGTGTCGCAGCTCATACAGGGCACGGCGGGCGGGCCGGCGCAGTGGGCCGAGGTAACCGCTTCAACTTTATTCATCATCTACATCATTTCATGAACTCATAAAAATGCTACGATCAACTGTTTTGGTTCAACCAAGTTAAGAATTTTACGTTATCGTTAACCTATGAAAGGCACAGAGTTTGTATATATCTTTAAGGACAAAGTGAACAGACACCTTCTAGGCGAACGTGTACCATCCTAGGCCTCATCTTCGCCTTCCATCAAGCGAGATTGAGGTCAAAGGTAAGCCTATTTTAAATTAAAAAAAAACATCGCCGCCACACCGAGAGCGTGGCGGATTTCAGCATTTAAAATCGCAGCTAATACATACAGTGGGCGACAATAATCGAATTTGAAACACCAAATTACTGAGCTAATTTTTAAGACGCTTCAAAACCTTGACATCAGCTGCATGTTGGAATATCTGTTGACAGGTACACCAACAATTCCTCTGTCGAAGACCATAAGGATCAGACCCCGCTCTTTTAAGACCATACGGGCTGTTGACGCTATCTAAACTATAATTTGACAAAACCCACGATACTGATTATTATCCAGTGTGGGTATCATAGTAAAGCAGACATGACTGCTACCACCAGCAAATCAATGTAATCGTGAATTTAAGGCCCTGAATACATACAGATATAAAAATATTATTTATTTATTTATTACATGTTTATGTAGTAGCCTATATACAACACATGTGTATTATTTTAATGTATTTTAAAATAATTTATTATATCACACATAACGTAGCCTAAACATATTTTAATCTGTCTATACTGTGTGGTCAGATATTGTTTTTGCTGCAGAAATAAATAAAAAAAAATTATAATTTTATAGGTCAACATGACGGCTATTTTATTTGTTCCAGCTGTACAACAGCGGCTAACCACAGTGTTTTTTTTTTCCAAACAAAAAACCTTAAACGCTTTCTAGTTGCAATATCCTTCACTATTTGAAGGATTCGGAGCAGTTAATAAAAGACGTCGAACAGTACAATCACCATTTATTGACTGCCGGATAAATCAGGGGTTACATGTAGAAAACATTATTGATATCTACCAACATACATATGTTACACTAGTCCAATAGCTAATTTATAAAATTCGTATTTTATGACAAAGGTACAATCGTTATATGTGTCTATGTCTGTATGATATAGCAAATTAGACGCCGCTCCCGATCATTATTTGTGAAATTTGGGTTCGGCAAATTCGAATCGTTTTTCCGCCATCAGTCGTTCGTTATCTATGCCATCTACTACCCTCTTTCTTGCAAGGCGTCTGATGATACCGCCATCCTCTTGCCGTGCGCGGCGTGATTGACAATGTCTTATGGGACCGGTCTCTATCTCTATGTCCGTCTCTGATGTGAACTATTTACAGGCCGTGTGCGTGTGAGCTTAACGTTTGGAGAATATGATGGTATATTTCCCCATCATATATTCAACATGAAATAATTTTCTACGTACAATGGCAGAACACTTTTCGACGTTTGTAGCACGACTGGGAGCTGTATTTGAAGCTGGTGTTCGCGAACACGAGCGTGTCGCTGGACCCCGTCAGCGACCGCATCATCGTCATGGACCTGCCGTACCTGCAGAAGTTGGCGGTCTTGCTCAACGACACGCAGCCCATCGTTGTCGGTGAGTATTAGTATTACTCTTATAGGAAGCAACATGTCTGCAACTGCCTGTGTCATGAACAGGTTTTATGACGGCTAGCTTGTGAAATTCGGTTATGTTATTAAATGATCACAAGAGTTTTATGGTTAATTACTTTATTTTATTCTAAATTAAAAACATTTAAAAATTCGTTCGTGCCTAGAACTAAAATACGTGTAGAGATATTTAATTCAGCGTCCCTCAGGGTTGTATCCTCAGGCCGTTACTATTATTACTTTACAAGAACGAACTACCACTGCTGATTCAGGTTTATGCCTATTTTTAAAACTGTTAACCTTTCCATGTCTTCACATGCATGCCACCATCGCGACAAATATAATGTCGCAAGTACCCATAGGGTAGCAGCGTCTAAGCTATGAAGTGTCTGTTATAGACACCTAGTGGTGTTGCTAGTGCAAGCGTGGTGATTAGGGAAAAGTTTTAACGATATAATTAAAAATTATACAATATTTTTATTCTATGGCTGACTTCTTTTGCACGTGGTACTCCTTGATAGCCGTCGAAAGAGGTTTTGTGAAGCGATGATAAAAAAAACCATCTGAATTGCTTGGCTCTGGTGACCGATGGTCCCAAATCCCACATGATGGTCACACGGCTTCACTACTGCGCGGGTGCCCGTGTTGCGCTCGCTCGTATAATGTGGTGTGTGCGTATAACCTGTCGTTGGCAGATTTGATAATGCTTTCAAGCTGCCGACATGTAACAGAGACGATCTCTCGATATTCCGTGTCCGCAGAGCGCTTCCTCTGGTGGAGCGTGTTCTCGACGGTGGCGCCGATGACGCTGCGGTCGTTCCGCGAGCTGGGCTTCCAGTTCTCGCGCGAGGTGTTCGGGCTGCGGCAGCGCACGCCGCGCTGGAAGTCCTGCGCCGCTAACGTCAACGCCAACTTCGGCCTCGCGCTCAGCTACCTCTACGTGCGGCGCCACTTCGACCACGACTCCCGGCAGAAGGTACCAACCTGTGTTCTGTGCTTAATGTTTTGTGGATACAATCATAGATCAAGATCCATGTCCCGACTCTCGGTGTGCTAACGATTTGGAGTGAGTATCCTAGATGTATGAAGATAACGATTTGGAGTGAGTATCCTAGATGTATGAAGATAACGATTTGGAGTGAGTATCTAGATGTATGAAGATAACGATTTGGGTGGTATCCTAGATGTATGAGATAACGATTTGGAGTGAGTATCCTAGATGTGTATGAAGATAACGATTTGGAGTGAGTATCCTAGATGTATGAAGATAACGATTTGGGTGGTATCCTAGATGTGTATGAAGATAACGATTTGGAGTGAGTATCTAGATGTATAGAGATAACGATTTGGAGTGAGTATCCAGATGTATGAAGATAACGATTTGGGTGAGTATCTAGATGTATAGAGATAACGATTTGGGTGGTATCCTAGATGTATGAAGATAACGATTTGGGTGAGTATCCTAGATGTAAGGAAGATAACGATTTGGGTAGTATCCTAGATGTATAGAAGATAACGATTTGGAGTGAGTATCCCAGATGTATGAAGATAACGATTTGAGTGAGTATCCTAGATGTAAGGAAGATAACGATTTGAGTGAGTATCCTAGATGTGTATGAAGATAACGATTTGGGTGAGTATCCTAGATGTATGAAGATAATGATTTGGAGTGAGTATCCAGATGTATGAAGATAACGATTTGGAGTGAGTATCCTAGATGTATGAAGATAACGATTTGGGTAGGTATCCTAGATGTATGAAGATAACGATTTGGAGTGAGTATCCTAGATGTATGAAGATAACGATTTGGAGTGAGTATCCTAGATGTATGAAGATAACGATTTGGAGTGAGTATCCTAGATGTATGAAGATAACGATTTGGAGTGAGTATCCTAGATGTATGAAGATAACGATTTGGGTGGTATCCTAGATGTATGAAGATAACGATTTGGTGAGTATCCTAGATGCATGAAGATAACGATTTGGGTAGGTATCCTAGATGTGTATGAAGATAACGATTTGGTGAGTATCCTAGATGTATGAAGATAACGATTTGGAGTGAGTATCCTAGATGTATGAAGATAACGATTTGGGTGGTATCCTAGATGTATGAAGATAACGATTTGGAGTGAGTATCCAGATGTATGAAGATAATGATTTGGAGTGAGTATCTAGATGTATGAAGATAACGATTTGAGTGAGTATCCTAGATGCATGAAGATAACGATTTGAGTGAGTATCCTAGATGTATGAAGATAATGATTTGGAGTGAGTATCCTAGATGTATGAAGATAACGATTTGGTGAGTATCCTAGATGTGTATGAAGATAACGATTTGGAGTGAGTATCCTAGATGTATGAAGATAACGATTTGGAGTGAGTATCCTAGATGTATGAAGATAACGATTTGGAGTGAGTATCCTAGATGTATGAAGATAACGATTTGGAGTGAGTATCCTAGATGTATGAAGATAACGATTTGGAGTGAGTATCCTAGATGTATGAAGATAACGATTTGGAGTGAGTATCCTAGATGTATGAAGATAACGATTTGGAGTGAGTATCCTAGATGTATGAAGATAACGATTTGGAGTGAGTATCCTAGATGTATGAAGATAACGATTTGGAGTGAGTATCCTAGATGTATAGAGATAACGATTTGGAGTGAGTATCCTAGATGGGCGAAGATAACGATTTGGAGTGAGTATCCTAGATGTATGAAGATAACGATTTGGAGTGAGTATCCTAGATGTATGAAGATAACGATTTGGAGTGAGTATCCTAGATGTATGAAGATTTACTAGATGGTCAATTCGATTACACACAAAAGTGTGATTTTCACACGTATCTTTGAAACCACTTTCAATCATAGACACGGGAAATTTTAATAATCTTAATTTTAATACTGCTAATAAGTAATATTCACCTTTCCATAAAATTCAGACTTGTAACATTACACCTAGCTATCTGTGTTAATTACAAAATTCTAACTTTTTAATATCTAACGCGAACACAACACATTTGAAATGGAACTATTATTTTCGTAAATTTTGTTAATAGAATTGACTTTTTAATTCCGTTTTTTAAACTTAACGAACGAACTTAAACGCTGTAAAATCCATAAATAATAGTTTCATTGCAAATGTGTTGTGTTCGCGTAAATATAAGAAATCCCGCATATTTAGTTACTTCGTTACTGTACCTAGACGACCAGCGTGAAGTAGAGGCATCTGGTGCTTCTACGTTTCGTTCGGTGAGTGAGGCAACCGGAGGCCCCACTCCCTTCCCATCCCTCTCCTCATCCTCCCTCCCAACTCCCAAATATCCTTAAAGGCCGGCAACGCACCTGCAGCACCTCTGGTGTTGCGGATGTATGTGGGCGACGGTAATCACTTACCATCAGGTGAACCGCTTGCTCGTTTGCCGCGTTTCCCATAAAAAAAGAGATTCGTTCTGTATTGTGTTAACTAGTACAAGATCTCTTCCCGAAAAATTATAAAAACGAAGAGGTCCGAACTCCATATGTTCCTCACTTTATGGATCATCATTGTTACTCCGCAGGCGATAGAGATGGTGGAGGACGTGCGGCAGGCGTTCGCGGAGGCGGTGCAGCAACTGGACTGGATGGACAGCGGCACGCGGCTAAAGACGCTCAGCAAGCTGCGCGCCATCCGCAACTTCGTGGGCTTCCCGGCATGGCTGCTCTCGCCCCAGCGGCTGGACAAGCACTACGAGCGCGTAAGTTTACCGTCACTGCCGCGTTCTCTACAGAATTAGGTGTTAGGTTCTTCTCTTGCCTGGAAGCCACTTGTACCTTCTTAATTACTTCTGCCGCTTGTTAGCAGTGCTCCGTCGTGTTCCGGTTTGAAGGGTACCTCTGTACTCTAGCGTAGTTTGATAACAGGCTGTGAGGTATTCCAACTTATCTACAGGGGAGACGTCGCAGACGTCTGTAACCTTCGATTGAAGTTGTTTGCAGGTGTCCACGCTCTGCAGTGGCCACTTACCATCAGGTAGACTGTGAGCTCGTTTTTCAACACAGTTTAATAAAAAAAAAAGATAGAATAACTATTAAGCATATTAAGTCTTACTCAGCAGCTTATAATTAATTTACCGCTGGACTAGATGTCTCTTCTGCAGTAATGAATTGTCGTAACCTTGAAGAGTTTGTCCATTCTCACCACTCTAGGCAGTCAGGCAGTCGCTGAACGCAGTACCGCTGGTAATAAACTGTCACCGGTCGGTAGGTTTTTGTTTTTTGATGGTAAGTAAGTGTAAGGTAAGTGATTACCGTTGCCCACGCATATCCGCTATACCAGAGGTGCTGCAGATGCGTTGCCGGCCTTTTAAGGTATTTGGGAGGGTGGGAAGGAGGATGAGGAGGGGGATGGGGAGGGGGATGGTGAGAGGGAGCGGGCCTCCGGTTGCCTCAATCACCGAACGAAACGCTGAACGCAAAAGATTCCTCTACTTCACGTCGGTATTCTGCGAGGTCGTGATACCCGGCATGTAGAGCCGCCGCTTGGCTCTACCACGTGGGGTTGTTTTTCGGATGAATAATAGAACTCTGATAGTAGCAACCTTCATCTGTGGGATTGGTATATAAGATTGGATTTTCTACCATCAGTCGATAGACATAACCACTATTTTAGTATGCAGGATGCGCCGTATGCAGATGAGGTTGCCATTTGAAGGGAGAGACAGTACTGTACTTGTACTTTAAATAATGAGGGCGTCTGTTAGTGATCGTGTGTTGCGTGTGGCGATGCTAGGATGGGATAGGTGGCGCTGTAGTCAAGTGCACCCGTTAGGCGGCGCTGCGGTCGAGTTTTTGAGTAATTAAGAAATCAAACACATAGCGGCGCTTGCCGCTGCGGGCACAACAACGTCTGCCGAGGCAGCTTCTACACAGCAATAAACCCGTTCCGACTTTGACTTTCAACCTGCGAACTGAATTGATCCGAAGGCGCACGTGATCGAGGGCGAACTGTTCGCCACCTTCCTGGAGCTGACGCGCGCGGCCGTCAAGAAGTCCTTCGACTCGCTGCGGGAGACACCGGACAGAAACAGGTGCGATTTTATATCCATCTGTAACATGTTAATTTGTTATGCAATTCTCATAGATTTATATGTAAATAATAGGATTATTTTATACACATAAACGTTACAACATTTAAAAAATATCGAATACGTTATTTTTCGACGTAAGAACGTAACTGTCACTTGTCAAAACTATTTTTTAAATCTACAACCGTTTCGTAATGATGTTCCTATGACGGAAAAGAAAGAGACGGATGAAACTATTAAGGTAGCAGTCCTCTTCTTGATTTTTGACAAATTTTAGTGGCTTGTGAGCGATCACCGTATTCCTTTGTATTATAACAATGTTACTTTTTATAAAGTTATTGTTTAATATTATTCAAACTACTTTAGGTTTAGGCTACATTAAATTAAACTTCAAAATCTGCTGTCCAAAATCTAGAAAGACCAAGTTATATATCATCCATTAAATTAGTATATAGTAAGGTTTTTTTTTATTTGTTCTGTACTACATGTTTACACCTTCTCCACATACACATATAGATACTTCGCCGCTTTCATATTATCCTTCGGCATTCATTAATTTTCAGAGATTACTTGCATTATTTCAAATTGTTTCTTAAGTCTGTGTAATAAGAGTGACACGTGCCGACAAAGAAATCCTTTGATGTCCCCTCTCTCTTACAAAGATCAGTAAACTATTCATGGTGCTTGCGTTTCACACAGATTACAAAAATTTTTTTTAGTTATTTATACACGTAAATTTAATAGTTGTTATATTATGTTTAATGTTTATTAGAATAGTGCTACCCCAGCACTATTCTAACTGCCACAAATTATCACTGAGACGGGATTCTTTTTGACATTGCACAGCTAACGAATATCATTTTTTTAATTGTTTTTAAGCACTCTGTTTTTTTTTGTTTTGTAGTTGCCAAATAAATAATTATTTCTTTTCTATTTTTCAAATAATTGCGATCACACACCGGCGTCTGATAATTAATACCGTCTCCAGTAGTTTCAGGACAACATAAACATTTCATGCAACGTGTCTGTGTCACTGCAGGTGGGTGGCGACTGCGACCACCGTGAACGCGTTCTATTCGGCCACACTCAACTCAGTCAGTAAGTGCGGCTTCTTATTTTAAAAATTTAGATAAAATTCTATTTCCAAAAGAATATAGAGAGTACTGGAGGGGAAAAACTGCGCCTGGATCTGCGGTAGCGTAATTGACATTTGAAAGATGTCAGTTCCCGTGACAGTCCTAGGGTCTAAAATGTGTAACGTCTTGTACAATCGCCATTTCGTCTGTCTGCCCAGTGTGGCGATAACGGCTCACTCTATATATATAATTAATTATACTATATGTTCACAGCGTTCCCGGCCGGCATCCTGCAGCCGCCATTTTACGGAAACGGAATTGAGTGAGTAACAATCTCGTTAAATACACGTCTCGATTATTATAAATTAACACCACGGTCTAGAAATGTAGATCTGTTAAATAAATATGTAAAAACAAGCATATTCTGTGTAAGCGTTCAGGAATATCACCCATAGGGGTAGGCAGAGGTTACAGATTTTATTAGGCACTACTCACCGCAGCCAAATGGGCTTCTGCAACCCACTACTCCTATCTCCGGGAGATAGAACGTCCCCGGGTTTGGGGAGATTGCCATGGCTGTGTCAATACGACATCCACGGGACGAAAGAGGGTGAGCGGATGTTTACGCCGATACCAACGGCAAGATAACCATATGTCTATGCATGACAAACAACAAAAGTATCAATTTCAATTTTTCAATCCACAGATTCATATATATAAATATATCATTCAACCGTGTTCTGTGGAACACATATTTTAATCTTTATGGTATCCGTTACAGAGCAATAAACTACGGATCAATTGGCGCCATTATGGGACACGAAGTGACGCACGGTTTCGACGATCAAGGTAATGATTTTCCACATTATCAGAGACAACTTCGGCTTTATGAAATAAAACAACAGAGTGCTTGATAGATGTCGTTTTTTTATTATTATTATTATTGTAATAATAAGCAGATGTGTATCTTGTTCTTGTTACAATTGTTCTTAACCAGAATTTATTTTATAATGAACAATATTGAATGGAACAAGACATAAATACTTAACTTAATGTATTAATATACTTATATCTTTAAACAATGTATACAATCGTTTCTATTGTTGATTCTATTCATTCTTGATGTATTGAAACAAAAGAACTTCTCTCTCTCTCTCTCTCTCAGTTGTATTTTTTATAAAATCGACGAACCCTACATATATGAAAGTAAAATCCCGTAATCGTGACGGAGCTTGCGCACGGTCCTCACATCGCTCTGCGCCTCGTCGAGGCCCAAGCTTGCTCTGCGGCCGGTCCGTTCCAACTCGAACGTCTGTCCGTGTTCACCGTTACGATATAATTACATTGAATTGAACGCGCAATAAATAGTCTAAATATGTTCGTTAATTGTTCATTACTGTTTAGACCGGTCTGCTGATTTTCTAAATATGTTTCATCGTTGTTCGTTGCCATATGAACAATATTTTTTTCCATAAAATCCGCGAAAACGAACTTAAAGCGTCTCACAGCCAAGCTCGTGAGACGTGTCGATCGGCGCAGGGTTGTGATCAGTGCAATGTGCCATGCTCAGGGCGGCGCTACGACGAGGAGGGCAACCTGAAGCAGTGGTGGTCGGCGGCCACGCTGGAGCACTACCAGGCCAAGGTGCAGTGCATCGTGCAGCAGTACGGCCGCTACCACCTGCCGCAGCTGCCCAACTACACGGTACTGTACCGCCCGTTCGCATACCACCGTCCTATAGTTTCACTGAGCATAGACCTCCGCTGAATTAGAACAACTCATATATCTAATCCTGTCATATTTTTCCTTCTACCTGATTACAACTTGCTACATTTGGGTTTCATTTAAACGTTAGTTTTAAAAGCATGTTGACAATATTTTTACCTGTTTTTAAACGTTTTCTGAAGAATCCTATCCTTTATTAATTCGATTGTATTTTTAAACCATGTTAACTGACGGTGTTCAGTAACTTAGCCAGCTTAACTATGACATCAAGACGTCAAACTCCCCAGTACCGCGGTGGCAACGGGTTCTGTAAAGCACTCAAAACAACGGAATTAAAAAAACTATAAAAAGCGATAAAATCCATAAATTATAATTTTCTTTGAAATGTGTGTGCAGGTGCACGGGTTCAACACGCAGGGCGAGAACATCGCGGACAACGGCGGGCTGCGCGCAGCGCTGCGCGCGTACCGCCTGCACGCGCGGCGCGCGCGCACCCATGCGGACGCGCTGCCCGCGCTGCCGCACTACACGCCCGACCAGCTCTTCTTTCTGGGCTTCGCGCAGGTGCTCCATCCAATATCCCTTATATTCTTCTCCAGGTCTAATTCCATTCGGATTTTGAAAGTGATACTTCTTTAAGCGCTGCAAGGCAAACTGGCCCGGATCAGACGAAGAGTGGAACGATTCAGATTCACTTCTGACGCGAGTGTCACGCGTTTCTCCATTAGTCTCGGGGTGTCAAACGTGCTGATAGTCCACCTAGTGTTCTAAGTGGCTGCTGCAGTCCGTGGACATCTGCAAACAACTTCAATCGAAGGAAGTTTTGCATCGGTGCCTCGTCTCCCCTGAGGACTTAGATGGAATTGTACTCACAGCTTGTAATTATTGCGGCCGTTTATTCTGTCGATTGAAGGCAGGCAATGGGTAAGACGGTGATAGTTTTTTTCCATATATGAACATACTCGCTCAACAGTGGACAAGGACGGTCTATATCTGACTTGCACCGGCTAGAACCCCATGCTGTCCCACCTTCGCCGCACATCGGCAGGATCACGGAAATTTACTTAGACGACTCTTAGACAAAGGAGTATACCACCCAGTAAAGAGCTATTATATAATATACAGACACACGCGGTACATAAGGACCCCCCTCAAGATGTAGCGACGACCGGCACATTATTACAGAAAGTCGTACGATGCACGTGGCTCTGGACTGTCTTGGTGGCACTCTTCGAAGAAGGTCTAGGTTGAGCAGTGGTCTTGCGACAGACCGTAATGATGATTACGCCAATAACAATCATATGGAGGCCACACAAATATTCATTCAAGGAAACGACCCCATGACCAAGAGTTTTAAAGATTGTTCTTACCCAATATGTAAACTTAGCAGACAATATTATAATAATCTAAGAATATTTCTCTTTCCTAGATATGGTGCGGCAATTCAACAGTTGGCGCTTTAAAATCTAAAATGGTGGAAGGTGTCCACAGTCCTAATAAAATAAGAGTAATTGGCACATTGAGTAACTCTGAAGAATTTGCAGAAGCATGGCAGTGTCCTAAGGGCTCCCCGATGAACCCGGAACACAAGTGTGTCCTCTGGTGAAAAAAAAATATAACTCAAACTATGTGATGTTAGCTGTAAGTCAACCAAAGACAATTACTATAAATAGGTTACTACGACAGTTACCGGCTTAGTTCTTAGTGTTTTCTATTATAGGTATTTAGATGGCTATTAGCCTGCAGGTACTTAGTGGAATCGTATTTATCGGGATTTACTATCTGCAGACATATTTTATAAAAGTGCCACAAGGATCTTTTGTCACTTGGCCAAATTCGGAACTACCGCCGCCATTTTATGAAACGTCACTATATGACAGCTCTTCCCAACGTTTGCTGTTTACAACTGTAAATACCTCTGTCAATGTCATAAAGTTGACAAAAGATTCTTGTCGCTCTATATTTGACTGTTTATAGATAATAATAATCGTCAATGACTACTTAATTATAGGTATGTAGTATTTTTTAGCTACCTACAACTACATTCTCTATGTCAACTTTTGTTGCCAGTTGCGCCATAATAGTAAATAACAATGAATTATTCAGAAGACATTGTCTTGACATTGGAGAATATTAAAATCACTACGACTATCATTTATGCATTTTTTTAGTTAATGAGAGATACCCGTAAAAATAATAATGTTGCTACTTAAATTATTGCGAAAGAGACCTCTGTTATACCCATTAGTACTGTAGATGCCTCTACAGGATTAGAAATAGAAAAACAGAAAATTTAAAAATAAGTATATTTTTAGTAGTGTCAAGATGAGCAAATTTAGCAAACTGTAATGAATATCAATTTGTATTACACTGCTTTTCTGTGTAATACAATTTGATAGTCATTACAGTTTTCTATCCATATTATTTGATATACATCATTTTCTTAGAGACCACAATTTGTATTTTATAGCATTATTCATACTCTTTTTTTATTAAATAATGGAAGGAACATTGTTCATCCTTACAAACAAATTTAACATAAATCCAACACTAGTGTTAAGTGATTTTTGAAATTCATAAATATTTGATTGACTTCTGTAAAGCATTTGTGATTGTTATCTCATTAAATATATATTTTTAAGAACAAATAACTGAACAAATTATAAATTAAGTGCATGACTAACAAATTACTAAGGAATACAAAATGACAATATTATTTATTAAAAAATAAAAATACAAAGTAGATAACATCTTTTATTTCTTCCTCATGTACTGAAACTTATAAACAGGCGCCGATACTTTAGTACCTCTCTGCACTCGTTTCGGTTTCATAATTTTAGCATCATGAAGATGTCGTTTCAACTCCATCTTTTGCTGAACAACTGTCAGCTGTTTCTCTCGTTCTATTCTCTTTGCAAGCTCTTTGTATGTTTTCCCTTTTACCTTTTTTGCCTCCTTGACTAGCTGCACAGAGTTAAAACATTTAAACATTTGTAAATCTAGTAGGAAATATTAAAATCATACATCAAAAAAATAATGTCTCTATAGACTTGGATATTCCTTATTTTTTTAACTATAATAATTATATCTATATTGAAAACAAAAAAAAATAGGCTACTACTTAGTTGTTCATGGCAACTTCTCAAAATATGAATGCTAGCTAAAATAAATATCAACTTCTCTCTTTAATGTAGAAATCCATAATATTCGACCAATCTTGAAACAATCAAACTTAGGCATTTCCACTTTTATGGTAAGGCCTGTCAGGCAGTGGACTTATTCAGGCTGATGAAGAAGAAATACCGAATTAAAAAAAAGATGAAAAATGTGCAAGCATCCAGCCATGGAGCTGCCATTGCTCTTCTGGTAAATGATAAAAATACTTGCCTGCTCATCTAAATCAGGTAGAGTAATTTTATTTAAGTCGGACAGTCTGGGCCTGTTAGATTTTCTGTTTAACATTGACGGGTGTGTGTCTAGTCTTTTGGCCAAGTCAAACCCTTTCTCCTCTCCCTCATCAACGAAAAATATGTGTGTGTTGGGTGTTTTTTCTGCCACATCCGTCATATGTAGTTGGGACTAAAAACAGTAATAGGGTTTAATTAAAAATGTAACTTAAAGAAATGTGTGGGAAATATTTGATAATGAATTTAAAATGAACTGTTATAAAATTAAACTCAAATCTTATCAAAAAGTTTTATTTCAAAAGTAATATTAATTACTATTAAACTTATATATAGTAATATTGTAACAACATCTATGTCGCAGCATCAGAAACTAGAGGACATAAATTAATCGACTCGTAAATGACATCTTAAAATGACACTGCAATAAGCTGTGTGCAGAAATCCATCATTGCACTGTGAAAGTTTCTTCAGATCATTCCATATCTACAAGAATAACATCCCTGCAGAAGACCTCCTCACCTGTTGTACCTTAATACAGACCTTTTCTTTCACATCTTCATCTGCCAAGTTTTACATTGACTGTGCTACCCAGAGCAAGAGGAACATGTGCATTAACTTATCGTATACAAGCAATGGAGAATTTGTGTTATGCTCAGCTACCACTCTGACATTACCCCTCCAATACATTATACCTAAAAATTACTACTGCAACACCATTTGTTGCATACTTTAAAGAGGCTATTCATACTAATACTTATTATATTATACAAATTCTTCAAAAATACTCATAATTTTTTTTTATTGAAATTATATCAATGACTGCTTTGCAATTATTACTAACCTGCAATCTCTCAATGCGACGACTTTCCATGGTACGCTTCATGTTCACATACTTAATGTCCTGAGTCTGCATTAGTTTCACTTGCTCCACACTGTGCTCATCCTCTTTCTCAAGTTCATGGTGTACCTAATTGTTATTTGAAAATATACTATTCATATTAATTAAAATATGTTTGAAACTCTATTGTGAAATGACATTATAAGGGATAAATGACAGAACAAAAGGAAATAATATACAAATTTTAACCACTCTGGGATACAGTGGTATCAGGCATACACCTTACTAGAGAACAGACAAGGTCCTGGCAAACATTAAAATCTCATTTTAAACCAGTGATCAGGAGAAAATATTTGCATCAACAGGAATTCAAACCATCAATGCATATGAGATAGCAGACAGATTCGCAACCAGGGAGCTATCCAGGTCGAAAGTTCTTCCAGAAATATTGCCCTTTGATTGGATTTATTGTTACTTATTATGTACTCAACTCAGATCGCCTCTAAAAAAATAACTCTTTGTTTATACCGTTTAAATAAGAGTCATAACTCACCCCATCCTTAACTCGCGAATTGACCATATGAAAATAGAATTCATCTGGATTTTTATCCAATGTTCGATTGCGTAACAACTTGAGAGTTGCACCCTTCTCATGATAATCTTCTGCACGCTTCTTGTAATCTTTTTTTTTCTCCAGTAGACCTAAATGTTTTCTTGACTCCGGTTGGTGTCGTTCTTTGTGGGTTTTTTGGTTAGCCTTAGCGGCTTTTTTCCATGACGACATTTTTGCTGCACTTTTATTGATTTCTTTATGCAATATGTCTTTAAGTCACAGTTAAGTAAGATAATGTTTACGAATTAAAATCACTTTCTTAAACAGCACTTTCCACTAACACCATGCTTCGAAATGACATTACTATGTGATAGCGACATTGACAGATACCTTTGCGTTCGGAAAACTTTGTAATATTTATAGCCTAGTACGATAATTACGATTGTGTAAATGATTATCAAATTACAACTTACATTATCAATTTATTCTTATTACTAGAGAAAATAAGCTCCATGAGCTTGTCACTAACAATATATACCGACCAGAGAGGAATACTATTAAAAGAAACCTTTAATTAAAAATAGCTCATGGTGCGACAGAACGACGGATGCGACCTCATTTAAATTTAAATGAAAAATGGTCTTAATTATTTCTAAATAGTGATAAAAAATTTGGGAAATAAGTAAAAGAACACGTTTTACATAACTTTTTATACAACTTAAAGTTTTTCAAACCAGAGGTATCGGTTTAAGAATCTACCATTGCCTTACTTTCAGTGGGTGTCCTAAGAGGCGACTAAGCGAAAAGCCTTGAAAATCTACATAAATATCTGAAAACCACAATCGTTTTAGATTTTTGAACATTAGTATAACGTGTTAGTTTTGATAAAAATAAAAAAATCTACTTGGTGAATTTTAAACAATAGCTAATTTGCAGATTACATGTAGTATTAGAACAATACAGTTAACATGTAGCAATTTAATTATTAATAAAAAAAACAGAAATTGGACTGTTTTAAATGTTGTTTTTATGACGTAATTAAATTTAATTTATTGTTAATTAGCCAATTTAAGGTTTATCACAAATAAATCACGCATTTTATGGAATGAAATAACACTTTATTAGATATACCACTGAGAAGCATTTATTTCCAGATTAAGCACAATTTGAATCTCATTAATTGCCTCTTTTCAAATAAAATCAGGATAAATCAAGTAAAAATAAACATTTACAATAAGGTTTCATAATCCCTTATTTTGATAACAATGTTTGAGCGTATAGGTTCGATGAGTTTTCCAAACAAAAATAATAGACATCAAATCTTGTCAGATTGAAACATAGTTGAAACACTCGTGAATCAAATAATAAGCATAACAGCTATTAACCTTATAACTGTGTAATGTTCAATTAACGGACGGCTGTATGTTGCGGAGCTACAGTCTCCGCCGATCGTTGCAAAGCGATTGGCAGTCTTATGAATATCAGAAATAAAAATTCCAGCGCACTGAAGAGACCAACTCCTAAGAACATATTGAAAACACCACCCAAAGATGCTGCAAAATAAGAAATTTATTTATTAACTTATATCACACACCGACCGCTGCCGTTTCTATCGATATTTACACTTGTCTGTTATCTATAAAGTGATATTTGAATACAAAAAAAGTGTAGTCGAAAAATTACTTATCATGTTTTTCCTTCATGTTCATACAAAACATAGTTAAAAGTTACTTACAAAGCAGAGTTATCCATGTCTCTGTAGGATCGACCTTAAACATTTTGGAACCACTGATTCGAATGTGTATACTCAGTAATATAGCGAGGCTTTCATTTAATCCAGTACTGAAACCACTTAAAGACTTAGTTAGGATTTAGGCGCCAATAACCTAATTGGTTAAGGTGCGGACTGCGAAACGTGACGTCGCAGGTCCGAGCCCACCATTCGACTATTGTCGTGAACCACTCCAAATACTCCAATAGTTAAATAGCATTGCTAGAGTTCTTTTTAAAAAAAAAATATTTGAATACAAAAAAAGTGGAGTCGAAAAATTACTTATCATGTTTTTCCTTCATGTTCATACAAAACATAGTTAAAAGTTACTTACAAAGTTAAATAGCATTGCTAGAGTTCTTTTTAAAAAAAAAAAAGATTCCATGAAAAGAAACACGTAGTTTCAGTAGTTTAGAAAATATATTTGCCGATTACGATCACGAGGGCATCGTCTGAGCGAGTTCAGCTGTTGCGCACTGAGCGCTGTAATTGTATCATTACCTATGCACTAGTGAAGCTGCTGCATATCATTGGCCTGTTTTCATCATTTGTTTGCCATCGGGCCGATGCTGAAGCCTCGGTTATTAACTAGTAGGATGCCCCGCGTGCCGGTGAGGTTGGCATTAGACGGGAAATTATGGTATTGTCCACCGTCTATCAATAAATTCTAATATAGAAACATATTTTTCAAACAGAAAGAAAGAGAATTGGACACTGTAGAATGTATATGAGTCCTAATCTACTTCTCTGTTCTCCAACTGTCAAACGTTTTCATAATACTGCAGCTGAAGAAATACATAAGACTATACGATGTAAAATATTGGCTGTGAAACTTACCAAATATTGTCATAAGTGTAGGCAAATGCGTCCATTGGGCTGGTTTCCAAAGCCAGGTCGGTTGTAACCATTTTACATGGTGGTAAACAATGGCAGGACGAATTCTCTATAATAATATTTAATAGTTGAACTTTGTTATTATTTCATATCTTTATTTTATTATTACACTAGCCGACTCGGCAGACGTTATTCTGCCCTTTGCCGTAGGTGGTGCGATGGGTTTGATTTCGTAATTACTTAATAACTCAACAGCAGCGTCGCCTATCAGGTCCAGATTTTGTGATTTTTTTTGTGTCATTTTGGTTATAAATAAAGATTTTTTAATACACAACTTATACTTGAAGAACTTGACTAAAGCGCCACCTTTCGATCCTAGTTGTAAACCATTGTCTCGACGAAACATATATATTGTGTAAATATGACCACAATTTAGGATTATATAATATTCTGGCAAATCCTGGCAAATGTTGTCCTGACTGTGTATTTATAAAAGTGGATGATCTGTATGTAATCTAGAATGTATAATTCTTTGTAGGAAAGTGTGGAAAAATTTAAGATGGCTCATACTGATAAGATTTTATTATTTTCATCGGTATAAATTGATGATGAAATATCTATTAATAACTCACGTTACTGCACAATATTGTTGACTATTCCATTCGCTATTTAATTTAAAATATAGCACATATATATAGTGGAGAGTTACAACAAAGGGTATAGAGCGAAAATATTTTTCCTGATCAAATACACATGTATACCAATTTCCATGACGTTCGGTTCAACGTTATAGAAGTTGATATTGTTGTGTCAACTATATTGCTGCAGCTAAAAAAATCGTCTCCGTGAAAAAACACTGAGACGTACAGAACCTCAGTCACAATCACAAAAAGCTTTGAACTATAGAAAAAAAATGGTAATTTACTTAGCATATATAGTCAAATAAAAATTTAAATTAGCAAGTAACTGAATCCAGACTGAGGAATATTTAATAGTAGTTATTGTACTGCATGGCGACGTAAGAGAGCCTGCCTTCCTATTTCGCAGGGGTGTCGTGAAGGTTGACAAATTTTTACACCCTGGTAGAGCGAAGCGGCGGCTTTTGCTGCTGCTCGAATAGGCCGCCACGACCGGATTGGTACCACGGCCTCGCAGAATACCGGCGTGAAGTAGAGTACGTCATTCGGTGAGTGAGGTAACCGGAGGCCCACACCCCCTTCCCATCCCCCTCATCATCCTCGCTCCCATCTCCCTAATACTCTTAAAGGCAGCCAACGCACCTCCAGCACCTCTGGTGTTGCAGATGTACGTGGGCGACGGTGGCCACTTACCATCTGGTGAGCCGCTTGTTCGTTTGCCGCCTCTCCCATAAAAAAAAAAACACCTCATTGATGCCGAGCAAGCCACATTAGCCGAGTGGAGCATGCGAATCAGGTGACACGAGTTTGATCCTCGATGTGGAGGGCTCGTACCATAGAGGTTTTTTCGTAAACTTGGACACTAAGTCGGTGACAGACTCACTACCTTGTCCCAAATAAACACTGTCCAAAGTGGGTTAAAAGCACCAGAATAGATCTCTGGCCGATAGATATTTTTTTTATTACTTTTTACATGCCGGGTTTAACATATCTACTATGCCAAATCTAAATAAGCTGTGAAGTTACATGGCGATTATATCCAGCAGTGAATTTCTAAAACGCTGAAAAAGAATAATTGTGCCATAGAATTGGTCATATAACAAAAACATTAACTTAATTACCATGCTTATACTGTCTCAGGCAATTTAAACTTGCGATGGAACAGACGGGCAAGTCGCTACTGACTTTACTGTCGGTGTTTTGTAGCGGATCGGAACAACCGCACAATCTTTCAGCGCATTTATACTGAAACAAACAAATCACACTTGTCATTCTCTGAGCTACATAACCAAATCGATTTACATGTTTGTATTCACTAACTGTGCTCACGCCGCCTTAGCGTCCTTGTGTAAAATTAAGGCAACTTCGACGACGAGCTCGTCGTGAGCACAGGTGAGCACGGTGAATACTTACGTAATCACCTTGGAGAAAAGCACTGCAGCGTATTCACTTAAACACGTTATCGCCACACCCGGCAATGTATAATAGAAGTTTTAAGACACAATATACGATTGCATTTGCGGATTAAAATGTGTTTCACATCATCTTCATTTTAGCCTGTGACAAGTCCACTGCTGAACATAGGCCTCCCCCAAAGATTGCCATAAAGCTCGGTCCTGAGCCACCTGCATCCAACGACTTCCCGCAACACTGCGCAGGTCGTCACTTCTTCTTGTGAGGGGTCGTCCCTCACTGCGTTTGTCTGTACGTGGCTGCCACTCGAGAACCTTTTTTCCCCAACGGTTGTCAGTTCTGCGAGCTATGTGGCCGGCCTCTTCAGCTTTACGGCTATGTCGGTTACCTTAGTTCTGCTGCGGTTATCATCGTTGCAGACTCTATCGCGCAGAGAAACACCGAGCATAGCCCTTTCCATAGCGCGCTGAGCAACTTTGAGCTTCCTCATACGGCCTGCAGTGAAGGACCAAGTCTCGGATCCGTATGTCATCACTGGCAACACGCACTGGTTGTATACTTTGCTCTTGAGGTTTTGCGGTATACTCGATGAGAAGATATGACGTAGTTTCCCGAACGCCGCCCAGCCGAGTTGGATGTGTTTCACAATACTAACTAATATGAAAACTCACCAGACAATCACTTCTCGTGTATCCTTTAGTTACGACACAAGATTCATCGAACAGTTTCTCCACGTCGCTGTCGAGGAACGATGTTAACGTTAGCAGCGCTGAGTAACCGAACCCGGGGGTGAGTGATGTGGGTTCCACGTACTCCTCGTTTGAGTACTTTGTGAAGAACTATAACGAAAATTTCTACTGCAATTCTTTAAATTTATCGTTTTTAGAATATCTTAGACTCTATTAGGTGATGCCGGCTTTGGCTGCCACTCAAATGGGACTTCAGGATCGGGAAAGCACCGCGGCCACTCAGAACACCGGTATGACTAGTAAATTGGGAAGTAACTGAATCCACACTGAGGAATATTCAATAGTAGGTTATTGTACTGCATGGCGTCGTAAGAGAGCCGGCCTTCCTTTTACCGTGGTAGAGCCAAGCGGCGGCTTTTGCTGCTGCTCGAATGGGCCGACTCGACCGGATTGGTACCACGGCCTCGCAGAATACCGGCGTGAAGTAGAGGCATCATGTGCATCTTGTGCTTCTGCGTTTCGTTCGGTGAGTGTTGTATCCGGAGGACCACTTCCCCTCCACATCGCCCTCCGCCAACCTCCATCCCATCTCCCAAGTACCCTTAAAGGCCGGCAACGTATCTGCAGCTCCTCTGGTGTTGCAGATGTACGTGGAGGACGAAAATCACTTACCATCGGGTGAACCGATTGCACGTTTACCGCCTTTCCCGTAAAAAAAAAAGGATTTGGTTGAAATAATCACGACATTTGGCTGGAGAATTACAGTCGAATTCAGTACCTACTTTACGCCCATACTATGTTCTGAGGCTACTCATTAGTAGTTTGTCTTTTCCGCCTGCTGCGTATATGATAATGGCGATATCAACCATCGTAGGTGGCGATGGACGGCGGTATATGTAACAGTGATGTTCTTAGATGGTACAAACAGACGGTTGAGTCTGAATACCACTAAAATTGTTAATGATTAATTTACCACCTGTACGACGGTGAAAAAAACGTCGCGAGATAACATGCATGTCCGTGCATTATGAAGACGCGTGAGGACCACCAACTGACTCTGAAGCAGCAAGGTGGACCGGACCTTTCCGGAAGCCTTCGCCCAGCATTGGGTCATTTACAGGCTGCTACTTTTTCGTATAAATATAAAAATAAAGTATACTAAATATAAATATTATTACCTCGCAACCGTAAAGTACTGTCTCGTTGGAGCACTGCAACCCTAGATGTAACCTCCGTGTTGTCTCCAAATGTGAAATTAAAGTGGTTGGTAATCGGGATCTGAAATGTGACCTTGTAAATTGTTTACATTCTTTATTAAATACCAAAATCGGTAAAAGATGATTTGAGTCAATCGCAGTTAAATAGAGAGGATGGACAGGTAAATTCAAATTAATCCTGATAGATTCAAATTGCTCTCAAGAATTAGAGAAGGCTTTGCTATGTTTTATAGGATTTACTTAAACGTGGAACATATCACAACAAAATTACTTTAGTTATTATTGTGACCCCCTCCTCGCCCGTGCTATTTTCTAGCTACGCCCATGTCTACTATGGCTATTAATAACTAAGGCATTTCGAAGCTCACTTATCGGGTCGCATAACGCAGCAAACTCCCCACTGCGTCAGTTCCTGGTGGAAGATGTCACCGCAGGGCAGGGTCCTGGTCTGCCAGCGGCAGTTCCGCACTAGACTGTAGCAAGGCGGCATAATTTTAAAGAGTGCCGCTGATAATGCAATATTGTTAATATCTAGTAGATGCTCTAGAAATAATACTTGGCTGTCTGTCAACGATTTTCTTCGAAGTACAAAATTAAATATCGCCGAGAGTCTACTCGTCTCGTTTGCGTCTGTGATTCTGAAAATGAAAACATGAGATTTAGTTGAAACTAAGCAAACAATTGGAGGATCAGTAGAGGACAGATGTGAAAAATATTTTTTTAATTTCATCGGATGTCATTTTAGAACATAGGCAAAATGAAGATGTTAACCTCAACCTTTTGTTTTTATCATAGCTTTAGGAATACTTGGCAAACTACCGATCTTAATAGCTTGAAAAGCTCGACAGATTATTTTTTTTTTTTTTAACTTTACTTACAAGTTTTGATTTACTAAATGCGCGATTGTTTCTGCTGAAGGGCAAACGGCGACCATGGGCATGCGGAGGGACTGCGGCTCGACGCGGAGGTCTCGCAGGGTGATAAGGGCCGGCACCTCCAGGAAGCGCGCCCACAGCACGGCGCACAGCACGCCGGCGCAGCTTGCACTTGCACAACAGCATACCAACCAACCCACTCTAACATAATAATCAGCATCCATCAGTTGTTCCTGTTAAATGTCCTAGATAGGGAGAACTTTATTTTGGCTTTGATTAGAAACCAGGACAAAGAAGTACTCAGCAGCACGGGACGACGAACCACGCTGTTGCAGATCCTATAGTGACCGCAATACAGAGACGATGACTATACTACTTTGCATTATCCCGGCAAAAATACTCGCCAGCGGTGAGGAAAGATGTTAATATTAATCTCTAGTTTTTAAATGATGATGTACATATATATAATGCAAGGATCGATAAAAATCTTCTAATCCACCGTGCACGTCTTAGATTGGCTTACCAATATACATGGGGACAATTCATACAATTTGTACACTCCTTTTTTTTTACATGGGGAGGTAAGCTTCGCGAGAGGACGAAGACGGATTATGTAGGGCTTGCCCCGGCTTATGCCCCTCGGTCCCACCTCCTTCGCCCCAAATGAGCAAAGCCATAGAAAAAGTCGTCAGGCAACACGGGGACCCGTTCGGGTATCCGAGACCCTAACCGTTGAAAGACCCTAACATGAACCGTGAATGCCACTTACCGATCCCAAAAATACTTCGAACATAGATATTTGAAACCGTGCAATGTTGTTGTACGATAAAATTGTCTTAACGCTCGATTACAACCCAGCTGTTTGATCATTCTAGCGCTTATGTCCGGCAAGAAGTACACATTGTCGGAATGGCGGGGTATATTGCGAAGGTCGTTAGTAACAAAACGATGTTAAATGCTGCTCGTTATAACTTAATCTATAGCTATCAACGGGTGCCGGCATTGAGTTAGCAATTTAAAATCGCTGTCAGTTTCATCAGGCGGCCCCCGCGTTGGGCGGCACTAATTGAGAGGTACTCTGTACGTCCTACCTACGATACCTAGTTAGTCTGTCATAAATAATAACTTCCTTTTTTTTTTTTTAGTTTTACGTGGGGGAACGGTGCCAATGCCTACCAATCACGGGGAGGGGGTGACTGGTTGACTGACGCTGTTGGCCCTGTGGCTTCGGCGGCCTTGACCGCTTCGACGGTAGAGACTCGAAAGCAGAAAGACGGCGAGTGTGTTCTTGTCTGTCTAATAACTCAGCTGTCGCTAACGTAAGTACAGAATTTTAACTCGAAATGCATATTATTGGTTTTTGGCGTCTCGATGAATTGTATCTGTTTCTATTTCTCTCTCTCTTTCTTTCTGATATTTCGGATCGTTGCTCAGATGAATTGATGTACGATCGAATATAGAGCATTGTGAACGAAAGAGTCATTGTATCTAAGTTTACATAATCAATTATTGAACGCACGTACCTCACAGATACTTAATATCAGACAGGTACGTAGAATTGGCCCAGGAGAACAATACATCATTGCGTTTTAATAAAACAATATAGGTAGATGAATTTTTGTTTTGAAGGTCGCGAACGTAATAAAGCCCTAGTAATCATTTATCAAGATATTATCAATACAAAACCTATCGTTTTTACAATCAAAGGTCGGTCATTTATCGATGAGGCGGGGCGCTAATTACTCTTGACACGATATTTAGAAACGTGTCACTTCTAACAGCTACATTAATAGCTCTCTTTGCACCCACTGTATATCGAGCTGATAGTGATCTGAATTTATCAATTTTATTTCAGTTTCACGAGTTATTTTAGTTTTGAAGTTTATGTGACCTGGTAGTTGTAAATGTCGGCTTTTATACAAGATAAGAATATTTTAGAAAATTACTAGGAGAGAGAACATTTTAATTAAAAAAGAAATCATAACTATGATCAAGTAATAGGTAGTCGTCGCCGCCACACGGTTACAGGTCTCTGACGTTCGAAACGTTCAAATATTTAATCCGATCAGTTACTATATAATATTATTTGTTCTGGGATCAAGCAATTTGATAGTACATGAGTTACTTGGGTTCAGTCCCCAGAGTGGACGCCTCAAGCCCTAACTCTTCCCCATCTACAAGTATCGTTTTTCTTCTATAACAGCCTATGTAACTCTATACATGAACAGGCATATCATGCATTTCCCCGTTACTACGCTGGGCAGACGACTTGGTGACCGCAGTGCAGGTACGCTCGCATAGGATATCCTGTTCATCATCACTAACAGGGAATTCGGTATTCGGATAGACTGACAAACGAATTTTAAATTTCTTACGTCTTTGAGGATATTTGGGGAGAGGAACCTCTGGTTTCCTCATTCACCAAAGGAAACGTTGAAGTACAAGATGCCTCTTCTTCACGCCGGAGTTCTACGAGTCGATCTGGCCATTCAAGTAGCAGCAAACACCGCCGCGTGGCTCTAACACGTACAAATATTTAAATATTCTCGTATCCAAATGTATATTGTTTTATGTATGTCATATATTTAATAAATATTCTCCTTTTGAGATAGTATTATTCTCCTCGATATGTGTTCGTATCGATTAATTATCGATAAAAATATGTGTCACGTGCAAAGTATCATCAGCAAATAAAACTGTCATGTTTATCCCCCTACTAAATAAGGAGTCATTAATGTAAGTAAGAAACAGAAACGGGCCGAAAATCGTACCGTGAGCGACGCCCATTAAAACCGCTGACACTTCCGGTTAATTAATAATATTATAACTTTCCTCCGATCTTATTGCCTCAGGTAAGCATTATTTCGAATGTTTGGGTGAAGTTGCGTGATTTTAACCATAGTTTATTTTATTTCAAGACAGTGACAGCTACTAAGCTGTCAAGGCTGTTTCAGTCACAGATTTCAGGTGTTTTTATTCTATATAAACCACTTATTCGAGCAGTAAATTCCAGGAAACCTAAAAATAAACTAAATATGTTTAAATATTTGTTGGTGATTTTCACCAGCAAATAATGAAGTATATCTGTGCTTGAAATATTTTACTACGACCAGACAATCAAGGAGGCCCGCTTCCCACCCTCTCCCAAATATTATTAAAGGCCGGCAACGCACATCAAGCTCCTTTGGTTGTTGCAGATGTACGTGAGCGTCTATAGGTGGGCCGCTTGCTCGTTTGTCCCCTTTTCCATAAATTAATATTTAGATAAAGTATTGAACCTCATACGCATTATAATACTTAATAATAATTAAGAGATAGTTTCAGCAAGTATGGTGATGAGGTCATTACTGATGACCAAGCAATAGAAAATAATTATAAGTTTAAAAAGAAGCTGAAACATACCGCGTTTCCCAAGAAAATTTTAAAAACAATACCTTTTTTTTTCTATAACATTGCTTTTAAGGTTAGAATTCAGATATATAAACCAGCGAGAATGGAATAATCCCAGATTGACCCAATACTTTTCACCCAATATGTGGATCGACAAAATAGCATTTTCTTTAAATATACCTGGCAATACACGCGGCGCATCCGCGGGTGTGTGCAGCGTTGGCCAGCAGAGAGGCACGCATCGAGCGCACCTGTTAAATTAAATCGAGATCGCTCGGTGCTCTTGAAGCAGGCTGCTGCCAACCATCGAGTTTATAATATGGTCTTAGTGGCATAGCGTACAGTTACGTTTTTGAAGTGTTGGAATCATGGCAATAAACCGCCACAACCCAAAAGGCTTAAGGGATTTTTTTTGACGTACATGTTATGTGTGTAATGTGAAGAAATAGCTATTACTCTGCACATGCCAAGTCCTGGCGTCTGATATTGGAAGGCATATTGTACCCAATGCCCCGAACCCCTGTACATACATACCCGACTAATGTCTGCAGCGCACTTCACTAATGTCAAATATGTATAAAAATATACATATAAAATGTGTTGCTTTATTTTTCAGGCTCGAACTAGAACCCCTGCCTCCCAATAAAAAATTTATCCTAAATAATATAAGTGAGACTTTTATTTTATTTACATGTATGTGATCTGGAATAGAGTGAATGAAACAGAGTCTGACGTTTATATATTTTATTGATTCATCGTACAATGTCATCGTTACAGACGGAAACAACAACGGAACGTACATCAATAGACGTTTAACATTCATTTAGAAATCATTAATTAAACACTTACATAATTCTAAATATAAATGCCCAAATGGCAACACACATGTTACCGACAAAACAATAAATACAATTGAACAGTCAGACGTTCTAAAAAGTACCACATGAAAAGGCAAAATTTTTGATACGATAGTTACTCTAATTTTTTTGATAAATTTGCAAGAATGCAATGAACACTCGCAAATTTTTTATTTAAGCAAATTATATCATGTTATTATTTTTAATGAGTAACATTTTGATATGTATAGGCGATTCATAAAATACTCTATTGTATATTATGTCGATAACATAGGTGTTGATTTTTTAAATAAATAAGATTAAAATGTTTTTAACAAATACCTATAAAAAAAGGAGATTTTAATTATATTTTTAGGACTGGTACACCGAGATACATTTGTAAGTACTAATATTTGTTTAAAGAAACGGCAGGATACGTGATACCTAATTTTAAGCACTGCCTAATAGAAAAAAATCAATCTGGCGAGTACCCGTTTCCTTCGATAGTTGATGGTTCATCTATAACATTCTAATAGAAAAGTAATCAAAAAAGATAAATCATTATATTATTATAAATTATAACAATGGTACATTGACATTATCAGCCTGTAAGTAATCTCCTGTCAGACTAGACACAGGCCACCTCCAATGGAGGTTAGTTATCTACCTAAATATTGTACAAGTATAGACACTAAAGTTTTTTTTTTTATTAATTTTCTATAAAGTACACGAAGGAGAAGCGCGTTTTAGAAATCGCGTTCTTAACATGAAACCTTCATCGTCATTGCAGCTCATCGTAAATCCCTTAACTTTTATTTTAGCAGTCTTTGTGATTACACATATAATAATATAGGTAATTCATGGTATTTCTATTTATAATAACTGGGCTGTATTAATGTGCATGGAAAAGACTTAAAGCCTCTCATGAAATTCTCGTTTTACAGCGCAGATACATTTTATGGATCCTCTGTGTTAGTTGTTGTCAACATAAAAATATTTATATTTATGATAAATGGCAACAAAAATTAACAGAGGTCGCGAGCAAGGCTCAGTGACTTTTGTTAATTTTAAATTTTGTCCGTTACTCTTTGCTTGTATAGTTGACAGTATACGCTTTTAAAATGTTCTCGTCTAAAATTTAAATTCTCGTTCAATCCCGCCCCAGTCCACTTACCTTCTTATACTATCTACAAATTAAACATTATGGAAGATTAGGTTCCAATGTTAACGAGTTCATTATATTGCACATTTAACGAGTGGAAACATTTTATAAGTGAATACTAAATACTTGCCTCCCGCTTGATAGAAGTGATGCTTTTAACAGTGCGACTAAGATCGAATAGGTTAGACATTAAACATCGATTAGATACATCAAGTAGATATAGTTGCATATTAAACTAGAGATGCGACAACTACGAATTATCATATTTGTCGGCGGAAAACGTTTAGGGAATGTTTTAGTATTCGTACGAGTAGAATGTCGTATGTTCGTATTCGTTGCATCGCTACTTAATGGCAAAGACAAGTTCCCCGTTCGTCAGCAGTCTAACAGACGGGGGGTCCGCGCAGGCAGAGGTATTGGCCGGGGGTCGGTGGTGGGTACTGCTCACTTCAGAGGTCGCGCACACGCGCCGGCCGCACGTCCAGCATGCAGAAGACGGCACGGCACACTGGGCACGAGCCGCGCGACGCGAGCCAGACGCTCGGGCCCGCCGCCCCCGTGCCCGCGCCGCCCCCGTTCGCAGCCGCGCGGGCCGCCCACCAGCGCGCCACGCACGAGCAGCACCACAGCACCCTGCCTCCACCGCAATCTCGCCTTAAGACTACTTTCGCACCAGCGACGTATTTAGATACGCGACTATTGAATGTAGGTGCACGATGTTTGGCTACATATCTTTTACAAAGCACCCCCACTTGAAGCACGTCGCAAGTATGTAATAGGCCTCAGATACGAATTATTTTGCCAATTGCTTTATGCATATTGGCCGAAAATCCATCCATAGTCATTGACTCTCCAAGACCCGCCTGTCCAAGTGTTGACGGGCAACACTTTCAAGAAATGCAATGACTTAGCGTCGTCTTGAAAAAAAAGATATCTAACAATGATGAAGGTGTGGATGGAAGTGACAAACCAGAACTTTGAATGCCAAAGACATTACTCCTTTCACCACTTACTGAGTATCTTATTTCTAGTAAAATTGTCCCGGCCACATAGCTCGCAGAACTGACAACCGTTGGAGAAAAAAGATTCTCGAACGTTAGCTTCCATTCGAGCACTGTATGTATAGGCGTATCATGGTGAGGGAGTTGACCACCCCTGAGTCAAGAACCATGAACCTCTTTAATGCGAAAATAAAAAAATGTATTATCATCAAGCATACCACCCACTAGGAAACTGAGTTTTCTAAATTTAAAAATGCACACTGACCTGCAATTGCACTGCTGGCACGGTGGAGGGGCAATGCTCTGTAACGGAGCTGGCACTGGTATGCAACTACGGTCGATCTTTACATCGGCCATGTTCTGCATGCAGCCAATGCACTGCTCTAGCTCCTAATTACAAAAATCCTTAATAAGTGAAACAATGATAGAATATACATCAAAACTGTACTACATCTATAGTTTAGTTGTACCTAAAAAAGGACATCCTCTGAGTAACATAGCTGGCAGTCTTTATCTAACTAATGTCCCTTCCAGTGTGTTTCAAATGAAACACCATACTATATAAATCCAGGATATATTTTCCCGATACATATCAACCTGATGGTAAGTGGCTAATGCAGCCTATCGACACCTGCGAACAACCTCAATTGAAGAAGGTCACAGATGCATTATAAAATGTTACATATACATTTTCACTGGTCGTAGGCTCCTTCTCTACTTAGGGTGTCATCTGGGCGTACCTCCCCCATGCCCATTTCTGACCTGAGCAGCAGTGTAACAACTGTTGTGTTCCGGTTTCAAAGGAACTTCTTCTCCGATTGAAGTTGTATGCAGGTGTCTATAGGCTACAGTAGCCACTGGCCATCAGGTGGACTGTTTTCCACCCAAATCCATTAATAACCATTATTTGCATATCTTACCTGATCAACATAGTACACTGGGTTTTGATCAACATAGTACTTAAACACAGTTATAAATCTCTCAACAAGTGTGGGCAGTAGGGATATATGGTCCGGTACACGAACAGGTCGCGCCATTCTAGGCTGAAGCTCTCGCAGGGCTGTTGTTGTCATCCGGAATGAAAACTGCTCTCCTGGGGCGCTGATTGGTATGGCTTCTATGTTCACATATTGGATTTCATCTTCACCATTGGGAGACAGGTTATGGCTGTCGGTCTAAAAATAAAAAGGTGGTTAAGACAGGGTGGGTGAAGTAATGCAACTGGTAAAAGAAAAATACTTTTTTGAGCATAACATCTATTTAATTGTATAATGATCCACATCTATACTTTTATAAGTTAAAAAACATACTTGCTGCCTGAATTTTATCTTTTTGTAGCAGTCTCAATTATTTCTGCTAAACTTAAAATCAAAGGGCAACAGAGAAGCAATGATAATCAATTTCCATCATATGCTAATATATTACATTATATTTAAATAAAGAATTGTTAACCATTAATTCTTAATAATATCTAATGTTTGAGGACAACTTACAGCAGTAGCCACCAAGGAACAGTCTCTCTGTTTTACAACATTCATCCCGTACTGAGTGACCCTGATAAGCCAGGTTTCTGTAGCCACAAACTTGCTTGTGGCAGTCAGTTGCAGACAAACTTTGTCTACACTGCAAAAAAATCACTTTTTCTCATTTATATTTTTAACAACAAAATAATTGTAATATATATTGATGATGGTGAAGTGCCAATACCTCCTTTCTGACTACCGTAAAATTCACATTTTTATGGTTTTGAATTTAAAGTTAAATGTTTTAGTAATACCTCTGTGCTGAATTTTTCTTGCAACATTTTATATCAAAATTAAGAAACACTTTTTAACTAAACCAGTGTTAATTTTATGGCATTACCTCCTAAATTATAAGGCACATATGTTCATTGAATGTTTTTAAATGACAAATATGTAGATACATTCTATTGTAGCAGTAGCAATGTGCATCAAGTCGCAGAAGGGGCATGGTGTGGATAAAATCAGTAGGCAGTAATTTGTGTATCAACGTGTTACTGTTTTCAGTAACAGTGCTGAAATTAATAATAAAATTTTGTGTTTATGGTGTTAGAAATGTGTTGTAAAGTGCTAAAGTTTAATAGGTATGTTTTGGAGGCAGAAATGGCACTCCATGCTCCGGTGCGGGTTGGGGGGCTTCACATATCCTAGAAGTAATTTTTATTATTTCTCAGACATGCAAGTTTCCTCACAATGTTTTCCTTCACTGCCGAGCATGTGGTAAATACTGCACTTATAATTGCTTCTGTTCTATTCCTCTGGGAAGTGTGCAGGGATGCGTGTTTTTCTTATTTTTATTTCATCATCATCATCATCATCATCATCATTTCAGCCTATTAGAAGTCCACTGCTGAACATAGGCCTCCCCCAAAGATTGCCACGAGGCACGGTCCTGAGCCACCTGCATCCATCGACTTCCCGCAACACTGCGCAGGTCGTCACTCCATCTTGTGGGATGTCGTCCTACACTGCGTTTGCCCGTACGCGGCTGCCACTCGAGAACCTTTTTTCCCCAGCGGTTGTCAGTTCTGCGAGCTATGTTGCCGGCCCATTGCCACTTCAGCATGCTGATCTTTACGGCTATGTCGGTTACCTTAGTTCTGCTGCGGATATTATCGTATTATTATTTTTATTTACAATCTGCCAAAACATGTAAATCAAGAATGTAAGCACCGACTGGGTTATTTGCAGATGAATTGTCAATTTTAATTAAATGTGAAAATAACACAAACACTTCAATATTTAATTCATAAAGCACTATTAACAAAATCAATGTTGGTGATGATTGGACGGAGCTTCCCGCAAGACAGACTGTTAGTAGTCATGTTAGTATTACAAAGAGATAGTCACTTATTTGATAATACTTTCCTCCTTTACAAATTTTAATTTCAATACATTCAATATATTTTAATTCAAGACATTCATATTTTTTAATCACCTAATTATTATATTACTTTATATTTTTGCTATACATTCAAACTTGCTTGAATACATTTGTTTTCGTTCAAAATTACAATAATTGTCTGCAGAATCTGATTTAAAATATTAGTATTTTGTTAATGCCATTACCTCCTCAGAATCGTTTAGTTATTACATAAATTGAATAAGTGTAAAGTCAATACATCTAAACAAAACCTAAAAATTGCATAAATGAACACTTTCATTATTTCATATTAGTTTGTTGTACACTTTGTGTGAAATGTGTGATCTATTAGCATCAGCTGTTTAAAGTTATTGGCACCTTGCCATCAATATTGCAATTTCTATATGCATTAAGTCAACATGAAAATATTTTTGTTTTTACCTTCTAAATTCAGTATTGATGTAATTGGCAACCACCCGCCAGTCGCTCCCCGGCATAGCGTAACGAAGGAGGGGTCTCACAACAGGATGTTTGTTTCTTTCATATTCCCACCAGCAAATAATCTTATAGCACATCAGAACTGGTATTATGGCTGTAGCGGTTGCTGACGATAGCATCCATGGTCCCTGTTCCCCACCACACCAAAGGCAGAATACGTAGCCGAGCGGCAGAGAAGAATGTATGAAAGCCGTAATCGTAATTCTCTTCATATGGTATCCGATGAAGTTTGTGTTTTCAGAACCCAAAAATCCCTCAAATATTTGAGGTATTGTGAATCCGGCAGAAACAAATTCCGTGGGTGGATAAATAACACAAATTGAAAAGAGCAAATAGAATAATGTTACTATAATATCCATCATAAAGATCGATACTTTCGGTAAAATTGTATGAAATAAAAATATTAATCTATTGGTGACTGTGGAGGTTACCATCTGTTTATCAGGTCAACAGATTTTCAGCAAAGTGCAACTGGTGGAAAATATTATTTTACTTTCTCCACAGGGGTCTATGAGCAATAACACTACTGCAATAACTTACACACTGCACTGCATTGTAACTACGCAGACGCAGTTGAACACAGTTCAAAACACAACACAACATAGCAGATGAAAATTATAATATACGAATGAATGTATCAAAGAGAATGTCATAATGTTGTCTGTTGTGGTAATCAATAACATTTGTTACTTTTAAAACCACTGGGATTTAAATTTATTACTTTGCACTGTCACTATAGATACACAACGTATAAATAAATACAACTGTTCTCGTGGAATCTATTTCTCTATTTATCATTGCACAATCTGACATATTTTTTTGGAAAAGCACTGCGCACCCGACCGGTCATAGGTCACGCACACATAAGTACAACCGCCATTTTGAAGATATGCGTGTCCGCGAGTTTGATAATGATTTACTTTAGTAAAACAAAATTTTTTTGTACAAGAAATACAAATATTTTTAAATATATTGACTGATTTATATTGATATCTATTTTTTATACTGCTGATTGAGGATACTTTTTTTTCAAATTTAGCTATCGGACCATATATTATCATAATATATAATAACGGCCAGATAGCTTAGTAGTTGGTTGCGAGTTTATATCTAGTTATAGCCAACATTTGTATGCCGGGAACAATATTTAGTAACGGTCATGGATGTTTATATATTATTAATATATGATGGCATGTGTAATTGTTTAGTGTATATAATGTTACATATTTAAATAATATATTTCCTATAATATATTGTCCACGGCTGATTATAACTCTCCCCCAAAGATTGCCTCAAATATTTCGACTCTTTGGACCGCTATGGCATCGTTAGTCACTCCATCTTTTGAGATATCGTCGTTGCAGACGCCCATAGCCCGCTGAACAACTTTGAGATTCATCATACGGCCTGCAGTGAACGACCAAGTCGCGGTTCCGTAAGCCATCACTGGCAACACGCAATGGATGTATACTTTGCTCCTAAGGTTTTGAGGTAAATAATATAATATTTTTTTTTCTTAAATTTTTCTCTATTTTGGATTTGTTTTTGATTATTTTTTTGGTTTGATGAATGGCTCGATGTCATTATCGAATCTCGCTTGCAGAGAGCTAAGGATGTATTATGTATATAAGTATTGAAATAATTCATCACATATCAAAAATTTACTTCATAATTTTTATTACAGTTAACATGAGCCAAAGAAAAAAGATTGCGCGTGCGGAAGCGGAGATGGCTGCAGGGACAACAGGAGTAGAGGGTGTGGACGATGCACTAGCAGTGGCACCAGCCCCGGTACGCCACCGCTATGACACCTGAGGGTTTTGTTCGTTTGGTGAGCGGGACTTATACTTATAGTCGTCTCTTCTTTTTAATGTCTCTGTGTATTGAATTTATTTATTCCTTACCAGCCTAATAGTCAACTGCAAGAGGTAGGGCTCTCCCTTATAGAGCATTCGCCATAATCGACACGCTTCTTTCTCTTAGTCGCCTCTTACGACACCCATGGGAAGGAAGAGATAATCCGCGGCACATTTATTTATTTACATGATTCTTATCCTTATTTTTGTTTTAGTAATTTGTGGAGTCTATGTCCACTTAAGGGTTACCGTCGGTGTTCTAGGAAGAAAATGCGACCTGCAGTCTCCGTTGTTGTCTGTTGGCGCGCGCTGGGCCTACATCAAAATCCTATTTATCGTGAATAGTTACGGGAATACCCATCTTTAATGTTGAGAAGTTGTTGCTGATGTTCTTGTAATTTAGTGTATGTTCATCTAATTATTATGCACGTAAAATAATAAATAAATTATTTATATATTATTATAATAGACACACGAAAGTAAATAATTTACTACATAACTCTCTACAAATCGAACATCGAACTTCTTTTACCACTTCTCCCGTACTAAGAATAACACTCTGTAGAGATATACCAAGTATACTGTGTAGTGGGCGTCAGTCTATATAATTAACTTGCGGGCCTCCTGCTCGCGACTCTCTACCGATGAAGCTGTAAAGGCCACTAGACCAACAGCATATCTACCGTGGGGGTTTTAGTCGGCCCGGCATCTTCAATGCTGATCGAGACATAGCTAGTCACCGGAGACGGTGATGGGTAGGTGCGAACACCTTTCCCCCGCGTTAATCTAAAAGGAAAAAATTATTTAAGTTACTATATGAAGGGCGTAACCCAAGTACTCTGTAAACACACAGCCTGCTTACTTAAATTATCTCAAAATAGCTTGGTTTTCATAAACATTTTGTAAATAATTTTTCTACCGCGAGTGTTATAAACTATTATAAATTACTAAAATCGTTATTTTATCATCTACATGTAAAACGTACTTCTTGAACAAAAAAATCGTGCGTCTCACTCGATCACGAAACGAATTTAAGTTTTGTGACGGATTTTGTACCCTTGAAGGATGTGTAATCTGCGATTTTTTGCCTTATCAGAGATTAATTTTCTGTGTCACAATATTTCTCATATTGTTCCTGAATTGATTGTCTTTAACACAGCATTAAACAGTATGACCTAAATGAGAGTGATAGCAGAGGCGATTGAGATTGTGGCGGTTTGTGTAAAGTTCGCCAATTACGCAATGAGTGTAATATAAAATTCACAAGCTCAGCCGACTAAGCAAAGTCTGATTAAAATGTATATGTCCACAATGTGAAAGAACGTGTTTGTTTTTATTGAATCACGATTTAGGCATAAAAAAAGTAGAATTTAAAAAGCTGTTATCAATGGTGCGAGATCTTCCGGGTCGAACATATTAATGCGTGTTTCTCAGGGCTCGATTCACGGTCCCTTTTTATTTTTTTATTTACATAAATTAATTACCGGCACTATTATGTATGTACTTACTTTATACTTTATAGTATAATATTAGTTGCTGATAATAATTTACTACAAGACTTTATGCCAAACAGGACCTAAACAGACTAGGCTAGACAGACAATGTCTGACTGTGCCAGATGTTGCCACTATCTGTTAACATCCGTCACGTCACTTATGTCACTTGCTGTCACTGTCACTTTAAAATTGTTTGATGTGGAAATGTGGACACGTAATAAATAATTATTGTTTAATTTGAATTGAGATTTCTGCAATTATAAGTTGTATGCTGCTAAAGGCTTAATAAAATTTGGTATTTGTAAGACACGACGGATTTCACGTCATAAGGTATAAATTAAATGTTAATTTCAACGTAAAAGTCAATATGTTTATTCATATTTATAGTCACATTTTAAAAGAAACTACACCTTTAATGTATAATCAAAAATGTGCAACTAAGAAAAAGCTATATAAAACAACCGGTGCATTCGCTTACTTTTATTGCATCATTTAAGATGTAATTATATGATTACATATTGTGTAGGCTAGTAGTTACAATGTACGTTTCTGTTACTACGTTAGCCTTTCCAAGAATGCGCTAACAAACGCCGGCAAATATTCTTAAAAAAGTTTTGCCTATACTCATCACGCAGGGCAAGCGGCTCGGTGAGTGCAGAGTCAGTACTCTCGCACCAGTGACGCTACTCTGCGGGACATGGGTTTGGCAAATTCGATTGTTTATTCCACCATCATTAGTTGTTGGTACACACCTCTGTCTTATGTACTCATTTTGGGATATGGAAATAAACTAAACATTAAGATATACTGTTTTCAGTAAGATGGCAGGTGTGGAACAACCATGCTATACGCTGATAAACTTTGCAACAGATGCTGAGCCTCATAATGATATGCAACTTAAGCTTGATCTTGGTAAGCTCTCTTTTTACTTTTTATATTTACTTATTATAGCTAAATACCATTTGTTGGTAGATCATGAAGCTAGATTATAAATACCTAAAAAGTAGATAGCTCAGCTTCAGTAGATGTGTGAAATGTACATTGCTAATCTTTAAGGATATTTGGGAAGGGGGAGTTGGAAGGAGAGGGATAGGATCAGGGGAATGGGCCTTGGGGGTTACCTTGCTCATTGAACGAAATGTAGAAACTGCAGAAATGCTTCTAGTTCTTAGCCTAGTTTAGAAAAGCTGCAGTTCTGTTGTTATGACACATGCTAGTGTTAAAATGTCTAGTGGGATTGACTTATTTTGGTATTGTGTAAGTACACCACTGTGGACATCACCATGATCACTGCTATACTTTCATGTATATGATGCTATTTCACATAGTAAATGGGATGTTGCCATATGTTATTTTATTCAAACAGAAAAAGGAGACACAAAAAAGAAAATTGAAGCACTAAAGAAGACAATCAGCATAATTCTCTCCGGTGAGAAGATTCCAGGTCTTTTGATGATAATAATCAGATTTGTCCTGCCACTGCAAGACCACACAATTAAGAAGCTTTTACTTATTTTCTGGGAAATTGTTCCGAAGACAACACCCGATGGAAAATTATTGCAGGAAATGATACTTGTTTGTGATGCCTACAGAAAGGTGAGTGTCACTGTAAAATAACATTCTTTTTTAACATATAATATGTTTTATTGGTGACTGCATAATGTAACTTATAAGCTTATCTTACAACATATAGTGTAAAAAACAGACACAATTTTCAAGAAGCTTATTAGTAAACTTTACCAAAATAGGCCTAGTATAAAATAGGTGAATACGATGTGTGGAAATAGCTTTTACACTGCACTCGCAAGTCCCCTGGCTACTGATATATTATAAAAATGTTATTCTAAAAATACATTAATATTAATTATACATTGTATTGATTTTATTGTAAACTTAATGGAATTTACAGCCATAGTCCATCTTGATTCTTTATGTCAGATGGTTTGAGTTTGCATAAAATTTATGTAGTGAATGTGTAGTTTCCCAGTGATATTTAAAATTGAACTGTATTGATTTGATAATTCTTATACTTGTTCAAATCAATATCAATCCAGAATTTTTTCATTTTGTCTGTAAAATAAAATATGTAAAAAAGTTATACTATTTACTTAACCAGCAGTAACTTTTCAGGACTTGCAACACCCCAATGAGTTCATTCGTGGCTCAACACTTAGGTTCTTGTGCAAGCTAAAGGAGCCTGAACTGTTAGAGCCCCTAATGCCAGCCATCAGAGCTTGTTTGGAACATCGCCACTCTTATGTAAGAAGAAACGCTGTGCTTGCCATATTTACAATATATCGGTAAGTCACTTTTCATTGTAAATTTTCACACAATTGGACAAAATCGTCATAGTGCTATTAATTGAAAAATTAACTCGGTAAATACAGGCAAAACATGTACAGAATACTTCACTGACTTTAATGTTCCAACAGTACAATACAATAATAAAAAAATATGTAAATATTAAAAATAATACATAGTGGTAAGACCATTTAAATGCATTCATCTGTTCAAATAATTTTTGTTTACTTTCAGCGTCTCTATATTACAATTATATCAATTATTATAAAGACCCTATTCTTTATGGCATAGTACCAAGAATGGTGCCTGCATTTCCACACTGAACTGTTATACCAAACATCTCTACAAGAAAAGAACTAGCCCTCCTTGTCAACATTGGTTATAACCAATTGCATATATCTAAAAATTTTTTTTTTTGTTTCTAGTTAAGTTTAGAGTTATGGAGGTCTAACTTCTGTTTATTTTTACCCTCAGGAACTTTGAATTTCTCATCCCCGATGCACCGGAGCTGGTGGCGAACTTCCTCGAGGGTGAGCAGGATATGTCCTGCAAGAGGAACGCATTCCTGATGCTGTTGCATGCTGACCAGGAGCGGGCACTGTCATATTTGTCATCGAGGTTGGACAATGTTCACAGCTTTGGTGACATATTGCAACTTGTAATTGTGGAACTTATTTATAAGGTAAGCATATTGTAGATGCTATGTTATCATCATACAATATATTTGTGCTATATACTGAGAAAAATTGCCAACAACTCAATAGGGTTGTAGAATGTAGTTGAATTTTATCGTCATTGTATATAACAATAATAAGTAAAAAAAAAGGTGTGATTAAGTTATAAGAACTCTGTAAGTGGCACTTTGAAAGTTTGCTAATTAGCTCACACTGATCCCAGTCGCGTAGGGCGTCAACGGAATCGTGTCATGTACTGAATGTTTGATTACATGTCCCAAAACAATCAAATTGCCATTTTGTGTAATGAGATGTTGATGTTTCAATTTATTTAAAAGAAGATATTTGTCTTAGAGAAGAACCCACAAGTAATTATTAATATTTTATAATTAAGTCAATATAATGTCAAATGCATAATAATAAAATTTTTTAAAATGAATTTTTTGCAATATATCAGTCGTTGGCACTTGCAAATTAAGAGTTATTGTTGCACATTATTGTCCTTGATACATTGATCTATTTAATATTAGGCCTATTTTAACAAAGTTTCTATCACAAGACTTTAAAATTTTATGTCTGATTATTACGCTTTGTTTTTAGGGGTTTTATTGTAAAATTGTATGCCTTGACTTAGAAAATACTTTCTAGTTTTAGTAAATCTAAATTTAGGAACCGCAAGCCTATCATCTCGACAAGGTCTACAGAACACAGTCCATTTTTTTCGTACGTTTATAACATTGTCAAAGATAAACAACGACAGATGTGTTCAAATATTAATGAGCAATCCCGAAATATTCAATAATTTTTAAATATTATTCACAATCCCGTTTAATAATCCTTTATGAAGTTTTCTATGTCATTCGGTGTCCGAAATAATAAATATCTAAAAAAGTATTCCTTATAAATCTCTCAGATTGCTTAACAAAAAAGTCTGTCATCAAAAAAAATGTATTTGTCTTTCTCATCAAAGTAGACAGAGATATCCCGTTCTCGACCTCACCATCATCCGCATCATCACCCGGGTTTCTTTTCCCCTGAAGATCTTTTTCAATTTTGAAAATATATAATCATAGCGAGGGGCTAAATGTGGGCCTTAAGGTAGGTGTACTTGCACCGCAGGCGTCGCAACCTTCGCCTTCTGCACGGCCGCGGAGTCGGGCAAAAGCAGCACGCCTTTGCATAATTTTCCTCGTTTCTAAATTGCATTAACGAAATGAATGAATGAATGAAATAAATGGTTGTAAAGATTGAGTAAAATGTAAGGATGTACGAACGAATGGAATGAATGAAAGGCAGTTCTTTATTCTTTGACGTAAGACAATTTAGAATAAATGGTATGGCCTCATAGACCACACCGCGCGGTGTCAAATATGAGGAATTGTTCTATATTTTGTCGTGTGGTGGACAGGTGTGCCACACGAACCCGTCGGAGCGTTCGCGCTTCATCCGCACGGTGTACGGCCTGCTGAACGCGCCCAGCGCCGCCGTGCGCTACGAGGCGGCCGGCACGCTCGTCACGTTGTCCAACGCTCCGGCCGCCATCAAGGTCAGTACCCCGCTGCCGTGTCGCCGGGCACGCTTCATCAGCAAGGTGTCCGGGGAGGAACGCTCAATGCATAAAGCGCGTTACGTCGCGTGTTGCAGGCAGCGGCGGCGTGCTACATCGACCTGATCGTGAAGGAGAGCGACAACAACGTCAAGCTGATCGTGGTGGGGCGGCTGGGCGCGCTGCGCGCCGAGGGCGGTGAGGTGGCCGCGCGCGCTCTTTCCGGCTTGGCCATGGACGTGCTGCGCGTGCTGGCCGCCTCCGACCTGGACGTGCGCCGCCACACGCTGCAGCTGGGTGCGTGCAGTCACTTGCACTACTTGACGCGGCGCGACACAATGTCCCCGCGACTATATTTTATTTCGTTCGCATGATTTTAAGTACACCTCTACCTATTTGTTTTCATCTCCTGTAGCTCTCGAGTTGGCGAGCTCCCGGCACGCGGAGGAGCTGGTGGGCGTGCTGCGCAAGGAATCTGTGCGCGCGCACGATGCGGAGCACGACGACGCGCCCAAGTACCGTCAGCTGCTCGTGCGCGCCATGCACCGCGCCGCGCTCAAGGTGCTGCGTGCCACCAGCACCGCCTTTCTTGTTCTCCTCTAGCTCTATATAGAAATACCATTGATGCCTAATCAGTGTTCCTTTGGCAATATCCCTTAATATGTTACTAAGAAATTCCCTCTGACGCGACAGTTCCCGGAGGTGGCTGGCAGCGTGGCGCCGGCGCTGCTGGAGATGCTGGGCGACGGCAGCGAGCCGGCCGCGCAAGACGTCGTGCTGTTCCTGCGCGCCGCGCTGCACTCCTTCCCACACCTGCGGGATCAAATCTATCAGGTGACTCGGATCCGCAGCGTGAAGCTGCTGGAGATACTAGGCGTCGGCAGCGTGCCCTCCCACGTCATGGCAATTTTTAGAGGTGGAGAACAGAGTGAAACCATTCACTGGAAGAATGCCCGTCACCGCCTTCGGTGACTGGTAGGTGTTCGCACCTTTTCCCGCACGGTTTAACGCATATTCAGATTCAGATTGTCCGCCATTACTCCATCCCAACTCAAGTATTGATCAAATTTGTTAAAATATATATTTAAAATAACTTTTTTAGAATAATTTTTTTTAACGATTCTTTTGCATGCGTGTTACAGAAACTTCTCGAAGCGGTGCTCAACGTCCGCGTGGGTAAAATCGCACGCTCCGCTCTGTGGCTGGTGGCGGAGTTCGCCGACACGGAGGAGCGCGCTCAAGCCGCCTTGCAGATGCTGTCTTCTGTCATTCCAACACCCAGCTCGGGAGATGAGACCGATAAGGTATGAGTGTTATTGTAGGTAAAGGTAACGCAGAGGGTTTTAGAGTTCACTTGATTGTGAGTGGACGGTGTCTTTGATGAGGAATGAAAGTATCGGAACGTTTGTTGAATGTTAGTATAGACTATATACCCCGTATCCGATTTTCTAAGAGTCATAAAAAGAATGACTGAATGAATTTACAATCTAGGACTATTTTGGAGAAGAAACATTATATCCTCTTGTATTTTTTTTTTTTTAATAATTTTAATGATTACGATGTAGTAAAATAATAGGTTCTGTCCTGTATCCGATTCTGAAACATAGCAGTTAACAGAATCAGATACATTTGTTGCAGGGAGGATGGAGGGCTCTTCTTAAAATTTAATCACCTCAGCGAAATATTGCAACATAACTTTTTCTAACATCTTAAAAAAACAGGTACTGTCACGTAAAGTTGGAGCCTAACTGACTGAAGCCTATAATAAATCAAATCTAAAACCCAAATAACTATAAAACATGGGCATAGAGAATTTCTTACTCTGGCTGGGTATGCCATAGATATCCCAGTAAGCTTTATTGAGAGCGCCTATACCTAATGGGTTAGGATGCGGACTGCGAAACATGAGGTCGCCATTCGACTATTGTCGGATACAAGCTGTAATAGCTTGGTTCCTTGGAGGATATCAGTAATATTCCTTAACAACATTGTTGGTATTCTCTTTAAAAATTAAAAAAAAAAACCTCGGGAGGTGCCTGATTTGACGATTGGTACACAAAACATTGAAATTGAATTTTTTTTTAGGACTACTATATTAAAGATATTCACGAGTTACATAATGTTTATTCCACTCGCAGGAGGAAGACAGCGCAGCGGCTCAGAAACCAGAGGCACCAGCCCGGCAGTTGGTCACTAGCGACGGGACTTACGCGTCGCAGTCCGCCTTCAACTTGCCCACGTGAGTACCGCTCGCCGGTCTCTCGCCCACGGGGCGGAGCGCCGGCCGCCGAGACCACTTGTGTACTTGTGCATAGGTACTGCTTGCAGATGCCGGACTGCTCCAGTTTATAGTGCCCTTATTGTTTATCTTTCTAGATTTTTCATATTCCAATATGCCTTCAGTTGTAGCGATTTTGCTGTGGTCTACGATTTCGAGTGCCTTGGAAAATTCTGTACTGTCGTGCCAGCACGTGGGTCGGTGACGCGTACCCATGGTGGTTCGTCGCGGTTGACTGATTCGGTGAGAGAAAAAGAGGGTGTACTGGCGAATGTACCACCATGCGATGATCTGTGCTTTACACGTGGTAGAGCCAAGCGGCGGCTTTTGCTGCTGCTCGAAATGTACCGGCTCGTCTAGATTGGTACCACGGCCTCGCTAGTAGAGGCATCTAATGCTTCTGGGTTTCGTTCGATGAGCGAGGAAACCGGAGGCCACTCCCTCTCCCCAACCTCCTCCTCGTCCTCCATCTCCCAAATACCTGCAGCTCTTCTGGTGTTGCAGATGTGATGTACGTGGGCCACGGTAATCACTTAGCATCAGGCGAACCGCTTGCTTGTTTGCCGCCATAAAAAAAACCCCAACAAACGCGGCTCTGTCAATATCTCATAGACTGGTGATGGGGAGCAGCGTCACTAGTGCATGGCGACCCGCTCGCCCAGTGCTGAGTGTGGGAAAATCTACCATGAAATATGTGCTGGTTTTTGCTGGCAGTTTCTTGGAGAGGTCAGGGCACATAAATAGAGTGATGTATAGACACAAAGAACGGTCTGTTGCCACGAAAAGCAAACTTAAATTATCGTATGTTGTATAACGAAGGTCAGGGATTCCCAAATTATATTGGGCAAGAGACTCCTTTTCCAAAATGAACTAATACCTCAGAGCCCAAAGCCTTTAGTTTTTTTGATACAAACTACTGACCGATTTAAAAACTTAACATCATCTTATCAAATCTAACAAAATAAATAGACAAAAAATTTAATAAATATCAAGTGTAATTAATAATTACTAATACTAATTACGCAAAAAAAATTTAAAAGTACAACAATGCTATTTCCTTTTAAAATATTAGTCATTCTTATAACAAGTCGGTACACGTAACACAACCCATACGGTATCTTGAAAGTTTTAAAAAAAAAACTTTTGTTAATTAATAGTGGTCGATTTTTAAACCTAATCGACCCCCAAAATCAGTTTTCGTTTATGTCGACCCCTTGGAAACCGATATCGGCTCCAAGGGGACCACTTTAGGAATCCCTGAGGCAGGTGAACCATTTGAACACCGATTGTTTGCACAGATCGACAGCGACGGAGACGTCCGGCAAGGGCGCGGGGCTAGGCGCGGCGCTGCGCGAGGGCGAGAGCTTCACCGCGGCCTGCGCTTGCTCCGCGCTCGCCAAGCTGGCGCTGCGGCTGCCGCGCTCGCACGCCGCGCGCGCGTTGCACCTGGCCGCGGCGCTCCTGGCTGACTACAGGCAGCGAGCGGGTGAGTCCCTGTCCGACTCGAGGGACTGGCTGGGTTGACCAGATTCTTGTCCATCACCGCTGTGGACCTGCGGTGCAACCACTGCTATGTTAGAGGCAACGGCTGTGCTAGATGTTCCGTGTGCGCAGGCACCGGGCCCGCGCTGACGTCGGACGACGTGGAGCACGCGGCGACGTGCGTGCGCGCGGCGGCGCTGCGGCCGGCGGTGGCGTCCGAGGCGCTGCTGGATGCGTCGCGGCGCGCGCTGGCCGCGCTGCTGGCGCTGCCCGAGCGGCAGGTCGTCACGCTGCTGCCGCACGCTGAGGTAATTATATGGGGGGTCATAAACGCTTGGTACCGCCGGCCTCGTGCCTCGTCGGCTCTTTCCGCCTTGACTCTACGGTCACTTCTCTGCCCGCCTGTATTAATATTACTTTGTAATATAACACATGAATGTAGTTTTACTTCCAATAATAAAAAAATATTTCAATGTTTTTAGTGAAATTCGAAATTCCTATTTAATGTAGGCTTGTCTTATGCTCTTATAAACATCAAAATGTACACCGAAACGGTTAGTAACTTGGGTCTTTTTTTTTATTAAGAAATTATAAGTAGTAATGACATCACATTTATTTATTATCTCTATTAAAGTTATGATAATATGAAATGTATATAATAATATATCATTAGCCAGGGTTTCCTGTTGCAAATGGAGAGTAAGAACTATTTACAGATATATTGACTTCAATATATTAATATGTTTTATAGTAGAGCCATAATAAATGGAATAAATGAATCCAAGGACCACCAGTCAATAAAGTGAAAACGAACAAATATCTCGGTGGAATTGTTCGAGAACAAGTGTTGTTAGATAACAATGAGTGTGGTTATACAAATAAGTTATGATTTTAGTTATGCCTGAGCATTCATCTGACTAAAACCAATCACCCCGTGAATCTGCCAATTCCTTCCTGCGGGTGACGTAAGAGGCGACTAAGGGAAAAGACTTGAAAGTGAAAATGCCAGACTAGAATGAAGCGGACCGATGATGGGCAGCAGCGTGGTGTCTGGTGCTGGGATCGCCAATCCGCTTGCCGAGCGTGGCGATCATGGGAGAGACCTATGTCCTACAGTACACTTAGCAAACTACAGCAGTGGACTTGTGATAGGCTGAAATGATGATGATGATAGTAGACCCCAAGTTCATCGTTAGCCGGGTACCATATCCTCACAGCCTATTTCAGTTCACCGCTGAACGGAGAACTCTTCAACAAAGCAGCCGCAAAGGCCAATATCCGCTGCCCTCGCACCAGCGACGCAACCCCCCCTGGCTCATGCACACACACATCAGTCTGCTGGGATTTAGTTGCGGCAAATTCACATGGACACTATTTGTCGGACGCCAGAGCCTCGTTAGTGGGCCAGCGGGTGACGTGGTGAGAGACGTCCAGGAGTGCTTGAATAGAAAGAGAAAGTTTTTTTTTTATGTTATGATAAAGGGAGCAAATGAGCAAGCGACTCACATGATTGTAAGTGATTACCGTCGCCCGCGTACGACAGAAGGAAAGATAGGGCGAGAGAACGAGGAGGGGGTGAAGGAGTGGGGCTTCCGGTTACCTCACTCACCGAACGTAACGCAGAAGCGCAAGATGCCTCTACTTCACGCCGGTACTCTGCGAGGTCGCGGTACTTCCCCGGTCGAGCAGCAGCTAAAGTCGCAGCTTGGGTCTGCCACGGTTGAAAAGCATAGTCCGCCTGGCATCCTTGCATCCGGCCCGGTGTTACAGCGCGAGGCGGAGCCGCGTGCGGCGGCGCGTGCAGTGGAGGTGGAGGCCGGCATCATGTTCGGCGCGCTGTCGCCGGCCGCCGCCGCGCCGCACCACGACATGTTCGAGCTGTCGCTCAACAAGGCGTTGCAAGGTAAGGTACCTCGCTCTCTGCTCTACGTTGGCTCAGTCTTCACGGAAACAAGAGGATAATGATCACACTTCCTTAATAGTCCGTCTCACCGTCAAACTGCAGTAACTATATATATGTTTACACACAGAAGATTTAAAAAACTAAAAATAACTAGTCGTTGTCGATCCTCGGGGTGTGCGAGAGAGAAAGACTGATACTGTCTATTACACTGCATTCAACTTGGCACGAGGCATACGCAACCAGACAATCATGTTACACATTTAAATATACGGATTAATGATTTTCAGAACAGTAAAACCAAGTTCCAAAAAGTCAAACCAAAAAGTCTCAATTATAGCTTATCTAATAAAACCAAAAAAAAGTAAGATAGCCGAGTACATTTAGGTTGGTAACACTGAGATGCGTTGCGCACGTCAACAATAGTGATCGTACAAGAATCTTGTTCTGTTATTTGAGATACATGGTTTTTAACTTAATTATGGTATAAATATATTAACTTGCTTATTTACTCATTGATGTCGATTAGTGATTTCACATCTTTAATTATAAATCAACAATTTTGGATTTGGTGTGGTTTGGGGGTTTTGATGCTATTAGATCACTCCCCCTGCGTGCTGTGTTCGGTCGCGTTGCGTGCACATGCCCGCACTTCACGCTACTATACGGTCCGGCTTTGTCCTTGAACGTGGTCAACGTGTCACGCCCACTTGTCGGTGCGCAGGTCGGGCGGGCGCGGCGGGCGCGGGGGGCCGCGGCAAGCTGTCGAAGGTGACGCAGCTGACGGGCTTCTCGGACCCGGTGTACGCTGAGGCCATCGTCACAGTCAACCAGTACGACGTGGTGCTCGACGTGCTCGTCGTCAACCAGACCGGTCGGTGTCGCCCTCTTTATACTTTTCTAATATATCTGTTTACTTTTGATGTATTTGGTAGAAAAAAAAAAACAAGTGGTCACCATCTAAATCGGAAAGGGTCACTGCATTCACTGTGTTGTCTTGTCAATGAAAAAAAACCTAATTACTTTATGGCTCTTTATTACTGTCGCTCGACATCGCCTCGTCTGTCAAAATGGCAACAACAACTGACACGTGTACGATAAATCAATATTTTTAATATTGTGAAGTTGTTAAAAGCGAGTGAGTGTGGAATATATAGTGTTTATCCCACAGACGACACGCTGCAGAACTGCACGGTGGAGCTGGCGACGCTGGGCGAGCTGCGGCTGGTGGAGCGGCCCGCCGGCGTAGTCCTCGCGCCGCGCGACTTCGCCACCATACGCGCGCATGTCAAGGTGGCCTCCACCGAGAACGGCATCATCTTCGGCGACATCGGTGAGTGCGGCCTCCCGCCGCGATCGCTAGCCCCCCTCCCTCCTCCCTGATCGCGATGACCTCCGGATAGCGGACTCCAGGCCTGTCATTATCCGTTCTTGCCCCCCCCCCCCCGAGCCTGTACGCGTCATAAATTACCCGAGCAATGTTCAATTCCGTCATTTAGAAAATACTTCAGATGAACAACGAATCGGTGATGTATTTATATTATGCATAAGCAAAAACGTGATTAGATGACCCCACCCTCCGTTGGTAGGTAATATCCCCCTCCCCCCAACCCCCAATAGTAATGCTCGCACGATTCAAACATTTGCCCCGGCATCTGGTTCGAGATCGGCGCGCGTCCACTGTACCGGCGGGTCTCTGGTTGCAGTGTACGAGGTGTCGGGCGCGAGCATGGACCGCGGCGTGGTGGTGCTGAACGACATCCACATCGACATCGTGGACTACATCCAGCCCGCCGTCTGCAGCGACGCGGACTTCCGCCAGATGTGGGCAGAGTTCGAGTGGGAGAACAAGGTCGGCAACTCCGTTTTTCCTCATTGCACATTGAATGCAATAACAACTAACTTTGATAATTTAGTTCATTCTGTAATCCTCGCAGAACCATATATAATAGATTAAATATATTTACACGCATCGTAAGCGGTCCATTTTGAGGTATCTCAATTATCATGACGAGCTGACTTTGTACGAACGTTCTAACACGAAATCAAAAGGTAAAGTGTCAAAAACTAGTTATTTGTATTCCACGGCAATGAGCGAAATTCATAATTAGTAGTAAAATTTTATTTTAGTAAATGTTTGTCCATATAATAAATTTATCCCGTAACGCGATGACTGTAGTTGGATAACGACTTATTTATTACTTATTTTAATTGTTGCAATTCTAAGTTTAAACTTTAGATAATGTTTTTCAAGGCGAAACCGACCAGGTGTTAATATAAAATTTTAAACACAAACGTTTGCTCAAGTTTTATATGCAACTTTTTAGGAACCTTTAAATAGCCCACTGCTGGACTTGGGCCCCACCCAATGGTGGATTTGCTATGTAACAGCCTCGCTCGGTAGTCAGTTTGGCGTAGCTACCAAAAAGCCCTTTTCACAGAGTTTATCGAAAGATAACTAGAATCTAGCAGCATGACCCAGCCACACAACACTATACGTGGATGGTCTCATTCAAGATCTGGTGACATCACATGGCTGCTCTGCCATTTGAAGCCGAATATAACACATTCATAGCATCATCAGGGTATGTCTCTAGTTGCTCTAACATAACATATGTTACAGGTTTCGGTGAACACAAACATAACGGACCTGCGGGAGTACCTCGACCATCTCCTGGCCTCCACTAACATGAAATGTCTGACTCCCGATAAGGTACTGTTACTTCCACTTACAATATTTTGATTAAAAAAAAACCCAAAAATGTGACGTTCTTTAGAACTAAATAATTTTTTATTTTTATTCTTATAATACATTCATATTTTGTCTACCATCTATGTGACTTCTTATGTGATTGTGTTCGTTCGTCAGGCACTGTCGGGACAGTGCGGTTTCCTGGCAGCGAATCTGTACGCGCGCTCCATATTCGGCGAGGACGCGCTGGCCAACGTCAGCGTGGAGACGCCGTCGCACCGCGGCGCCTCGCCCGTCGTCGGACACGTGCGCATCCGCGCCAAGAGCCAGGTGAGCGCGCACACACGCACGCGCACGATGTAACATACGCACAATGAGTTGCAGCATAACGTCCGATCGCAAACTACACACCGCAGCGACAGTGCACTGGGCTTCTGCACTGTCTGTTTTGCTATGTAGGTAATTTCCCTCATTGACAGACTCGAACAGAACGAAGCCCTTCTTAATTCGTTTAGAGAAATTTGTCAGCGATGTTATCTTATATTTCATTTTTGTCTCACACCAAGACAAGTAAATTTTTCGCAGATTGAATTAAATTATGCAGTACTTTAAAAACTTTTATTCACACCTATGTAAAAAAATCACGGTGAAGAGCAGTGTCCTTCGCCACTTCTGGAAAGATGTACCGTTCCACACACACACACACACACACACACACACACACACAATCATGTCTCTTAGGGTGTTTGTCATATAGTTAAATAAAAATTTATGTACTTTTCCCAGGGCATGGCGCTGAGCTTGGGCGACAAAATCAACTTGATGCAGAAGTCCCCGAAGCCCAAGCCGACCGCCAACCCCATCCCGGCCGCCTGAGGCACACGTGACCTCATTGCCATGTATAGTTCCATTTTAATTCACTGGGGAAAAGTATTACTACTTGTACAGCCAGCATATTAAGTTAAATAAAAACAAAGGATCACATTTACTCCATTTTTATATGAAAATTAAAATCACTAAGCTATCGTTTACATTCCTTTATCTTTTCCAATGATGAAATTATGCAGAAATGCAGGTTTAATTCTCGATTTGAAATAACTGATATGTGACTATGCCACGCACGCAACGTGAACTTGAATTATTGTAGGTTTATATTGTTATAGTTGTATTTAATCTAATTGAATATATATCTTAAACATTTATCGCGAATTCGTTTAATTTCGATAACAATCCAGACATTTTGTGTGAGAACACAGCAGTACGAACACTGTTGTGTTTTCCTTCATTAGTGTAGTGTCAGTATGGACACACACATATTACACATTGGTAAAGTTTTGAAGAGTTACACCCACCTCAATTAGTTTAAATCTCCTCGTCGCAATTATAAATCCGCTGTTAGGTTTTCCAACAAGGCGCCAACATTATTTATTGTAAACCACGGGAGTTATGTCAAATCTTTTTGTGGCATGCTCCGGCATGTTTTTTTTTTATTTGTTTCCGGGTGAAAGATTTGCTAACAGTCCAGCCGATGGTAAATGTTTACTGCTGGTCATGGACAGCTGCAAACAATTTCAATCGAGTAACAACAAATAAAAGGGTGGAATAAATCCACCCTAATGGACAAAGATTGAATGCCCACAGCTCGAAATTATACCGGCTCTCTGTAGGAGGGTGGTGGTACCAACCCAGACAAATCCTACGCAGAGTCTTGTTTTGATATTGTCTTTCAGTCACTCTCCCACAACGGAACAACTATGAACAAAAGCCCGATAACAGATTATGCCATGGAAAAGATATATTATGAACAGTATCCTGTTCATCATAATTAAGCGTCTTCGTCCAGGCTGTCGCAAGTTTACCTACGGTGCAGGGTGTGCCGCGGCGGTGGGGGGCGTCGGTGTGCGTTGCACACGGTCGCAGCATCGTCAGGGGGCGTCGGCCTCGGCACATTCAATGAAAGTACTTAGTAGAGGGCGCTGGGGTAATGATTGAACACGGGCGCTGCATGGGCTGGAGACGCCATTGCGCCCGCAAGACTGTTAATAGTTCTCTGCTGTACATAAGCCACTCAGGTATAGGAGCATTTGCCATGGTTGATGTTCGCAGCTCCAGACACTACGCCGACAGACGCTGCTGCCCGCCATCGGTCTGTATATACTCGATGTGCTATTTTTTGAGATCGCTAATCCCTTAACTATCGGGCGCGGTAATATTTTTAGTCGCTTAGTGGGGGACGTAATAGTCGACTAAGCTAGTTAACTTAGTCGACTATTACGTCCCCCACGAAAATAAAGCTACCCTCTTCCTTTATATATCTATATTATATATATATATATATTTATCCTTTATATATATATATATATATTCGAAATAATGTGATCAGAGAGCGTTGTGGCGTGAAAGACGATGTAGTGAATGGAATTGAGAAAGGTATGTTTGGACATGTGGAGAGGATGAATGAAAGAAGGTTGACGAAACAAATATATGAGGCCAGTGTAAATGGTAGAGTCGGGAGAGGAAGACCTAGGCCAACATTTCACGATCAAATCGGAGACGTTCTGAAAAAAGGCCAGGTCAAGAATACTCTAAACCGACGATCATGGGAGAAGCGAAAGACGTATGTCAGGTCCGTAGCAAGTGGAAGAAGATTGTCTCTGCCTACCCCGTTGAGAACAAGGCGTTAATATATACATACATACGTCTACAGATATATATTTAAATATTTTCTTAGGCCGCCACAAAATGGCAGGAATAAAGGTTTTTTTTTTATTGGATTGGGGAAAGAATGTTAGCCACAGAGCGCAATTATAATAACAGACTGCGTGGCATTCCGTCGATATTGAAGTCGCTTGCCGGTGTTTGTTACTTGCAGTGATCGCTTTGACCCGTCAGTGCGGTCTAGAGCAGCTATATATATAAATCATAAAACAGTTGTATGTTGTATCGTTGGGTAGCTTCCGCTCGAGCGACGCGGGGGGAAATGAATGTTAGCCACAGACTGCAATTATAATAACAGACACTTTGACCCGTCAGTGCGGTCTAGAGCAGCTATATATATAAATCATAAAACAGTTGTATGTTGTATCGTTGGGTAGCTTCCGCTCGAGCGACGCGGGGGGAAATGAATGTTAACCACAGACTGCAATTATAATAACAGACACTTTGACCCGTCAGTGCGGTCTAGAGCAGCTATATATCTAATCATAAAACAGTTGTATATTTGTATCGTTGGGTAGCTTCCACTCGAGCGACGCGGGGGGAAATGAATGTTAGCCACAGACTGAAATTATAATAACAGACACTTTGACCCGTCAGTGCGGTCTAGAGCAGCTATATATATAAATCATAAAACAGTTGTATGTTGTATCGTTGGGTAGCTTCCACTCGAGCGACGCGGGGGGAAATGAATGTTAGCCACAGACTGCAATTATAATAACAGACACTTTGACCCGTCAGTGCGGTCTAGAGCAGCTATATATCTAATCATAAAACAGTTGTATGTTGTATCGTTGGGTAGCTTCCACTCGAGCGACGCGGGGGGAAATGAATGTTAGCCACAGACTGCAATTATAATAACAGACACTTTGACCCGTCAGTGCGGTCTAGAGCAGCAATATATATAAATCATAAAACAGTTGTATGTTGTATCGTTGGGTAGCTTCCACTCGAACGACTCGGGGAAATGAATGTTAGCCACAGACTGCAATTATAATAACGAACACTTTGACCCGTCAGTGCGGTCTAGAGCAGCTATATATAAATCATAAAACAGTTGTATGTTGTATCGTTGGGTAGCTTCCACTCGAACGACTCGGGGAAATGAATGTTAGCCACAGACTGCAATTATAATAACGAACACTTTGACCCGTCAGTGCGGTCTAGAGCAGCTATATATAAATCATAAAACAGTTGTATATTTGTATCGTTGGGTAGCTTCCACTCGAGCGACGCGAAATGAATGTTAACCACAGACTGCAATTATAATAACAGACTGCGTGGCATTCCGTCGATATTGAAGTCGCTTGCCGGTGTTTGTTACTTGCAGTGATCGCTTTGACCCGTCAGTGCGGTGCCCTTGATCTGAAACCAAACAAATTAAAACTTCAATCTCGACCATAGTTGCGTCTACATATGTTCAAATGATCTTTGATGTAACTTTCGTTACGACACAAAACTCATTTCGCGCCGTGATGTAATTTTCAATACCGGAGGGTAAGGTGCGCCGGGATGACGCGCGCGGAGTGAGTAAAGCTTAAGCAAACGCCGCGGAAGGTGTCGACGCTGACCGCTAGCGATGCACCCAAATGTGCGCAACGCGTGTTATGCGCACGGCGGTCGAAAATTTGAATTCTTCACTCAGCTCCTTGGATATTTGAATGTCGCAGCTGTGCGCGGTGAATCGCGCCGCGAGTAATGCGTAAGAACGTGTGCCAGGAGCTTTATAGATAATTAAACCCTTCACTCTTACTAACTCACTTATTCTTCCTCCTCTTCTTCTTCCTCCTCCTCCTCTTCCTCCTCCTCCTCTTCAACGACTTCCTCTTCTTCCTCCTCCTCCTCTTCCTCCTCCTCCTCTTCCTCCTCCTCCTCTTCAACGACTTCCTCTTCTTCCTCCTCCTCCTCTTCAACGACTTCCTCTTCTTCCTCCTCCTCCTCTTCAACGACTTCCTCTTCTTCCTCCTCCTCCTCTTCAACGACTTCCTCTTCTTCCTCCTCCTCCTCTTCAACGACTTCCTCTTCTTCCTCCTCCTCCTCTTCCTCCTCCTCCTCTTCAACGACTTCCTCTTCTTCCTCCTCCTCCTCTTCAACGACTTCCTCTTCTTCCTCCTCCTCCTCTTCAACGACTTCCTCTTCTTCCTCCTCCTCCTCTTCAACGACTTCCTCTTCTTCCTCCTCCTCCTCTTCAACGACTTCCTCTTCTTCCTCCTCCTCCTCTTCAACGACTTCCTCTTCTTCCTCCTCCTCCTCTTCAACGACTTCCTCTTCTTCCTCCTCCTCCTCTTCAACGACTTCCTCTTCTTCCTCCTCCTCCTCTTCCTCCTCCTCCTCTTCAACGACTTCCTCTTCTTCCTCCTCCTCCTCTTCAACGACTTCCTCTTCTTCCTCCTCCTCCTCTTCAACGACTTCCTCTTCTTCCTCCTCCTCCTCTTCAACGACTTCCTCTTCTTCCTCCTCCTCCTCTTCAACGACTTCCTCTTCTTCCTCCTCCTCCTCTTCAACGACTTCCTCTTCTTCCTCCTCCTCCTCTTCAACGACTTCCTCTTCTTCCTCCTCCTCCTCTTCAACGACTTCCTCTTCTTCCTCCTCCTCCTCTTCAACGACTTCCTCTTCTTCCTCCTCCTCCTCTTCAACGACTTCCTCTTCTTCCTCCTCCTCCTCTTCCTCCTCCTCCTCTTCAACGACTTCCTCTTCTTCCTCCTCCTCCTCTTCAACGACTTCCTCTTCTTCCTCCTCCTCCTCTTCAACGACTTCCTCTTCTTCCTCCTCCTCCTCTTCAACGACTTCCTCTTCTTCCTCCTCCTCCTCTTCAACGACTTCCTCTTCTTCCTCCTCCTCCTCTTCAACGACTTCCTCTTCTTCCTCCTCCTCCTCTTCAACGACTTCCTCTTCTTCCTCCTCCTCCTCTTCAACGACTTCCTCTTCTTCCTCCTCCTCCTCTTCAACGACTTCCTCTTCTTCCTCCTCCTCCTCTTCCTCCTCCTCCTCTTCAACGACTTCCTCTTCTTCCTCCTCCTCCTCTTCCTCCTCCTCCTCTTCAACGACTTCCTCTTCTTCCTCCTCCTCCTCTTCAACGACTTCCTCTTCTTCCTCCTCCTCCTCTTCAACGACTTCCTCTTCTTCCTCCTCCTCCTCTTCAACGACTTCCTCTTCTTCCTCCTCCTCCTCTTCAACGACTTCCTCTTCTTCCTCCTCCTCCTCTTCAACGACTTCCTCTTCTTCCTCCTCCTCCTCTTCAACGACTTCCTCTTCTTCCTCCTCCTCCTCTTCAACGACTTCCTCTTCTTCCTCCTCCTCCTCTTCAACGACTTCCTCTTCTTCCTCCTCCTCCTCTTCAACGACTTCCTCTTCTTCCTCCTCCTCCTCTTCAACGACTTCCTCTTCTTCCTCCTCCTCCTCTTCAACGACTTCCTCTTCTTCCTCCTCCTCCTCTTCAACGACTTCCTCTTCTTCCTCCTCCTCCTCTTCAACGACTTCCTCTTCTTCCTCCTCCTCCTCTTCAACGACTTCCTCTTCTTCCTCCTCCTCCTCTTCAACGACTTCCTCTTCTTCCTCCTCCTCCTCTTCAACGACTTCCTCTTCTTCCTCCTCCTCCTCTTCAACGACTTCCTCTTCTTCCTCCTCCTCCTCTTCAACGACTTCCTCTTCTTCCTCCTCCTCCTCTTCCTCCTCCTCCTCTTCAACGACTTCCTCTTCTTCCTCCTCCTCCTCTTCAACGACTTCCTCTTCTTCCTCCTCCTCCTCTTCAACGACTTCCTCTTCTTCCTCCTCCTCCTCTTCAACGACTTCCTCTTCTTCCTCCTCCTCCTCTTCAACGACTTCCTCTTCTTCCTCCTCCTCCTCTTCAACGACTTCCTCTTCTTCCTCCTCCTCCTCTTCAACGACTTCCTCTTCTTCCTCCTCCTCCTCTTCAACGACTTCCTCTTCTTCCTCCTCCTCCTCTTCAACGACTTCCTCTTCTTCCTCCTCCTCCTCTTCAACGACTTCCTCTTCTTCCTCCTCCTCCTCTTCAACGACTTCCTCTTCTTCCTCCTCCTCCTCTTCAACGACTTCCTCTTCTTCCTCCTCCTCCTCTTCAACGACTTCCTCTTCTTCCTCCTCCTCCTCTTCCTCCTCCTCCTCTTCAACGACTTCCTCTTCTTCCTCCTCCTCCTCTTCAACGACTTCCTCTTCTTCCTCCTCCTCCTCTTCAACGACTTCCTCTTCTTCCTCCTCCTCCTCTTCAACGACTTCCTCTTCTTCCTCCTCCTCCTCTTCCTCCTCCTCCTCTTCAACGACTTCCTCTTCTTCCTCCTCCTCCTCTTCCTCCTCCTCCTCTTCAACGACTTCCTCTAGGTCCTAGGAGAATGGTTAATACGAGGATCATTACAAATGCGTGGTGTTCAACGTACACAGGACAGTAACGGGTTCAGGTGATTTTCACTGCAATGCCTAATTAACGAATATTTTCCGATATGCTATTGAAGAAAAAACACTCGTTTATTCACGCTCTAAGTAGAAACAACACATAGTACCGAATTATTACCCATTGTTTAAAATTATTTAATGAAAATATCATACAATAGTAAAACTAAGCCTGTGCATGCGGCATGAGACCGCGAAATGGGCTGGATTCGGTAATAGACGTGATTCGAAATTTAAACCCCGGCACTGATTTTCAGACCGGCCCGCACTTCGGGGCTCTTCGTGACAACTCGGGCGGCTGCGTACGTGTACGTCTTCATAATCCGTCCGTGCAGTTGTCACATCCAAGACATGGTTACGTTTGTTTGTGTTAACCATGTCTTGTAATAAACTGCTACATGAAATAACACTGCATCATTTCATCGCACGGGAATGTTGACGCATGGAATTGTGTGTGGTATTTTTTTGAGACATAACAGACAAAACGGCTGGACGGAACTCTATAAAATAGCAGCGCAAATAAAAGCGTTAGACGATACTCATATTCATTGTTGATTGGGCATTGCTGTAATATCACAACGTATGTATGGGGGGGTAGAGGGTGGAGGGGAGTATCGCGGGTGTCAAGACACGAATGACATGTAAACCCATGCCAAGTCCATGCGTCGCTGGCGGGACAGCATTGCACCATCACATCGTCTCTTACTTTTATTCCGGTTCATCCACTGATCCATCTTCTCCTTCCACACTTTATCCAACACTTCAGCATTTATAGTACTGTAACCCTGCGTTTTAAATCGATCGATATAAGATCTGCATTGTTAAATTGGTGCAAATTTTTTTTTGTTCGTTTTGTGCTGTGAATTCATTCCCCATTTCGTCATGTAGGTGCAGTAGTTGACTAAGCACAACAACTCGTTAGTCATGTCCGCCATCATTCACAGATCATGGGGCTGTTAAGCTGAGGCCTTTTTACTTATCTTTACCAGTGAACAACAAACTGTACACAGTGTCATGTGATAGATTTTCAGCCAATCCACCCTCTTCTAACACTGAACTCAATACGTGAAGAAGTTTAACACTTCAAATTCCTTTAGTCCCTTCGACACCTATGGTCAGATAGGTACCGGTACGAAGGGTTAGGGGAGCCACGTTTACCAGACAGCAGGGTCCACCATGTGCATGTGAGGTTGGCATTTGGAGAGAGAGAGAGAGAGAGAGTAAAACTAAAAAAATTGTAAGAGACATTATGTAGAGTTGGAAATATAGATGACATGTACAAAAAACTCCAGACCTAAACTACTAAAACCGGTAAGGTGACACGGACGGGAAAGGAGGGGTAGTCTAAAGCAGTGGAGAAAAGAGAAGCTTACTAATTCGCTTGCCATTCACGGCAATTATGTCAAACCCTGTAAAGAGGCATTTATCTATTTGTGGAAAATTTGAAAGCTGCTGATTGTTTATAAACATTAACTCCCTTATCATAAATTATCCTTCAATCAATGTTTAAACTCGTGTTTAGTTGATCAACGTCTAAAGCTGAGATGGGTGTTTTAATTTTGTCTGGCACATGACTTAATAATATCGCGGAGTGCGATCAGTGCTTCAAGTTAAACTAGGTTTATGAGCCGTGCTAGATCAAAGGTAAGGTAAGGTAAAGTAAGGTGTTCGGGTTAATCTAATACTACGCCAATGATCTGGGTTTCATTGGCATTGTCAAGACGACTAAAACTGTTTATTGTAATTTTAAGTGCAGAATAATCTAATAATATCGGAGATGTACATAATAAGTCCGTTAGCCTGCATTGGGGCAGCGTGGTGGAGTCTATCCGGCTCCAATACTAGGTCTTTGCTCAAAGGGATATTTATAGGACAAGCGCCGAGGTCAAGTGACGACCTTTGTTATGATAACGGCTTGCAAATGGATGTGAATAACAAAGCAATTAGGACGGAGTGAGCCATGAAAGGGAATATACCATCATTTTCGCCAGATGTAGCACGTGGGGTTGCACCAGCTAGGCTCTGGTGACCGAACGATGGCGGGATATCCATCCTAATTTGCGGAACCCAAATCACCGAGACTAGTCATGGGGAGCAGCATCACCTGCACTGCGCCACCAGCCCGCTTGCCCCACGTGGTGAGTATGGGCTAACCTCCCAAGAAATGAATGCAGGACTTTGCAGGCTCTTTTTTGGAGTCCAGCAGGCGCATGTTCAGCAGTTAACTGTAGGAGACGTTCAATGGGAGGCAAAGTTAAAGAGAGAGATCACTTTCGCTAATCAAAATTGTCGCGGCTAGCTAATGTTTTCAATCTTACACTGAAATACAACTTTGCAATGATCGACTTTTCAATGTATCGACGTTTCGTTTTGAATTCGATCATATAAATCGGGTAGTAGATTAATACTTACACCCTCGAATAATTTCTTTTTGTCGTCATAGGACCGTGTGTCGACGCGTCTTTCATATTTCGACGCAACTTGGATTTTGGGCTGAAACATAAATCGAAAACACAATGTTTTTATTGTTCGTAAGACACTTGATCTCTACTTATAAGAATACAAATGAGAGATGTATATGATAAATCTCTCTTTTTATTATTGTTTATTCATTTTCTATTTATCTTACCGGGTGTTTGCCTGTGAGTGCTTCGGGGTCGAGACCCTTCTTGAGGGCTTTGTGCCTCAACTGTTGCTTCTGTCTTTCTTTGAGCTCTTTTAACTGCAGACAAATGTACATATTAATATCGAGTATACAACGAATTACGGCATACTCTTTGTTAGGGAACTTACGTCGTAGTCCTGTCTCTTTTGCCTCTCCTCGAGATCGTATTTCTCGGTCTCGAGTTTGACTATGCACTCCCAGAGTTCGGTGGCCTTCTGTCTCAGTTTGTCGACGGAAAGACCCTCGATGTTCAAGGCCTTGATGCGGATGGAGAGTGAGATCTTCTTCTCCTCCTCCAACTGCTCCTTGGTCTTGTTGCGTTCCAGTTGAGCGCTGCTCAGTCCGAACTGCAATGTTATTTTTATTTTTATTTTGTTTAATTTATCTTCTTAGGTGTTACTCTATTAGAACAGTATGTTCATGGTTATGATAATAACTTCTGACGCCGGGATATTTGTTATCGTAAAGGTTATTGATTGGTTCTTCGTTGTGATTATTAGTACTTTGAGTATGAATATGATGAAACACAGAGGTACTCACTCGTCATCACCTCTCAGTATTCGATGTAATGCTTATGCGACAAGATCAGAGAACAGAACAATGTGGTATCGGAGAAACTTGGATGGACACAACACAAATAGACACGGAAACCAAACAATTATGTGTTCCACAAATATTTTAATGACTCAGCTTGGAGCAGGGTTTCGAAACCTTATTTGGCTCAATGCCTATGGATTCAGTTGCGCTAACCATGCATACATCAGCCTGGATATATTTTGATCGTGTGTCCCTGTCACTGCATTTGCCATATCTCTCTCAATTTTATCGCAAAAGCGTTATACCGGTATAAATAATGCGAAGGTATCCCTGTTTGCATTAATAATTGCGTCACTTATATAATAATTATTGACTTATTAAAACAACACATATTCTATTGTTATGACACGTAAAGGTTTGTGCGTGAACGTCAAATGATTTCTAGTTTTTCTAAATCAGACAGTGAATAAGTCTTGACATGTTGATACAATTTAATCAATTCTATTATCACAACAAGGGACAAATAATTAATATGCTCACGTTGTCGCTCTTCTTTTGAATGGTGAAGTTGGGGCCGGTCTTGCTAGCGTCCTTCATGGCCTGGAGCATAGCCTGCCGTTTCTTCTCGGCCTCCTCGAGCCGCTGCCTCTTCTCCTCGATGTCCCGCTGTTTCTTCTCTTCAATCTCACGCACTCTCCTCTCTTCCTCCTCCTTCTTCTTCTGGGCGAGGCGCTTCTCTTCTTCGGCGCGAGAAACCTGGATTATGAATTACGCTTTAAATATTTGCTTACTTTAGTGAATCATTAATTTTAATGTATTTGAAGAAGCTTTACCTTGCGTTTAGCCTGCTTCTCTTTGAGACGCTTCAGCTCGTCCTCCTCCTTGGATCGCTGTTTGCGCCATTCGTTGATGTACTCCTTCAACTGTTCATCCAAGTCTGACCGCTTCTGGTCTTGACGCTGTTCAATCAGAAAAATCGAATTGAGGTAACACTGGTAACATTAGAATACCAGTATCACTATGAGTATTACCGTTAACCACTCCCATTAAGCCTTAAGAGCTTATGGCTGGAGTGGTTCGCGACAATAGTGGTTAGCTGGTTCGACTCTGCGTTGTCATGTTTCACATTCGTTCCTCTCTAGACCATTAAGCTATCGTCTTTTCAATTTACTATTTACAAACGTTGTAAAGATTCGATTTTAAAATAACAAATCAGTGTAAAGCAGCATTCGTTACCTTGATGAATTCTGGATCTCCCTCACCCCTGCAAAACGAAAGCTCAAATAATTTCACGTACTTTAAGATTTGCTCGTTAATGTTAGATGCCGACATACAGCCGACGAACAATACAATTACAAATACAGCTCCTGTTATAATGATTATTAATCGATAATTAAAAGATATCTGCTCGTTTAACAAAGCTATAATTAACATTTGTTTGTACCTTTCGTTAAAAATATAGCTCTTAAGGATATTTTGTCAACGTTTTATTATGATGAAACATGGATACAGTTAACACATAATATAGTCTGTTATATTAACGAACGGATTATTTATTTTACACATACTATAAATATCTAAAGAGACGTCACTAAGTTTTCACGTCACGCATTACATGTAATATTAGACAAATCTCCACTAAAGCGTTTATAACCGGCGCATTGGAATTTACCAATTGTTTGTGTTTTCAACACATATGCAAATGCTACTATAAGACGATGTACACATATTATTTTATAAATTATTGTATTACAGGACGCTCATGCTTTGATATCATGCTATTCCTATCATGCAATTATTTACGTACAAGACCGAGAAAACTCGAGCGGTTTCCCGTTGACCGACATCTCGTTCCTTCGCAAACGGCGCGGGCGCAGTACGTAATTACAAAAATAGAACGCCCGCCGTCCGTTAAAAATAGCGAACGCCGTCGCCGTTTGAATTCGTACGTCGAACGATCGTCAACGAACGGTCGTATGCGTTTAATCTAGAATAATCGCGCACACAGTGAGCATGCGCCCGGGCCTTTTGATAGTTAATGATAGTTTTAATAGTTAGTGACACCACAGAGAGCGGTGCAACTTACGCGATCGATGGTCTACTCCTAGAAACAGAAAATAACAATCAGCCTCTACATTGTACTACTCATCGCTGTCTACTTACAATCGACGTTAGATCATTGAAATAATGCGTGCAATAAAAAGTAAACTGTACATTAGATTAGTTATCCTGCGTTCAGCGCGATGAAAGTTTTGTTTACTCTTATGTTACATATAACCTTGTTATTGTACCTTATTATTTATATATATAAAGTCGATAGTAAGTAGCTACATAGTTGTATATTTAAAATTCATAGATAGAAGAGAAATAAGCAGTGAGAGCGATTATTTTGCGCAAACGCATCATAAAATGATCGTTACAAGCCATCGTGACCATTTATTGAAATTTGGAATCATTTTAATGTATATTTCGGTCAGAGCGTGTGATATTAAAGTTTACTGTCAACCGCAACCTCCACATCCAATCATGTAACATTAAATCCAATGAACCCATTTACTAAAAGCGAAGCATCTAAACATTAAGATTGTAACTTTCGAGACACTTACTCTGGTTTAGGAGCGGGCCTTCGTGTAGACACGACGTCAGCGGCAGGAGGAAAAGAGAAAAAAGAAAATAGATTAGAAATTGAATCCTTTCGTACAAAGAATAAAAATTGCAAAAAGCAATTCTTTGTTAAGGCAAACCAGACAGTAAAATCATTAAGAGGAATAATCAACCATTCAACAGAAAGCAGCATCTCTACATTGTAGCTCGGGTTTCCTCGCAAGGAATCCACTACTGATACAGATCTTGATGTACCATGCATGTGTTCGGTAAGCACACATTGAAAGCGTTCGGCTCCTACCGTATATCGTTTGTCGTGAGCAATGGAAGCGGCCACTTAAGCACTAAAAGCGTTAGGTACAGCGTCTAAACTTAGCCCAGCGAGCCAAGTGAGCGCTTAGTGCTGGAGCAACCAAAAGGGCACGCCACTTACTTCCTGCAACAAAAGAGAGAATGGGAGTCGGTGAAGGCGTGCAACAGTCCCGTTGTACGGGAATAAGTCGTGTGTGGGGAAGCGGGCTAATCTCCTATACAAATCAGGAACTAGTTCCGGGGTGTTCGCTGAATACTAATAAATTTTTAAAACAACAGATGATAGATTAGCCAAGGCAGAGATACCAGGCCCAGATAAGCTAGAGTAATTAAAACCAAACAATGGGTGTCTATAGAGTTCTAGATTGAATGAAAAGTAAAATGTGGGATGGGTTCTTATAAACACTTACGTCTCCGGAACTTCTTCTTCAACTTCCTCCTCCTCGGAACCACTGCGGGAAAGAAATCGTAAATGTAATCATGCATCGTGCACAAGTTAATTTCGGAGAATTTGTGGTTTTTAGTTCGGGATCACTTTGTAGTGTTTTTTCTGTACTCGGTTGAGCCAAAAACTCGGCTGGCTCGACCGGGGTAGTACAGCGACCTCGCAGAATACCAACGTGAAGTAGAGGCATTTTGTGATTCTGTGTTTCGTTCCGTCAGTGAGATAACCGGAGGGCCACTTACCCTCCCACAACCCCCCCCCCCCCCATCTAACCTTTAAGGTCGACAACACACCTGCAGATCCTCAGGTGTTGCAGATGTACGTGGGCGACGGTAATCACTTATCATCAGGTGAGCCGCTTGTTCGTTTGCCCCCCCTAAGCATAAAAAAAACTTCAGTGCGAAAGATTGAGATGCTGATGGACTTTTAACCACGTTTTATTATTGACATAGTTTTAATTTTCAACTGACACATATTGTGCCGAGCTATCGTTCCGGTTCGGTTAAGCAAAAGGCTTTAATGTTATGGATCGCGCGTAAGAATCCCGCACTGAACAAATATTTGCATGGCCTGCAGCTAATCGTTACAGGTTTGAGCATATCTGATGTATGTATGTTAACGCCCTAGTGTGAATATACCTACTTTTTCTCCAAATGTCAAAATGTCAGGGACAAGCACTGCGCTGTCCGACTCCCTTGCCCAGCGTCTGGAGTATGGAATCATTTTAATGTATATTTCGGTCAGAGCGTGTGATATTAAAATTTACTGCCAACCGCAACCTCCACATCCAATCATGTAACATTAAATCCAATGAACCCATTTACTAAAAGCGAAGCATCTAAACATTAAGATTGTAACTTTCGAGACACTTACTCTGGTTTAGGAGCGGGCCTTCGTGTAGACACGACGTCAGCGGCAGGAGGAAAAGAGAAAAAAGAAAATAGATTAGAAATTGAATCCTTTCGTACAAAGAATAAAAATTGCAAAAAGCAATTCTTTGTTAAGGCAAACCAGACAGTAAAATCATTAAGAGGAATAATCAACCATTCAACAGAAAGCAGCATCTCTACATTGTAGCTCGGGTTTCCTCGCAAGGAATCCACTACTGATACAGATCTTGATGTACCATGCATGTGTTCGGTAAGCACACATTGAAAGCGTTCGGCTCCTACCGTATATCGTTTGTCGTGAGCAATGGAAGCGGCCACTTAAGCACTAAAAGCGTTAGGTACAGCGTCTAAACTTAGCCCAGCGAGCCAAGTGAGCGCTTAGTGCTGGAGCAACCAAAAGGGCACGCCACTTACTTCCTGCAACAAAAGAGAGAATGGGAGTCGGTGAAGGCGTGCAACAGTCCCGTTGTACGGGAATAAGTCGTGTGTGGGGAAGCGGGCTAATCTCCTATACAAATCAGGAACTAGTTCCGGGGTGTTCGCTGAATACTAGTAAATTTATAAAACAACAGATGATAGACTAGCCAAGGCAGAGATACCAGGCCCAGATAAGCTAGAGTAATTAAAACCAAACAATGGGTGTCTATAGAGTTCTAGATTGAATGAAAAGTAAAATGTGGGATGGGTTCTTATAAACACTTACGTCTCCGGAACTTCTTCTTCAACTTCCTCCTCCTCGGAACCACTGCGGGAAAGAAATCGTAAATGTAATCATGCATCGTGCACAAGTTAATTTCGGAGAATTTGTGGTTTTTAGTTCGGGATCACTTTGTAGTGTTTTTTCTGTACTCGGTTGAGCCAAAAACTCGGCTGGCTCGACCGGGGTAGTACAGCGACCTCGCAGAATACCAACGTGAAGTAGAGGCATTTTGTGATTCTGTGTTTCGTTCCGTCAGTGAGATAACCGGAGGGCCACTTACCCTCCCACAACCCCCATCTAACCTTTAAGGTCGACAACACACCTGCAGATCCTCAGGTGTTGCAGATGTACGTGGGCGACGGTAATCACTTATCATCAGGTGAGCCGCTTGTTCGTTTGCCCCCCCTAAGCATAAAAAAAACTTCAGTGCGAAAGATTGAGATGCTGATGGACTTTTGGCCACGTTTTATTATTGACATAGTTTTAATTTTCAACTGACACATATTGTGCCGAGCTATCGTTCCGGTTCGGTTAAGCAAAAGGCTTTAATGTAATGGATCGCGCGTAAGAATCCCGCACTGAACAAATATTTGCATGGCCTGCAGCTAATCGTTACAGGTTTGAGCATATCTGATGTATGTATGTTAACGCCCTAGTGTGAATATACCTACTTTTTCTCCAAATGTCAAAAATGTCAGGGACAAGCACTGCGCTGTCCGACTCCCTTGCCCAGCGTCTGGAGTATGGGCAAATCTTTCATGCGTGGCGTGTCAGGGATATCATGGTATCTGCTATGCCACCAAATATCACCAAAAGCTCATGTGTCATTCCACGATAAAATCATATCGTGTTATTTTTTCATGATATGGTTTCTTTCATTGGTAACCTAGTCTTGGATAAACAAAACTTAACCGGCCTCGAGTACCGAGATTTCTGTACAATCACATAATACTCGTATATGTGTTATGTATTTACAAAAAAAAAAGTTTTCTTTCATTCAATTCGGGAAACTAAGCGGGAGTTCGACCCACATTTGGAAGGTTTTTATTATTTGCTGTTTTACCTTACATTTAGAACTATAATTAGGTCAAAGTCGTAAATGTAATATAAATATATTTATATTACATACAAAATAATATACAATATGTTTCGTTTTTAGGATAAAGCAAAGAAACACCTTTCTTGATTAGTCTTTGGTTATTTCATTATTTATTCGTTTATCCGCCATAATAACACATGTTCTGTATAAATTTAAACCGGCTATCTGTTACGGTTCAAAAGATATAGCTCGTTAAAGACAGACGGTCGGACAAACCGACGGACAGACGGCGTAGGCTCTAATAGGGCTCCGTATGGAATCGTAAAAATAACACGGTATGATTTTATCGGGGAATGGCGTCACACGGAGTTATTGACAATTTTTTTTATTGTATAGCGGACAGGGCACCAGAATTTGTCAAGCATTAGACTTTGACATACTTGTGAACTTCTTCTCTTCTTAATCAAATATTCTGGGACGTAATAGGCGATGCACATGTGAATTCATCATCATTACTCCCTATTACAAGTTTATTACACAACAATTGTCACAAAGCACGGTCCTGAACCACCTGCATCCATCTACTTCCCGCAACCCCGTGCAGGACGTAACTACGTCTTGCAGAATGCATTTTGCACATGTAATTGGACGTGGTAGAGCCGAGCGGGGGCTTTTACTGCTGCTGTAATGGGCCGGCCCGACCGGGATAGTCACACGGCCTACCAGAATACCAGGGTGCGTTTCTTTCGGTGAGTGAATGCCAAATACCCCTCTCTCCCTCTCTCACTCATTGGAGTGACGATATTGATCGTTACGGCCGGCAATGCATCTGCAGCTTCTCAAGTGTAGATGTGCGTGGGCGTCGGTAGTCATTTACCACCAGTTGAGCCGCTGGCACGTATATACGTATTTCCCATTAAAAAATACTTGAATACTTACGAATATTCCTCCTCGTCAGACATGTTGATAGTTTATTTAGTCTGTGAAATGAAAAATCTTAGTTAATTCTGTATCCTCTGGTATAGAAAAGCAGTGTATCGTAATTATAGACTATTTCAGTTTTGGCACGGATATCTTCATGATGCCCGACATTGTTCGCGTTCCATTGAGTAACTGTTGGCGCTAAGTCAGAAGTTTCATACATTGAAGTATCGTTGTAAAGATTGAGTTGAGAGAAAAATCAAATAAGAACACTATTTTTAATTAGTCGGTGTGGAAGCTGCGTTAGAATCGACTGTCGTAAGAGGCGACTAAGGGAAATTCATTGAAAATTTCATGACGCTACGTTTTAAAATCCGTAGAGGCAAATAGTAAATTGTGGAAGCTCGATTCGAAAACCCTAATCGATGCGTGCTCCTATTGTTCTGAATATACTAATGTAATCGTTATTTACATTCACCAAGATTTATATCGATAAAGGCTAAAGCCAATTTGCTTCGTCGAAATATCTTGTGTAAGCAAAGTCAGATTATAACATCCAATGATCAACTTCATTAAAGAATTCATTAAGAATTATGTTTAAGCATTTATAATAAATAGTTGCATTCAACTATTGCAACTATTTATTACAGCAATTAATATGAATGGTCATCAATCAATCTATCGGCGAATATCTCATCTCCCTTGTAATATATTACCTAATAAAAAAAGGGACGTGCCAATTGACAAACAGAAAAAATAGAGCGGTTGCGGGGATGGTGCGAAACGTGCGTTTTGTTTATGAAGTCCGGTTTATTTTTAGCGGTTTTATCTTTCCTGCCATGGTGCACACCTACGGACGGACGGCGAGCTGGCAAACGTTCAAGCCGAGTGTAAAATTGGATTTCGAAACGGGCGCAATGTTGCCTAGGATACTTAATGATTTTTGGCGCGAATTTATTTTATCTGTATATTAATATATCAAAAAAATAATAACAAGATGATTAAAATTTGAGAAAGCACATGTTTGAATAAAACACATCATCGCCGATTATATTTTTTTACAATTTCTTAATATTCTCGTTTATGGCCCCGATGACGTTTATAAATTCAAGTGATCTAATATCTTCACTATTTTGGTACTTATAAGGTTTAAGATAAGTGCAACATTAGTTGGACCATTAGTGCAGTCATGAAGTTTAATGTTTTAATTTTTTGGTTCACGGACCAAACTTTTAATATCAATTTTAAATTTTATTAAAACAATTCTTTTTAAATGTAGTCCGCAAAATAATATCTAATTATTGGTAATTATTGCGAGAAAAAATAGTGTAATTCTTGAATTGTTGAAACAATAGAAATTCTGTTATAATGACATAAAGGGTTAATAGATATTATCCGTTCCAAATGCTGTTAGGTTTTTAACCCTTTGGAACTAAGATTACATATAGTGTCAGAAAGACAATCGAGTGATTTAATCAGTAAAGTTATTTGTTAGAAATATTGTATCTTCCTCTACGACTATTCTGACGGATAAAAATAAACCATGACAACAATTAACTGCTGTCATATTTTCGTGGCAAAAGAAATTATGTAGTGTTAATCTAATTAAAACACTTCGTCTTGAACTCAATTTTGAATTAAAAATGTCGTGATATACAATGACCAAAAAGATATGGTAAGATTGTTTACATTTATTTTTTTCTTTCGGCGAACTATTTTTAACCGTTGCTGACAGTTGTTAGTTGACATAAAACTGCACGCCATTCTGAAAGGTCCTTTCGTTATAGCATTTGGAAATTGTGATAAGTAATATAAATTCAAACGTAAAATTTGTCATATCCAAATTTGTCATTGGAATGCAATAGAAAAATATTCGACCATTTCTTGTCTTGGGATCAAATGAGTTTTATAATATTCGAATTCACTCAACGTAGAAACATAGTTTTTGTTAACTTTGTCATTTAATCATTTCTTTTGAGATTTTCTGTTCTTCTTTTTCATACACTTTTTTTGCTATACTTGATAAAATTTTAAAAACAGGAAACTTGTTTTACTAAAGAGGTTAAATTTTTTCATTTTAATAATAAATCTACATACAAAATATTCCTCAGTTCATTTCATACGAAATATAATTGTCATAAAAATGAAACGTGTAAATGTTGAAACAATTATTTTACAGTTCTGATTTTGGAGGTAGATAAAATTTAGCGTTAATCTCATTTTGCAACTATTTCAATTCTTAGTGTCATAACAGTACGTATAAAAACATCAGGTGTACAGTGTGTAGTGGATTCTGTATGTAAATGTGGCATTTTTAACGATTATGGCAACATTTCCACGAGACGAGACAAATCTCGGACCTCTCTCGCAGTAACGTAACCCCGCGCGCTATACATGGCGCTCGTCTATTTCCGCGCGACGCGGCGCAACCCCGTTTTGGCAACACTACACGCGTTTTATTTTTAAACTTTTCATTTCCATATAGTTTACCGTACATTACCGTAAAACTGTCGATTTCGAAACGCACTAAAAGCCCCTACACACTGTACGGGTCCGGCACTAGCACTTCGCGGCACTTACGTCGCACGAGTTGAAGGCGGGTCACTCAGTCACTGGTTCGCGCCGGCAGCACAGCGACGTTGGAATGTGGAGTCCGCGGCGACCGGGGCGGCTCTGACGGCTAGCGCGACGGCGGAGGCCGAGCGGCCCCGCGCCCCGCCGCTATTTTTGGCCGCGGTCATTTTTGTGCTCGATTCCCCGCCAGCTCCGGTTTCTAAAGGGAACCGACACCCTGCTCGGCCCGTCTCCCTCTCCCTGCCTGACGTAGAATGGAACGTGAAGGGCGTGGCCTAAACACTGGCCCATTGACACGTTATAAAAATATATTTTATAATTAATATACAGACAATTATTGAAAAAGATAAAACGATTACTTTAGTGTAGTGAACATATTGGACGTAGTTTTCATTTATCTTCTTTCTTGTGACGTGATTAATCTAATTCTAACCCGCATTTACGATTTAACTTCAACGATAGTTAACGATACAAAATTATTTGACAAGATCCTCATAAAGAAATCGTGATGTATGTTCTATGGGATATCGATGCTGCTTACGATGAATATATTAAATAAGAGGTTTTCTTTGAGTATCTTTAATGTAGAGACAAAATTATTACAGCTGATTTTATGCTTATATTAAATAATAAAAAGGAAAAGTGTAATCATACTCTATGCACTTTCCATCCTTCAGGCCTGCACTAACTGACAACTTCTCAGTTTGAGAAGATGCGTAAGAGCCGAGTATTGTCTATCATATCGAATTACCGTCTTTGTAACTTGACCAGTGCTCCAGTTCCTAACCACCTTTACCTGTATTGGTAACTGAATAGTGACAAGGTAGGCATATCTTCACCTGCATAGTTAAATATAACCATAAACTACATCTGGACTACTACTACTACAGCAGCCTATTCCAGTCCACTACTTGGTTTGACCATACTCACCACGCAAGTTGAGATGGGTCTACTCTATTAAATTCAATTTAAATTGTTGCGTCATGTTATAAGTATAAATAATAAAAACGCTCCGCTTATCACAGTGCACAACGCAACACCGAATCTTCACCGTCATTTGCGAGTGCGATGTCTTATATGCATATATATAAGTTTAGTAATATGACCTGATAAAAATTTATGTCAGTATCAAATTTACTTTTACGAGTATATGTTCCGGAGTTGGATCAATTTCTTTATTCCAAGTTTGTAATATTTATTTCAGCGTCTTGATAAATAGTTTTAGTTCGCGATTATCGATAATCATACACTTTATCCCTCCAGTTAATGTTTATTCTCTATTAAAATTGTACTAACAACCCAATTTTGTTCCAAACTACTCTTTCATTTACTTGCTATTCTGTTTGTAAAGAAGTTTACAATAATTTTATCTTCACCTACTCGTAGATGTACTTTTATATTTTTAGTTACGAGTACGTAATTACATCTCATTTATTCGTTTTAGAACAACCAATACATGAATGGTATCCATGTACGAAAATGTGTAACATTTAAAAATCCACGTCGAACTTAACGTGGTCGTTGATAATGCAACCTTTTCAACCGACTTCAAAAAAGGAGTAGGATCTCAATTCGACTGTATTTCTGTGAGGATGTATGAATGCGATATCTTCGCGATTCCGATTTTGATGCGATTTTAATGATTGTTTAACGATTTTATTGATTAAGCTCTACCTCGAAGTTACATATTGGGCTCCTGTTAATCTAGCTGTCAGAATTTGTCTATGTAAATTGATTGAAGTATTTTTCTTTTTTTTCGAACAGATCAAAGTTATATTTGTTTTCGTGGTAGAGCCAGGCGGCGACTATTGCTGGTGCTCGAAAGGGCCGGCTCGTCCGAACCGGTTGGTACTAAGGCCTCGCAGAATACCGGCGTGAAGTAGAGGTATTTTGTGCTTCTGCGCCTCGATCGGTGAGTGAGGTAACCGGATACCCACTCCCCCTCCTCATCCTCCCTTCCATCTTCCAAATATCCCTGAAGGCCGGCAACCCAAGCGCCTGTGGTGTTGCAGATGTACGTAGGCGACGGTAATCACTTACCATCAGGTGAACCGCTTGCTCGTTTGCCGCCTTTAAAAAAAATAACTTTAAAACAACATAATTAAAGAGAAGGACATCCTAATTATACGAGCCGTGGTAGCCTAGTGGTCAGGACGCTCACTTTAGTTTCTTAGAGCGCGAGTGACCTGGGTTCGATCCCCGGTGCCGGCACCACTAAAATTGTTAATAGCAATTTTAAGTGCTGTATTTACCACGTGCTCAGCGGTGAAGGAAAACATCGTGAGGAAACCAGCATATCTGAGAAGTAATAAAAATATTATTTCGAGGATATGTGAAGCCCGCCAACCCGCACTGGAGTAGCGTGGCAGGCCCTTCCCGGCTCCTAAACCCCCTTTGATACTCGTATTTGAGAAGGAGGCCTTTGCTCAGCATTGGGCACTTATAGGCTGCTATTTTACTACATCCTAATTAGAGATACAAAAAGGATTGAAAATAAGGGATTCGCCACTAAATATTAATTATAACCATTGGTAGGCTGTGGATAGTGGCTATTTCGTAAATAACAATAATAATTACAAATACTTAAAAAAATATTGTTTTTTATACTTTTTTGTTGTTGTTTCTAATTAGTTGACCATTATTGTTCATACCTTAAAACTGATTTAAATGTTTGTCCGTAATGTAATATTGAAACTGCACTTGTGTAATGGGATTTATATTGTTTTTCTAATAAATGGTAAATCGTTGAACATATTGTTGTCCTATTTATTGTTTAATTTCAAAATAAAAACGATTGCGGCGAAGTATCTTACATAACGTCAAGGACCGTTGGTATTATTTTAATTATACGACCACCATTGTATGTAGTGGGTAATTTTAATATTTGTTTATGTACACTGCGGCTTACGGCTACCCTACTTCTGCTGCAGACATCGTCGTTGCAGATTCTATCACGGAGAAACACCGAGGATATCATTTTTATATCCCGCTGAGCATCTTTCAGCTTCCTCATACGGCCTGCAGTGAACGAGCACATCTCGCTTCAGCACACGATAAAGTCGTTACCAGATAATTCAGAACTTTCGTTTCTATTTTTGAAATGGAAACAGACTACTATCACTAATAATAATATGAGTGGTTTTTAATTTGCTCACTGTTTCAAAATAACTCAATATTTAATATTATATTATTTGGAAAGAATTCCCTGCGTGTGTGTCACTCAATGTGCTATTTGCTGATGTTCAATGATCAATCATACTCCCGGGCCTAGGGCGATAATGTTTGAGTGTCGGAGAGATTGTCATTGAAATTTTTTTGCCATTTCGAGGACAATCACAACGATTCGGGTATTGTTGCTGAATTTGATCCTTTTTAGCTAGCTTTTTAATAACGTATGCACATTCAGGAAGTGGAAGTACATCATACTCTACAGTAATTCAGTACATGTATAGGTAATTTTTTTTTAAATTTTGATTTTATTCTTAACAATTTGTAAGTAGTCTCATAGAAATTAGAAGAATGTTCAGTCAAGCCGTAATAACGTCCCGCGAAAGGGTTGTACTATCATTGTGGTTCGTAGACTTGAGTAGAGCCCTTCTGAAAGGGGTCGTCCACTTCTCTTTAATATGGTTGATATGGTTGATGGCGATGGCTGCATCGTTCGGCTTGTGGGGGTTGATCAGCTGGGGTTTGGTCAAATCTTGTTAGTTTTTTTATTATTATTTCATCTTAGAATATGATTCAGTTGCCTGTGAAAATGTCACTAGTTGTTTTTTGTTTTGTATAATTAGGTATGTAAAAAATCAGTTAAAAAAATAACAATCAAGCTACCTACGGAGTTCCTTTGCCTGTTGAATAACTCCGCATCTGCCGTTGTTATATATTTATTTGTACAAGACACGCTATATAGTTTTTCTTTAGACTTTCCCACTACGACACGCAGGCACCGTTGGTGCCCGGAATAAACATTTGTATTACCTGTATGTTTAATCTAAATCAAGTCAAATAAGATTTAAATCAGGTAGTAGGACAAAAGTTCTTATGGGAAAGAAAATCATTATTACGTCTCGGGGAGCTTAGGGAAGGTTAGATAAAATAGTCTTCTGATTCATATAGAATTAAACCCACTAAAGAATCTGAGATCATATTGTCTGGGATACGCTGGTAAATGTAAATCACTGAAGCGCCATTGCCTAATGTAAAGTGTTTAGGGTGAACACTGTGTAAACTACTTTTCATTTCTTTACTTAACAACGGGATTGTGTGGTAGATTATTTACACGTGGAGCCATACATACTATTAGTCACTCTTGCTCCTACTATGTATTGTCTTCGATATGTCCTTTCAGTCATAGGTGAAATTTACGTACAAAGGCATTAAAATTAAATTATTTTGTTAAAATTATCAAATGATAAAGAAACGATAACCGAACCGTTACGGGATTGGCCTCCGAGCTATTGGAACCGAGTTCGATCCCTTATATGGAGGGCTCGTAACAATGAGTTTTCCTTGGTATTGGAGAACTTTTACGATGTAATTCTGCACCAAATAATGTATAAAATCTAAAGTAAGGTAAAGTAGCAGTCTGTAAGTGTCCACAGCTGACCTCCTTTTCAAATATCTGTGAGGGTTTTGGAGCCGGGAAGGATCCGTCACGCGGCTCCTGTGAGGGTTGGCAGACTTCACATGACGTTAAAATAATATTTTTTTCATAATTTTTCATCCAGGTTTCCACACGATGTTTTCCTTCACCGCCGAGCATGTGGTAAATTCAGCACTCCAAATTGCTATTTTAGTGGTGCTGCCACCAAGGATCGTACCCAGGTCGATCGCGCTCTATGAAATTAATTCGAGAGCTCTGACCACTAGGCTACCACGGCTGCAAGGCATAAAATCTGGAATACGTTAATTATTTTTATTTATATAAGGATAATTTTAAATGATTTATTTTAAAGGATAGGAATGATACAAAAATGCTTTCAGCTTCTTTTAATATCAACGAAATCAAGAATTAAAAATAATAAAGACTATTTCAGCAAATAATGGATACCTTATGGTGTGTTTATACACAAAACTGATTAAGCAAATTAAAGGGCATTTTATAAAAGAAAAACAGAAATTAGAAAACGTTTTAAGAGAGTATCTCATACAAATTCACAAGTCTTATCAAAGACCGAACCCCACATTTTACACTTGTTTAATTATTTCGACAGTAAAGTGATAATCAACTTTCACCGGAGACCTTTAGGACTGATAGCACCAAAATGAAAATATACCAGAAATAACAAAAATAACAATATAAGACACAATCATCACTGCGAGTTCGCGCCAAAACTCTTACCGGCATTTATAGTTCTTTTCCTTTCTTAGGTTCGTGGCCTTTTATGGCAATAGTGTTTAACTTTCTGTCAGTATCAAGTGATATCAGACTAGTTTATCGACAGTGAAACGATAGTCTACTTCTACTGAAAATTTGTTGGGCTGATAGAACCAAAATGAAAAACGACGAATTCCGTCCTGTAATTGAATTTTCCAATGAGTTTTCATATTCAGAACTTGCTGCATAATATACCAAAACTCGAAGTAAACAGAAATGACAAAATTTTATAAAAGACACAACCATCACTTCTCGAGTTCGCGCCAAAAGTCACACTAATGTCATTGTCAAATCGTAGAATTTTTAGGTTATAGAAATAGTAGTCAGGAGTTTTGTTTGTAAATAATGAACTTTTAAAGTTAAATATTTTTTAAACATAAAATAATTATAGTATCAAGATATAAAATGAATGATCAAATTAATAATGAAATTGCCAGCACTACCTCAACGCCAAAAAGACGCCGGCTTGGTACAGGAAGAATTTTCAAAGCGTCACAAATAAGCAACTTACCAGTAAATTGTACACCGCTTCATTTACGATGTGTATCAAAGACAGCTTCTGTGGATCGATGTGATTCGCCTCCATTGCCATGTAATCAAATAGAGTATTTAAGTGACTCGGGACATAATACTAGTGATGATATCCCATGCTCTCCGGGGATTTTGGAATCATGTTTTGTGCAAGATATAGAGAATTGGCAATCATTTGTTGCCTGCAATGATACAAATGTGCTTAGTATGGATAATGAATTTGATGAAATATCTGATAATATGTTTATATCAAAGTTAGAGCAAGAAACGAGTCAGTATAATCAAAGTGTAAAACCAATAACAACATCAAGGTGTGAAAATCATTTTATACAAGAAATCAATAATGGTTTTGAAGCAATAAATCAGTCAGTTAATGTAATAAAAAATGACCAGGATATGCTTTTTGAGACTAAAGACTCATTCCTTCTTGATATTGGCGAAAGTTTATCAAATGCTGTGCCAGAGCATAGCAAGCTAAATCAAGATATTAAAACTGTGAATATAAGACAAAGTAAATTAGCCAAAGAAAGTTTTTATGGCTTACCAATAATTACAAAAGGTTTATTTAAGACTTATAGGAATATAGAAAAATTATATGGTTAGTATTTGTAAGTATATGTAAGGTAATTTTTTAATATTTATTAATAGACTACCACCTTTATGATTGGTGTTACAGACTCATAAAAATTTTACAGCCTGTCAACATTAAACATCTTATTATATGTCAAGTCTGAATAGTTGATATAAGATGGTTTAAGTATATGTTAATTTTTGTAAAATTCAATCTTTGCTCTGCAGATTGGCAAGAGGAATGCCTGAATTTAGCTGCTATTCATGAGAGACGTAACCTGATATATGCATTGCCAACAAGTGGTGGCAAAACACTAGTGGCAGAAATTCTGATGTTACGGGAAGTCTTGAATAAAAAACACAATGCATTGTTCATCTTGCCATTTGTCGCTATTGTACAGGAGAAGGTAATAAATTAATTTAATAATGAAATACTATGTTTAATCTAGGTGAAGCCACAATAGCCTACTGGTTAAGGGATTAAGGGTCCTCCGAATCGGGAGATCTGAGTGTGATTTCCTACATGGAGGGCTCATGGATATGAGTTTATTACAAAATTTTGGCAGTGTTTTATAAATGGCCAAAAAGATCCGTTCACATTGTCTCAAATAAACTGGTGAAAAGTGCCCTAAATATTTTGTATAATATATGTCATGACAGTTTATAATAATTGTATATATTTTAAGGCAATTTTATTACAATACAGAAAGTATTGCAGCAAAATAAAACTGTTTTTAAAAAAAGTGGTATGTTTTTGTTAAATACACAAATCATTTGGCTTGTTGTGGCAAATCCTCCTTATGGGAGAGACCTATGTCCTGCAATGAACTATTTACAGGCTAGGCGATACCCCTAAAATAAGTGGTTGTAGAGTTTAATATATAGTTACTAGTAGTTGCTTCTCTTTGCATTTTTTACAAAATTTACCACGGGGAATGTTCTGAGGAACTGTTCAGATTGATCCGAGCCGCTGATTTTCACCATCATACATTGCGACAGAATTCCAAGTTCCATCAATACCACCTAGATGGTTGGCATTACACCACAGTGCGTTTTACTCGAAGTTTTCTACCATGCACTTTGACTTTGTGAAATCAGCTGTCGCCAGCGGTATTTCCGAACCGAATTATTTTCTTGAAAGTCCCTAAGAAAATAGCCTATTCCTTCCTTATAGGCCGGCAGCGCATCTGTAGCTTCTCTGGTGTTGTGGATGTTTGTGGGGGTCGGTGATCACTAACCATCAGGTGAGCCACATGCCCGTTTGCCCCCTTCTTCTATATAAAAAAAAATATAATTGGTTCTAATTGGTAATTATATAATTCTTTTTTTAGATATGGTCCTTATCACCTTTCGCTGTGCAGCTCGATTTTTTGGTAGAGGAATACGCTGCGGGTAAGGGTCATGTACCACCAAAGAAGAGACGTAAAAAGAATAGTATTTACATAGCAACTATCGAGAAAGGCCTTGCCTTAGTACGAAGCCTCATTGAGTTGGATAGATTGCATGAGATTGGTCTTATTGTGGTAAGTGTAGAAATTTGATTTTGAATATTTAAGCAACTACTTCGAAGTACCCATACTTTTACGATTTCGGAAGAATTCGATTGACCTTAAACTTAATGGCCTGTAAATAGTCGAATGCATGACATAGGCCTCTTCCATAAGGAGGAATTACCATGCTTGGCAAGCGGACCTTGGGACCTTAGACGCTCGTTATCGGTTTTCTTAGTATTGGTCTGGTATATTTCCTAAATTCGCGTCATCTGTCGGTAGCCTATGTAATAATCAAGGTTATTTCCTTGCTCACCTCTCTTACAACACACACAGGAAGAAAAATCGAGGTTCGCGTTTCTCGGGTGTTTCTAAAATTCTGTCACTGATATCACACAGCACTTGGACACACGTAAACATATTTTTTAAGTGGTTAAAAATATGGTTTTTTAAACAGGTGATAGACCACTTCTCTGTCTAGGAGTAATTTGGTACCATGCACTCTTACTTATTTCTGGCGCCAAACAGCCGTGCGACTGCTGTTGTGTCCCGGTTTGTAAGGTATAGAGAGCCGGTATAGTTACGGCCTGTGAGGGCATTCCATCTTAGACCTAAGAAGAGTCAACGCTCCTGTGACCATCTTCAATTGAAGTCGTTTGCAGGTGTCCATGGGCTGCAGTAGCCACATACCATCAGGTGAACACTTGGGTGAACAGTCTTACTTATGATAACTAGTTCCAAACCAGAATAGACATGGTGGGGATTTTGTTACATTTTGGTCACACTATGAAGATGTGCTTAAGCACGACTTTATCTGAATGTTTGAATTGGTTGAAAGCATGTAGTAACTCCTTAATTTCTTTATAGGTAGATGAACTTCATTTAATAGGAGAAGAAGGTCGAGGTGGTACTCTTGAAACTTTATTGACAACTGTAATTTTCGCCAATAGTAAGTCCAGTTTATTTTCTAAACTCTCCTGATTAAAGTTCAATAATGTAAACATACAAATCTCACAACTTAACGGACTGCATCTATGTAAAAAAAACTTGTAATGAGCTTTCTATATGGTTTCAAACATACTGACAAAGTAACTCCTCAGGTCACACCTTCATTATGGCGGGACATAATTATTATTTGAAGAACTTCATTGTATTTCCTTATTCATGTCTGAAAATAGTTAAAATAATTTATAGTAAATATATATCTAATTAGTATAGTAATTACATATATATCCACTATAAATTATAATTTTGTAAAATCAGATTTTGTATTGGATTTTTTTACATTTCATTTAGGTAATGCTGGTCAAATCGAATGTAAAGAAATGTTGATGCTAATTTATATTGATTCAGTATTAAGTTTGCACGCCAATAATTAGCAGATTGTATTGGAACTTATTTGTAATGTGTTGTTATTATAACCTTGTAATACCTACATTCTAGGCAAATAATCAAAAAATAAATAAATGAATGTTCAGTAATCTGTCTGTAATATTAAAAGTTCTATATAAGAATAACCACAACATTTCAATTACATATTTTCTTTCCAGAAGGCATCCAAATAGTGGGCATGAGTGCTACAATAGGCAACCTAAACCAAATAGCTCAGTTCCTACGAGCTGATGTCTTCCAAAGTCAATTCAGGCCGGTGGAGCTTACAGAGTATGTGAAGCTGGGTGATGTCCTGCACAAGATAGTACGGGGCGAGGATGCGATGGAGGTGATCCCAGACAGGCAATTAAAGTACAATGTGAGTTATTAGTCCACAGATTGTATAGTTTAATTACAGCCTTTACTTTGGACATGTGCTGACGGAGCAAGAGATATCATCGGCAAGTCACTTGTCCTTACCCATCACTCATTATAGTAAATTAAAAAAAAAAGTTAAATAAATTTTTTTTTAGAGTACCCTCTTAACAGTAACAGAAGAAGAAAAGACAGGACGTTATAATGTCTGTGTTATGTTCGAACATCCGGGGGGATTCCAGTTTTTAGCACGAAGCCCTAATGAAAGTTATGTAAATTGTCACATGCAGTATTCTGCCGCCGCGACCGCCCTGGACCCGGACATGCTAGGCGGGCTGGTGAGCGAGGTCGTGCCCGCGGCCTCGTGCCTGGTCTTCTGCCCCACCAAGAGGAACTGCGAGAATGTCGCATCGCTGCTGTGCAAACTGCAGAGGAAGTGAGATATCCATGTACTTACTAGTTTAAACCTCGGGCCTCGGATATAGGTCCCAGGTGGAGTAGAACGAGCCCCGGACGTCTGGACAGAGCATATTGTCTGCCCGTGCAAGGGTTCCGGCAGCTTTTTGTAATGATGCGGAATTTCGAAAATTTTAAATGTAACTGATTGAAACTATTGCCTGGATGATTTACATTTAAAAAAATTTACATAAAAAAAAATATCGCTACATTCTTATCATCATCATCATTTCATCCCATCGCAAGTCCACTGCTGAACGTAGGCCTCCCCCAAAGATTGCCACGAAGCCACCTGCATCCATCGACTTCCCGCAACACTGCGCAGGTCGCCACTCCATCTTGTGGGAGGACGTCCCACATTGCGTTTGCCTGTACGTGGCTGCCACTAGGGAACCTTTTCCCCCCAACGGTAGTTAGTTCTGCGAGCTATGTGGCCGGCCCGTTGCCACTTCAGCTTGCACAATTAAGTTGTATGCACATCCAAATTACGAATGTGTGTGAGCGTACGCGGAAATAAGTTGCGATGCGGTCTGTAAAGAGTTTCTTAGAGTTATTTATTAATAAATGTCAATTGATAATACGATTATGGAAGGAATATCGCGTCATAACGTTTTCTTTCCTTATTTTCCTTATATACCTTGGCGACAGAGCACTGCGGAATTTTTGCTCGGCGAATGGCCATCATAGTTTGGAACAGAACAGTTATTACACTGCGGTGTGACGGCCGGAATGGGTAAGAGTGTGTGGTACCTACCCAGACGGTAGAGAAGGTGTCTGCCACCGGGAGCGGTCGGGGCCGGGCCGGTCCGCGCTCGTGGTGAGTAGGTTGACGTTGTCGCAACAGGGAGATGTTGTCGCACCGCGTGGCGGAGCGCGCGGCGCTGGCGGCGGCGCTGCGTGCGGCGGGAGGCGCGGCGCTGGCGCGGGCCGTGCTCTGCGGCGTCGGCTTCCACCACGCGGGGCTCTCCGGCGAGGAGCGCAGCCTGCTGGAGAACGCGTTCCGGTAAGGTTTGCCGATTGAGCACGACACGGCTTCGACCACCTGGTCATTACCAACGCTGGGCCACGTTGCCTGATCTGTGAAACTTCCCGGGGACAGTCGTCTGGGGAAAATATTTAGAGCAGTTTAGTTAATGTGTTTATTATACACGGTACTTTAAAGATACGAGTCTTTGAAGTGAGGAGAACGCGAGAATACCAGCCTGTAAATAGTCCACTGAAGGACACAGACCTCTCCCATTTTGGAGGACTGACGGTCGCAGTACCCCGCATCTTAGATGCTGCTGCCTGTCATCGCTCTGCTCACGGCTTTGCTCTGGTAATTTTCGAGATGATTATCCCGTCATCTTCGAATTTCAAAGCTCTTCCGTTGTTCGCCTCTTGCGTCACCCATCGGAAGAACACATCATATTGCGAAGAAAGTATTGCCACGTTCAGTTCGTTATTCTGTAAAGAATATGCTTCTTCTTCAATACCTCCGCATGTCCGATGCACACCAATCGAAGTGCTATTTACAACGCGATAAAGGAAATTGAAGTGTCTTCACAGGTCTTAAAGTTCATATTTGCATAGAACTTATGTGTATGCGAATTCGGATGTCTGTGCCTGCTTCCGTGCGTATTCCATTCCCCAGTTCTCTGGCGAACTCACGTTGGCGGAAAATCCATCCGAATTCGCCAAACCCAAATCCCACAGACCATTTTTTTTATAGAATCTGCAACGAACATATCCGCAGCAGAACTTTTCTTTTTTTATGGAAAGGCGGCAAACGAGCAAGCGGTTCATCTGATGGTAAGTGATTAGCGTCTCCAACGTACACCCGTAACACCAGCGGTGCTGTAAGTGCGTTGCTGGCATTTAAGGGTATTTGGAAGATGAGAGAAACTATGAGGAAGGGGATGGGGAGGGGGAGAGGGCCTCCGGTTACCTCGCTCACCGGACGAAACGCAGTAGCACAAGATGTCTCTACTTCACGGCGGTATTCTGCGAGGGCGTGTTACCAACCCGGTCGAGCCGGCTCTTTGCTGCTGCTGGAATCGGCCTACCACTAGCGATGGGGAGCAGCATCTCTAGTGCGAGGGTCTCGACACTGCGCTGGCCGACTCGCTCGCCCCGCGTGCTGACATTGAATAAACCTTTCCGAGAAATATGGCGCAGGTCGGGCGCGGTGCCGGTGCTATGCTGCACGTCCACGCTGGCGGCGGGCGTGAACCTGCCGGCGCGCCGCGTGGTGCTGCGCGCGCCGCTCGTGGCCCGCCGCCCGCTGTCGCTGGCCGCCTACCGCCAGATGGCGGGCCGGGCCGGCCGCGCGGGCGTCTGCGATGCCGGTCGGTCTTTGGTGTTCACTTAGATTAGGTTCACGCCTCGCGGCTTCTCATACAAACTTTCTAGTTCAAAATCTTCCAAAAGAATTAACCTATTTCACTGAAACTTTGTATGCACAAGCAGGACACATAAGTCTAAAAACTTTATGGAAAATATTCTGGAGGTGACTTGCTACAAAAGCGACGTTTAATTGTAGTTATCTGTAATATTTTTTTATGGGAAACGCGGCAAACGAGCAAGCGGTTCACCTGATGGTAAGTGATTACCGTCGCCCATGTACATCCGCAACACCAGAGGTGCTGCAGGTGCGTTGCCGGCCTATAAGGGTATTAGGGAGATGGAGGGGGAGAGGGCCTCCGGATACCTCACTCACCGAATGAAACGCAGAAGCGCAAGATGCCTTTACTTCACGCCGGTATTCTGCGAGGCCGTGGTACCAGCCCGGTCGAGCCGGCCCAATCGAGCAGTAGCAAAAACCGTCGCTTGTCTCTACCGCGTATATTATTGTGGAAAGCTGAAACTCGCTCTAATTTAGATTGAACACAGTACGAAAAGCGAATGCGCAGAGTTCTAAAAGTGTGCGTGTTCACTGTGGTGCCAGGCGAGAGTATCATAATATGCGGGGCGCGCGGCTGGGATCCGACGGCGGGGGCGCGGCTGGGATCCGACGGCGGGGGCGCGGCTGGGATCCGACGGCGGGGGCGCGGCTGGGATCCGACGGCGGGGGCGCGGCTGGGATCCGACGGCGGGGGCGCGGCTGGGATCCGACGGCGGGGGCGCGGCTGGGATCCGACGGCGGGGGCGCGGCTGGGATCCGACGGCGGGGGCGCGGCTGGGATCCGACGGCGGGGGCGCGGCTGGGATCCGACGGCGGGGGCGCGGCTGGGATCCGACGGCGGGGGCGCGGCTGGGATCCGACGGCGGGGGCGCGGCTGGGATCCGACGGCGGGGGCGCGGCTGGGATCCGACGGCGGGGGCGCGGCTGGGATCCGACGGCGGGGGCGCGGCTGGGATCCGACGGCGGGGGCGCGGCTGGGATCCGACGGCGAGAGCAGCGAGTTTGTAGTCAGCAAGCTAGCAAAGGCTGCGATTAAAGGTACTGTTCATCTAACAACATGGTTACATCACCTCCTTGTTCTAGATTCATTACCATCATCATCATTATCATATAATAACAATGACCGGCCGCAGTAGAGGATATTTTTGGTCGACATTAGTTCGAAGCCGAAACAGACAAGAAAGCAAAATATCTGGAACTGGCTCACGAGGTGACCGACGTGTGGGGTGGTATGCCGACTTGAATTCTTCCGATAGTCGTCTCTGCAAACGGGTCCTGCAAACCCCAGTCAGCCTCTCGGAAAATCTGAGGCGGCTGGGACTCCGTGTCGGACCGCTCCGAGCTCAAATGCAGAAGGCGGTGCTCCTTGATACCGCTCGCATCGTCTGTCGGTTTCTTTCCCTTTTTCCCTAACCCTCGGCCGTCTGGTCTCCCCTGCCGAGGGCACCTCAGTTAAATATTATTTATTTCATGGTATTATATGTATCTATATATATTTGTGGTGAAACGACTGGTCTGCCTTCATTTTTAATCTTTTGCATTACTGTCCAAACGAAATATTGTAATCCTCACTTTGACTGTCTCAGCGTGGACATAGATCAGTGTTGCGACACCATCATATGCACGCTGCTGCGGAGCGGCGCGCTGGAAGCCGGCGGCGGGGGGGCGCGGCTGGGATCCGACGGCGGGGGGGCGCGGCTGGGATCCGACGGCGGGGGGGCGCGGCTGGGATCCGACGGCGGGGGGGCGCGGCTGGGATCCGACGGCGGGGGGGCGCGGCTGGGATCCGACGGCGGGGGCGCGGCTGGGATCCGACGGCGAGAGCAGCGAGTTTGTAGTCAGCAAGCTGGCAAAGGCTGCGATTAAAGGTACTGTTCATCTAACAACATGGTTACATCACCTCCTTGTTCTAGATTCATTACCATCATCATCATTATCATATAATAACAATGACCGGCCACAGTAGAGGATATTTTTGGTCGACATTAGTTCGAAGCCGAAACAGACAAGAAAGCAAAATATCTAGAACTGGCTCACGAGGTGACCGACGTGTAGGGTGGTATGCCGACTTGAATTCTTCCGATAGTCGTCTCTGCAAACGGGTCCTGCAAACCCCAGTCAGCCTCTCGGAAAATCTGAGGCGGCTGGGACTCCGTGTCGGACCGCTCCGAGCTCAAATGCAGAAGGCGGTGCTCCTTGATACCGCTCGCATCGTCTGTCGGTTTCTTTCCCTTTTTCCCTAACCCTCGGCCGTCTGGTCTCCCCTGCCGAGGGCACCTCAGTTAAATATTATTTATTTCATGGTATTATATGTATCTATATATATTTACATATACAACCCTACCAGATGAGAATATATAGAAATACGCCAAAAGAATAATAATATTTGTTTATTTCTCCTCACAAAAATAGACGTTGAGTAAGTACGAATCAAAGTAGGATCCTAAAGCCACTTGCATGCATCGACTTCCGGCAACACTGTGGTTACTACTCCATTTTCTGAGCGGTGGTCGAAGGTTGGCTGCAGGAGGTTGCCTCGATCGACAATGCTTTTTTTGCTTCCATTATGCCGATCCTTACGGCCATATCGGTTTCGCAGTTCTGCTGCCAATATCGTTGGGCCAGGCACGCACATTATCACACGGGAGAACACCGCGCCTGGTGTCTCTCCCCTTCCATAGTCTTAGATATTATAATCTATATGAATACATTTCAATATTTCCAAATATACAGGATGCATGGACTTGCCCATGTGCACATGGAATTGAGGTTATCCTAGATAGCTTAGTAGCGCTCTGTTTCTGCTGTTTATGTTTCATTTAAGAATACGTGTGTCCTTTTGGGTTTCAATATAACATAATTAAAGAATTTTATTAAACTGGCGCGGTAGCCTGATGGACGGAGCGCGAGTGACCTTGGGACCGATCCCCGGTGCCGGCGCCACTAAAGTTGTTAAAAGCAATTTTAAGTGCTCTGTTTACCACGTGCTCGGCGGTGAAGGAAAACATAGTGAGGAAACCTGCATGTTTGAGGAAAATTAAAAAATTTTTTTTTCGAGGATATATGAAGCCCGTCAACTTGCACTGGTGCAGCGTGCCGGACCCTTTCTGGCTCCAAAACCGTCTCAAATATTTGAGGAGAAGGTCTATGCCCAGCAGTGAGCACTTACAGGCTGCTACTTTACATTTACTTTTTACTAAACTGAATAATTATTATCATAGAAAATTATAATAATGCCCTCGACATTAATCTGTATATTCGAATGAATTTACCGCCATGAGGCGGCCGGAGCCTCGCGCGTTGTGATTAACTTACACTTTGTGAAGTAGCAAGTGCTGGCGAGAAGTGCGCAGCTGTTAACTGATAAGCAAAATCAACGTGTAAGCAGGCGGTCACGCTGTGGATAGGTCAAGCTAGAGCCAAGCGGCGGCTTTGGCTGCTGCTGGAACGGGCCGACTCGACCGGGTTGGTACCGGGGCCTCGCAGAATACCGGCGTGAGTCGAGGCATCTTGCAACGCCCCTGCAGCCTCTCTGGTGTCACAGATGCGCCGCTCTCGCGTAAAAAATAAAAAAAAGCTTAAAAGTTCATCTATCTACCTTACATTCCAAAAATTTACATCCGAGAAGACGTTTACAAGTATTTAGCCACTAACCCTTATTTCATTTCAGTATCGTAATTTGGACGAGGCGGGATTGCAGACGGCTAAAACACTGGGCTTCACGGAGGTGAACGCTATACGCATGATGACGGGGAAACCTATTACGGTAAGTCTGAACATGAAATTTATAATTAAAATATAAAGGCGCATGCGTACTTATTCACGTTTAATCAATGCTTTGTTTGTACAACAGTATAACTGTTATTACTGGGGGACATAATTAACTGGATATAGTAAAAATTATTTACGAAAGATTCGAAAATAACTTTCTCGAAATGTAGTCGCTATTTGTCATGACAAATAGTTTAAAGACCCCTGCAAGAGACCGACGACCCCGCACGATTTCTTTGTCGGCGCGTCGGGCACTTTAAACGCGGGAAGTGAACGCCGGTCAATAGATGATCAATAAGGTCTTCGACCTGGGTGTAGTTTACCTAGTTAACTATTAGCTCAATTATATTCTGTGTCAAAATAACAAAAACCAAAAACATATTACGTCTTAAATTATATAATTAAATATTTGGTCCAGAAACCTAGAATATGGCCTGTAAGATAAAAAAATAAATAAATATAAATTATTTTTATGTATGTCTAAACCAAAGCTATTATTTTCTCAATTTATAGAACGTTCCAGAGAAAGTACTCGGTCGATTCTATCTTGCATTGATGCTGCACGATCTTTGGAAGCAGATGCCGTTTCCCGATGTCGCCGACAAGTGCGTATTAAGTTTTTACCTTTATATTAACAGAAAGCGGAACTCGCGAAGACAACCAAAAAAAACATAGGCTAATCAGTTTTCTTAATGATTATTGATTTCTTATTGGAGAATATTGATTTCTTAATAATATTATCTAATTTAGCTTGAATTTAAAGTTTCCTCAGAAGACGGTCCATTCAAGTGGTAAGACTTACCGACGGTTTCCTCCCAGACTGTAGCGCACATCTGTTGTGTTCCGGTTTGAAATAAGTTCAGAGATCACGTTACGTTTAACTATGGTTCTTGTCGTTTGGAAAAGAATGTGACTAAGGGAAAAGCCTTAAAAATTTCGTCGACCTGGTCAAGTCAAATGGAAATCTGTAATTTCTACGTATCCCTGTGGGTGACAGGCGTGAACACTGGGTTTTGTTTTCGCTTCATATTTAGATTTTCTAGTACGGATAGATTCTAAATCTCCACCAAGTTCAAGGCTGTTCTAGGGGCCATTTTCAAGAAGGGGTGGAAAGAGTTTCATCCCTGTAACAACGATGGGAATGGAGATGAGAGGAAAACCTCACAGATTTTAGCCAGCATAGGCGTTACGTTGCCTCCGCCGCGGTAGGTATTCCTGGATTCCTCCACGATGACCCCCGTTAATGATCATAACTGAAGCCCTCCGTTGCCAGGTACTGCATGCCTCGCGGAACGGTCCAGACGGTGATGAGCTCGGCGGCCGCGTTCGCTTCCTGCGCCGCAAAGTTCTGCGAGGAGTCGGAGCTGTGGGCCTTCCGAGCGCTGCTGGCCGAGCTGGCGCCGCGCTTGCAGCACTGCGCCGCGCCCGAGCTGCGCCAGTTGATGGAGCTGCCCGCCGTCAAGAAGGTAGCACTGTCCGCTCTAAACTTGAATTAAAAAAATCCGGTTTGAAGGACCAAAATATCATCATACTTAAAATTATGTATATATATTAATTTTCAGGGCAGGGCGATGCAGTTGATACGAGCGGGCTACAAGCGTATCGAGGACTTGGCCAAGGCTTCGGCGGACGACCTGGTGGCGTCCATCGAGTACCTCTCGAGGTCCGCCGCCGAGCATCTCGTCAGCGCGGCGAGGGTAAGAAATTACTTACTAACGTCATTAGTATAGACCATTTAACGAAGAGAGATCTGAAGTTGTTAAGGGTAGGCCTCATGCCTCCCGTATGGAGGATTGCCGAGCGGATCGCTGCTGCGCGTCATCGATCTGCTGGATTTAGGTCCGGTATGTTTCGAGATGATGATCCCGCCATCGGATGATTATCCACCGCATACGACGGTAGCCATTGCAACTTTCAAGGCTCTGTGTCGCCTCTTTCGACACCCGGCGGGAGGAAAAGGGCAGGGGGAGGGGGGGGGGGGCAGATTTTTCCGCCGATACCAGCCGGCTCTCCGTTATGCTGCTAATGAAAGGAGTAAGGAAAGTGAGTATTTACTCGATGTACCTTGAACTGGAAGCAATGTGAATAATTCCGCAGTGACCATTAAAAACAATAAAACAAAGAAAAACTTTTCGGTGCACATAAATTTATAGCAATGATACCTCCCACACCGCAAATATCCGTAAAGACCGACAGCTCCTCTGGTGTTGACTGATTGTTTTTATTTGATGTCTGTTATTTACAATGTGTTGTTGCGTACTGAATGGATTAAATTAATTATTATTGTGGGGTTATTTAGATATATAGTCGTCTGGTTGGGTGATATATAAAAATATGTATATATACGTAAAATACAATATTTCATCATCATCATCATCATTTCAGCCTATCAGAAGTCCACTGCTGAACATAGGCCTCCCCCAAAGACCGCCACGAAGCTCGGTCCCGAGCCAACTGCATCCATCGACCTCCCGCAAAATACATAAGTTATCTTAAATATATATTATAATTAAAATAACAATCTTTTTAGAGAGAAAAGTCGCGAGTCAGCCGCAGCAATTATAATTGCTTTGGCTTTCCATTGACTAATATAAAAACGGATGATATTTTTAGTTAGTTTTAGTTGTTTTTAGTGCATCTAAAACTTCACTCAATCTCATTTCCAGATGACGCTAATAGAGAAGGTGGAGAACTTGCGAGCGGAGGCCGAAGACGTCATGGAAGAATTAATAGTCAAATGAATGGTTCGTTATAGTCGTTAACGCTTATTTGACAATCGGGAGTTGTGTTGTGTGATAATAGAATAAAATTATATTTGTTGTTACAACGTTTTTCAATTATTTCCTTTAACGTTGCGCTTGGCCTGCATACTCTGTTCCGTTTAATGATTTTCCTATATGATTTAAGTTGGGGTGACTTCTACGTGGTTCTGGAAACGTAGACAACCAATGCTATTACGTTTATATAATCTATGGGTAGTATCAGTTTTCAAGAAACCGTTAACGGTTTTTTTTTTTAAGTTTTGTGAAAAAAAAAATTCGAATTTTACTTTAGAAAGAAATTTAAGTCCCGTCTCGTCCCGTGGGTTTCGTAAACTCCCGCAGCCCCCCCAGGATGAGTAATCTTTGGGGGAGACCTATGTTCAGCAGTGGACTCGTGATAGGCTGAAATGATGATATACGGTTATCAACATTCACATAAGAGGCGTAGGTAAAAGATATGACGTGCCGCCAACAAAATGATTAACCAATGATAATGCACGGTCGCGTGATCGGCCCCGCCCACCGCGGCCTCAGGCAAGCCCAAATGCAGTTGTTTCTTCAGTATTGCCTCGCGCTCAGCAGGAGTAGGTACGTTGCATGCGAATGATTTTTAAGCGTCGAAATTTAGTCACAGTCTCACTCGAATAATCGAGACAAGTGTGTGCTTAGTGCTGATCATAAAGATCATGGCTTTCCTGGTGCAAACCCCTCACCCGTTAACCGTTCATGTGATCCGAGACAAAAGGATTCGTTGGTTCTCCTAAACTTAACATGTTTTTAATAATATCAAAATAGATTTTATAAAAACGTGTTTGTGTATTAAGAAGTTACAAGCAGTTTTCCTGAAAGTTTAAAAATGTTGTTAATTAGGTTCTTTTTTTATGGGAAACGCGGCAAACGAGCAAGCGGTTCACCTGATGGTAAGTGATTACCGTCGCCCATGTACATCCGCAACACCAAAGGTGCGTTGCCGGCCTATAAGGATATTTGGGAGATGGAAGGGAGGGGTCTCCGGTTACCTCGCTCACCGAACGAAACGCAGAAGCACAAGATGCCTCTATTTCACGCCGGAATTCTTCGAGGCCGTGGTACCAACCCGGTGGAGCCGGCCCATTCGAGCAGCAATAAAAGTCGCCGCTTGGCTCTACCACGCATTAAAATTATCATTACAGTAAATTTTTAGATTTGAAGTACGCTGTTTGTATTTCTACTCAAAGTACTACAAGTACAGAGGTAAGATGTTCTGTAGATAAACTTGTAAATAATAGGTATGATGATTATTTAAGTTTGTAAAAAATCTAATTTAATGTACATACATTTGAAATATATATTATATTTTTCAGTTAAGTCAGTACGATTATCTCGGTTTGTCCCTTTCTGTACCAAAATGACTCGTACGAATATAGGATTTAATGCGCCTCTAAATAGAATGGTTAGAAAATATAATGAGGAATATAAAAAAGTGTTCATGGACATACAACAAAAATTTCTGAGCTTAGAACTAAAATGTGTAATGACACAATAACTTATAGAAGAAAATCGTAGGTTACTTAATTATTTCATTTGTCTTTATTTTTGTTATTAACCTTTCTGTGTTTCTATTGTTTCGCCTAATATTGTTATCAAGTTGTAGTTTCTTATAACTCAATATAGTGTTACTTTAGATAAGCAATAGATCTGAATAATATTAATATTTATTTAACTATACAAGACTGTATCTGCTGGCTTTCCGTGGTTGCCTTTAACTAAGGTAAGGCACGTGCCTTTTTTTAAAAATATTTTTGTAAAAAAAAATTGTTATACGTTAACCTTGTTGGTATTCCTTAATAAATAAATAAAATATCTGAGAGGGTTTTTGGAGCCGGGAAAGGCCCGCGACGCCGCTACAGGACGGACTTCACGTGTCCTCGTAATAATATTGTTTATTGTTGCTTTTACCGCCGAGCACGTGCTACATACAACACTTAAAATAGCTGGTAACAATTTTAGCGGTGCCGGCACCGGGATCGAACCCAGGTCACTATGAAATAATAATAAACTTAAAGATAATGTAGTGAAAATCGCACGGTTGTGCTTCCAGCAAGCTGAACTCCATTTCGAGCTGTTGCTTCAACACAAGGAAGTGTACATTTTTGTACATAATATTGTTTTGCTTTAATAGGTCCTATTTTTAAACAGTGGCTCAGGGTGGGGTCTGCGAGACCATTCGACTATCGTCATATGAACCACTCCTGTCTCCACATACAATTCCTAGGCTTAATAAGTTATGGTTAACTGGAGTATTAGCAATGGTACCAAGGTTCTTTTATTTTCAGTAATAAGATGTGTTATCATGAAAGTAAATACGAGGATTTCCGATAGACCTAAACACGTGTTAACTATGAATGGAAAACCGGAGTACACTTACATAATTAACTAACCTCGGTTGAATTAATTCTATAGCGCATTATGAACATTAACGGTGGAATGTCCGCGCGTACGTTAGGTACATGGCAGTGGCCGACCGACCGCGCTGTTTAAGTGTAGGTTTCAGCTGAACCACTGAATAACTCTCGTGGTATTCATTATTAACATACCTTCTTTGTAGTTTTACATAAAATCGGCGTGCGTACGAAGTGAACATTTTAAGCAGGGTTAACATAAACGATAAATAAAAAAAAAAATTAGATCGTGGTGAATAACCTGAAAAGATAGTGACAACGCGGGAACGTTAGTGTATTTAGTGAGGTAGAGTCCGAGCGAGAGATATAGAGGCGAGTGTGTAAGTGAGTTGTCTGTTTAAAGATTTCTGATTCGCTATGCAAAGGAAGAGAGTTACCTTGTGAATACACCCCTGATACATTTAAAAATATAATAAATGTTCGTTCAGTCTTACTTAAATTTACAAAAACTATATATAGGTATCTGAAGAATGGCTAATAAGGGGGTCAGAGGCGTGAGGTAACCGGAGGCCCACTTCCCTCCCTATTCCTCTCCTCTTCCCTTCCATCTCTCAAATATCCTTAAAGAACGGCAACGCACCTGCAGCATCTATGGTGTTGCAGATGTATGTGGGCGACGGTAAGCACTTACCATCAGGTAAACGCTTGCTCGTTTGCCGTCTTTTCCATAAAAACTATATATAGGTATCTGAAGAATGGCTAATAAGGGGTCAGAGGCGTGAGGTAACCGGAGGCCCACTTCCTCCCTATTCCTCTCCTCTTCCTTCCATCTCTCAAATATCCTTAAAGAACGGCAACGCACCTGCAGCATCTATGGTGTTGCAGATGTATGTGGGCGACGGTAAGCACTTACCATCAGGTAAACGCTTGCTCGTTTGCCGTCTTTTCCATAAAAAAAAAAACGTGGCGGTCAGAGAACACAGACGGCAGCGACAATCCATAAAACTAGAGGAGATGCTGGACGTCGCGGCGTCGAGAAGAGAGTGGGTAGTGTTGTCTGTGAAGTAGAGGGGGTAGACAGGTTATGTCGGGCTTGCACCGACCTAAACCCCATGAAGTTCCGTCGTCGGTAGGAACGCGTACGGACATATCCGCATGTCCACCAACGCCGGCCGTCTGTAGCTGAGCTTGCCTCGCGCAAGACTATTTTCCGAGAAAACGCGATAAAGATGATCCATCCATTTAACGCGCGAGCGACCTGGGTTCGATTCCCGATGGCCGGCACCACTGAAATCGTTAATAGCAATTTTAGCGGTGCCGGCACCGGGATCGAACCCAGGTCACTATGAAATAATAATAAACTTAAAGATAATATAGCGAAAATCGCACGGTTGTGCTTCCAGCAAGCTGAACTCCATTTCGAGCTGTTGCTTCAACACAAGGAAGTGTACATTTTTGTACATAATATTGTTTTGCTTTAATAGGTCTTATTTTTAAACAGTGGCTCAGGGTGGGGTCTGCGAGACCATTCGACTATCGTCATATGAACCACTCCTAGGCCACATACAATTCCTAGGCTTAGTAAGTTATGGTTAACTGGAGTATTAGCAATGGTACCAAGGTTCTTTTATTTTCAGTAATAAGATGTGTTATCATGAAAGTAAATACGAGGATTTCCGATAGACCTAAACACGTGTTAACTATGAATGGAAAACCGGGTACACTTACATAATTAACTAACCTCGGTTGAATTAATTCTATAGCGCATTATGAACATTAACGGTGGAATGTCCGCGCGTACGTTAGGTACATGGCAGTGGCCGACCGACCGCGCTGTTTAAGTGTAGGTTTCAGCTGAACCACTGAATAACTCTCGTGGTATTCATTATTAACATACCTTCTTTGTAGTTTTACATAAAATCGGCGTGCGTACGAAGTGAACATTTTAAGCAGGGTTAACATAAACGATAAATAAAAAAAAAAATTAGATCGTGGTGAATAACCTGAAAAGATAGTGACAACGCGGGAACGTTAGTGTATTTAGTGAGGTAGAGTCCGAGCGAGAGATATAGAGGCGAGTGTGTAAGTGAGTTGTCTGTTTAAAGATTTCTGATTCGCTATGCAAAGGAAGAGAGTTACCTTGTGAATACACCCCTGATACATTTAAAAATATAATAAATGTTCGTTCAGTCTTACTTAAATTTACAAAAACTATATATAGGTATCTGAAGAATGGCTAATAAGGGGGTCAGAGGCGTGAGGTAACCGGAGGCCCACTTCCCTCCCTATTCCTCTCCTCTTCCCTTCCATCTCTCAAATATCCTTAAAGAACGGCAACGCACCTGCAGCATCTATGGTGTTGCAGATGTATGTGGGCGACGGTAAGCACTTACCATCAGGTAAACGCTTGCTCGTTTGCCGTCTTTTCCATAAAAAAAAAAAACGTGACGGTCAGAGAACACAGACGGCAGCGACAATCCATAAAACTAGAGGAGATGCTGGACGTCGCGGCGTCGAGAAGAGAGTGGGTAGTGTTGTCTGTGAAGTAGAGGGGTAGACAGGTTATGTCGGGCTTGCACCGACCTAAACCCCATGAAGTTCCGTCGTCGGTAGGAACGCGTACGGACATATCCGCATGTCCACCAACGCCGGCCGTTTGTAGCTGAGCTTGCCTCGCGCAAGACTATTTTGCGAGAAAACGCGATAAAGGCGATCCATTCGTTTAACGCGCGAGTGACCTGGGTTCGATTCCCGATAGCCGGCACCACTGAAATCGTTAATAGCAATTTTAAATGCTGTATTTACCACGTGCTGGAATCGCAGATAAGGAAAAGTCTTTAATGGAAACTCAGGAATAAAACTTTTAATTAAGTATGTTAAAGTTGCCTAATAAAGGATAAAAATTATTTCTTCCGGCAGCACAATTTTTTTATTTAATATTATTCTGTAATAAAAAATAAAAAAATTGCATCGTATTAGTTATCTAAGTTAGTAGTTCATGTCACGGGCTTTTGTGTTTTAGGTTAATCATATTTGAATTGTCTTTATCGTCTGTTGACGAACGCCATGAATCTTCAAATGCTCAATGATAACGCGAACCAAGTCGCGGACACAGCTAGGGTGTATATATTCACGCCTTGTTCCCAACGGGGTAGGCAGAAACAATCTTCTTCCACTTGCTACGGTCCTGACATACGTCTTTCGCTTCTCCTTTATCAATCTTCGCATGCGCTCGTTGGTTTAGAGTACTCTTGACCTGGCCTTTTTTTAGAACGTCTCCGATTTGATCGTGAAATGTTCGCCTAGCTCTTCCTCTCCCGACTCTACCATTTACACTCGCCTCATATATTTGTTTCGTCAACCTACTTTCATTCATCCTCTCCACATGTCCAAACATACCTTTCTCAATTCATGTCACTACATCGTCTTTCACGCCACAACGCTCTCTGATCACATTATTTTGAACCCTGACAGTTATGTTCACATCAATCATACTAGTACTCGTAGACCTTTAGTATTTATTTTATGGAAAAGGAGGCAAACGAGCAAGCTGATGGTAAGTGATTACCGTCGACAACGTACATCTGCAACACCAGAAGGGCTGCAGGTGCCTTGCCGGCACAATTAAGATATTAAGGAGTTGGAAGGGAAGATGAGAATGGGGGATGAGGAGGTGGATGGATGTATAGGCCTCCGGTTACCACACTCATCGAACGAAACGCGGGAGCACATGATGTCTCTACTTCACGCCGGTATTCTACGAGGTCGTGGTACTGCTTCGGTCGAGACGGGCCATTCGAGCAGCAGCAAAAGCGTGTCGATTATTGCATATCCTCCTTCTATCTCCTACGAGGCTGATGTCCTGCAGTGGACTATTTACAGAACGGTCAGAGTTATTTTAAACCAAGTCTTGCCCACACGGGCGAAGCCGCGGGCAGCCGGTAGTGTAACACAAGTACAGTGAACATCTATGAAAGAAAAAACTAATGTAATTTAGTCCGTAAATGGTTTATTTCACCTTTTCTTATATAAGCATGGTTTCAAAGTTAACATTGGCAGTTTCGATTTCTTGACGGGCGGGTCCTGGGTTTTGGTGAACACCAGGAAGAAGAACACCTGGTGACTCTTGTCCAGTTCCTTCAGTTTGAAGCCCAGCCGTTGTACTTCCCTGGCGAAAGCTTCTACGTCGTCGAAACGACTTTCAACTTCGGCTATGAGGAGGTGGCCACTGTGGATGAAATATATTTGGTTAAACTGCTATGGTTCTTAAGGTTCTCGAGTGGCAGCGTACCGCGTACAGGCAAACGCAGGGTGGGACGACCTGCGCAGTGTTGTCGGGAAGTCGATGGATGCGGGTGGCTCGTGACCGACCTTTGTGGCAATCTTTGGGGGAGGCCTATGTTCGGCAGTTGACTTGTGATAGGCTGAAATGATGAAACTGCTACGTGATAAGATGCTTGGTAACATCCTCCCTGCTGTGGACTGGCCACATATCATGCTTTGATAACCGTCGGCTAAGCGAGGTTCTCCAGTGGCAATCTCGTACGGGGTAAGTGCAACCCCGAACGATCCCCCTCCATATCGATGGATGCCGGTGGCTCAAGATAGCGCTTTGCGCAGATCTGTTTAGCACTGGAGTTGTGATGATTATGATCTTCTGGATACTATTAATTTAACAGAAGCTGCAGCATCTGCGCAGAATTAGTCATAGGAACTCGGACACTTGTCAGTGTAATCCAAACTTTTCTTAAATGGGAGATCAGAGTCATAGTAAAAGAAAAGCGATGGCCAACTTCACCAGCTGGCTGTGAACCCTGCTTGCAAACAAACGAGGCTCTAGCTACCGAATGATGGCGGAATGCGATAGGGTGAGAAACATGAATTCGCAGGTTCGAAACCACCACTCGCCTATTGTCTAGGACCACTCCAGATACAAGCTCTCAAGCTTAGTTGGAATGGTTAACAGGATTATTATAAATAATAGAAACTAGCTTTGTAAAAAAAAATATCAATCCCTATTTAACGAACCCAAATCCCAGAGACTAGTGCTGGCGACCAGCATCACCAACTCGCTTGTCCAGCGTGTTGATTAGGCAAAACTTTCCAAGATGTATAGGCCAGCTTTTACAGGCGCTTTCTAGGGGAGCCCTTTGTTCAGCAGTGGACTACCAGTGGTTAGCGGAGTTAAAGTAAAGTAGCCTAGAAATGTTGCACTGCTGCCTAAATTACTCTTATTTGTGAGAGGGTTTTGGAATATAGAAGTCCTTGATATTTTTCTCAGACACGCAGGTTCTCTCACGACGCTCTCCTTCTCCGCCGAGCATGTGGTATTTTGTCTGTCTGCTGTCTGCGTTATATTTAGTAGTCGTTGCCGAGACAAACATCAAACGTCTTAGAATTGGGAAACCTTTAAATACAACGAAAAGGTGCTAAGAAAGATCTAGATCTAGGCAGTACTCACCCGACTCTCAACACTCTGTTAGCTTCAACCAGGTATTGTGTGAGATCTGTGCCCATAAGGGCGAGGCAGTACACGGCCACGTCGACGGAAGCAGCCAGCAGAGGTGTATGGGCCATGTCGCAGGCCTCCACGGTGTCGGTCGCCGCCACTAGATCAAAGGAACGCACTTTGTGCGGCACCCGCTTTGACAATGCCGCTTCACCACAACCCATGTCCGCTATTAAATGTGTTTTGGGCCTGCAACGGAGTTTGATTTTTAATATTTTCGCAATATATAGTATTTTCTTTGTAATGTTTATCATATTGGAGGTCGTTTATATACGGTGTAAAAAGAGTCATGGACATGTGGAGAGGATGAATGAAAGTAGGTTGACGTCAATCAAATATATGAGGCGAGTGTAAATGGTAGAGTCGGGAGAGGAAGACCTAGGCGAACATTTCACGATCAAATCGGAGAAGTTCTGGAAAAAGGCCAGGTGAAGAGTATTCTTAACCAACGGGCATGCATGCGAAGATTGATGAAAGTGGAAGAACCGAATGACGTATGTCAGGACCGTAGGAAGTGGAAGAAGATTGTCTCTGCCTACCCCGTTGAGAACCAGGCGTCAATATATACATACATACATGAAAAGAGTCAATGAAAGGCGAGTAGGCTTAGAGCTAAGTATTCAATACACAGATCACTTCACAGATCAGTTGTCCTCACTTCCTGTAACTAGGCAGCACTAGGTAAGTTTGTAATTGTACGTGGTACAGGCGAACGGCTGCTTTTGCTGGTGCTCGAATGGGCCGGCTCGACCGGGGTAGCGCTGCGATCTCGCAGAATATCGGTGTGAAGTAGAAGCATCTTGTGCCTCTGCGTTTTGTACGGCGAGTGAGGTAACCAGAGGCCCGCTGAGCCCTCCCCAAATATCATTAAAGGTCAGTAACGCTCCAGCTCCTCTGGTGTTGCATATGTACGTGGGCGTCGGTAATCACTTATCATCAGTTCAGTTCAGCCGTTACCTCGTTTGCTTTCTTTCTCAGTAAAAAAAAGTTTGTGAGTCAATGTCGGAAGGTCAAAAAATAAAATGGGTTCAACATTCACTTTTGAATGTGGCAAACTTAGATAATTTTGTTGCCAATACAAAAATATGGTACATTTGTGTATGCAATAAATTACTACTGAGTTTGTTTCATGATGAAAGGTACATTTCTAGGCTCCTTTATCTTAATAAGTCTGTTTTTGCTTTTTACCCGACTACCCCAGAAGGAAGGTAACGTTGTTCAAAAGTATGTATGTATATTTCTATAACACATTTAAGCCTTTTAGGCTTGATGGATTGCAATATATGAGGTGTTGTTAGAGTTGTCCTCCTTATGGGAGGGACATGACATATTTTAATATGGCATCTGTTAATCAAAAATGAGAGAGACTAAAATATATTTTGTTATTCATGTACAACAATTATTGTTATATATAGTTATAGTAATTGTTTATTAGTTATTAGCACTGTAGGAATTTCTAAATCTTGGAGGCAGTTAACATATAAAAAATTCACATGAACAAACACCCACTCGGAATATTTATTCGTAGTCTATGCGAACACTTATTCAATGCGGGAAATGAACCCGCGACTTGCAGCACAAAACCGAGCGGACAATAAAAAAAGTCCAGATATAGATCTTTTCTAATTAATTGGGGCTGTACATCGATAATACTATGAGCTGGGAAAAACAGGTCTTAGAAGTCAGTCGTAAGGTTTCGGCTTCATTGCAGGTTCTTTATCGCTTAAAAAAAAAATTTTCTTCCTTTCAAGTCCAAAATTATGCTTATTCAAACACAGATATTACCTATCATTGATTATGCTGATGTGTGTTACTCAGACCTGAACACAGGTTCTCATTGCAAGCCAGAGCGCCTGCTTAACAACTGCATCAGATTCATCTTTGGTCTGCGAAAGTATGACCACATCTCTCACTATCGTTCTCGCCTTAAATGGCTCACTATCCAGCAGAGGCGGGATTCTAGAATTCTTTTTGCACTCTTTTCCATCTTGTATGATCCTTCTACCCCTTCTTACCTTAAGAATAAATTTCAGTATCTCTCTTCTACCCATGATAGGGTCCTTCGTTCCTCTGCTAATCATATGATAAGTATCCCGCAACATTTTCCCCATTTTTTTGGTGGTTCCTTCACCGTTCAGGCTACACTTCTCTGGAACTCCTTGCCCGAAGACATTAGAAAAGCCCCATATAAAATTTCTTTCAAAAGATTGGTACGTGAACACTTTTTAAAACAATCTGATACTTGTTAGTATTTATTCTGATCCATTATATATGTATGTATTAATGTGTTTGTATGTATGTATATATCTGTGTTGTTATTTCTGTATATATTATAGTATGTATTTGTGTATCTATTTGGATGTGAATATATGTATGCCTATACATTTATATATGTTTTAATTATGTAGTATATTCCTCAATTAGCCTTTCATATTTATATTATTTTAAACTTGATGCACCTATCACCACATGTCTTCTCGCCCTGGGTTGACTGTTAGAGAATGCCAAAAGGCATTAAGTCCGCCTTTTGTAATCCTTTTGGTGTAGACAATAAAGCATAAATAAATAAATAATTATTGATAATTAGAAACCTACAAACATATGCCTTACAAATATAAATTTTATGTAAATTGCTATTGTCTAATAAAATAATGAACAAATGTTCTTACGAATTAATAAAGAAACTTACATTTTCATGATCTTCTTAACAATAAGTTCTAGTGGATTAACTGGCCATTTCTTCATTTGCTGCTGGTAGCCTTGGTGATAAGTCTGGAATGCAACAGGGTCCGATTGGAACAGCATCTGTGCTTCCGAGCCCGATGATGTGTACAATTTCTCATTGAGATACCTGAATTGGGCGGCTGTAAGTAGGGGAAAATGATATAAATTGTACACAAGTTTCGCGAAATTGGTATGAGCTCTCCACATAGGGACCAATGAGTTTGGTCTCCCATTTCTGAAGCAGGTCCACTATTTTATATGGAAAATCGAGAATATACCATCAAGGAAGTAAAATACGCATTTGCCTACATTCCCATAAAAAAAAAAACTTGTGACTGGATCGTGTTTGGGCTCAGAATTAGATTATATTTTTTTTAATTTTTCCAATATAAAGGGGAAAGGATAAGCATACTACAAATATACTACCTTTTAAACTAAATATTTTACCTATATGGAATGCACAACACTGTCTGTGTTATAGCCATGGTTGTAATGATTGTTTACATATAGTGATATACTAATGTTCTATATTAAATGCATATTGAAATCAGTAAAAAAACTATAAAAGAAGTTATATTATAAGGTATATATAACATATATTGAGTTTATGTCCATAGGTTAGAAAGAGATTATAGATTTCCATTTAACAATTTTGCCCAGATGATGAGCTTTGTTGCTGGGCTTTACTTCTGGAGATCACTATTACATTTTCAGAGCTTTTTCATTAGTCGTCTCATGGTATTGTAATTGTAATGTACTTATTTAAAATAATCAATATAATTCCAATAAAAACCTTGTAGCCTCTCCAACATTCTTTCTCTCAATTGATTTCCACTAACCACAATGCTATTTCGACGGTTTTCTTTTTCTAACAATGACTTGATCAGTTCTTTCTTTTTATTAAGTTTCGGTCTGGTTTGAGGAAAGGTTGGGTTTGTATGAACTTCATTAGAAATTTTGTTAATGTTATTCTTATGTTTATTACTTTGTCTATGGTTTATCTCTAGTTTAGTTTCGTGGTTCCTGAACAGGATCTCTTCGCTGTCATCATTGTGAAATTTGTCATTTAGCTTTTTCTTCTCCGCATTAAGTAGCATTTCATCAGGCTTGTCTGTATCATAATTTTGTATTTCTACTCTATCAGAGTCTGAGAGCTTTTTCTTCTTTGTAGCCACAATACTACTTTCTGATAATTTATGCTTTTTGGCGTGCTGCCTCTTTTTTACATTTTCTCTGGGATTACCATTAGCTTTAAATGTAGCAGGACTTGTTTGATTATTTACATTGTTTTTTTTAATTATGGATGTTGAATGGCCATTAAGTTTTGTTTTATGCAAGTTTCTTACTTTTGGTACATCTTTAATGGCCTCTTGTGGCTTTTTGTTCTTTTTCTGGGGTAAAAAGTATGAGTATTACACAATTAGTTGTTGCATTGTCAAACAAAGCCAATTGATTAGTTTATAGATACAGAGGAAGTTATTAAATTTAATTAAAGTTTATTACAGTAGAAACCAACCTAAATTTAAGAATGTTGGAGTGTTGTGACCATTTCAATTATGGCTTGATATAAACACTTTATGTATCAGCTTTCTTTCCTCTGTTACAAAATTATAGCACTGTTAACAGTATTTACCATTTTTTCTCTATATCAACTACTACCTACTTGTTCATTATAATAATAGTTACAACTTTGATTGTGTAAAATCTACATTACTTCAAAAGAATACTACTTTTACAGCTATATATCTTACTATTCATCATAAATTATTTTTTAAGAAACTAAGTTGATAAAATTCACGTAGATTTTGTGAATTTAGTTTCATCGTATCGTAGATATTTGTTTAACTCTTAACACAATGTAGGCTTTCCTTTGCCTTAGTCTATAATTAATCAAACATTTACATTTGTACAATTATTATTTTACAAATGTAAATGTTTGATATTCTCAATTATTGACAAAATATTAACGACTAATATTAAAAATAACATAGATCTATTGTGTTACTAACCTTTTTACTTATTTTAAGATCTTTAACGAAGTTTACTTTAGTTTTGGGAATATCTTCCTCCCAGTCCGGTATTTTAAACATTGTTAGTTTTTGTACAATTTTACTTATGTAAATTGAACGTAATTTTAATAAAACGTGCTACTAAACCTCAAAACGTCAATATAGAAAAGTACTCCGAGAAACGTAATTTTATTTGACGCATTGTCCGTCATCACTCACCTGACAGCTGTCATCATGTATGATTTCATTGCTTTTATTGTCACATTGGCTACAAAGCTTTTATGCAAATGCTGAGTTAATATTAGTAAGAAAAAAATGTGTGTATACTTATGTAGGCACGTAAGAAGTTATACTTCTTTAGCGTAACAAAACAAAAATAACTAAAATTATTATACCGTGTCAATGTCAGTACTCTTTATTTGTGAAAAAAAAAACATTAAATGCAATTGATAACAGTTTGATTAAATAAAAAGAATTCATACCGACAGTTAACCTCAAATCTATAAACCCACTTAAAAAAGTTTATAATGTAAAGAACCACTTTTATCACGAATACTCACAATAAATTATCATTCACCACCACATATTATTTAAAATCACACACAAATACATATGTATATTTATGTATGAATATATTTCTTATCTCCACTGATGTAAAACACGTGTGTTAATGATTATAAATATTTTAATATCTTGCATATAGTTATCGGTTCACACGAAAAATTGAGAGACAATTACCAACCAACTTCATGCTTTTAGGTGTCGGTGTGCGCGCTCATCTTAAAAATTAACTATCAATTTTTCCCAAACGCGCCAAAAGAAATATAACTTTAAAAATTAAGATTCAATTCATCATTAAGAGCCCGTATAATCACGAGCTGCGAGGCACTCCATCTAAGTCCTCGGGGCTGACTACGCATTTGCACGGGGGGGTGCACGCTGTCGTAGGCGGGTTGCTAATGATAACTTTGTATTCTATCTTGTTTGTTTAGAAGATAATACTGTCGATTTATTTTTCTCTATAATCTATCTCTAATGAAATAGCCTAGAGTTGTTTAAAAAAAATACAATCTATGGAGTAGCGTTTTTTAATATTTTCTAGCTTTAAATAGTCCACTTGGGGAAGGATCATGATGGAAGATCGCAACATCAAGAACCTCGCGCCTTAGCCATGAGATTTTGCCAATTTGCAACTCCTAAAGGATTTAGTGTTTTCTATTCGTTTTTAAAGAACTCCACACCATCAGTTCTACACAACCTATCTAGGACTATTATTCTAGGCCATTCTATTTTTAACCAATAATCCTCTGTGATCCGCAGTCAAAAACGCACTGCTCCAAAATTGTTTTAGTTGTAATTGTATTTTGAATGAATCATTTATTATTATTTATAACCAGAAAGTAGGGGATAACAATCCATATAGCGAATTATCTGTTTCGTATAGTCTAATAAAGGAAGTAACGTACAAAATATATTATAGTTTCGGTAATGGGGAGGACCGGGGCGTACTGCGCATGTCTGGCTTGTGGACATGCGTCATTGATAATGTGATGCTTCGACACCCTTTTACGTGTTTATTATTATAAATATTTAACATAGTTAAGTGATAAATAATGATTGTTAAGTAATTAATCTAGATTTAGAGTACAATTCGTTTCAATTACACATTATTGTGTGAACATACTTGGATAACTTTCTGTTATATAACCTCAAAATATGCAATGCAGTTGTGATTAATTATTGATAAGTGTTATTAGAAAATTGATAGACGCAATCACTTATGTTAGAATTTGGTAATAAAAATTAGAATTTAATGAATTGAATTTAAATGTAAAAGTAATTTTTTTTATATGTTTATTATTGTGTAATGATAATAATAAACTGAAACATTGTCGTAAAACTAATAACAGGTGAGCTTAAATTAGATAATTTTTTTTATATGCTACTGTGTATAATTTTTTTTATTAAATACTATAAATAAATTGCATCTATCTCCGTGCGAAGCCAGCGCGGTACGCTTGTTATTGTATAAATAATCTGTATTAAACATAATGTGTGCTTTAGTTATATAATACCTACTCTGTGATCTGGAGATTGGTAAATTGGACACACGAGCAAGCGGCCCACCTGATGGTAAGTGATTGCCGTCGCCCACGTACATCTGCAACACCAGAGGATCTGCTTATACGTTGCCTGCCTTAAAGGCTATTTGGTGAATGGGAGAGCTAAGCGACGGCTTCTGTTGGTGCTCGAATGGGCCGGCTCATCCGGGGTGATACCACGACCTCGCAGAATACCGACCTGAAGTAGTGGCATCTTGTGGAGGTAAACTCACACACCGAACGAAACGGAGAAGCTATAGAAACTAACTATTAACTATTTAACCTTAATGATTTCTTGTATTTACGCGAACACTACACATTTGAAATGAAATTATTATTTACGGGTTTTATCGCGTTTAATTATGTTCAGCTCGGACTACCTTCAGCTTTTATTTATTAATTTTTGATCCGATCAACGATGTCGATGTCTAACACCTCAGTCCCCCCGTAACCACGTCTGCTGTAAAGCAATCGAAACGTCGGAAATATAAAAACATAATTAAACGCGATAAAATCCGTAAATAAAAGATTCATTTCAAATTTATATAAACTTATTACAAATGAACTACATGTTATAAAATTAAGTATGGTAATGATATAATAAACGTGTACATAATGCATACAATGAATATATAATCTAAATAAATTGAACACACATATATCTGTAGGCCATAGGAATTCCGTGCGGGAATCCAACCCGAGTAGCTTTGAACCCAATCGCTTGTCGCCAATTCTGTCGCTACCGACACGAAACGATTTTTATTTGTTAACATTCTAATTAAACACATTTTGCAGATCAAAAAGCTGAAAGCGTCACTGCCGGTGACAATGGCGGAGGGGAGCAGGTGATTAAGGCATAAGCAACTGAGATGCGGTACAGCGGCTTGCACAGACCAATGGCGAAGTTGCGGAGAGATAAAATTGTAAGCTTATTTAAGTTATTAGCATATTACAATGTTTTTTTCAAATAGCCCGTAAATGATTATGCACTCCTGGCTAACACTATAGGTAGCAGTGCAGGGGATATGATACTGCAACAAGTGTATCCTGCCATCCCCTTTCTTCCCGTACGTGTGGCGACTAAGATGAAAGCCTGCCAGAAATTGGCAATGTTTAACGATAGATGGCGGGATGACCATGTCGAAAAATACCTGACTAAAATGAAGCAGTCCGATGACGGGCAGCAGCTTCTGATGTGCGAGGTGTCTGGTGCTGCGATCGTGAATCCGCTTGCCGGGCTCCTTATGTTATCCATATCCTTGGGCTACAGTAGCAATTAACCATCAGATCATCACCGCGGTAGAGCCACGCGGCGGCTTTTGCTGCCGCTCGAATGGGCCGGCTCGACCGGGTTAGTATCACGGCCTCGCAGAATACCGGCGTGAAGTAGAAGCATCTTGTGCTTCTGCGTTTCGTGCGGTGAGTGAGGTAACCGGAGGCCCTCTCCCCCTCCCTCCTCCCCAAATATGGTAGCGGTATATAATTTTGAGCTACCCCAGGAGGGTACCAGTACCTACGGTTCTGGAGAATCCCTCACTGAGCATCCACGTTCAGGCTTTCCTACGCTACCTAACCGTGGATGCTCAGTCTGCCCCGCGTATTCTGGGGGGGGGGAAACTATGGCATCCCCTACCGCGCTCGCCGTGGATTTCTGCAATATCAGGGGACTCCACTCGAACCTTTAGCGCCGTTCATTACCATCTTGAAACGGCGAAGCCAGCCTTGCTTTTTCTTACAGAGACTCAGATATCGTCTCCGGCTGATACCTCTTATCTCCATTACCCGGGGTACAAACTGGAACACTCCTTTGTGCCCCGTGACGGAGTTTGCGTATACGTCAGAGATGATATCTGTTCTCGACGCCTCGGTAGTCTTGAAGGTTTGGACCTATCTACCGTTTGGCTGCGCATCGACAGCGACGACCATCCGCGCGTCTATGCGTGCCTTTACAGGTCCCATAGCGGTAATACCGTAACTGACCGACTCATCGACCACATCCAAATGGCTACAGATTCCGTGCTACAACAGATCCCATCCGCAGAGATCGTGATTCTCGGCGATTTTAATGCCCACCACACCGATTGGCTCGGTTCTCGCATAACCGATCATGCGGGGAGATCTGTTAACGACTTTGCATTAGCATATGGCCTGACACAACTGGTAACCTCGCCGACGCGGATCCCAGACGTGGAAGGTCATACACCTTCCCTGTTGGACCTTTTGCTGACCTCACACCCGGACGGATATTTGGTCTCAGTCGATGCCCCTCTTGGCTCGTCGGACCACTGTCTGATCCGGAGTGTAGTGCCTATCGCGCGCCGATCCCGAACGCGATCTGCGGGCTTCCGCCGTGTGTGGCACTATGGGTCGGCAGATTGGGATGGAATGCGGTCTTTCTTTGCTTCCTACCCATGGGGCAGGTTTGCTTCTCGCTGGATGATCCCAACGCCGTTGCAGATTCTGTCACCGATGTGGTACTTCAGGAATGGAACTTTTATTCCGTTCTCTGCAGTGCCTGTCGGAGGTAAATCCCAGCCTTGGTTTGGTCGCACCTGCAAAATAGCGTCACGCCGAAAGCGGAAGTGCTACCAGGCCTGGGCCGATGCATCGGCGTCTCGGGATGCAAAACCAGTGCTCTTAAAACGAGTACAACTCTGCCTCCAGGTCCTTCAAAGAGTTATCGCTGCGGCAAAGTTAAAGCACATTGGCAGAATTGGCGAGAGATTAGTTCGCCTCCCATCGGGATCCCGCGCATTCTGGTCTCTCGCCAAGGCTGTCCAGGGGAATTTCTGTCAGCCATCTCTCCCATCTCTACACAAGGAGGATGATTCGCTGGCCCATACTGCAAAAGAGAAAGCCGATCTCTTGGGCTCTCTTTTTGCATCTAACTCGACTCTTGATGACCGGGGAAACTCTCCACCTACCATCCCGTGGTGTAAGTGCTCCATGCCGGAAATTCAGTTTCTGCAGAGCTCAGTGCGAAAGGCACTCCGCTCCTGGACATTCATAAGTCGAGTGGGCCGGACGGAATCCCTCCAATTGTGCTGAGGATGTGTGCCCCTGAGTTGGCACCGGTTCTCACGCGTCTTTTCCGGCACTCCTTCTCTTCAGGCGTCGTCCCGGAATCTTGGAAGACAGCATTTGTGCATCAATACCCAAAAGGCGACCGCTCTGATCCGTCCAACTACAGGCCTATTGCCATCACCCCCTTGTTATCTAAAATAATGGAGTCACTCATCAACACCCGGCTCCTGAGATACCTGGAGGAACACCAGCTGATCAGTGACCGACAGTACGGTTTCCGTCGCGGACGATCAGCTGGTGATCTTCTAGTTTACCTGACTCACCGATGGGCAGAAGCAGTTGAGTCTAAGGGGGAGGCTTTGGCGGTTAGTCTGGACGTAGCGAAAGCATTTGATAGTGTTTGGCATAAAGCGCTTCTTTCAAAGCTTTCATCTTACGGGGTTCCTGAGAGATTGTGCAACTGGGTCTCCAGCTTCCTCACGGATCGGAGCATCAAGGTTGTTGTCGACGGTGCATGCTCGGACCCCAAACCCGTGAATGCTGGTGTTCCACAAGGCTGTGTGCTATCTCCCACTCTGTTCCTTCTGCATATCAACGACATGCTACAAATCAGTAGCATTCATTGCTATGCAGACGACAGCACGGGTGATGCCCTATATACAGGCCGTGCGAATATTTCTCGGGAACACGTCGACGAGTGCCGGAACAAACTTGTGTCTGAAGTCGAGACCTTGTTATTCACAGTCTCGGATTGGGGTCGACGTAATTTGGTCCTATTCAACCTCAAAAAGACACAGGTTTGCGCGTTCACCGCTAAAAAGAATCCCTTTGTCGTTTCTCCTCTTTTTGAGAACATTCCCCTTATTGGCTCAGCCAGTATCAGAATCCATGGCGTTGACATATCAAGCGACGTTCAGTTCCGTGGTCACTTGGAGGGAAAGGCCAAATTGGCCTCCAAAAAGCTTGGTGTGCTCTGTAGAGCGGGACAGTATTTCATGCCGGTCCACCGTTTGCGACTTTATAAGGCGCAAGTACGGCCGCACATGGAATACTGTTCTCATCTCTGGGCAGGGGCACCCCAGTACCAACTCCTTCCATTTGACCGCATCCAACGTCGAGCGGCTCGAATTGTCGGCGACCAAGCTCTCTCTGATCGGCTTGATCCTTTGGCCTTGCGAAGAGATGTTGCTTCTCTTTGCATTTTTTACAAAATTTTCCACGGGGAATGTTCTGAGGAACTTTTCGGATTGATCCCAGCTGCTGAGTTTCACCATCGTACATCGCGACAGAATTCGAAGTTCCATCGATACCACCTAGATGGTTGGCATTCCACCACAGTGCGTTTTAATCGAAGTTTTCTGCCACGCACTTCGATTTTGTGGAATCAGCTGTCGCCAGCAGTATTTCCGAACAGTTACGACTTAGGGACCTTCAAGAAAAGAGCTTATTCCTTCCTTAAAGGCCGGCAGCGCATCTGTAGCTCCTCTGGTGTTGTGGATGTTCATGGGCGTCGGTGATCACTTACCATCAGGTGAGCCACACGCTCGTTTGTCCCCTTCTTCTAAAAAAAAAAAACCTCGCAGAATACCGGCGTGAATTAGAGGCATCTTGTGCTTCTGCGTTTCGATCCGTGAGTGAGGTAACCTGAAGCCCACTCTCGTCCCCAACCCCCCTCCTCATCCTCATCCTCTCTCCCATCACCATAACACCCATAAAGGCCGGTTACAGGCAAATGTACGTGGGCGACGGTTGTCACTTGCCGTCAGGCGAACCGCTTGCTCGTTTTGAGACTTCCCCATAAAAAAAAAAGATGGAGTGTTAGATCGTTTGTCGATGATAGCGATAAAACTAAACGATGCTGCCGATGTATGACAATGTCAGTTATAGAAAAGAAATCTCTAATGCACTTATTGGTTGACCGTTACAGTGGCGTTGGCGCTGTCAATGGAGCGTTGTGACCATCGCGGCTGTCGCACTGGTCCTATACAACGCGGCTGCGAACATTTGGCTCTTGCACCCACAGTCGTGCCCGTCCCACCCCACGCCGCCCCCCACAGAGTCGCCGAGCAGCGAGCCGTGCGCCGACACGGCACCAAACGCCGCGGTCGACGACGACCCGCTAGCGGCGCTCGACTCGCGCCTCGGACGGTGGGACGGCTCGCGCTCCTACAGGATCTTCGACTACGCCACGGCGGGGGACATGTACGCCGAGCTGTCGGCGAACCGGCGCGTCTGTCTGGCCACGCAGAGTTCCATCGAGAGGCTGCACGAGTTGCTCAGGATAGCGGCGCACTGGTCCGGGCCGATCTCTGCGGCGGTGTTCGTCGCCGGCGACGAGCTGAGGCTGCTCAGGGCCTTCGCTACGTGGCTGTTCCGCTGTCAGCCAGAAATATATTCGCGATTGGTCTTGCACGCTGCCACGCCGGCGGACAGACCGGGCACACAGGGGAGCGTACCGAACTGGGCGAGGGATTGTGATGCTAAACCCCTACCGCCGGGGGAGAGGCGGGCCGATACCGTTGCGTGGAGAGCGAGGCATCCTTATCCACAGAACCATTTGAGGAATCTAGCGAGGAGAAATTGCCACACGCCCTATGTGTTCCTAGTAGACGTGGACATAGTGCCATCCGTGGGCATGGCGGAGTCCCTGGACAAGTTCCTCGCGACGGCACCGAAATGTCCCCTGTGCGCGTATGTGGTGCCCACGTATGAGCTGGACAGAAGAGTGGCGAATTTCCCGTCCAACAAGTCCGAGCTGCTGAGGCTGTCGAGGAACAAGTTGGCCATACCGTTTCATAGGAAAGTTTTCATATACAACCAGTACGCCTCCAACTTCTCCAGGTAAGATCCCACCATCCTTAATTTATGAACATACTAGTTTGTGCCAGCGATTTTATCCGCGTCTCGTCATCATTTCAGCCTTACACAAGTCCACTGCTGAGCATAGGCCTCCCCCGAAGATTACCACACGTCGTCTCTCCATCTTGGGAGGAAGGGAGGGGGGGACTCCCCCCTCCCAAGATGCATTTTCCTGTTGCCACTGTAGAAGTATTATTCAGATACAGTGTTTCATGCAAAGTAAACTTAATTCAGGGTTTATTTACAGGCTCTTCGTGCAGTAGATGTAACATCGAAATCGCTCTGTGGGTTTTTGGGTCTAAAATCCGCTCTGGAGCCATATCCATTACGCCACAGAAATCGTTCACATTAAATCCACATCATGAAGTAATTTTTGGATAAAAACAAAGTTTTTTTTGTTTTTAAAATGTTCTCGTTGATCACTGACTCGATTACCAACGAACGAAACCATGTTATACTTGCCAGATTGTAAATGGTCCTCAGCAGGACATGGACCTCTCCCATAAGGAGGATTTGCCATAAACGCCTCTCTCGGCAAGCGGGTTGGCAATCGCAGTATCAGACCTTAGGCCCTGCTGCCAGTCATCGGTCTGGTGTTTTACGTGATGGTCATCCCGTTGCATGTCGCTTAGCCATCACTCGTCTCTAACGCCACCTATGGGCAGACAGGGGGCGGTAGAGCTCTTCTCGTAACTCCTAAGGATGTGAAAAATAACACATCATGAACGATGAAGTCCCACGGAATTGTTGTGAAATGTTTTTATTATTTTGATTTAAATTATGAAAGCCGCATTCAAATCCGTTCAATGCAATACAAGTATCCGTACAATACAGCATTTTTCTACATGTGCTATGAAATAAAAAAGTGAAAAGTGAAGTCACACTTTATTCACTTTCCATAGGTAAGGGCCAGCTCTGCCTGAGATGCTCTCAGTTTGAGAGGAAGTGTTAGAGAAGCAGAACGTCTCTCACATTGATCCACTAACCCTTCAAGACTAATTTGTAAGAGTATCATGTAAATGTAATTAAATATATAAATATTTTAACAATCACACGTCATCCAGTCCTGAACCTAATATTTTTGTAAAGTGAATGTCGTGTACAATTTGTAACAGGGCCTCAGATCTATCAATGTAACATTAATAGTAAAAGTAGCAGCCAGTCAGTGCCCACTGATGGGCAAAGGACTCCTTCTCAAATACGATATCAGAGAGGGTTTAGCAGCCGGGAAGGGCTCGCCAACCTGCCCCCCAGTGCGGGTTTCCGGGCTTCACATATCCTCGAAATAATATTTTTATTATTTCGCAGACATGCAGGTTTCCTCACGATGTTTTCCTTCACCGCTGAGTACGTGGTAATTACAGCACTTAAAATTGTTATTGATAATTTTAGTGGTCCAGGTCACTCGCGCTCTATGAAACTAAAGCGAGCCCCCTGCTACCACGGCTGAGGCTGAGTGAGCAATGTAACATTATAATGATATTATTTGTACCCATCTAAATATATAAATAAACACACTAAGATTCTCTGTATTGGTAACTGGATAGACAAGATGGACATACGAATAGTACCTACACATATGATCAGTCATACATACATATACAAACAAACATTTATATTCAACGTTCAAATGTTTGTCCATGGCGGGACATGAACCTGCAGCTCTCAGCTTCGAAGCCTAGGTCGCTATCAACTGGGCTAACGGCCGTCAAATCATTTAAAAGTGTAATGTGAAGTTTCCCAAGATTTCCTTTCAAACCAACGTGTCATGTTGGTTTGAAATGAAACTATTATGTACGGATTTTATTGCGTTTAACTTTATTTTTTTAGTGAGTGCTTTGCAGCAGCCGCGGTCCTCCCATCCGTAAATAATAGTTTCATTTCGAATGTGTAGTGTTCGCGTAAATAAAAGAAATCGTTAGCCTTGTAGGTTTTTTGACAAGAAATCGAATTAAATTTCTAGTACGTGGTCTGTAAATAAAATTGCAATGGATTTAGAAATATATTATCTTCAAGGCCAAAGTGAACAGACATCTAGGCAAGCGTGTACCATCTTAGGCCTCATCTTCGCTTTCCATCGGGATCAAACGCTAGCCTATTTTTCATAAAAAAAAAAAAAAAAGAATTTCCAGTCTGTCGCTTGTAGATACCCACACAGTACTAACCGGGTTACGAAGTAGGTTGTAGTTATATTTGTTTTCCTATATATATATATATACCTAGTACGGCCAAAAGTTCCGTTAAATATTAAAATGCATATCTTTTTACAAAGAAACATAATACATATATACAAAAAATGTATAATTATACTCTCACGACGGATGACCCAACACTGGGGTTATCAGAGGTCTGAATATTTATTACATGACTTATTTGGTACTAAGTGACAGGTGGTGAGCCTGTCGCCATGTTACCTTCCTAGCCAACGATAGTAATCGTGCGTATGTTTCTAAAAATCGATCTATTAGCAGAGGGCTCATAGCGATGACGCTATGAGCCCTCTGCTAATAGATCGAACACGAGTCTTCAGATTCGAAGCTAGACCCCATAACCAATCTTAGGTATCTTAAAAAAAAACATTTTTTTTTACGAGCAAGCGGCTCACCCGATGGTAAGTGATCATCCTCGCCCACGTACATCTACAACACCAGAGGAGCTGCAGATGCGTTGCCGGTGTGTAAGGAAATTTGGGGGAGAGGGAGTGGGCCTCCGGTCACCTCACTCACCGAACGAAACGCAGAACCACGAGATGCCTCTACTTCACGCCGCTATTCTGCGAGTCCGTGGTACCAACCCGGTCGAGCCGGCCCATTCGTGCAGCAGCAGAAGCCGTCGCTTGGCTCCACCACAAATTAAGCAAAGCAATCAAATCTATTCAGTTTTATTGAACGTCAGACTCCGTAAAGTAATTTGACATGAAAAATAATATGTGAACAGGCTGCAAATCGATCGAAGTCTCCTTCATAATAGACGCATTCAAAATTTGAATACAAAAAAAAAGAAAAAAAACTCACTTTTTTAATTTTAATATTATTTATGGCCAGTCTAGTTAACATATGAAAGTGTAAGAGTATTATGTTCTACCATATATTTATTCGAATACCAACCGCACTTGCGCGTGATGCACTCTGTTGGCTAACCGATGAGGTTCTGGCGGCCGACCGAACCCGAATCTCACAGGCTCGTGATAGCAGCGGCACGGTGTTCACGGCAAGAAAGCGGTGGCAGATCTCCTCATGCAGCCACCACGCGCTCACTGTATATTTCTTGTCTGTCTACGAGTCTTCTGGGTAGGTACCACAGTACCGATTTAAACGATGTAGAGAGCTGGTATGCTTACGGGCTGTGAGGTGTTGCATCTTACTCCTCACGGTTGACAACTCATCTGTGACCTTCTTCGTTTGAAGATGTTTGCTGTCCGTCAGTTGCACTAGCACTTATTTATTTGTTCTTTATTGTACCATATAGAATATATGATCAAGAGGCGGACATAATGCTAAAAGCATTCTCTGACTGTCAACCTTTGGGAGTTATGAAACATCGAAGGCGGTTAAATAATAGCTAAAAACAAAATCTGAAGATCTTATATAGAGTATAATGTAACTTACCGTTTGGGCAGTTATCTCGTTTTTTATCCCTATGAAAAAAAAAAAGACTTCAACGGCCGGTAATGGTGACAGATGGGAGGCGAGCGGCGGCAACGAGAGCAGCGAGGCCCACGTGAGCCACAACGTGACCAACTTCGAGCTGCTGTACGAGCCGTTCTACGTGGCGCCGGACACGGTGCCGCCGCACGACGAGCGCTTCCTCGGCTACGGCTTCACGAGGAACACGCAGGTGAGATGGCCGCGCGTGCGCCCCGGTTCGAGCAGAGTCGCGGTCAAAGCGCCTTGGCTAGATCGGTCGTTGGAGTTAAAGAGATGCAATACTCTATAAGGACTATCACATCGTCAGCCTGTTTTAGTCCACTGCTGAATAGATCACTCGAAGAAATTGGCATATATTTATCAGAAGATTTGCCCATACTCACCGCGCTGGGCAAGCACCCTCGCAGTAGAAGTAAAAAAATCTACAAAATTATTTTGTAAATCGTGACTTAATTTTTATTACTCAAACTGCATGTACCTACTTGTATTATCACTATATCGTGTGTCAATCTATATCCAGCAGTGGACGTAAAATAGGCTCGTGGATCATTCATCATAAGTCTATTTTACGTCACTGGAGGTGTATCGATACATCAAGCTTTTGAATAAGCAGACGCATATAATGTTACGTATGTCGAATTTTCAGTATATTAAAAAAAAAGTTTTAACCTCCTTTATATCTGTGTGAACTTGTCAAACATTTCATAAAAATATTTCCAAAAAAACTTCTATGCGAACACTTTAATTATAAGGTGGGGTATGAGTTCAGCTAAAGCTTTGCCTCGTTGGAATGATGATTTATAATTAGCATAATATATTTTTAAATCACGAGACGCGGGAACGAGGAGTGCACAAAAAAACATGTAAACAATGACACGCCTTAGAGTCTGGCTTTTGGCCAACTCACAAGCCCTGACCGGGCGTGGTGATGACCGCATTGCTAAAGCACTGAAATTACGTAAGTTCTAGATAGTAACGTCATACATGTATCAGTTACATTTGTTTTCCCTCATTATGTCTGTATGTAGCACATATTCGTTCTCTGAGGACAAATGAGCCAGAAAGACGTTCTATTTTCAACATTAATGTTAATTTTTCGTAACTTCAGCCTGTCACAAGTCCACTGGTGAACAAAGGCCTTTCCCAAAAGACAAAGTGACAAAAAACAGTTTTAAGCCACCTACACCCATGGACAGGTGGATTTAAATTTGATGTTATTCATGACTTAAAGCTCATTGTTATCGTCTGGTGGCGGCGTAAGAGAATTTACCGCCATGTTTGGTTCCATGGGTGTCGTAGTCTTGGCTATTGCCAGACGAATACCGTAATCACTGTTGCGCACAGGCACCTCCGAAGAATGGAGGACTACATGAACGGTGCATGGCAGACGGATTGGTTAGCGCAGTACTGCCCAGTATTACTACACTGTACTCACTGGACTTACACTGTAGATGCTGCTTTCTTCCGGCAGTCTTAGAGTCTAGAAGCTTACGGTATTCTCCTGACAGTGGTAACTCTCCTGCTGCTCCAATCCTTCAATACGTAGGTAAGGACACGTCTGCGTCGTCTCGATGTCTAGGTACCAAGAGGCGACTTTATTTTTTAGAGGTCCATAAGGGCAAGCAGGGATGTGACACTTTAGAAACAGTTCGCTGTCGCCTCTAGTCTATAGTCCCACTCGACTGACCAGATATCCACCTTCTTCTTCGGCTTCGTTTTGTCAAAAAATCCCCTTCTCCGACACTAGTTTAATACTGTTCATCATTAACATTGTAACTGCCCATCACAAGTCCAATGTTGAACATAGGCCTCCCCCAAAAGATTGCCGCAAAGCTCGGTCATGGCATACAAACACTTTGTCACATCTTTTTTTGCGAACGAGCTAGCGGCCCGGCTGACGGTAAGTAATTACCGACGCCCACGTACATCTGCAAAACCTGTGGAGTTACAGGTGCTTTGCTGGCATTTAGGGATATAAAAAGAGCGAGGAAGAGGAGAGTGGGCCTCCTGCTCCTCCTCACCGAACGAAACTCGGAAACGCAAAATGCAAAATTCACACCAGTATTCTGCGAAGCCGTGGCACTACCCCAGGCGAGTCGGCCCATTCGAGCAGTAGGAAAAGCCGCCGCTTGTCTCCACCACGTCACATCTTGTGAAGGGTAGTGCTCGCTGCATTTGCCTATGTAAGGAAACTTTTCTCCCAGTAGTTTCTTCGTTAAGTCGGGACCGGGTATTTTTTATTTTATACAATCAACTCACAGCACTCAACGGACTTTTCGACGCTTCATTGCAAATATTGAATGGAACCCCATTTAGTGAAGCAAGAAGTGAAGAACTTAGTGATAACAATGAAGTAACTGGATGTGGTTACGAATCCTACAGTTCGTGAGAAATGCGTTTGAATACATAACCTTAATATAACCTAAGCCTAAAACATCGGATAGATCGAAATTTCGGTAGATACTATTCTAGTTATAATAAAACATACTTTTTAAAATATCTCCCGAGTATTAATTTGTAGCTTTGATGGACTCACAAATACTTGTACAAATGCACTCAGCCACAGAGCCGACATGATGTCTGATCAAAAACTAACTCAACTTTAACACACGATACAAGATTTTTATAAAAGAATATTTTCATCCACATCTCGATGTACTTTACGAGGTGTTATTAAAAGTTAATTCTTCGCCCGCGAATATGTGGAGCATGGCGACGGCCGGGCACAGACTGCGTAAGCAGAAGATAAAAATATCTCACTGGCCAGCGATACGGATTCCGACGTGCTTCTTTAAATATTTTTATTACCGTTGTAACGATTTAGAAGTTAATTAAGATTTCTCTCTAAAATTCCATTATAACTTATTTCGATATTTTATCTTCACTCGATGTTCATTCGTTATTTAGATTTCTATGCATGACGTGATTGATAACATGCGTTTCTCATGAAGCTGGCTCTACTGAAATTCGGAGTTGTAATGGTCTGTATATCTATACCTGAGACATCTTTATTCTTTTGCGCACATTTGTGTTTTATTCTGTGTTCATAGAATAGCTTTCAGACATATTAATATATCAACGGGTGGTAGACTTTCCTGTCTAGTCTGGGAAGATACCACACTCTTTCTCACTTCTGCCACTAAACACCTGTGTAACTATTGTTGTATTCCGGTTTAAGAGCTACAGAGAGCCAGTACCATAACGAGAGGGCTGTGAGGTATTTCATCCTAGTCCTCTGGGATGACAACGCATCTGTGACCTTCCTCGATTGATGTTGTTTTTTTTTTATGGAAAGGCGGCAAACGAGCAAGCGGTTCACCTGATAGTAAGTGATTACCGTCGCCCACGTACATCTACAACACCATAGATGCTGCGGGTGCGTTGCCGGTCTTTAAGGATATTTGGGAGATGGGAGGGAAGAGGAGGGGAATAGGAAGGTGGGCCTCCGGTTATCTCACTCAGCGAATGAAACGCAGAAGCACAAGATGCCTCTACTTCCGGTGCCGGTATTCTGAGAGGCCGTGGTACCAATCTGGTTGAACCGGCCCATTCGAGCATCAGCAAAAGCCGCCGCTTGGCTCTACCGCGGAGTTTTTGCAGTTGTGTTTGCAGCTGTCCATGGGCTGCAGTACCCACCCGATGGTGGACTGGTAGCTCGTATTTCACCCTCATAAATACATTAAAGAACAAAAAAAAAAGATAGACATAATTTATAAACTTGAACCTTATGTTAACTTAACACGTTCTATGCCGAGAAAAAAATCGCATTTTCCTGTCCGGGCCGTGTCAGTCAGTGATGGTTGACATATAGACTTTCAGTTCAAGCCGCGTCAGTCAGTGATGACCGCATTTTACGAAAGTTTTCATTTCGTTCTTACAGGCCGTTGGGCAGTGATCTCAAACTATATCGCATATTAATTGACCCGCGTGGCCCACTAGTTTCTCCATATCAAGTTGGTTTTTGAAAAATTTAAGAGCTTCGAAAGAAAAACGACAATTACCATACAATGCTGCCTGACGTTAATTATTTCCATAAATAGTGGCTCAAATTGACTTTTGTTATTACTAAGTAACATTTGAGTGAAAGATAAAAGCATATAAGCAAAAAAAAAACAATTTAGTAATTTTATACAGATTTCAAATTTTAATAGGCCTAAAGGGAAACTTCGCTGTCGGTCAGCACTGACCGCGTTGGCAGAGAACGTGTTAATACTCTTACAGAGCACGCTCATCCTCCTTAGTTGATGTCGCGTTTCGCACGAGAAACTTATATGGAACGCGTCTGCGTATGTTTGGCGACCCCAGTATCAGACACTTCGCACTCGAGACGTTCCAGCCCGTCATCGGCCTGCTTAAATGAGCAAAAAATTCCTATGATATTTTTCAAGACGGTTATCCCGTCATCTTAGGTAGGCTTTGCGGTTTTCAAGGATCTTCCATTAGTCGCCTCTTGCCTCACCCACGGGAAGAAAGGGGGATGGCATATTCACACGGCGAATAGGTAACACTTTTATCAATTCAGGTTTGTAGTACTTTTTCTTTAACCTACTCCTACTTCCTCTTCACTTCAAACTTTGTGTGTGTTTCTTTTTTAATTTGCACATGTTTAAAGAAGAAATATAAGAGTATTCCTTTTTTAAACATTGTCGAAATTAGGTCTCCTCTAGTGTTGCCGATAAAAAAAAAGCTTTGGCAACGTATGTGCGATAATAAATAAGGTTTTTCCCCGCGCCGCGTCGGGCAGATCGTAATTGCTCACGCTTTAATTTATAGATCCGGACCGGGTCCAGCCGATATTGAAATGCCATCGGATTAATGACTTTAATTTTGAATCTGTGACGTCGGATATATTCGATGCGGGGACCATAAATTTGTGATAATTTATTTAGTGAATATGGCCCGAGTTTCCTGCACATTATTTTTCGATAGTTATGAAATTGAAATTCACACTCTTCATCAATTCATTCGTTTTACAGTCGAAATCAGAGCGTCTAACAGTCGGTACATATTTAAAATGAAAGCTAAGGAACATATCGTTAACGAAATGGCAGAATCATCTCAGTAATAGTCTATTTTTATATATATATTTAATCTTTAAGTTATTAATATATTTAAATAAATATAAATGTACGTGTGTATCTATTTATTATTACATATGTATTTATTATTGTATGCGTATTGAAATATTGAATCTATATATAAATTTACATTTATTATAATTTTTTTTCCTCTCTTTAGTTCTCTCTATTCTATCACCTACATCTACTTCATTTCATCTCTGCATCGTTCAAAGGTTGACTGGTAGAATTTGCTTCAAGCATTAAGTCCGCCTATATACATTCTCATGTATATGAAGTTTAATAAATAAATAATTACAGTCGGTCACCAGTTCACTGCTGGACCTCCTCAAAGCCTGCCACAAAACACGGTCCTGAGCCGCCTGTGTCCATCAACTTCCCGCAACACTGTGCAGGTCGACAGGTCCTGTTTTCACCAACCGTTGTCGGTTTACGAACTATGTGGCAGGCCCATTGCTGCTTCTCCCACTTCAGCTTACTGACCCTTAAGGCGAGGTCGGTTATCCTAGTTCCACTGCGGATATCGTCCTCGATTCTTGCCATTCAACGTGGTAGAGCCAAGCGGCGGCTTCAGCTTCAGCTGCTCGAATGGGCCGGCTCGACCGGACTAATACCACGACCTGGCCCACTTCCCCTCCCCATTCCACTCCTTATCCACTCTCCCATCTCCCAAATACCCTTAAAGGCCGGCAACGCACCCGTAGCTCCTCTGGTGTTACAGAAGTATGTGGGCGACGGTAATCACTTACCATCAGGTGAACCTATTGCTCGTTTGCCGCCTTTCCCATAAAAAAAAATGCCTAAGTAACTCTGTCTTTCTTCTGTTTCTTGAGTTTTCACGGCCAAACCTCTAAACTGAATTCGATAAAATTTTGTACGGAGATATCTAGAATCTATGGTACAGGGATAAACCCTGATATAATATTAACCAGATTAAGAAAATAATTTGTGGCGTGAAAGACGATGTAGTGACAAGAATTGAGAAAGGGATGCTGAGCTGGTTTGGACGTGTAGAGAGGATGAACGAAAAAAACGTAGGTTGTCGTAATAAATATATGAGGCGAGTGTAAATGGTAGAGTCGGGAGAGGAAGACCTAGGCGAACATCAAATCGGAAATGGTCTGAAAAAAGGCCGGGTCAACAGTACTCTAAACCAACGAGCATGCATGCAAAGATTGATGAAAGTGGAAGAAGCGAAAGACGTATGTCAGGATCGTAGCAAGTGGAAGAAGATTGTCTCTGCCTACCCCGTTGGGAACAAGGCGTGAATATATACATTCATACATGAAAAGAGACAATGTAATGGCGAGTAGGCTTAGAGCTGAGTATTCAATACACAATAAGCTGGTAAAACATGGTAATTTGAGGGACCCGGGCTTACAGATCAGTTGTCCTCACTTCCTGTAAGTATGTGCAAATGATTCAAAGAACACAACTATACACAGATAGGCAGCACTAGGTAAGTTTGTAATTGTACGTGATACAGGCGAACGGCTGCTTTTGCTGGTGCTCGAATGGGCCGGCTCGACCGGGGTAGCGCTGCGATCTCGCAGAATATCGGTGTGAAGTAGAAGCATCTTGTGGCTCTGCGTTTTGTTCGGTGAGTGAGGTAACCTGAAGCCCGCTGAGCTCTCCCCAAATATCTAATATAATATAAAATATAATAATAATAAAATAATTAAAAATAAAATATTAACTAGTGATTAAAAGTATAGTATATAAACTGAAGATATATATACTGATTGAATACTTTTTTAAAGAAAATGGCAGACGTGTAGAAACTCTACCAATCCGGTCAAGCCGGCCCATTCGATTACCAGAAAAAGGCTCTTGAATGTCTGTTTTTCATTCTTCTTTACTCAAAAGTACTTTTGTCTTAGATATTATTAACGCTCTGTCATCACTATTAAACGCCATCGATTTACTTATGGCTGTCGCCCATTCCACCGTGTAGAACAACACCGCTGATAGATACCTATGGTTGTCTGCCAAACCACCTCTTGGCAGCGTGCCGAGCGACACGCTGCAAATTACGGCAGCGCTGGTAAATTCACTCACGGATGCTCCATCCGACGCGTTCTCTTTCTTGTTTCAGTATCCGGTGTTTTTCCGTTGTTTACATGATTGCATTAATGATGAAATGTCTTCGCGTTGTAAATTATGGTGGTGGAATTATCCACTCCGGTATCTAAGTTTTACTTTCTTCACCCGACTGCCCCAGAAGGAGGGTTATGTTTTTCGAGTGTATTTATGTACTTATATTTATTTCTTTAGAACGCTCTGTAGCCATAACGCGAACGATTTCATCTTATGAAATGTCTTTACATTGGTCTTTATAAAGGTCTAATTGGTCTATATATAAGGTTTTGTTTTTATTATTATTTTTACATCGTACTGTGGCAGACGGATGTACATGGTACTGTGGCAGACGAATTTCGAGGGTTTCAAATTGGTAACATTAGTTGGCGTGGTATATTATGTATGAAAATTGTGACTTTCACCGAATTGAACAGGAATCCATTAGCCGAATGGGTTGGGGTGCGGACTACGAAACATGACGTCGTAAGTTCGAGCCCCGCCATTCGACTATTGTCGTGAACCACTCCAGATACAAGCTGTAAGCTTAGTAGGAGGGTTAAATTTTTTTTTTTTGATACAGTAATTACGGATTACGGCCGTGTCGTTAAGTTGCCGTGTGGCATGTAATGTAATCGTAATTCAGAATAACTATAGATTTTGATTTGATTTGATTTGATCGGCTGTCAACTGCTTTGTCCGCGTGGTCACAAATTGTGTCCCAAGAGACACACTCTTAATTGAGATGACTCGGACAAATTTCCTCCATATTCGTTAATTAATTTTGGCGTCGGAACGACAACTGTCGTGTGGAATCGGCGTTACAATCTGCCACCCCTCCTTTCTCCGCGCGGGTGTCGTAAGAGGCGACTAAGGGAAAAGCTATGAAAATCGCAATGGCGGGATAACATCACGAAAACTTCACTGGTGACACTGCTCCTCGGAATTAGTGCAGGTGAGCTGGATGCGGGCGAGCTTGTCGCATGCTGGCCAGTTTGAACTTTGAAGAAAAATATAGTATATTGTCTATTTTTAAGAAAATTTAGAACCGTTTCGAAATTTGAAAAGAAAACACACGATTCATGTTTTTAGTACATAATGATGTTCTTCAAAGAAACGAAATTTGAAACAACGGAAACGCGGACCGGAGTTACTAAAATAGCTGTGTGCTGGGAACGCGGCCCTGTTCGGAATATTTTTGTAACGGAATGTCTCACTGTAACGCGACACCTGACAGGGTTGTCTGGGCTTCAGAGTATTAAAGTATAAAACGGTTTTATTTGTAATCTATCGAACAGTCGTCTGTATTTTTGTACGCGGTAGAGCCAAGCGGCGGCTTTTGCCACTGCTCGAATGGAACGGGCCGGCTCGACCGGGGTAGCACTAGGACCTCGCAGAATACCGGCGTGAAGTAGTCTCTTTTTAGAAGCGTAAAAAGCATCTTGTGCTCATCCCTCCCCTCAAATCAAATCCTTAAAGGCTACCAACGCACCTGCAGCTCCACCGGTGTTGCAGATGTACGTGGGCGACGGTAATGTATGTTGGCATCAGATAAGCCCCTTACTCGTTTGCCCCCTTTTAAAGTAGTGAATAACTTATCTGAGATATATTTACAAAAAGGTATTAGAAATTTGGTAATTCCCATATTTTTTTTATTTTTTATTACTAAAAATTTCATACAAAGCCATATATGTAGATCAATTCAATCAATATATCGGTAATTTAGAGGTCGCTGGCAACACCAAATAGCGAAATGAAGAAAAACCCGCAGAACTACCATAAATTATAGTTTTCTAACTATCTACTTATACCATTAGGTCTTTTGAAATTGGCCGAGCCTACATAGCAAATTGCACCTACATTTGTAATTTTATACTCTATTATGTTTAATCTTCAAGTAATTATAATTGAAGATTTAAGATTCCACTGCAAGTAACTTCTTCCTTAGCACCATCTAGGCACTAGGAAATATTAAACTGTTACTCCTAAACGTGCGGTAGAGTCGTAGGAATCTGCCGACCCCTTTCTACACATAGATGTCGTAATATAACTGATATTAACTAATCGTCGACGACTAAATAAAGCGAAAGGCGGGCTGGGGATTCCTCAGTTTGGTTACGATGAGCTGAAATAGGTGATCCGCTATGGGTAGGCAGAGATTTATCGAGGCCCGAGTGCTTGATACTTGGATATAGAAAAAAAAAAAAACATTCGCCCGCTCAATATTAAAACAACAAATTTGGCTTAATGAACATACTACATATGCTTAACTTCATTATATCGTACAGTGCAAATAAAAAAAAAACCTTTTAATTTTGAAATTGATGATTCAAATGCAAATATACGAATCATTTTACGCTCCCCGAGCTCGAATAAAGCCACGGTTGAAATTGCGTGTTCATTCATTGTTTATTCATTGATACGGTAAATCCGTTCGCCTTATGCTGATTAATAAATGCGGCTTGAAGTGAACAAAAAGCTTGGGTTCATTTCTAACATATATACATATATGACAATATAATGTATATACATAAAAACTTAAGTACGTTTACTAAGAATGGTGATATTCATGTAAATACTAGGAACAGACACAAGCTTGCAATGCCAGTTACTAGACAGCATAGAGTTAGTGACTCGTTCATGGGGGCAATGTCTACGTTTCTACAACAAAATCCCAGCCAGTGAGCAAAGTCATACAATCAATAGGACTTAAAAAAATTTTTAAACTAAGACTTTTTAGAAAGGCTTGTTACAATACAAAGGAATACATTGAGCCAATGCCAAGCCGCTTCTGTAACAGAATCATACACAAGAACAGAAAGACGGACAGGACGAGAACACCTCTTCAAGACATCCGTTCCCACTTAGTGGAATTGATATCATCGGTCATTGTAATTATAATAATATTTTGTATGCTGTATGTATGTATATATATATATATATATATATATATATATATATGTATATATGTATGTATATATGTATTCACATTTGTTTATATGTATTTATTCCGTCTTTATATAAATAATTGTATGTGTAATTTATATATTTATTTATGTATCTTTTTTTTTTTTAACAAATTTAATGTTTGGCACCCTTACTATATCTCTCCACGCCCCGGGTTGACTGGCAGAGAATGCCAAAAGGCATTAAGTCCGCCCTTTGTAATACTATGTTTAAAGGTATTTAAATAAAGTTTATATAAATAAACGAGACCCTACGTTCGTCTAATAATCTCCTACTCCAGTGTCCCTCACATACCTCATGTTTTGTCCGTTTATCCTTTCCTGTTCAATCCGTACTTCTTTGGAATGCACTCCCACTCGAAATCAGAGCGTCTAACAGTCGGTACATTTTTAAAATGAAAGCTAAGGAACATATCCTTAACAAAATGGCAGAATCGTCTCAATAATAGACTATTATTTTTATGTATATTTAATATTTAAGTTATTAATATTTAAATAAATATAAATGTATGTATATACGTGTGTATGTATTTATTATTGTATGTATGCGTATTGAAATATTGTGTATATATATAGATTTACATTTATTATAATTTTTTTCCTCTCTTTAGTCTCTATTCTATCACCTACACCTACTTCATTTCATCTCTGCATCGTCCATCGAATGCTTCTGGCTTTAAGTCCGCCTATAAACATTCTCATGTATATGAAGTTTAATAAATAAATAAATAAAATATTAGTATTAGATTATTAAAACGTATTGCTTATTTGAAAAAAATACAAAGTAGTTTTTTCAAATAAGCCTTTCGCCGTTTTCTTCTCCGTCAGAGGAACCTCATTACGAAACGGGGGTAGATTTTAAATAAAAGTGACGTTCTACAAGTGAAATGTATGTTTTGTACGTTGAATAAATGATTTGATTAGATTTAAAAAAAAAACATACGACGTTTGCATTTTTCACTAATCATTTCATTTGACAATCACAAAATACAGACGACATCTAATGAATTCTGATATGGATGTGTCTAGATTATGGCAACACTTGATTATAACTGTGAGACTGTTAAATGTGATCACGGTATATGAAAGATGTTTGTATTGTTCTTTAGGAACACTTATCAAATTCATGGTAGCCGTTGATAGTTTATACATAAGTATGCTTCCGAAGCATGGAGGAAACGGTAAGTATTTATTGAAGCACCACCTTTTGAATAGTGCACCGTTATTTCCGTAAATTATACAAATTGTGACCCACTTTGTACTTAATCTGTTATTAGACCTTCCTACCCGTAATTCATATTTCAATACTACGACTACGGCCTATTTTAATCCACTGCTGACTAAGAAGCGTCAGCAAATACATTGCTCGGAAGGTTTTCCCGATACTCACCACGCTGGGCCAGCGGGCTGGTGTCATTCAATCGCTAGATCCACGTTTGTTTCCTGTTTAAAAAGTTTTAAGAATCCTAATATTAAACGTATGAATACATAAGATTTGCCTACCCTCATGCGGTTGAATACAGTCGTCTCCTAATTGCTTATTTTCAAACTTAATATACATGTGTTCAAAGCAAATAAATATATTCATAATTAAATGTTACTTCGGCATTTCATTTTAAGACCTACATTATATGTCGGTGAACTTCAAACGTTCCGTTCTAATATGGTTTATGTCGTCTGTGCGAAGCGATAAACGTTATCGAACGTCGGCGTATAGCTGATATTTATTTGATGCTGATTTTTTTAAATATTTATTATAATTTTGTTTATCCTTATAATATAGTTATACCTCTACGTAGATTTAGCATCATCAGATCTTCAGATCACTAGGTCTGAGGATTTGATATCGATTTTAGAGCATCGCGCAGGTTATTGATTTCTTAGTATGTATAGAGCCGTTGTAGTTCAATGGTCAGGACTCTCAATTTAGTTTCAAAGAGCGCGAGTGACCTGGGTTCGGTCCCCAGTAGCCGGCATCACTAAATAGTAATTTTAAGTGCTGTATTTACCACATGCTCGGCGGTGAAGGAAAACATGGTAAGAGAACCGGCATGTCTGAGAAGTAATAAAAAATTATATTTCGAAGATATGCGAAACCCGCCTTCCCGAACTGGGGAAGCGTGGTGGGCCCTTCCTGGATCCAAAACCTTCACAGATACTCGTATTTGAGAAGAAGTCCTTCACTCAGCAGTGGGCACTTACAGACTGCTACTTCGCTTTACTTATGCACAGTTGGGCTTAAAACCTTATCAAGGTGACACTGCACCTTCTTCCTTCGGAACTGGTCGGAATGATCAGATCACGTGATTAACTATAACGCACGTCCTCTATCCTATAATTTAAAGTTCAAAGTGCCACGAGGCACCAGAAATTAAAAATTATAAAACCCTCTGTGTGAGATACAGTTCAGGGCACATGCTCAGTGAAAACACAAGGTGTTTTCTAGTCAGTGGGTACCATCCTCTTACCCATTTCTGTTCAGCTCAGTAGAACCACTTTCGAGTTCAGGTTTCAAAGGTATAGTGAGTGAATATATTGACGCACTAATACTCCTTCCATTGAAGTTGTTTGTAGGTGCTTACTGCGGCTGCATTGCTGGCACCAACTTAGACGGTTCTTGAATGGGAGTAACACGCTAGGTTTTGTGTAGCAATTCTGAGTCGAACACAGCGTTGGTACAATACACTGAGCGTTGATTGATCTGGTCGTGATTGTGATTGTCCCCTGTTTAATTATATCCCATTCTTCGTCCGTTCTTATCATATAAGCTATAGAGACATCAGCCACGAGAAGCTAGTGACGAGTGGGTACACTTGCGGCACTAATAACACGCCTTGCTCAGACGAATGCTTTTGTCAATCTGTAATCTTTTGAGTAGTCTGAAGTTGTCGAAATCTGCAAAGGATACGTCGCTGTTTTCAATACACAATATTTTTCTAACATAGTGTGTAATTCTGTATAATAATACATAATATATTTTAAAGTAACGTTTGGATAGCAAAATCATTTTGCGTTTAGCTGTTCGTCGTTTCTTTGGACTCGCATTTGTTACATTTTATAATCTAGGAATTTCTTGGGATGTAGGAAAGCGCCAAGTTTTTCGTAATCTCGCATTTTATAGAGACTTCGCTACCGTGATGAGCGACGTAAGTGTCCAATACTGTTAGGCTGCCAAGTTTAAGTGGTTTTTAGGTAATTTACAATTCAAATGAAGAGGCAGCCTAAAGCGGGGGCATTTATTCATGTAATCCCCCGATCTTCATTACTCCTTGCTGTTTCATTGTTGTCGTTGAGTTGAAAATGTTTTTCTCCTTAAATATGTATTTGCATATCTTTAAGTCCCCTCGGAGTTAAAATTGCTCTACATTACTCCGATGACTGCGTGATACAACAGTTGAAGATTTTAAGAAGTGCAATCATTTTTTTAACCCGTGATCTGAAGAGTCGACAAGGGGGAAACCCTGGGGCGTTCGAGAGATCATCATAATCATCATAATCAATCATCATACTGCAGGACCGACACTACACGGTCCGATGATGAGAACAGCGCAGGTGTTAGGTAAGGAGCTGCGATTGCCTACACGGCCGCCAAACGTGTATGGAAAATCTTCCCTTTGGGAGAGAGAGGAAGATCGCGAATAAAAGACAGAGAAAAAGGAAGAAAAGAAGAGGAGTCTATCCAAGAAATGCTTACAAATAATTGATACCGTGTCGTGAATGTAAAAAATGACACTGGAATAACTTCACACACGCAATTGTTGTAAAATATTTTTATGGCATAACGAATAAGTCCTATATGACATATGTGGATATTTCTTAGTACGGATTCGATCGAAGGATTTTTCAACATTGATCCGAACCTTCAGTCGTCTCAAGTTGTCAAAAGAATATCATGTGAAGTACGACATGCGTTGGCATGTCGCACATGCCAAAACTCTGCCAGGATTAGGAAGTTAATGGGCTACTTTTACTAATTTATATTATTTTGAATTATTATAATTTTTCACTCATGGACCATTGCTAAGATCGGTATTTAATACTGATTTTTTTTTACTCATAATTTTTTGGACGTTCCATTACAGTACAAGGATGGACTACTTGTACTTACATAATTTTGAACATCTTTCTGCATAAACGAAATTAAGATTAACAATTCAAAATGAAGGAATCTAGCTCTAAAGAAACTGAAAAAATCGATATTTAGTATAGCGATGCAATCGTAGTGCAGTTGAAGAACATTTTTTTTTCTTTTATAAGAAATCATCTAAGTTTACGTATGCATTGTGTATATTTATATATGTATATATAGTTATACAAATATGTATGTATAGTGTGTAATGTGTTTTATATAATGTACAACTATAATTACATGTAGGTCTAAGTACCGTCATATATAAGTATTATACTGGAGTATAATATTCGAGTATATGAACATAATATTATTGTGCACCCTTTTACATTTTCTCTGTTCAATCTAATGGTAGACTGGTAGAGAATGCCTCTTGGCATTAAGTCCGCCTTTTTGTTCTGTAATGTGCAAATAAAGTTTAAATAAATAAATATTTTATATGACAGTAAAAAGAATTATTGATAGAACTAAGCTCTAGTTCGACAACTTCGAGAAATTTTACAATAGCGTACTCGTAAAACATCGTTATTGACACAGTTGTCGCGCTTAACTTCCAATAAAATTTAATATAAAATTTCTGTCGGTCTAAGTGACGAGTACAAGCGATGGCAGGAATCATTGTCTAATATTTAGGGAAGTGGTTTTGTAATATAGTTCTTACTGTATACCATGTCGAATAAAGCTTTAAGTACGAGAAGTACATATTTGTAGACGTATTATAGTACAAAGCTTTCAAAGACAACAGAAGTCTCTTGTTTGTTCAAACAAGTTGTTGTTTGAATAAGTTGTTGTTTGAACAAAAGACGAGCGAAGTTTAAACATCTAAGCGAAAGACTCGAGGCGATTATGGTCTGGTTTTTTGTAAATACATCCGCCAGGATTGAATATACTTTATATCTGAATACTGAACCGGTGGAAGGCTTTGGTCGTTTTTAATCGCCATAATCACATGTTTTTCGTCGTGTCTTAGACGCATGGTGTAGAAAGGAACCTTCTAGAAGAAGGTGTCTTAGACATTTGACTTTGCTTGGTTAGGATTAGTACGTAGGAGTCGAGTCGGAGAGGTGGATGCGAACATCCCAGCCTGAAAAACTCTATCAGTAACATTATCATCTCTTACCATAGTATCAATTCTTGTCTAATAATAATTTTTCTTCTACTGCTCTTCTCACATAATTTAGGTTAACGTAACAGATAACACGTTCGACAATAGTACGTGGTAGACCCAAGCGGCGGCATTTGGTGCTTCATGAATGGGCCGGCCCGAGTGTAGTACCATGGTCTCGAAGAATAATGGCGTGAAGTAGTGGCATTTTGTGTTCCTATGTTTCGTTTGCTCTTTTCTTCCTTCTTTTTCCCTCATTCTCTCCCTCCTTCTTCGCTTTCCCTCTTCTCAAATATCCTTAAAAGCCGGCAACGTGCCTGCAGCTCCTCTGCAGATGAACGTGGGCATTGGTAATCACTTACCTTTAAGTGGGCTGCTTGCTCTCTAAAAAACTTTCCCATCAAAAAAAAACATCACTCCTAATTTTTTATCGTAATGACTCCAAAAGATATGAGTTACCGTTCGGAAAAATCAAAACAATGCCAACCTGATGTGCACGTGGTGCACCGTGATGACTTATAAAAAGGACTCTGGCGACTGATTTGCTATGATTGTCCCGCTCGGCTAGCGGATTGGGGATCGCAGTACCAGACACCTCGCACCCAGGACGCCGATGCCCGTCATCGGACTGCTTAATTTTTTGAAATGGTTATCCCGCCATCTGTTGGTAGTTATTGGAATTTCCAAGGCGTTTTCCTAAGTCGTCTCTTAAAATACGAAGAAAGGCCGTCGACTTTGACGAGGTGCTATTTAAATTTGCCACTAAATCATCATTAAATTTACGTACCTCTGGAACTTCTACCGCCTATTTCTTTTCTATCAGAGAAACCTTTGATTGTAACAACTTATGACGTTGCCTAACGAAATTTATATTTTTAACGCAAAGAATAAATATATTTATTCTAGTTTCACTCCGCTCACCGACTCGTCTGCGTGTGAGAGGTAAGTATGCAAAGAACTTCGGCGAAATGCCGATACCGATGTTTGTTGCTTCTGTAGGTGAAGAACTTGTTGAATTTGTGAAGGCTTGGTAAAGAGAAATTTCTTGTCACAGAACTGAGTTTCGATATCAATCGAATAATATTTTTTTCTTACTTTACATTTCTATTTATAAACTAACAGCCTATTGATGACTCATTGATAAGCAAAAAAGAGGAAGAGAAGGTAGGAAGGGAATTTAGGAAACTAACAAGGCGACAATTATTTTCAGTAATTAATACCTAGCAATAAATGCAAAGTGTAGCAACCTAGTCTTGCTCGATTAATGATGTTGGAATAACCATTTCAGCGGTTACTAAGTAAATTTATTCTGAAAATAAACTTTAATTCGTGTAACCTAGAACTTAAATTCATGTAAAACTTGCTTACATGAAATCAATCGATTATTTTCGTTAGGAAATCGCGTCTCGCTTTTGTTTTACACCGTCACGGTCTGGCGATGGGTGAAGGTCGGTGAATCATCGTTCTATTATTAATCGATATGGCTGTTATATTTTTTTTTAAATCGATACTGGATGTGGCCTATCCGATTGGTAGCTTTTTTTTTATATTTAATGTAATCTAAAACTCTTTCTGGAACCTTGATGTGTTATTGAATTAGTTTTGATTTACAGCCTCTTTACTCAATAGAAAGTTTATAAGAATACCGAATTTTTACACCAAAATATATTATTTTATTTCACTATTTGGTACTGCTAGTTATTCTGACGTTATACCGAACGAACGACAGTTAAACGTTTTTTCTCAAATTGCAAATGTTAATTATCTATTAAAACTACAAAAGATTTCTCCTGGTCTGGATTGAAAACGTCTTCTAGATTACCCCACACCACGACGAAATCGCGTAAGGGGCTATGTTTATAAGAAAATAAGGAACTTAGCAGATTTAGTACTTAGTATCAAGCCATCACATCAGGACGTCTAACACTTCGGTCCCACCGCGACCATGATAAAGCACTCGAAACGTCGGGAACGTAGAAACAAAAACTAAACGCGATAAAATCCAGTTAAAAATAATTATATTTTAAACTTAGTATCAACTTCAGAAAACTCCTGTAATATTGCGAAAAGACAGATTGCAGACAAGACAGAACATTTTTTACCAAAACTGAACGTAATAATTCTTTCTTTTTTCTTTCTTTTTTTTTACAAATGCTAGTCCCGTGCGGGAATCGAACCCGCGACCCACAGCGCCGCAGCTAAACGCCTTAGCCACTACGCCACCGAGCCGTCGAATAATTAGTAAAATGCTCCAAAAATGTTCTTTGGAACTATGATTGGGCTCCATTCTCATAGTTATGAAATTACCCATTCAGTCAAGGCTATCCTATTCTTGTAGAGACAGGGCAACCATAAATTTAATTGTAGATGTACATAATTATATATATATAAATATATTTGTATCGAGTCATGGTAGCCGAGTGGTCAGGGTGCTCGTTTTTTGATTTCTGGTGACTTAGGTTCAATGCCCGGTGCCTGCCCGTGCTCTGCGCTGAAGGAAAAAATCATGAGAGACCGAGTCTGAGAGATGATAAAAAATTCGTGGACGTGTGAAGCACCGGTGAAGCGTGGCGGACCCGGCTTAGTGCTTAGGGAACCGTGTCCGATTCCCAGAAGTCGCTGAGTCAAGGGTTTTGGGTTCGAATCCCAGCCGAAGCCAATATGTGCAACACACAAATTATTGGTTTTCTTTTCTTTTTTATGAGAAAGTGATAGAATAGGCAATCGTTGCAGGCGTGTTGCCAGCGTTTAAGGATATTTGTGGGATGGGAGCGATGATGGCGAGGGGATCGGGGGAGTGGGGAGCGAGCCTCCGGTTACCTCAATCACCGAACGAAACAGAGAAGCACAGAATGCATCTACTTCGCGCCGGTGTTCTGCGAGGTCGTGGCAGCAGCGAAAGCCGCCGCTTGGCTCTACCACGTATAAAAATCTGGTCGTTTTGTGTCCCTGGCGCTACATCAGACCCTTCCTCATATAGTTTAAACAATAAATCTGGTAGGAAAAGGTAAATGCTAGTGAGCGTATTTTGCGCAGCTGTAATCGAAATATTCAGAATAACTATAGATTTTGATTTGATTTGATTTGATCGGCTGTCAGCTGCTTTGTCCGCGTGGTCACAAATTGTGTCCCAAGAGTACTCTTAATTGAGATGACGCGGACATATTTCGTCCATATTCGTTAATTAATTTTGGCGTAATTGAACGACAACTGTCGTGTGGAATCGGCGTTACAATCTGCCACCCCTCCTTTCTTTTCGTGAGTGTCGTAAAAGGCGACTAAGGGAAAAACCTTGAAAATCGCAATGGGTACCGACAGATGGCGCGATAACAATCACGAAACATTAACAAAATTAAGCAGACCGATGACAGGCAGCATCGTCTAAGGTCCTGCAGTGGACAATTTACAAGCTTTTGAGGATGAATATATTTTTATTTAGTATAAAAAGCAGTTACTGCTACATGCATAGACTGTTTACAGGTCAAAGAACGAGGAACGACAAATATACAAACTTTCATATCAAGATACTTCTGATATCTATCGGTTCCATTTCAAAATAAGCGAAATTACTTTTAAGTTAAATCTGTTCAAACACTTCATATATCGGTATAAGTATAAACTTTGGAGTTTTTTATTTTTTATTTTATTTATTTAAATAAAGTCACACAGCACTTAGATAAAAATTATATAGATTAGGTAAAATACAACTTAATGCCAATAATGGACTTCATTATTTATAATTAAAAGAACTTTATAACATGTACAGTTACAGTTGATTATTACTACTTAACAAACAAACCAAGCGGCATTATGTAATTTAGAAGATAATATAAAAACAAAAAAATAACATAAATTAAAATACACATTTCTAGAAAGGCTTAAAAAAAAAAGAATAAAATTGAGAAAAAAAAATGATATAACTAATCAGTAGGTTCTTATGTTATTTCGGCGATGAGGTGAGTATGTGGTGAGTGTGTGGTGAGTGTATGGTGAGTGTATGGTGAGTGTATGGGCCATAAGTCTTTATGTATTAAAAATATTAGCTTATTAAGTGTTGTTCATAAGCATCGTAGCTTCAAAGGAAACATTGCGTTGTTCCCGAGTGCCGCACGGCTCGTCGCACCTTCGACCTGACTCAAACCGAAAAGCGCTAATTGGACATCGGTCTCGCAATCGCTGTTGAAATGTAAAACTCTTGATATTTTAGATTAACAAAAACAATTTTATCGTTTCAAAATTAAATTAACTTTGATTTCAATTAGACTGATGAAATTTGTTGTAAATTTAGAACTACGACCGGAATTGAACATTAGTACGGTTGATAAAGAATATTGGTGTACGTAATGTAAATGCTAGGTACGGACACAAGCTTGTGATGCCAGTTACTGGACTCCATAGAGTGCGCAAGTGCGCAAAGTCTTCCTGTCAATAGTTTTCAAAAAAATTGTTAAACAAAGACTTTATAAAAAGGCCTATTATAATGTAAAGGAATAGATGGCTGATGATGAGTAACCCCTGGAAGAGAATTCATCGCGCCCCGATCCTTTTCTAAAGAAACATTGTAATATTGTAAAAATGGCAAAAATAGGACACCTGCGTAGTTTCTTTACTCTTAGAGGAACCTCAGTAAGAAACGGTGGTAAATTTAAAAAAAAAAATTAAGTTTCACAAGTGAAATGTATGTTTCTTATGTTGATGAATAAGTCAAACTTGTCATAGTATCAGACATCTTGTACTGTGGCTTACGTCTTTTCTTGTACGTGTCATCCATGTAGATTTTATTTGGCATATCCAAGATGCCGCAGCAGAACTGGGATAACCGAGATGAGTATGAAGATAAGGAAGCTGGAGTGACAACACAGCGACCGGACCCAAAAACCAATAATTAATTGTGTGTGTCGCACAGAGGTTTATAAAGGGGAATGTACCATCCATTTCTCCAAATGCCACAACCTCACCTGCACGTGGGTGTGGCAAACTAGCGAACAAACGAGGCTCTGTGGAACATCTGTCCCCCACAGACTGGTGATGGGAAGCAGCATCACATGTGCGAGGGTACCGGCCTTTCTCTCTCCAACCGATTTCATAAGCTTGGTGAATATGGGAAAACCTAGAAATGTATGCCGGCAGTATGAATAGTAAGGGGATTCTTGGAGAGGTGGACTACAACTGGCTGGTATAGAAGTGGTGGTAGTAGTTGTACAAAAATTGGCTTTCGGCTGGGCTTCAAACTTCGGATCCTTGTCTCAATAGTCAGGTACGCTAACCATTAAACGGCAGACGGCAAAACCTTAGTCAATAATGACAACAATAAGAATATTCTTTAGCTCTTACGCCGTATTAACAAAATATTACTTCTAGTTCCAACTAGAGCAAATTTTCCACAAATCTTAAAAAAAAAAAATTATATCTGTAAATGTGCATTAGTCAAAAGGCTTGTGTTTGTAATGAACTACAAAATACAAAAGGTCGTGACCGTGGTGTTGAAGCGTGCGAAATTTCCGATTGCGGTCAATTCGGTTGTGCAAGTGTTTCGAGCTGGGACGTCACCGCCACCGCCGCATTGCAACGGATCAGTGTTCACCAGTTAATTGTACACTGCACCCTGCACCTGGTCAGCAATGGCGCGGCCACCTGTCTGGCTATATCTTTGCCTCATTTCCGCTGTCGGTAAGTTTTTATCAATGTTACTTATGTGCTGTGTATCAAGGATCACTTTGGGTACACAACTATTTCTTTAAGTCACTGTTACTATTTTTTTTTTGTTGTTACTTTACAATGTTGCTTCTAATAAGAAATTGTTAAGTTTGGAATAAATCTTATTCATTGTCGTAAGAGCACACCATTTCGAATTATAGGTTTCAGGATGTATTTGACAGGGAAAATGTAGTATGAGCAGTATGCAGTAGAAATCCGCCTCCTTAAATTAAGCCTTCTCTAAGAAAGCGCCAACATGTCGGTTCATATTTATTGCAGCACATTCTAGCCATGCTTGCCAGATGTTGGCAGATTGTTGAACTTATTGAACGCAGTAACGTTACCCTTGTACTACTGATTCAGCTCCTCATTACAAGTCAGTTAGATTTGTGTTCGATAAATTATAATAGCTTCTGTCGATCGTTAGAGCCTCGTTCCTAAGCTATCAGAGGTCACCAAGGTCAAGTGAGGTTGGCATTTGGAGGAAAAGATACCTTACCTTCCCGGCGTGTGAATAGTCCCCTGCAGGACCTAGGCCTCTCCTACATGGAGGAATTCCCATAATCGCCATGCTCGGCAAGTGGATTGGCGATCACATCGAACTTTGGATGCCGATGCGCGTTCGGTTTGCTTCATTTTGGTCTGGTAGTTTTCGTGGTGGTTACACCGCCAAGGAATGTCTTTTCTTTTCAAGGCTTTTCTCTTAGTTAAAAAGTTACATCTTATCTTGATACAGATGTTGACTTTTTATTCTATAACTTTTACGTTATAAAGACTCTACTAAAGCGTGCTGTTAATAATATAATATTTATCTGAATGTGACCGTGTATATGAATTTCGATATTATTGTTGTAGATTAAACAACCAAGTGAATTAAAATTGTACCGTATTGCAAATTTAAAATAAATTTCTTGGAAAAATATTACAGTGTTAAAAATAAGTCGCTTATTCATATGTTTGCTAAAACGCTTTTTATATTTTCGAATACAAATAATTCTAATTTATGTTTGTAGATCTTCAGGAAGCTGTGGACGGAGAATGTTGTGCAGATGACGGCACAGACGTTGAACTCCAGGATGTGGGACTCGAGGAAGCTTGTCCAGAACTTAGCGGTCAGATCATCGGTGGCGCACCAAGTTCAGTTACGAGGCACCCCTATCAGGTGTCTATGGTCATGAATAGAAATTCTTTCTGCGGCGGCTTCATTATCAGCCGAGATTATGTGCTCACGGCTGCGCATTGCGTTTTGAAGTAAGTGTACACTGTAGAGCCGTGGTAGCCTGGTGGTCAGCGCGCTCGCTTCAACTTCGCATTACGCGAGTGAACTGGGTTCGATCCCCCTGTGCCGGCACCACTAAAATTGTTAATAGCAATTATGAGTGCTGTATTTACCACGTTTTCCGCGTATGTGGATAACATCGTGAGGAAACCTGCATGTCTGAGAAATAATGAAAAATATTATTTCGACGAAATGAGAACTCCGTCAACCCGCACAGGAGCAGAGTGGTTACTTATAGGTTGCTACTTTGCTATATACAATTGAGCCGTGGTAACCCAGTGGTCAGGGTGCTCGTTTTAATTTCACAGTAGGCGAGTGACCTGGGTTCGATGTTCGGTGCCGGCGCCGCTAAAATTGTTATTATCAATTTTATGTAATTTTACGAATTTTCCACATGCTCGGCGGTGAAGAAAAATATCGCAAGGGAACATTATTTCGAGGACCCCTGAAGTCCGCCAACCCGCAGTGCAACAGCGTGGCGGTATCTTTCCGGCTCCGAAGCTGCCTCAAATATTTCAGTCGAAGCCTTTGCCCAGCAGTGGACATTTACTGACTGCTACTTTACTCTAACATGTTATATATTATATGTAGCATAGCTTGTGAGAAATAAATATAGCTTTTTTTGTGATAGACTTGATAATTCATGTAAGTCTAGGCACCGATAGATATAGGGATCTATCGGACATCATTATCTACCTGTTAATGGTTACTCAGTTGCCGTGTTGTATCGGCGTAAGATTCTGCCATCGACAGTCAACGGAATCTGACTCGTATCTGCCACCCCCTTTCTTCGTGCTTTAAGAGGCGACTAAGGAAAAAGCCTTGCAAATTGCGATAGCTACCAACAGACGGCGGGATAAGCATCTCGAAAAATACCAGACCAAAACTAAGCAGACCGATGACGGGCAGCAGCGTCTCGGGTACGAGGCGTCTGGTACTGCAATCGCCAATCCACTTGCCGGACGTGGTGATTATGGCTAATACAACTTTCTGGTGAGGTCCTCCAGTGGACTATACAGGCTGGTTAAGGTTAAGGCCAGTGGTCACTTTTAACTACACATTAATGATCTTAGTAGTGAGAGTCCTTCACTTAGGGATCTAAGAATGAACTAGGGTCTTCTGATCCACCTCGGAATCGAAAGACCTAATAATAAGAGGATTAAACCTCTATGTGGAAGAATCTTACCACTTAAATGCTAGCATTTAAATGAATCCAGGGCATGACGTCAAGAGCGACGATAGTCATATGGTCTTAGCAGTGAGAGTCCCTCACTTAGGGATCTAAGAATGAACTAGGGTCTTCTGATCCACCTCGGAATCGAAAGACCTAATAATAAGAGGATTAAACCTCTATGTGGAAGGGTCTAACCACTTAAATGCTAGCATTTTAATGAATCCAGGGCATGACGTCAAGAGCGACGATAGTCATACGGCGCTTACGTATTTACGCTTAAGTCCTTCGTTTTTTATGAACGTTCTAGAATTATTTCACGTATTGTTCTGCCTCACTGTGCAGCGCGGCTCCTTCCGCCATTCGTCTCAGAGTGGGCAGCACGCGGCGCGACTCCGGCGGCCGCGTGGTCGCCGTCTCCAACGTCACCGTCCACCCGCAGTTCGGACGGCCGCGGTTCGACAACGACATAGCTGCCCTGCGTCTCGCGCGACCTCTCAATTTTAATGCCGCGATACGAGCTATCCGTCTGCCGCAGCCGCTGCAGCCGGTGCCGCTTGTCAGGTTGACGGTCACCGGTTGGGGCCTCACAGCGGTGAGTACCGTGATGAGATTTTTTTTTTTTCTAAAGAATACTAGCAATGCTATTTAACCTAACATTACTAATATTCCTGTTAACCCTCCAACTCCAAGCATTAGAGCTTGTATTTGGCGTGGTTCACGACAATAGTCGAATGGTGCGCTCGAACCTGCGACGTCATGTTTCGCAGTCCGCACCCTAACCCATTAGGCTATTGGCGCTTATTGATTGTTTGATGTTTATTTTTTATTTTTGGGTTAAGGTGGGTTGGGGGGAGGGGGGGGGGGGAAGGTGGTAACACCTTTGAGCCGGTGACTGGTTATGTCGGGATCATTATTTGAGATGTTGTATCGACTAAAGCCTTCACGGTAGATACGCCGTAGGACCCATTGGTCATGACAGCTTCGGTGGAAGAGACTCGCGTGCAGAAGGTCCGCTAGTTAGTTTGAAAATGGTTTTACACTCCACTACTGAGCATAGCCTAAGAAAACTCCAGCAAAAACCGTCATGCATATGCTAGATATCTATATGTTATGAATGCGCAGTTTTCTTTTTTTTTATGGTAAAAGGGGTAAAGCAGGTCAACCGATGGTATGTGATTACCGTCGCCTATGAACATCGGCAACGGCGCAGGAGTTGTAGGTGCATTGCCGTCAAAGTCTTTTAAGGATATTTGGGAGATGGGAGTGAGGATGATGAGAGGGATTGGAGAGTGGGCAGTCGGCCTTTTCTTTTTATGTGAAAGGGGGTAAACGTGCAAACGGCTCACTTGATGGCCACATCGCCCACGTACATCGGCAACAACGGAGGAACTGCAGGTGCTGGCCTTAAAGGATATTTGGAGGATCGGGACTCGGACTGATGGAGGGCGGTGAGGGCGGTGAGGGCCTCCGTTTACCTCACTCACCGAACGAAACACGGGAGCACAAGATATCTCTAATTCACGCCGGTCGAGCCTGTCCTTAATTTCTTTCAATAGGTTTAAAAAAATTATTAAATAAATACATTATGAATAGGATTATTATAATGTTAAGCAATACATAGAGCATAATATCCCATAGGAAGGTTTTTTTTTTATGAAAAATAGGCTTACGTTTGACCTCAATCTTGCCCGATGGAAGGCGAAGATGAGGCCTAGGATGGTACACGCTTGCCTAGATGTTTGTTCACTTTGGCCTTTGGTGCACACTTCCGAGCAGTTTCTCAAGGTTGTATTGTGATATTGTATTTGAAGTTTGTTCAAACACAAATACGTTTGCAGCCGCGCGGTCGTCGGATACCCCGTATAATGATGGAGGCGCATGTGCCCGTGGTGCCTCACTGGCTGTGCCGGTTGTCTTACGGAGAGGCGCTCACCGACAACATGTTCTGCGGTGGACACTTCCTTATAGGAGGTGTGTCTTCTTGCCAGGTATGGAATCAATCAATCGAGAGGCTCGAATCTTGTACATGTTTTAAGGATCGCTTGAAGCAGTAGTGAAAAACGTAGCAGTGGTTCAATTTTAACAATAACTGCCTCTCTACCGTTATCCGGATTCCCTAGTTCTACGTCGTTCAAAAGCCTCCTAATCTTTTTTAAGAAAGAAACTTTATTAACAGTTGGTTTACAAGGTATTAGTGAAACAATTAAAAGGATTAAAAAAAACAATATGATTTTAGAATTTTTTTTTTCTGCGCTACAGTGTGATGCAACAAATGTGTTTGACAAATCGTACATTAATTAACTTCGCGCGTCATGGTTATTGTATCCTTGAAGCACGAAACAAATATATGAGGCGAGTGTAAATGGTAGAGTCGGGAGGGGAAGACCTAGGCGAACATTTCACGATCAAATCGGAGACGTTTTGGAAAAAGGCCGGGTCAAGAGTACTCTAAACCGACGAGCATGCATGCGAAGATTGATGAAAGTGGAAGAAGCGAAAGACGTATGTCAGGACCGTAGCAAGTGGAAGAAGATTGTCTCTGCCTACCCCGTTGGGAACAAGGCGTGAATATATACATACATGCATATATCCTTCAAGGCAATCGACAGCGCTACTGGAATGCTTACGTCTCGACGATGTTTGCCCGTAACCGACCGGGATAAAGCTGCGCAGCGACAGGTAATCTGTAGATGTCTGCATCAGTTGGGCCGTACGAGAACGCTATGCATTTTCACTCAGGGTGAATAATAACCGCTAAGTTGAGGTTCTTTACATTTTTTTTTATGGGAAAGGCGGTAAACGACCAAGCGGTTCACCCGATGGTAAGTGATCTGTAACACCAGAGGTGCTGTAGGCCGTTGACGATCTTTTTTAAGGGATGGGGAGGGGGATGGGGAGGGGGTGAGGGCCTCCTTTTACCACACTCATCGAGCGAAACGCAGAAGTACGAGATGCCTCTACTTCACTCCGGTATTCTGCGAGGTCGTGGTATTAATCCGGTCGAGCCGGCCCATTCGAGCAGCAGCTGAAGCCGCCGCTTGGCTCTTAAAATAATAAATATGCTTAGAATGTTCCAAAAGCTCCAAATTAAACATTATGTGTTTATATCGGCCATTTTTCTAGGGCGACTCCGGCGGACCCGCTGTGTTCCGCGGCACAGTATTCGGGGTGGTGTCGTTCGCACGCGGGTGCGCGCTGCCGCTGTCACCCACTGTCTTCACCAATATAGCGGCGCTGCGCGACTGGGTCACGGAGAACACGGGACTGTGAGCGGCCGAAGCAATTCCAACTCTAAACTCAATGGGTGACGGTTCAGTTTGGACGGTGTCGAGTCGAGTGATATAAATAAAACTGAATATATAAATACGCCCGCTGACTCTCCCCGTCTTCCGCTAATCGTAGGCAGCGATTATTTATTTTTGTTAACATTTCGAATAAAACATAGTTTGCGATGTTGCTTTTTAATACTCCTTATTTACTGATTAATGTGATTTAGTATCTTTTAAATGACGACCATGGAGACCATGGACAATCCATAGATATTACACTATGTCATTACTATACTGTAATATCTATTGAATCGTTTTTAAAAAAAATATGCATTTAATGTGTAATCGAACATATTTTAGGTATAATTATTTCTTGTATTTACGCGAACACTACACATTCGAAATGAATCTATTATTTACGAATTTTATCGCGTTTAATTTAGTTTTTATATTCCCGACGTATCGATTGCTTCACAGCAGCCGTGGTCACGGCGGGACTGAGGAGTTAGACGTTCAGATGTCATAGTTAACTCGGGCTGCCTTCAGCTTTTATTTATTTATGTTTGGTCCGATCTACGCAGAATGTGCTCGTATCTATTTTAGATATATTGGAACTAACGGGTTTGATAAATGAATTATGATGTTATGAATGACCGCGTGATTTAATGTTCGGAGAGTACCGATAGTTATCGTCGGACCAAAAATTAATAAATATTAATAATAATAGCTGAAGGTAGCCCGAAGTAGTTAACTATGACATCTGGACGTCTAACACCTCAGTACCGCCGTGACCACGGCTGCTGTAAAGCAATCGAAACGTCGGGAATATTAAAACATAATTAAACGCGATAAATTCGGTAAATAATCTTTTCATTTCAAGTGAATATGTTTTGTTTATGGCATTTTCTAATGAAGCTTTCAGCATGTTTCAAAAAAAAAAAAAACCACAGGGTTCCGTCAGAATAGCAGCGCTGTAGTTGTGGTTTAGCATTGCTACACTCGGACACTTTTTTGTTGCTGCAACTCAATAAAATATTATTATTGTTATTTTTTTTGTTATGTTAATTAAGTTTTCCTTATGTGTTACTTGAGTTGTGGCAATGAATAAAGTACTTTCTTTCTTTCTTGATATCCATGTCTGCCGGATAGCTCGGTGGCCGGCACTCCTCAATGTTGAGACAATTTTGTTTTTATATTCTCAAGACCTGGACGTTGAGATTTCAGGGACACGCTGACCCTCGGTACACCGAGTAGAGTTTAGATTTTAAGTTACACGACATAATTTACACATACAGTTTATACTGTCTTAGTGGAACAAAATTTTATTATAATTGTACTTTATATTAACCTATCTTTTAGTTACGTTCATAATATTAAGAAATATAATTTCTTACGGATAACATAATAGCAATAACATATCATATAGAAGCGCCAATAGCCGAATGGGTTAGGTTGCGGTCCACGAAACATGACGTCGTAAGTTCGAGTCAGCCGTTCGACTATTGTCGTGAACCACTCAGGTACAAGTTAGGTTAGTTGGATGGTTAACAGGATTAGTAATGTTACTTAATAAATAGCATTGCTGGTATAATTTTTAATAAAAAAATATTTAAGTTACTTGATATGGTATATCGTTAGAAAATAATAAGTAACTGTTTTTTTTCAATTTTTTTTCCAATTGTTTGAAGAAGAGCAGGGTTCACCACGCTGCTGCAGTGGGGGTTGACAGACTTCACATGTCCATGACATATTCTTTATTATTTCTGACTTATGTCAGGTTTCCTCCCGGTTTTTTTTCACCGCTGTACCAAAAGTGTTCACTAAATTCTTTATAAGAAATTTTTGTCTCGGACGCGAAATTAAATATCTCGAGGAAATCTGCATGACTGAGAAATATTGACAAATATTATTTAGAGGACACGTGAACTCCGCCAGTCCGCACTGGAGCAGCGTGGCGGAGTCTCCACGGCTCCAAAACTATCTCAGATATGTGAGAAAGATAAGGAAGGGGCTGCTGCTTCAGTCGTATTTTCTCAGCTACCAAGCAGATTGGGTTCCAGTTTGAAGGCAATACTGATCGCCTTCAATCATCGCATGTGTCGCTTTGTGATGATATATCGTGAAAATTAATCTTAATCGATGTTGGAAAAAATATTTTCATCATATATTTCAAAGTCAATGGTAAAACTAAAAGTAACATTTTCACTTTTTCTTCGCCAACCATTTTCAGTAGAAAGCTCCCCCAAAAGCGGGTATACGTTTTCTCATCAATATCTGTGGGATTTGGGTTCGGCAGATATGAATGGACTTTGTACCATCGTTCGGTTGTCAGAGCCTCGCTTGTTAGGTGGCAGGGTGGCAACATTCCAACATACAATAGCTTACAATAAAATACATTCATCACGTGATACGTTTACGTGTAATTGATAATAATCTATTTCCCGCAGGTATACGAGATGTTCTTGATCGGATATCAGTTCCGCGTACTGTCGCCGATATTCACCATCCACTGGGGCCTGCAGGCGAGAAGGACGCGGCCCCTGTGGCGGGAGAAGCAGAACGAAAAGAACAGAAAACACTTCGAGACATTTAAAAGGGAACTATTTGCTAGATATAGGAAGGACCCGCTCCATTTGCTGAGGAGGCCGCCGCAGCCGCAGAAGAAGGCATAGGCGTCACAGGGCCGTGCGAGAAACGCCGGCCTGCTCGCCACAGTGCTCGTGTTAGTCAAACTGATTTGACACAAGATCATTCTTATATGTGCTTTTGATAAAATGAACCATAGACGCGTAGTGATAAACGTGAAGACTTACCGTACGTCCTATATCATAGACAAAATTACACTGACGTTCATGTGACAGCTTTCGTGCGAGTAGATTCAAATTTGTGTTTATAGTTCTTATGCGGCCTACGCTTCCTTAAAATGGTTAAGTTTTTTTAACGTATTATATTGAATGTTTCACTTGTTATTCATTGTATCTATGTTAACCATGTGTTTGTAGTGTATAATGAATTTATTATTACAATGCCTTATAACCTAAAACATTGACGAATACCCGAGCTGTCAATCTGGTTAAAGGAGTAACAATGTGAATACCATCTCTATTTTCTAAGCTGTAGAGTTGATAATGTACAATTTAAAACAGTTTCAAGTATGCGAAATAATTGACATAAAGACAAAAACCAAATGCAGATGACAAAGTAGGATAATCCATCTTGTAACACCTTACAGGTTCGTAACTTTAGTCCCCGGAAAAACTGGTTGACTTCGATCGATGACGTTTCATTGTGGCAGACGTGGCGTACATGGACCCTCAGGGTCCTTGTGCGCTGTCCCATATTCCGTGTGATATACATTACATATGTACATAGCGTACATTACGGAAAATATTACTGGTATAGAAGACAAGAGCTCTGGAGGCAGTACTTACAGAAGTAATTATAGGCTGATGACTTCACTGCCGATCGTAGCTGTCAGAGCGTAGCTTTTATTATGATTTATTATAAATCGAAGAATACCGGTGTGAAGCAGAGGCTTCAGGTGGGTTCCACTCCCTCTCCTCGTTCCTCTTCTCATCCTTCCTCCTTCATTTTTAACATTAGGGATAGGAGACAATACAATCTTTAAACAATATTAAAACATCCAACATCTAAGCAAGAGCCAAGGGGCGGCTTTAGCTGCTGCTCGAATGTGCCGGATTTATACCACGACCTCGCAGAATACCGGCGTGAAGTGGAGGCATCTTGTGCTTCTGCGTTTCGTTCTATGAGTGAGGTAACCGGAGGCTCACTCCCCTTCCCAATTCTACACCTTATCCTCCCTCCCATCTCCCAAATACCCTTAAATGCCGGCAACGCACCTGCAGCTCCTCTGGTGTTGCAGATGTCCGCGGGCGACGGTAATCACTTACGATCAGGTGAGCCGCTTGCACGTTTGCCTCATCAAAAAATCATCCTCTTCACGAGTCAAAGGAGAATTCATGAAGTAATGATTATGTAGCATTACAAGTAGCTAGGTTGCAAATATCTATAATATTAGCGAAAATAAAGAAAAAACATAATATTCGAATACACTTTTGTATTTAGCGTTATAGTACAAATGTAAACACAGTTCATTTATAAAATCAAGTAGAAGTTTTATCTTTTAATATTTTTAGGTATTAAAAGCACTTATTTCAATTTTATCCTACGTTACCGTTGAACGAAAAGACGTTTTGTATATATAAAAGATAGCGGAAAAGAGCCAGGGTCAAGGTCTATCGTAGGGCCTTTTAAGCGTAGTATATATAAAGTAATAAGTTGTGTACTCTAGCATTAGCGATATAATGTTTTGGACGATAAGAGGTACGTAATGATGTTATCATAGTTATATTGGTTATGTCATTATTATTTGAGTTATTAAGGTTTAGTCTAGACATGGGAATCAATATGAATGTACAATTTCACGTTTTAAGTTTAATCAGTGTTTCGTAATAGTAGACATTAATTCATTTAATCATACAATGGCGCCACTTTCCGTACGATATCGAATGGATTAGCAGCTCCTAAGTGTTTTGTTTCCGTAACAGTGATTCTGCCAATAGCAGAGCCTCGTTGCGCTCATGCGTTCTGTCCAATCATAAGCCTGATTGGCTGAGTACTATATACTCTATAACCCAACCCGTTAAAACGAAGGCTTTTTTTGGGAACTCGCACCTACCCGTCACCGTCTCCGGTGACTGTTTATGTCGGGATCAGGATTGAAGATGCCGGACCGACTGAAACTCCCACGATAGATATGCTGTTGGCCCAGTGGCCTTTACAGCTTCAGCGGTAGAGACTCGCGAGCGGGAGGCCCGCAAGTTAAATTAAAACGAAGGTCATTACATACGCAATTTTTTAAATGTTTTCCGTGTACCTGGATCGAAGGAGCTCTGGCTGGACGAGCGTACGTGGCTAAAGTAAGAATTCTTAAGCGTTGCAATCATTCGAATCCGATGGTTGTCCCCAAATGTGCACAAATGTGCACAGTCGGTTTTTGTATTATTAATACAGATTAAAAGCGTCTGCCATTTTCTCAACTGCCAGTTAGGATCAGACGTTTAATTTTTTTTTTAATGTGTAAATGTATTTACGTTTCCAATAATAATCACTAGATAATAAATATTCACTCGTAACTTGCATACAGTATATACATATAACGTATTAAACAATATTTATTATTGCTTTGCTTATAGCGTCAAATCGTCTCTGTTTCGTGGCTACACTATTTTCCGGGCTCCCTGATATGGTGTGGTATTTTTTTTGTTTTATGACCCGCCTGTCACTGAAGAAAGTGTTCGGTTATGTCACGATCAGCATTAAGCGCCGGACCGACTATAACCGCCAAGGTTTGGAGATAAGCTGTTGGCCCGGGCAGCCTTCAGAGCATCGGCGGGGGAGACCCGCGAGGAGGAGACCCGTGAGCAGGAGGCCCGCGAATTAGCGATACGGATTTGCCTCGTTCGGAATAATTTTCACCTGTGGTAGTGTGGAGATCATTGATTCATTCCACTGACGTGTTGTTGTTAACTTCTTTAGTTACTATTCTTGCGATGCTAGTTAAGTGTCCGCCACATTAGATGTATACATTTATGTATTATTCGTATGTTATTGTTTTTGTGTATCTTGGAAGCTTTAACGAAATACTCTTTAGTGTTAAAGTCTCTAAGTTATTAAGTTACTTATTGAAGTCTATTAAATCAATGTATTTATTTTGTTAAGCAATTTTATTAAATATTAATTATTAAGAATACTACATCCTGCATGTTTGAGCATTATGTTGTGATATGATAATGTTTCCTATGAAACTGTAGTTAGCATAAATAATTAACAATAATATTATACATCGATCAAAATAAATTATACGATTTTCAGTATGTAAAATACGTAATGAAAACCGATGTAAAGTGATGAGATGAATGAGATCATGGCAACTTATTAATAAAAACGACTTTTAAAATCCAAACACTCTGTATACAGTTTCAAATTTAAATCAAATTCTTGTAATCAAACTGTTTTTCAGAAACTCCATGATCAGTATATGTGTAGTTTTACATTGGAACACTGTCCCAATAGTTCCTTTGAGTGCATGATTGTTACTCGTATATTTCGACAACAATCTAAGCTCGAAGTGTTGCCATATGTACTGATTATTTTCGATGAAGCTCAGCACTTGACACTTTTTATCTCCTGGAGAGGCGATAAGTGGGCTGTGTGACAAAGCCCGTTTGTTTGTTTGTTACGCAGAGTTGTGCCAAATTGAAATACATAATCTCTGCTAATCGGGATTGGAACCCTGGTCACTCGTGTATTACGAGATTAAAGCGAGGTTAGATAAACGGGGGTAGCATATTATAGCATTCGGTTCGGTGAATAGTGACGTGGACAATCATGTGCGGACTTGAAAGTGTTTTGAGACTTATCAAAACACCATACGATTCAAAACCTGTTTAAATTTGCTAGAAAAATTGTTTTCAATGTAACTAGACGTGTCCTATCACTCATTTATATTCTTTGAAGCTTTGGTCATTTTAATATGCACTGGTATTATTGGGTAAATAAGTCACTGTAAATATCCTAGTGAGTTATTTAAATAAAATAAAAAAAAAATACATTGTTACTTTTATTTAACCGAAGTGAAATCTATTAGAAGATAATGAGGATCTGCTTTGTTCTAAATCAAACCGCCACGAAATTTACTTTTGTACATTTATTTTTCGACGGTACTTTCGAAATGATCTTCGGCTTCATGGTTTTGGTGATAGTCCTTATAGTTTTTTTTTTTATATTTTGTCAATTTTGTCTTGTCATAAAGTTCTGTTATCTGTTTTACTTTTTATATGACTTTGCAGCCAGTCCCATATGATGGGATAGGAGAGTCTCGTGTAGACGCCGGGGAAGTTTCCACGAGCGCAGCCAAGTCCCCAAGACACGACGCCTATAAGCACGCCGTTCTGGACTATCGGTCCCCCGCTGTCACCCTGCAATAAATATTATAAACATGCCCATACGATGTTACAACATCCCATACAACCGTTACCTTAATAATGTGTAAACATTCCACAGCAGGACATAGGCCTCCCCCACAAGGAGGAGCTGCCATAATCGCCACGCTCGGCAAGCGGATTGAGGATCGCGGTACCCGCAGTACCCAAACACCACAGATTGGTGGTCGTGTACATGACGTGCACATTTAATCATCCGGCTCCACAATCAAAACCAACGTTGGTCGGCGCCTTTTTGAAAAAAAAAAAAACAATCTGTCATTTTAAATGGCGGAATAATTACTTTAAATATACTCGACTTAAATTATTAAGATGATGAATATCTATCAAGAGAATGGAAAGGTTGTCCTCGTTTGGCTTTAATAGGCACACTTTGCATCCGGTTCGGTGATCGCAGCTCTAGATACACGACTTAGAACGCTGATGCCCGTCATCAGTCTGGTGTATTTCGATATGGCTATACCTCCATCTGTCGGTAGCCATTGCAATCTTCAAGGCTTCGTCGCCTCGTACGACAACAAGAGAGTGGGTGGCAGATTTTTAAAAATTGTGCAACTCAAGTGATTTAGATCAAACTGTGGTTTGTACGTTTCAACTTTCGTAGATTCGTTGACATACTTCGTGGTTGTTATCATTAGACGCGATTATGTATGATCGTCAGATTTTTGCAGAGTTTTTAGATGAAACCTTTTATAAATTAGCTAACTCGATACCAACTTAACAACAAAAACTAAAACCGAGCTAGCCTAGTGGTTAGGGCGCTCACTTGAGTTCCACGGAGCGGGAGTGTCCCGGAGCCGGCGCCACTTAATTTGCTATTAGCAATTTGCGCTGTATTAAAAAATACAACATCGTGAGATATGTGAAGCTTGCCAACGCGCACTTCCCGGCTCCAAAACCCTCTCAGATATTTGAGAACAACAAACTACTTTGTACCTGACAGGCATCAGGCGTAGGTGAACTGAACGAGCCAGCACAGAACATGGTGGCGGGATCAATGGCATTTTTGTCCAGTCCCGACCCGCGGCAGAGCTTCATGGCGATCGTTTTAATTGTAGTCGACTGAAGATATGTAGCACTAGGCCCCCCTTCCTGGTAAATATGAACAACTTGCAAATACAGACGAGAATCATTTGGGCGCTCGAGTGCCTAGACTTGGGCACACAAATGATTCGATAATCATTCACGAGAATCATTTGTGTGCCCAAGTCTAGGCACTCGAGCGCCCAAATGATTTTTGGCCATCAATTCAGTTACACATTAAAGTGCATGAGGTTTTTAGTGAAACAGTGTGAATGAATAAACTTATTGTGATAACAATTACGTACATATTTATCAAAGTCGAAAAGAAAAAGAATGACTTTTTTCAAAGCGGCCGCCTTTGCCTTTGATACCGGCCTATCCGATGTACGCACCGTCTCCAATAGAATTTGATCTCTGCTAGCCCTAAAGATTTCTTGAGAGACTTCTATCTCGGAGTAACGTCTTGAGCAGGCCATGTGTATTGCCAACAATTTGTATTACAATGGTTTCAGACCTGAACTGGACGAGGGCCTGCTCTCAGCTCTTATGAAGACTAGTCTCCAGCTGCTTCTCGAAAGAGCCGGCGCCACGGGGGTAGTACTGCAACCGAATTCTTTTTTCACAAAAATCGACGTTCGTGAACTTACCACCAGACCCTGATTGAAGCAGAATGAAAACCATTTTGAACTTTTTCAACAATTTGCGAGGCTTCTATAAAGCTATACACTTTGTTATTATTCTCGTGGTAGTGCCCTTCGATGGTTTTTCCCCACTGTAAAGAGCACATTCAGTCTTCCACCAGCGTATTGGGACAGCAAGCGTTTTGATCCGATCCACTTCTTAAGCATCAAGGAGTGATTTAAGGCATGTCCTGTGTATCGACGGTAAGAGGAACTCTTTTCAAAATTACATCGAAAACTTAATCTCTCACCTTCAGCTTACCCCATCCTGACACAATAGCCGCTCGGTCAGCCGGTAGCCTAGTCTCCCTCGGGATCACGCGAATGGGCAGAACTTTGGCCGTGAAACGGAGCGGCGCGTACAGTCTCACCAGGCCCACGTCGTTGCTCTTCGTTTTGCTGGAGTAGCGCGGGTGCACGTAGCGTTCCTTAACGTCGTACATTTGACCGCTGTGCGTCTTCCACGACGAACCGAGACGTACGCTCAGCTCGTTGGCGCGGGCCCTGTAATTAACTTTTTAAATGTGGTCTCCCTTTTGGCAAATAATCAGATAGTTTAACAATTCTCAACCTAATGATAGACGAGATGAGACGGTGGCGAATGAAACTCTCTTCTCTTGGCATTAAGTCCGCCTTTGTTCTTCTATTAGTGCAAATAAAGTTTAAATAAAATAATTGCTCGGCGTATGCATGTGTATGTTTGTGTGTTTTGTTAAGCTAAATCAGAACCACTTATTTGATATTTACATTGGAAATAAAATGCCCTACTGGCCGATTTCGAGAACTGAGGCAGGATTCGAATACTAACGGCACTTGTCAACCGCGCAGGAGATATTATAGTGCCCCAAGTGTATGGGCAAATTTAGACACTAAATGCATGCGAAGATTGATGAAAATGGGAGAAGCGAAAGATGTATGTCAGGACCGTAGCAAGTGGAAGAAGATTGTCTCTGCCTACCCCGTTGGGAACAAGGCGTGAAGATATACATATATATATATGTAATATCTATGGATTCTCCATGGTCTCCATGGCTAAATTAGCCACTGCTAGCTCTCAAGATTTCTTGAGAGACTCAATGCCGGAGCAACGTATTGAGCAGACAAGGACCTCCAGTACTGACATCACAATTAGTACTCCATCGAGTTCAGATCTGGACTGGACGAGGGCCTGTTTGTTTATGAAGTCCACAACATCGATCGCGATCGGTCTCGAGCCAAGATTGAGTTGTTCGTGTCTTGTGATCAGGAAAAGTGTATCACTTAATAAAGTGTGGCAGAAGTCTTACTCTTTCTCCATAAATATCAACCCTGATAGGACGCCCCATCGATGATTGATTGCGACTTACGATGATTTGTTAGAGCTCTAAGAAGCTGTCAAGAATATATTTCAGTGTCTTCCACCAGCATATCGGAACATCAAGCGTTTTAATTAACCCACTCTCTTAAGCCGCAGGCCCTGGTTTAAGACATTTCCTTTGTATCGACGTTAACCATCTAGCATCAGCTCTTGTTTGATGTTTCGCAAAGGTCCCAGCGGAAATCACATGCCCGCTCTGACCTCCCACATATCGAAAATACGAAAATATTTAAAAAAAACTCAATTTCACGCAATACAATTTTTTGTGTCCTTATAGGGTTTCGTCTAATTCTGGTTTAAACAGCGTTCACAGCTCGTCTGGTCCTAAAAGCTCGGGGTCGCTCCGAGCTTTAATGGTCTTCGACACAGGAATCACTGGTGTACCGGTCGACAGTACGATATACAAACATACGTCTGATGTCTAGCTCTTGAAACTTTGACGCCACCATACTAATGTATCACTGGATACTGGACACACAATCACTGGAATTCTGTTTCCTTTCACGCCCTGCTCCATAATGTAATTTAACAATCATGGAATCACTCATTAATAATAATATGAGAAATGGCGGCAAATTTAAATTCAGAAAAAATAAAAAAAGCTTTAAAAACTTTAAATTGTCACAACATTTATGGCAAGATTAGATATTTACATAATAGACAATTTCAAATTAAACTCAACTTTGTATACCCTATAAGTAATTAGAAATAAACACGAAATTTTAAAGCGACCTTCACGGCAATTCGCTCTCGACATGCAAGATATTTCGAAATAAATTATAGCTGGTGAATTAAATGGAAAAGTCTTGATTGGTTTGTATTGTGCGAGACGTCTATTGTTGAGGAAGGAGAGATAAGTCTGTTTGATTAGACTTTGATTGTCTGTTGAAGTGCGTTGCGTGACAGGTTTCAAATAAATTGTATTTAGCAAATTAATACATGATAAACAGAGAGCAGTTAATCCCCCGGTCGCAATGTGAAACGTACGTGACGTCATGGAGTTTTATTTCGTGCAAACGGGAATGGGCTTAATCACTCTATAGTAATTCGTTATCGTGCCATTAGCGGCATAATTACACATTAGCCACTACCAGCGGCCTGCAGTGTAATCTTAAATTGTCTCTCTAGGACAACCCTGAGCTCAGAAGTATGCATGTCTTATCTAATGACATAATCTATAGGCGACTAATATAACAAATAGGCGCGGCGAGCAGTTCCACCCTTATGTTGTAGACATTCCTCCATTACGCACGAAGCGGTTTGCCTCTTCTTTCTTTATGCGGAGGGCTAAGGAGTGGAACTCTCTGCCGAGGTCAGTTTTTCCGGAACGCTATAATCTGGACATCTTTAAGGTCAAAGTAAACAGACACCTTCTATGCAAACGTGTACCATTCTAGGCCTCATCTTCGCCTGCTATCAAGCGAGATTGAGGTCAAACGTAAGGCCTATTTTATATAAAAAAAATTATTATAATAATCGAATGATCTGCCAAATTTAATTTAAATGCTTCATATCCTTTAGTTTTGACTGAACGATAACCATCCGAACTGTTAAAGTGTCACGCTACGCGCATTTGTAACGAGTCTTGTCGTTTTTAAACAAAGAACATAATTGGAGCGAAGTTCCTTATCGCACGGTACGGATGGGGGCTAGGCGAAAAAAGTGTAAGATTTTTCCATCACCACTCTTTCTATAGTGCAGACGGTTATCCATAGCGGGTATGCTATTGGCTGTGCCCAGACACAGGTGCGCGCTTATTGGTTCAAGCAATTCGCAATAACTCATGTCATTGGTTAATATACATCAATAATGCATTATGATTGTGGCTTAGAAGATAATAACAACGATGCTGTGTTAGTCAATCAGTCAGAGTTAAAGTGAAACAATATGTGAATTCGTGTATTTGTATTTATTTGTATTTGTTAATCAATAATATGATACGTTCATCAATAATAAGATACTACGAAAGAAACTTCGTTCCAACCGAGAGTTCCACGACACGCATTTACTTTTTTGTTATGTATATTGTTAGCTAATTTTGTAAGCGATATGATAACATTATTCTGCACTTTTGCCAATAATGTATAAAGAATTTCAACATGTCCCTATTTGTTGTAGTGATAGCTCGTTTGTCATCTTAGGGTGACTTTTTGGATTAGTCCAAAACAAGGATATATATATTTATTTAAATATATCTATATATGTTATTTAATTATATGTAATCTTATTTATTTAATTGTATACATATTATGTATTAGAAATGTACGCACTAAGTTTGCAATTTCAAGAAAATTTCCTGTTAGAGTCTGCTGGAAGAAATTTCAATGTATGGAATAAGTAGTGCCCTTGTACTAATACTATGGTTTAATGTTTTCATGGCTTTTTGTGTGTACATAAATAAATACAAAAAAAAAAGGATTGATAATGGCAACCCCACGGTCGATTAATACTGGTAAAGTTTGTCAGTCAACAAACATACGCCGTCATCTGCAAGCTATAAATATTATAGTGTAGCCAGTACAGTACAGTCGTCTACACTCTCCTGTGCCCGATGTAACCCTTGTGTGATAGAAGTTAAATGCAGTCTCGAAGACCAGATACGGTCACAGACACAGCCATTTCTGTATATCGATCATTTGTTATGTAAATAACAAATGCAGTTATGTGTAAACATATATCGCCAATATGACACTGACATGAATCCAGTACCGAACTTAATGTGGTCCTTCGAGCCGCATCGTTGCATCGGCGTTAAGTATCTTAAAATTCAGTAAGAAAACTCAGCGAAACAATTCCATTAATACTTTAATAGCCCCATTGCCGCGAAGTGACCAGCCAGAGTTTCGCAAAGCTTTTGTGGCATTCATTTAGTTGTAACAAGACTTTCGTCTAAAGCCATTTGTGTTTCTTGAACGACTCATTGTGAAAATTGGAGGCGTAACGAGAGGCTGGAAAGTAATTCAGTAGAGCCGGTCTTTAATGACGAGGCATTGTTCCAACTTTGACGACCACTCCAATTCATTAACAGGTTTAGATTGAATTCTACTTCGGGGACAACTGGGAATACCATTATTACTTTGCATTGAATGCTGAAGTTGGTTATGAAAACTAAGTTTGACAAATTTTGAGATTAATAAATTGGCTTTTTGGGGAAATGTAAATAATTTTCTCCTATCCGTGTTCAAAGGAAATCCAAATGACAATTTTGTATTATATATACAAACATAAACACACACCTTTTAGACTTAGTTGATGACAGAGATTACGAATTTTCATTTGATATTACTCAACGTAGTGAAACGGACTTTTGTAATTCACTTTTCGCTACGCCAGGAAATAGATCTTGAAGATAGTTTTTTTAAGGCTTTCCCCTAGTTTACTCTCACGACAACCGCGACAAAAAAAAAGGATCTTGCCGAATTCTATATTACTATCATTCAAGAAGACAATGTTACATAGATGATCGGCTGTTGTCAGTTTCGCAAGAAATATTATAGTGCCCTGAATGCAAGTGAAAGTTCCGTTTGAGCGATGAGAATGGAGGTAGGATCAGATGCAGTGCCTGAGTAACTGGACGAACACAGACACCAACAGAACCGAAAACCGAAAATGTGCGATTTTGCGTAAATATTTATTTCGAAAAGGATTCAAAACCATGATCCATGGCACAGCAGTCGGGTATGCCGGTCACGGAGTTACGCGATTATTTAGCGCGCGCGCGCAAAATATTGATATTATACACGTTGATTTCTCTCGTTAACCACGGTCACGCAGAATCCCGGCGTGAAGTACAGGCATTTTGTGCTTCTGCGTTTGGTTCGGCGAGGGAGGTAATCGGAGGCCCACTCCCCCTCCCCATCTCCTTTCTCTTCCTAACTCCCATTTTCCAAATACCGGCATTAAATTAGATTCCTAAAAGGCCGGCAACGCACCTGCAGCACCTCTGGCGTTGCAGATGTACGCGGGCGACGGTAATCACTTGCCATCTGGTGAAGCGCGCGTTTGTCGCTTTTTCAAAGAAAAAAAATCTTAGAATGTCGTATGTATGTGTCTTATTGTTGAAGTAGTATTCAGATATAGTATATTGAAAAAATCTATATTTCATATAATAAAGCTGAAGAGTTTGTATGTTTGAATGAGCTTATCTTCGGAACTAGCGGTTGGATTTTAAAAATACGTTTTGCGTTAAATTGCCCGTATATTGGGGAAGATTATAGGCTACTTAACACTGTGTCATACAGGAGCGGACCAGTAACCATAAAACTTGGTCATGTACTCATCATGTGTACAGCAGGCATGTAAAGTTCAAAATTAACGCGGGTGAAACCGCGGGACTCTACTAGTGTTCTTTAAACTCAAAGGATTTTATACATACAGTATTAGTTTTAGTGTATAGTACATATATTTATATTGCCGTTTTCTCTCTACACCTTTTGTTGCCTGGAAGAGATCTCTATGCAGCAATAAGGCCGCCAACCTGTACATACTAATTTAACTCCTTTTTTGATTCTGTACTATTTTTTTGTTTTATCATGTACAATAAAGTATATTCAATCATTCATAGGAGCATAGGATGTCAACAATCTATTTCATTACCTTACCAGCTATGAGCAAAATTCGTTTATGTTATATACAAACTTTAGTAAGCAGTGTGCAGCGGTTAAGGTCCAGATGTCGGTGACGATGGACCCCCCGCAGATCGGGTAAGTCTTGTCGCGCAGTGACACTTGCCACGGCACGGCAGCTATCGATGTGTTCCGGCCGGAGACGATGCGTCTGGTTGATGCTGTTGCAATTTGCACCAAAATTTAAAAAGACTAATTGGATGCGAGAATATCTGAAGCGTATGTATTTGTCATGCTCACCTTTTCGGTTTGTCCCTGTCGAAATAAATTCTATTATTCGTTAATTCGTCTGCGAAAAGAAACAAAAAAAAATAACAGTAAACTAGCTAATCAAGTCTGAAGAAAACTGTAAAGCTATTTTTAAATAATTATTATTCATTGATTGTCAATTGATGTAATTGTTTTCAAGGAAATATTATTAAAATACAAACCTTTATTTTCCCTTGTCCATTGTAACTTAAGATTAGAGGATGTGACGTTGGCAAACCCATGTTTTTTTTTTTTATAGAAGAAGGGGGCAAACGAGCGTGCGGCTCACCTGATGGTAAGTGATGAAAACCATGTGGAATAAAACGTTGTGTTTGTTCTTAAAACGTACATAAAGTAAATCGAACACCCGACAATTGCTTTAAGTTTCTGTGTAAGCAGGGATCAGGAATATAATAAGTGGTAGAGCCTAACCGCGTCTTTAGCTGCTGCTCGAGCGGGGAGGCACGACCGGGGAAGTACCGCGACCTCGCTGAATACCGTCGTGAAGTAGAGGCACCTTGTGCTTCTGTGTGAGGTAACCAGAGGCCCACTCCCGCTACCCATCACCCATCCTTATCCTCTCTCTCAACTCTCAAACATTCTTAAAGGCCGGCAAGGCATCTGGAGCGTCTCTGGTGTTGCAGATGTACGTTCCAGCGACGGTGATCACTTACCATCAGGTAAACCGCTTGCTCTTTTGCCGCCTTCATCATAAAAAAAAAGTAAAGGATATATGCTTACCTATCAGACTATCCAGTAGCGTATCGTACAATCTATTATATTTTTCAAGTATCGTCTTATCATTGAGAAATCCAAGGAGATCGTTCCTATTGGTCTCCGCTAATGTTGCTAGCTCCGAATAATCGATTTCCCCGGTACCACCGATACCGTGTTCAATATCTTCACCTAACACCAAAACTATGGTAACCAACGACAAACTTCGACGGGGAAGATCGAACATTTCAAAACGTTGTTGCGCAACAATTGATTATCGAATATTAATAAACTACACAATAATTTAAATGGTTTCATGATCCCCTATCAGAATGAATTAAATTGTTTTTTTAAGTATGTTGTACGTAGATTGCTTAGGCAATTGGAAGAAGACATTTTATTACATTGAAAGCAATTACTGTGGAATGACTTCTGTGTCTGTAATGTTCTTAGCTATTAACGCTTTACCATGCATGTACCATATAATTAAAAGAGTCGTGATTCGATCCCAGGCACCACTGAAAATTGTTAGTAGCGATTTTAAGTGCGCGATGTTTTCTTTCACCAGGTGCTAGGCGGTGAAAGGAAACATCGCGAGGTAACCGACATGTCTGAGAAATAATCAAAATATTATTTCGAGGATATTATTATTTCGACGCAAATTGATCGCCACTTAATCCTGTCAAATATGAACGAAGCACTTCGTCGAGTGGATACAGAATAGAAAAAAGATATATGAGAATCTGCAGGCCGTGTGAGGAAGCTCAAAGCTGCTCAGCGCCCTATGGAAAGGGCTACGCTCGGTGTTTCTCTGCGTGATAGAGTCTGCAACGATGATATCCGCAGCAGAACTAAGGTAACCGACATAGCCGTTAAGATCAGCAAGCTGAAGTGGCAATGGGCCGGCCACATAGCCCGCAGAACGGACAACCGTTGGGGAAGAAAGGTTCTCGAGTGGCAGCCGCGTACAGGCAAACGCAGTGTAGGACGACCCCCCACAAGATGGAGTGACGACCTGCGCAGTGTTGCGGGAAGTCGATGGATGCAGGTGGCTCAGGACCGAGCTTCGTGACAAACTTTAGGGGAGGCCTATGTTCAGCAGTGGACTTGTGATGGGCTGAAATGATGATGATGATGATGATATGAGAATCGATGTCTTCTAATTCTATTCTTCTAATACGCATCGTTTTGTAAGAAGAACGGCCCTGTCCCCTTGACCACTCGTGTATTGTTATACAAGCGCAGAACGATAAACAACTTCCGTGCGATCGTAAATTCTCGAAACACAACGTTACGAGATAAGACGAGCGGTGCGTATGTTAAAGAAGTTCGGACGTCCAGATTCTCATTCAGATTTTGGGCTAAAGACTTAAAACGAACTAAACTTGTGCAAGTATCTATCATATTATGTTTTCTGTCCCCTGAGCCGTGGTAGAGGTCAGGGTACACGCTTTAGTTTCAAAAAACACGAGTGACTTGGGCTCGACTCCCGGTGCCGGCACCGCTAAAATTGTTAATAGCAATTTTAAGTGCTGTATTTACCACGTGCTCGGCGGTGAAGAAAAACATCGTGAGGTAACCTGCGTGTCGTGAGAAATAATCAAAATATTATTTCGAGGATATGTGAAACCCGCCAACTCGAACTGGAGCAGCGTGGCGGGCCCTTCCCGGCTCTGAAAACCCTCACAGATACTCGTATTTGAGAAGATGTTCTTCACTCAGCAGTGGGCACTTACAGCCTGCTACTTTATGTACTTTTGGGGCTAAAACCTTGTTAAGATGATACCAAAACCCTCTCAAATATTTAAAAGGAGGCCTTTTACCGGCATTGAGCGCTTACAGGCTTCTACTATTTTTACTTGAAGTCGGGAGTACATCCGACTGTTCTAAACCCAAAAGAGTTCTAGTTCATGTCCACGATGATATCGGCAGAGGCTCCTAATCACAGTTTGCCTCTGGTCACTCACGTAGCTAAAAAGGAAATATGAATTATCTCACGCACGGAACGAAAACCAGATGCACAAGATGCTTCTACCTTTTTTTTTACTTCATGCCGGTATTCCACTAGGACGCTGTATTACCCCGGACATGCCGGCACATACGAGCAGCAGCTAAAGCCGCCGCATGGCCCGATCGCGATGCAAAAATGTGAGGGTCCCGGCAGTGTGCTCACCAACCCGTCTGCACGGTGTGTCCCCCATGCATGTGACCTTTGCTGGTGCTTTCGTGGAGAAGCCTAGCATTAGATTTACACAGACTTATGTAAGATGAAAGAGATACGGGTTACCTTGTACGGTGCCTCTAAGCTCTGGACCCTTTAAGGACTGAATTGTTAGCATTTAAAGTAAAAATTCTGCACATCGCCATCTGACATCTGCACACGGCATGATCGCATGAACATTGCTAAATACTAAAAAATAACACTTTTTTTGTTTATTTGTATTTGTCTGTGTGTGTTAGTATTATTTAAAATAATCCTTTAAATAACGTTATAAAGTCGAAAAAAAAAAGTAATAGACAACCTGTTTTTATTGGAATTTATAATACAATAGTAAACCTTTCTAACATCTCACAAATAAAGAACTTACGTAAATATGTAAATGATCTAGACTCTTCCATTCAATTTGGAGGTTAATTCGCGTGCAAGTTTTTAAAGTAGCCAATCGTAGCGACCACGCTAGCCTCGGGGGGCGACGGCTGCTTTGCATTGGGAAAAAAATACAATTTACCCTCTCGGGGATAAATTGAAATTGTGGAAAGGCGCAATTCAAGAGGGGCAGACCATAAAGAGTGCCGTGCGGAGCGTGCGGCTTCAATTTATCCGATACAAGGAACTATTGGCCAGCGAGGTGGGTATCGATCGGAGCGTCTAGAGATATTCGGGAGCATAAAACCCGCATAGACTTCAAATAATCTCTTTGTCGCCTTAGCCTTACAGTGGGTACGCTTTACCCTGAAGCGATTGACGCAATGACACTTCGGTATCGAATGGTAATCCATTATCTCTGCCTACACTTGTGGGTTTTTTTTTCTTAAGTCTCTATCACTGAAGCCAGTGACCGGTTATATAGAGATGAGCAAAGTGCTGGACCGATTAAAACCACTACGGAATTAGTTCCGATTGTAGATGAAGCGCGGTATGCCTTCGGCCCGGCGGTCATGGCAGCATCGGCTGTGGAGAGGAGGAGAGGGTGGCTGGGGTGAGTTCTTGTATACTCACCAGTGCTGGGAGGACCTCGGAACTTAAGCGACTATTCGCTTTCTGTCACCCATCAGGCTAATTCAGACCTAACATTATCTATGTATGTATGTATGTACCTATCTGAATAAGTATATATTTTGATATATTTATCTTCTTACTTGTTTTATTCTGTTAGCTGTATCGCCTCTATTACGTGTTTATCTCTGCTTAACCTAATGGTTGACTGGGAGAGAATGCCTCTGGGCATTAAGTCCGCCATGTGTACCACTTCGTGCATGAAGCTTAAATAAAAACATTATAATACATAAAATAATACACATGAAAAAGTTTCACAAAAAGTTTACGTGATTCCTTTTACTTCACACACGTTTATATAAGTTCTTCTCGTGTCCCAGAGATGCGATGAGATAGAACTTTTGCGAATTTAGTTTAACAAGTAGATATTCGAATAGTAGCTCTGAATAAAGCGTTATTCTTTATGAAGTAATCGATTCACCATTTAATATAATATTATGTAATAAAAATGTGTAATTTATTGTAGATATAATATAGGAGAACATTTTTTTAATCCAACATGGCATCGGATGTTACTCGATTCCTTTCATTGTTTTAATTCACATTAACTGTATCATTAAACCAATCTCTCAATGTAATTCCAAGTTAAGACTTAGCTTTGGATTTATAGTAATTTTAGTTTACTTTATATAGTACTTTTTTTAGATGCTTCGGCTGTGATTTTCGTAATTTACTCATAAATAAACCAAAGTCAACATCGCACAACAATAATTTAGCAAATATACAATCAAACGTCACACGAAATGCGTGTCGGTGATGCTCGAGTAACGAAATAAGATTTTCCGTCACAAAACATTCGTGACATCCCGGCGGCGCATGGCGGTTTCCAATTCCCAATATTCCTTTGGGATGTCAAAGGTTATGTTCTATACGTTTCGAATGGAGGAAACGACAGCCCCTCGCGCCGGTTTGCTGCAATATGTCAAACAATACGAAGAAACCGTGCGTCGGGGCGGCTATGAAATAAAATTGTCAGATAAGGAAAGTGAAGGGATAGAGAAGACACTTATTTGCGTCTCTTCCATTTTTATGCGAATGCATACACACGTACACGAGCGGCGGATTTATGATAATAGAAAAGTAGCTGAAGGTCTTGTGCGAAAGCCCTGACATCCCTATAGACTGAAAGTTTGCGTGGGTCTTTAATTTTATATTTCGAAACTAGCTTTGTTCTATATAAAATTGATGTTGGATGTTTCCATCTCGTTTTTAATTTAAAATTGTTAATGTTTAAATAGTTATTAGATGGGCTTCTAATATTAATTCTTTTTATTAACACAGCTGCGTTTCTTACACAGTCCAATTCCACGTGGGCAACGGATCTCCCCGAAGACCGTCACATACTCATGTCCTGACGGACATGAGTTAAGTTAGCAAGGCATGCACTTGGAAGCACAACCCTGCCGGCCATACTTTAGCCGCCTCCGCCGCCGACCATATTATGGAAGGTAAGGAAGAGAGGCGCGTGACAACAGCGACGCTCCTCTCCCTCCCCAGTCCCAACACAACTGCATCAGCGGTGCGAGCCCGCCAGAATCGCCGAGGAGTAGGCAAGAGTGACGTATCGAAATTCAAGACACCTCGCCTGCAGAAGGGAGGAGCAATGACACCAATCCTCCCCCACAGACTTCTTACTCGCATCCGAAATAGGCTCACCAAGCTCATTCGGACACCACGTGCTGGTCGTGACCTAGGGCCTCAGGCCGGCCATTTAGTTTTCTCGAGAGTCACCATGTGTGACCAAGCCTGGGCTATCAACTCCACCGTCATGATAAGGGGGGTCCTTTAAGGAATCGATAAGGAAAAGGCTCGAATGGGTCTTAACGCATAGCCGTTAAGTATTCTCCTATATATAAAGAGAAAAGTAATGCTTCCCCTTCGACAGCAACAAAGACAGGTGTCCATGGGCACTGTAGCCACTTAATATCAGGTGCACTGTTAACTTTTGTCACACAAATATAACATAAAAAAAGACCTTGAACTTAAATAGATCAAAATATCACACGACTAATAATATTTTTATTTAACTAAAAGTATTTTAAAATACGAAATAATATGTGATCCTAAAATTTATCATAAGTAAATTTGTGTCTCGGGCACTCAGTAAATTGTACGATCTTTTATTACGTTTACGTGGCGAAGCCTTAAAAGTATATGACCATGAAATTACCTTCATGCTTGTACTCTCAAAGTAAAATTGTAAAAATAGGCATTGATATATACTTCTTTTGTGTACAATGCGTGTAAAACTTTTTTATGCATTACGAGGCAAATAAACATTTCAAATGTAATTTTGTTTTTATCTGATCACGCCACGACAAAAAAACTGGCAAACTGTGGTCGATCTCGCGCACCGGAGGTACTAATACACAGAATGGATGAGACCTGACTGACATTTAATAAAAATTTATTACTATTAGTGCTCATAATTATTAGAATAGTGAAACCAAATTGAAATAAAATAATTTTTTCATACAAATAAATAGACTAATAATCCAAATAAAGTCCAAGCATTATTCGTCGTAACTAATAGTTTAATGACCTCTGCAAGAGCGGCGACCTCGCAGGATTTTATGGCGACGATTTCAAACGAGGGCGGCGGACCCCTGTCGGGAAGTTCTTTAAGCTGGATGTCGTTGGTCCAGTTTGCTAGTAATGTATATATCTTGAGGGAAAATTTTAAGCGTGGTAGAGCCAAGCGGCGGCTTTAGCTGCTGTTCGAATGGGCCGGCTCGACCGGATTGATACCACGGCCTCGCAGAATACCGGCGTGAAGTAGAGGCATCTTGTGCTTCTGCGTTTCGTTCGGTGAGTGAGGTAACCGGAAGCCCACTCCCTCCGTCCGCATTTTCCTCCCCCATCTTCGAAGATATAATATAAAGTATCCTTAAAAGCCGGTAACGCACCTGCAGCTCATCTGATGTTATAGAAGTACGTAGGCGTCGGTAATTAGAAAACTTAAAACTCAAGATCAGGTGAGTCGCTGGCTCGTTAGCCGCCTTTGCCAAAAAAAAAAAGAAACAATTACACCCAATACAAACTAGGACTTCCTGTCTTTTGGCCACTCGGCGACGTTAAGTAATCATATACATACAACAAAAGTACAAGTTCAAGAAAAAAGTTAACACACAAATCTGTTACGTACATTTACATTAATTTCACAAATGTTCGCCTCTAGCAGGACTCGAACCCGACACTCGCAGGGCACGGTCGCAACCGACTAAACTCTCAGCCTGACAAACGAAATATAAAAAAGTGAATCGGTGTGGAAACATTGTTTATTCGCGTCTCGAATTTCATTCGGGCCAAGTCAGATCGCTAGGTTAATATTTATATTGCGATAAAAAAAAGCCTTCGCGCCCAATCCATTCCAATCAACCCTGTGTTTGTCTCTGTAATAGCGTCGTATTTGTTTTTCATTTCAAATTTCCGTTCAACCGATATACAATATTTAAAATACACAATGCCGAATTGTATAAAGCATTAGTAAATATGTGTAATGTTTACTAAAAAAAAAAAACGAAATCGAATATTTCTTTATTTATTTATTTATTTATTAACCTGCACATACATGAGAATGTATATAGGCGGACTTAGTGCCAGAAGCATTCTCTACCAGTCAACCTTCATGCAGAGATGAAATGAAGTAGGTGTAGGTTATAGAATAGAGAGAACTAAAGAGAGAAAAAACAATTATAATAAATGTAAATAGATCTATATATAGATACAATATTTCAAAACATACAATAATAAATACATACACACGTATATACATACATTTACATTTATTTTAATATATAATTATTATATATATATAAAAATAGACTATTATTGAGATGATTCTGCCATTTTGTTAAGGATATGTTCTTTAGCTTTCATTTTAAAATTGTACCGACTGTTATTCGCTCTGATTTCGATTGGGAGTGCATTCCAAAGAAGTACAGATTGAACTGGAAAGGATAAACGGACAAAGCATGAGGTATGTGAGGGACACTGGAGTAGGAGATTATTAGACGAACGTAGGGCGTTCTGTCGTGGTTTGAGCAAAGGTAACGAAAGTAGGAAGACAAGTAGGAAGGAGTAGTAGAAGGCATCTGGATACCTTTAGGTAACCAATTTAACTGTGAACGATAAGTAGATACATGATCGTACTTACGAAGATTAAAAATGAATCGAATGCAGTTATTGAGAAGACGGTCGTATTTGTTAAGGAGATCTGCATTCAGGTCAAAACAGCACACATCACCATAGTCAATAAGAGTAAAAATTAGGGTTTGAATTACTTCCATGTAAACAAGTCTCTATGAAGTAATCTGACGTCAAACTGACGACTAGTGGTGGAAACCGATACATTAGTATTCATTAAGATATTAGCAATATTAGTTGGATTGGTATATAGGTAATCCGTCGAACTACGAAACGACGATGCTCTGATATATTTATAAGTGTTCCATATTCACTGTAGCTAAATGCTGATCTGACTACACGTTCTAACGTAATATTTACCATAGAGTTTCAAATCTGTGGAATTAATTACTGACCGACGCGTCAGAAAAATTAAAAAAAAAAGTATGTTCTTTACACACCAACAAAAACTGACTATCGGCGGAAATGGAGCATCAGCATTATCAGGCTATGTTCACAAGAATAGACTATAGCCAAACGGTGGCTTTAGCTGCTGCTCGAATGGGCTATTCGGCGTTTACCTCGACCGGGTTAATATACCACGACCTCGCAGAATACCGACGTGAAGTAGACACATCTTGTGCTTCTGCGTTTCGTTCGATGAGTGAGGTAACCGGAGGCCCACTTCCCCTTCCCATTTCCCAAAGCCCGGCAACCCACCTATAGCACCTTTGGTGCTGCAGATGTACGCGGGTGACAGTAATAACTATCATCAGGTGAACCGCTTGCCCGTTTGCCGCCTTTTCCTTAAAAAAAAAAGTCCGGTTCCATCGACCATAGCGCGCAGACTATGCTGCCTAAAGACCTAATACAATATCTAAATAATATTTTGGTCCAAATTTTGTTTAAACCTAAAGGAATAAACGTACGTCTAAGTATTAACAGAGTTAATGAAGAAAAAGAAAATAAGTTCTTCAATTCATGAACATAGCTATATTTTATGATTTATCAAGGTTTTAAAACAGCAATCTTTCCAAATCTGTAATCACTATAAAGAAAGAGCATATACGTAACATGTTCGTGTATTTATGTGTATTTAAAACTTCAGTTTAATCTTCTATCCCATACTCCTTCTGTACAGCAGCGGTTAGAACAAAATGCTCTCTCAGTAATGAATGCTATGCAATGAAAACGACCAAACTGTTCATTTGGAAAATTTACTTCAATTAAATTTCAGTGCCTGGAATAGGAAGCTACGGTTTACCCAAATCGATTTTGCGATGCATGTCGTATTTGGCTATAGGGATAGATTGACGTGCAGCTTTTAATTTTCCATGTGTTTTTAAGTTTGTATATGGTTGAGCCAAGCAGTGGCTTTAGCTGCTGCTCTCATTAGAGCAGAAAAAAACAAAACAAAATAAAAAAAAAGAAATGTTAACTTCAGCCCATTGGTCGAAGTTTACATTTCTTTCTTTCTTTTTTAGCACAGGTCATTCTGCAAAAGCTCCTACATAACTTAGTTGGTGGTGGTTTAGTAGATTGTAGGCTCCTTCTCTACTTTCTATGAGTCGTCTGGGTAGGTAGCAACCTCTTACTTATTTCTGCCGCCTAACAACTGTGTAGTGACACGAATTGACAAAGGGACGCTGAGCTGGTTTGAACATGTGGAGAGGATGAATGAAAGCAAGTTGACGAAACAAATATATGGTAGAGTCGGAAGAGGAAGACCTAGGCTTTTCACGATCAAACGGAGACGTTCTGGAAAAAGGCCAGGTCAAGAGTACTCTGAACCAACGAGAATGCATGCAAAGATTGATGAAAGTGGAAGAAGCGGAAGACGTATTTCAGGACCGTAGCAAGGTGTATGTCTCTGCCTACCCCGTTGGGAACAAGTGAATACATGTATGTATGCATGTAACAACTGTTACATTGTTGTGTCCCGGTTTGAAAGGTATTGAGAGCGACTGTAATTACGGGCTGCGAGGCACTCCATCACAGTCCTCAGGGATGACAACGTATCTGACCTTCTACGATTGAAGTTGTATGCAGGTGTTCAGGGGCTGCTGTAGCAACTTACCACCAGGTGTACTGTTAGGACGTTTTTCACCACAATTCAATAAAGAAAAAACGGTTCTCATTATTAGGGTGCACCACGTTTAGTGGTGGAAAATTAGAAAAAAAAAACTTTAAAGACATATTGCTATCTGCAATGCTACATGAAGGCTTACTGCCTAGGTCAGCATGGATATAAAAATGTTAGTAATTAAATTAACGTGCATAACAATTAAGAACAAATGCCCTAATAAAAAATCAGTAATACTACATTAGTTTGTTAATAAATGTCGTAGGCAAACAACAAAAAGCAAATTAATACAATAATATTTACAATCAACAAAATTTAAGTATATCTTATACAATAACGGCAATGTATAACTGTACAATATTGCTATTAAATTGTATAAGGCGTTGATTTATTTGCAGAGTTAATGTTAGGTGCCTGAATTAGGTGCCCTAGGTGCCCAATATACATAAAACCTGCGTCTTATTTGTGGTAGATCCAAGCGACGGCTTCTGTTGTTGCTCGAATGGGCCGGCTCGACCGGGGTAGTACCACGGCCTCGCAGAAAACCGGCGTGAGGTAGAGGCATCTTATGCTTGTGCGTTTCGTTCGGTAAGAGAGATATCCGGAGGCTCCAGTCCCCGTTATTCTTCTCATCCCTCAAATATCCTTAAAGGCCGGCAACGCACCTGCAGCCTCTGGTGTTGCAGACGTACGAGGGTCACGGTGGTCACTGACCCTACCTGATGATAAGGCGAGCCGCTTGCAGGTTTGCCCCTGCTGATAAAAAAAAAAACTTTTATTCCCTTCTCTTATCTAGACAACAAATGAGTTAGAGATTGGCAATTTCATGAAGTGTTGAACGCTTGCGGTTGGTGCGAAAAATCCGCAATTATTTGTTCTTATCATCTACATCCCACTAGTTACTTATAATAAATGAAATGCCACAGAAATAGTCCAAGATTTTCTCTGCCACATAAATGTTTCAACATTTTAAATCCGTACAAATCCGAAGCCAAATCCAATTAAAGAGTTTTGCACCAAGTCCAGGTGGATACAGAAACGTTTGTTCTCGACCAATTTCTAATTAAATTTGTTTCAATGAAAGAAGTTCGCAGGAACGCGGTATGAGGACAGAATGTGAATTCTGATCACGATCCGCAACTTTGTTAATTGGTTATTTATTGTTTTTTTAGCTAGGCTCTTGTGTGATTGTTTAATTTAGACGTGTATTATCGCCAAAAATTACTATAGTGCACCTAACCTAAGTTTGAGTTTTATCCCCTGTGCCATTAAAATTTTAGTTCTGAAATAAACTAAACTTTAAGACCTGATTTACAAAGTGCTGCACGGTGAAGGAAACAATTATTGATCATCATCATCATCGAGAGAGGAGCGTGAGAGACAGAGAGAGAATTCACCTCATTGCACACCGAATCAAAAAATAAAATAAACGTAAGTAAATAATACAATTAACGGTTTTATTGCTAACAGTAATTTCTTCCAGACAATCTTTGGGTAAACAGATAGAAGCGACAGGGAGATAGAAGCTGAACGACTTAAGTCCTTAGTAGTGATGAGGAGGAGAGTTGGGGTCACCATTCCTATACACTTTTTTTATGGTAAAGGGGGCACACGAGCATACGACGCTCACCTGATGTTAAGCGAACGGGATTGCGGCGCAAAGGGCTGTGGCGATCCCGTCAACCTGCTTATGAAGTGGGCTAGCCGGGCCCACTCGGAGCGGTTACCGCCGTCCAGCCGTCGACCGCGTAAGGTTTGATGTCATCGCCGCGCCGGGCGCATGGGTTGGCGATCATAGAACCAGACGCCTGGCACCACAGATGCTGTCATTGCTCTGTGTATCACGCAATGCCAGGGACCATTATAACATTGGATCTTTCATGTGAACTTGTAAGCTAAAATTATATATTGTAAGCCTATTATGTCCACTGTCATCTATATATTGATATGTAAAGAATAACTCCATGGCTACCCAATTGATAATAACAAACAGAGAGCCGGAAGTTCAACTAACAAAGTTAAAGGAATAGTTAAGTTGTTAGAATCGGAAAGGCAATCTTTCCCATCTTTTCTAGAGGTCTTCGTATAAGTTGTTGAAATACAATTCCCAGAAGTCAATACTTGTGTCCATTCCATCCTTTTCTACGCCTCCAGCATTCCAGCCACGTACGCTTCGTAGGAAAAAAAAGTTACCCAAAATTGAATAAAAAAGGACTGGGTTATAAAAGTTTCATCGAATTATCCCAATATACACGCCACTTTGGACGAAATCTATCTCGTGTAAGTAGTTAATAAGGGAATGAAGACGTGTTTTCAGTGTTTTAATTTATTTATACGTCTCGGTAATGTATTTAGTAATACAGCATCTTCATTTTTTCTAAGCCCGTGTGTCAGAACACGTGAAAGAGACAATATTTATTTATTTTCTTGCACAACTTCTTTATAAGTTTTCAATGTATATATTTTAATAATTGACTTACGAACTTAGACGTATATGTGCTGATCAAAGAAGAGTAAGGTTTTTTTTGTTGTTCTCCGTGTAAGGGTCTTTGTGTCGCCTTGACTATCTAATATTTGATAGTTCAACTTCACCTGCACGCAGTTCACTCTGCTGCCTAACGACCGAATAATCGTGGTAAGTACATCCGTACATCATACAGCCGTGGTAGCCTAGTGGCCAGGGCGCTCACTTTAGTTTCATAGAGCGCGAGTGACCTGGGTTCGATCTCCGCTGCCGGCACCATTAAAAATTGTTAATAGCAATTTTAAGTGCTGTATTTACCACGTGCTCGGCGGTGAAGGAAAACATCGTGAGGAAACCTGCATGTCTGAGAAATACTTTCGAGGATATGTGAAGCCCGCCAACCCGCACTGGAGCAGTGTGCTGGGCACTACCCGGCTCCTAAACCCTCTCTGGTACTCGTATTTGAGAAGGAGGATTGGTACCACGGCCTCGCAGAATACCGGCGTGAAGTAGAGGCATCTTGAGCTTCTGCGTTTCGTTCGGTGAGTGAGGTAACCGGAGGCCCACACCCCCTCCCTATTCCCGTTCTCTTCCCTCCTATCTCCCAAATATCCTTAAAGACCGGCAACACACCTGAAGCATCTATGGTGTTTCAGATGTATGTGGGCGACGGTAATCACTTACCATCAGGTGAACCGCTAACTCGTTTGCCGTCTCTTTCATAAAAAAAGGAGGCCTTTGCCCAGCAGTGGGCATTACATTACATCCGAATTCGCCGAGCTCGAATCCCACAGTTATTTTTTGTAATGAAACCTATGGAAACTTTAACACTACATAAAGCCTTTTTTCTTGTTTACAGACGGAATACTCGTAGTAACTCATTCCGCAACAATTCCATTATGTGGCTTAGTCTTTATCGCATGAGTTAAAAAAATAAAAATAAAAATCTTGACAGATTCCTCTGTGCAGAAAGCTTCTACCATTCAATATATTGGCATTGGAATTGAAGAACTCAGGCGTTGTTAAAGATCCGGTTGCCAGTGTCACAGACAGTATTATTTATAACTTCGCAAATGTCATTTCGCATCTTCGCATTTGTTATTTCTCTTCGCTCTTCTCATTTCCCTTTAACCAATGGTTTTGCGAACGGTTTACCCGCGCTGTAACCTAATACGATTTTCACCATTGAATCCACATTCGTTATCTAATGTTGTTCTACCACTACATACACACATAAAGCATTACATTACATCGTTTTATTTATCATTATATATCATTGGTACGTGATAATGGGTAGACTCTTTTGCGTCTTTCTCCACATTGAAATATGCAGGGGTAGTAATAGAAATTTCCATCAGCGGTCATATACTGGTTGATATGTAAGCGGGCACGAACATCCATCTACACAGGCTCCGGTATTCTTGAAGCCGATCTCACCATGTCCTAAGGCGACGTTGTTTTCGCTAGCGCATTTAAGTACGCACATATTCCTGTACAGAATTCTGTCATCACCACATACGGGAGATGCAATGGTCGAGCAGCCGCACGATGGTCCATTACATACCGCTCTGTATGCGAGATATATAATTGAATCGCCGCGTTTTATACGATCTGTGTTTATGCAGTCCAATTCACATTCGTTGGCATATGTTGTACCATCTAGGGCACAAACGGGTAGATTGACGTCATAAAGACATAAAAGACATAAAGACATTTATTCCTTCACTTACATCTAAACACAGCACATGATATGGCGATACATAACAATTATAAAATAACAAATCAAGAAAAAATAAATAAAACAAACTATGAATATGAAAGGGAAAATGAAAACAGGAAATTAAAAACAAATAAATTGTGCTATAAAAAAAAAAAAGTGAATATATCACAAGGAATTTGTGTGTGTTGTGATGAAGCGGCGGAAAGGACCGTCTCAGCATGAGCCACGAGGTGTCGCAGCGCTGATTTTCAGTCGGCCCCCGGTGTCCGTGCGCAGCGGACGGGCAGTAAGCGAGTAGTTTTTTTTTTTTTTTTTTCATTAATCTTCTACTGTTATTATATATATATTTATATTAAGTTATTAACGAAGTGTGATAATATCAAATTAGGTAATGACTACAAATTAAATAAATTTTGTCTACAAATAACTGCTACATATGCGAACGCGGTATGCCGTTGAACAGACAATGAGTGTACACAGTCAGAATGCTGGATTCAAATTATAACTTCTTTATGGGACGTTAAGGAAACAGTGGCAAGCCAGTGACGAAAACAAAGAAAAATAAATTAAAATAAAATGTGCAGTAAATTACAGTAAAGAAATATTAAAAATTATTATTTATTATTTAATTAGTTAAGATTAATTTTGAATGATTGTAAATTAGCATGTACCCTTCTGTTCGTTTATTAAATGTTTTTAAATTACTTTTAAAGTTTCCTAATGTTTTAAGATCGCGCAATGGTGGAGGTAGATTATTCCAACAGTGGGTGGCAGCATACTTATAACTACCTCTGAAAGCCGAAGAACTATGCCGAGGAACACTTAACAAGTAAGAAGAAGCGCGGGTGAGATACTTATTGTGTTCCCGGCACCAGTCTAGTTTGCTGTAGAGATACTTTGGGTTTTTAGTTTTAATAACGCCAAAGAGAGAACAAGCAAAGTGGAGCTTGCGTCTGGCAGCCATTTTAAGACTGTTACTCTCATTGAGGAATGGACTTACATGACCTCTGGGCGGCACAGTAAAGCAAAATCTTACGCAGGCATTTTGAACCCTTTGTATAAGATGTGCGGTACGTGACAGTAAACACGGCCCATAAACAATGTCAGCATAATTAAATTTCGATAGAATTAGTGTGTCGGATAATCTCTTCCGTAATTCTATACTTAGGTACCCACGCATCTTATATAAGATTTTTAACCGGTAGAAACAGTTTTTGACAATACCTGCAATGTAATTTTCAAATCGTAAGTCAGGGCTTACTACAATTCCTAAATTACGAGCCATTTCGACCCTTTCCAATGCTGTTCCTTTAATATATAATTTAGGATCAAAGTCGTTAATTTTACCTATCTGTTTTTTAGTTCCACAAACTAAGTATTTTGTTTTTGACGGGTTCAAAACTAGGGAATTTCTCTCGGACCACTTCACTATTCTATCTAAATCTTCATTAAGGCCTTTTATCGCTTCTTTAGCATGACTAGGGTTAAAGGAGGTATATATCTGCGTGTCATCTGCATATATGTGGTATTTACAATTTTCAAAGCAATTGCTAATGTCAGATGTATACAACGCATACAACACAGGTCCCAAAATAGATCCCTGAGGACGCCTCTCGTAACCCGCTGCGGAGATGACATACAATTCTGGCCATTTTCTTTATTAATTATTATTTGTTGGGATCGTCCTTCGAGGTAGCTGTCAAACCATTTTATTGTGTTTGGGTCAAATCCATAGTAAGCCATTTTGGACAGAAGTAGAGCCGTATTGATTGTATCAAATGCTCTGGAATAGTCTAGTAATACAAGTACAGTTCCTTTCCTGCATCTTGAGCCTCTAATACGTTGCCTACTACATCAGAGAGCGCAGTCGCCGTACTTCGTCCCTTCCTGAAGCCTGATTGAAGATCAGGTAAAATACAGTTGTCTTCCAGATAAGATGTTATTTGCTTACATACCACTTTCTCCAGAATTTTTGATAAACAAGGTAGTAAGCTTATAGGTCTTAAATCTTTGACATCTTCAGGGTTCGCTTTCTTAGGGAGAGGACGTATTAGAGCTCTTTTCCAGATATCAGGAAATTTGTTCGTACTAATTGACCGGTTAATTAACGCTGTAATAGTATCCAAACTCTGAGGGAGTGTCATCAATACCATATTGATCGATATACCATCCACTCCTAATGCGTTCGATTTTAAGGACTTGATTATATTTAAGATGGCGTCCTGAGATACTGGTTCCAGACAAAAACTCCCAGAGCCGAATCTATCAAATTCAAAATACGTTAAGTCTGATATACTCACGCTACATGATCCTGGTATGTTGAGGAAATGAGCATTAATTAATTCTGGATCCATTAATTGTAGTGGTAATTGAGTATCATTTTTTTGGCGGAAGCGAGTATGCCTTCAGATTAGACCACAATTTCTTCGGATTGTTAATATTGCAGTTAATGAAAGTATTGTAGTAAGCCTTTTTTTTCGTAGTATAGCGCGATATTAACTTGGTGCTTCATTTGTTTATAGTAATCCTTATGGTGCGGCAACTGCGAGCATCGATATCTATTACGTGCTTCATCTCGTAAGTTCATCATGAATTTAATATTCTCGGTTATCCAGGGACAAGGACGGTCCCTCAATACAACCGATTTAATAGGAGCATGCAAGTCAAATAAGTGTATAATCCAGGAACTAAATATTTCCGTCATTTCATTTATGTTAACCATACCATTTATATTTGTCCATGGGATTAACTGGAGATCATGTTCAAAATAATCGGGCAGAATATCATTAAGGGGACGATATACTATCGTTCGGGGGGGTATTTTATCTTTTTTTACATATATCTCGCACGTAAGAAAGGCGTGACTACTTAAATCGTCAATATGATTAATAGTCACCTTTCGCGAAGTTGCATCCGTACATATAACATCTATAAGTGTTTGGCTGGTTTCAGTAACATGAGTGGGCGAATCAATTAATTGTTGGATATTTAAATAATTTATAAATTCTAAAAACGTTTGGTCTTCGTGTCATCTGGGTTAAGTAGGTTAATATTAAAATCTCCCAATAAAAGAATATAATCATATGAAAAGGTGCTAATACTGTCAGTTATTGCATCCAGAAAAATGTCGATGTTGAGCCATGGCGGTCGGTAAGCCGTACCGATCACGATACTTTTTGAATTTACGGTTAAGCACAACCATATTTCCTCTACAGAATTGTGGTATGGAGTGCATAACATCCGTGTATTAACGTCTCGACAAATGCATTCCTTGGAGTTGTCTTTCTCTGCTAAAACTGGCTCTAGACCTTTAAACTGATTATATCCCCTAACGCAGGCAAGGATGCAGTGATTATAATAAGTGAGTCCATCTGATCCGCAAATTGGATTATATCTGTAGTCACATGGGCAAACGATTTCAGGCGAGTAGTAATAATTGCTGGCGCTAATTATGGAGGTCCACGAAAGTGCTAATAGTACTGTCCAGCCTGGATAAAGAAAGAACATATCAAGAATTGGATTAGAGACATGGTAGCTTAATAGCCAGGGTGCTCCGCTAAATCATAGTACGCAAGTGGTTTAGATCAGAACATCGATACCCGCAACATCTTAATTACAATTTTAAGCCCCGAATTTATTCCGTTTTTATTAAAGCAAAGCGGCGGGTTTAGTTGCTGCTCGAATGGGCCGGCGCGACCGGGTCGGTACCGCGGCCTCGCAGAATAACGGCGTGAAGGAGAGGCATTTTGTGCCTCTGCGCTTCAGTTGGTGAGTGAGGTACATGGGAGGCCCACTCCCCCTCCCCATCCCCTTCCACATCCTCCCTGCCATCTCTCAAATACCCTTAAAGGCTGGCAACGCACCTGCAGCACCTCTGGTGTTGCAGACGTACGTGGGCGTCGGTAATCACTTCAATTCACTTACCATCAGGTGAGCCGCATACTCGTTTGGTGCCTTTCTCATAAAAAAATAATAACAATGAAACATCAAGAGGAAATCAGCAAATCTGAGAGAAAATCTTTCGAATAAACGTGAAGTCCACCGAGCCGCGTGCCGGACAGTTCCGGGTAGGCTGCTAGTAGCATGCATCCGGTGAAGTTATTTATTTATTTATTTAAACTTTATTTGCACATAACAGAACCAAAAGGCGGACTTAATGACAAGAGGCATTCTCTACCAGTCTACCATTAGATGAACAAAGAAAATGTTATTAAGCTTTTTTGGCTTTTACCGCTTCATCGGATTTTACTTTACAGTCTGCTAATGTACTCTCAGAAATTAAAAATATATTAAGCGATAGAGATACCTTACCTAAACAATTCTCCATCATAGCGCTCCGGAGAAAGAAGTAACATCAGTGTGGTGATATTTGAAAAACTCGATTTTATTTATTCTGCGAATGTAAATTATAATATTATCGCAAGACGCCAGAAATGTATTGTTGTAAAATTAAGTCAAGGAAACAGATATCGAATATCGAGATATCGAAGTAAATGGCAGACATTAATTTTTGCAAATACCTCGATTTGAGAATTATATAAAGAAGAGAATACAATGATTTCTTGTATTTTCGCTAATATACATTTGATAAATGATTACGGATTTTATCGCGTTTAATTATATTTCACATGTCGGGAGCTTTACAATGTCTCGGGTAGAGGTAGGTGTTTGACGTCATGATGTCCCAGTTAACCCGGCTATGAGCCGACGAGCTTTACAATTATTAACTTATGGTCCGATCTACGCAGAGTGAGCTCACTGTGTTCTCAGGTCGTGCAGTGGTGCGGTTGGTCTTGATCGGAGAGCTTACCGTAGAGCACCCAGTTTCTCTACTGAAATTAGGATGTTTTTATTTTAATTTCAATAATCTCGCAAATCGCCCTTGGCAGGAACCGGTGTTCTTTTGCGATTGTTTCGTTGTTGTTGTGTTCCTCGACGCGGGCTTTAATTGACCTTCTGGTTTGCTCTATGTAAGAGAGACCATGACTTAAATTTATATACATTTTCCATTTTACTTACAAATGATGCACATTCATTGATCTGAGGTGTTCAGAAGTTCTTTCGCAGGTGGACTAGTAATGGTTTTCTACCTGTTTCATCTGTAATCCCGTCTTCATTCGGAGCTTTGGCAATTTAAAGCAGTTTGAGAGCCATCATAATCTTGCTCAGACTGTCGTTCATATTTTAAATAAGAATCTCCTTTTTTTTTTCTTTTTTTAGTAGTAGTAGGTAAACCAGCAAGCGGCTTACCTGATAGTAAGTAATCCCTTACTGTATACTGTAATCCGTCACCAACGTACCAGAGGAGCTGCAGGTGCGTAGCCGGCCTTTAAGGATATTTGGGAGATGGGAGGGATAGGAAGGGGGTTTAGGGAGGAGTAGAGTGGGCCTCCGGTTACCTCACTCACGAAGCGCAGAAGCACATGTTGCCTCTACCTCACCTCGGTATTCTGCGAGGTAGTACTAACTTTCGAGCAGCAGCTAAAGCCTCCGCTTTGTAGTATAATCATATAACGTTTTAAAATTAAACGTTATATGATTATACTTACATACTTATGCAACGTAATAATGTACTAAGCAATAAGTATTCAAATCAGTAGATCTGTAGATCACTGTGGCACTGTACTTCTTTCTTTGTTTGATTTCTTTTTTCCAGAACACCCACATAGCTATGTTACAATATTCGTTGAATTGAATAACGCAATGGTACCGCGTTCGTTGGTTGAACGAATATCAGTGAATACTGGTATGTACACAAACCTATGAAGGTTTCCTCATACTATAAGTCAAAATTTGTAAATATACATGGGTTCATCATCATCATCATCATCATTTCAGCCTATCAGAAGTCCCCTGCTGAACATAGGCCTCCTCCAAAGATTGCCACGAAGCTCGGTCCTGAGCCACCTGCATCCATCGACTTCCCGCAACACTGCGCAGGTCGTCACTCCATCTTGTGGGGGGTCGTCCTACACTGCGTTTGTCTGTACGTGGCTGCCACTCGAGAACCTTTTTTGCCCAACGGTTGTCAGTTCTGCGAGCTATGTGGCCGGCCCATTGTCACTTCAGCTTGCTGATCTTTACGGATATGTCGGTTACCTTAGTTCTGCTGCGGATATCATCTACATGGGTAACAAAAAAAAAAAAAACAAAAAACTCGTAATATTATCATATTAATAATCAGGGCGATTATCTTTTATATACCTAACGAATCTAACATAACCGATGATGGGACTGAATAACTACCTAACCTTGTGACAGAGAACGATATGACCGGCGAGTCTGATGGCGAAATTGCCCAAACGCAAAACAATTGAAGTTTCATCTGATCTAGAACTTACCTAAGGGATTTACTAGGCTTGTTGTGCATCGAGTGATAGCATATTAAGAGAATCTCTCGAGAATCGATGGCGTAGTAAAAGTCGACAAAACCAGCAAAACCTTACTTCTTACAATGAAATGAATGAAAAAACTTAATTCTTCGACGAAATAATTATAATTTTCAACGTGGTAGAGCCAAGCGGCGGCTTTTGCTGCTGCTCGAATGGGCCGGCTCAACCGCGTTGGTACCGCGGCCGCGCAGAATACCGGCGTGAAGTAGAGGCATCTCGTGCTTCTGCGTTTCGTTTGGTGAGTGAGGTAACCGGAGGCCTACTCCCTCTCCCCTTCCCCTTCCTCGTCCTTCCTCCCATCTCATGTACATGGGCGACGGTAATTACTTACCATCAGGTGACCCGCTTGCTCCTTTGCCCCCTTTCCCATGAAAAAAAATTATTTCGTTCATCTTATATGTCAAACCTTATTATAATATTTTTTAACAATCTACCACCGTTTCGTAATGAGCCTCCTCTGATGGAGAAGAAACGGTTGAAAGGTAGGTATCCTCAAATTTGACTATTTTTGGTCTATAATTATAATGCACATCATGAAATAAAAATGCAACAAATATGCCAGACCTAAAATATTCAGATTGCTTAAGTCCAGCAGCGTTTATAGAGTGAGGAGTCTGGTTCTGCGATCGCCAGCCCCTTTTTTTTATGGGTAAGGCTTCAAACGAGCGAGCGGTTCATCTGATGGTAAGTGATTAACGTCGCCCGCGTACATCTGCAACATCAGAGGTGCTGCAGATGCGTTGCCGGCCTTTAAGGGTATTTGGGAGATGGGAGGGAGGATGAGGAGCGGGGTGGGGAGGGAGTGTGAGCATCCGGTTACCTTATACACCGAACGAAATGCAGAAGCTCAAGATGCATGTACTTCACGACGGTATTTTGGGAGGCCGCGGTCGAGCCGGCCCATTCGAGCAGCAGCAAAAGCCGTCGCTTTTCTCTACCACGGGAAAAAACGACAGCTTGCGTTCGCGATGGAAACAACAAATGTTCTCCATGTCCAGTGTACTCAAATATACGTTAATTTTAGATATTTTAAGAAAATCATTTCTACAGTACTATAGGATTTACTTCCATTGCTTGGTGTCATTTACCAGATATAAATTGAACAACTTAGACAAATATTCAGACTCGGTATAATTATTTGTAGGACAAAAAAACACGCGTTCGTTTTCTACCCTCAGAATCGGAGGCAATCTTTTAGCCACTGTTAAATGGCCAATACCGAAAACAATTTCACAGTTACGTTATACGTTCACAAGATTCGTTAGTTGCATGTCATGCCAAATGGCAATGTAATCTGGTTTCGATTTCTGAGTAGATATATTTATATATATATATATATATATATTTATATGTTAGTATATATATTTTATTATTTGCCCCCTGGCTCATGTAGTTCGGTCCTGCTGATTTCAACCATTCACTGCACAACGCGAACAACGCATAAAGTCATATTAATATGCATTAGTACATTATGATAATAATTCAATCGACTACTATTAACGTTGCTTGCCACTTGAAGAACGCACGCCCACAGTGAGGGCCGTATCGCTCGTTACGTCCGTGCGTTTGTACGTGTAACATATATATCATCGTAATTTTTCACACAACAATCAGAACGAACACCGCACGGCTAATTTGATTCCAGACGTAGCCAATACCTGTGACACTTAAGCAAATATGTTGAAAATGTATTTAAAAACAAAATATAAATACTTTTAATTTCAAATTAAATACTAAATACTACCGAATAATTAAATAAAAATATGCAAAATATTTCTCACAGATCCTCAATGTTTTGCAGCAAATAAAATACTTTGTTTTTATTTTTTTTAAACCGATTATTGTTCAACAAGTACATAAATATATAAACAGTTACTATACCACAAAAAGCATTCATAGGGATAAGCAGCGATTATGAATTTGCATTTGTTTGGAATCTAACCAAAAACTAAACAAAACTGGCTTACATAATTCACTTTTCGTAGAACGTGACAAGTGTTATTTATTTATTTAGTGTTATATAGGTGTATGCTATGGGTATAAGCCCATAAAATTTTTAATTTCATATTTCCATTAGTTGCCTTTTACGATGTGTAATTAATGAAATACACAGCTGATGATTACTTTAGATAACTATTAATATGAGTATTTATAATTTCTCATATGTCAGAAAAAGTATTTGTGTTCCAAATACAAAATAAAAATAGGTATTTTAAAAACATGGATATCAAATAAGTCATTATATATTATTTCTTTATTAAGGATCAATACACTCAATCATTTATAATATACAGCACAAATTATTACATTAGTGCTAGATAGTTGAAGATTGACACAACATTTAAAAAAATAATTCAGTGCTCTGAAGTCGATCACAACAGTGAAAATCCGGAAGAGTTTTTGTCAACAAGCAATTTATTTTTATAATTTGTTTAAAAGAATTAAAAACATTTTTTTTTAAAATCCTTTAGACTATCGATGTAAATGTCTGTTTCTATGTTATATAGTATTTGAATGTTTTATAGCAAATACGAAAAGGGATTTTCCTTTTTTTAAATAATAAAAAAAAAACAATCTCAAAAAGTGTATTATGGATTCTATTTATTTAATTTGTTTAACAACACAATACTAACTAAGTTTTTAGCGTTACAAATTATTATTATATAAGTTGTAACTGAAAAAATATATCATTTATTTTGAAATTGAATAGACATTGTGAAACAAAACAATAAATGAAGTAATGTTTATTCCGTTTTTAAACTTAAACAAATATTGTTACGGTATTAAACATTGTTATATTATTATGGTTAAACCCTGCACGACTTATATTAAATGCACCTCCCTTTACCAATTATGTGTAATGACGTATCTCCCGATTCCTTCTTAGCGCATTCAAAATAACATTTACTGCTGTAAGTTTTGTTATTACTTGCACAAACTGGATCAAAGATGGCAGGACAAACGTAACCAGGACATACGCCTTCACTAATGATCGTTAAACAAGGTTTTCCTTCAGACTTTCGTTTTTCATTTTCACACTCGAGTTCGCATTTGTTGTAATAGGTTTTGTTATCGCTTGCACAAACTGGATCAAAGATGGCAGGACAAACGTAACCAGGACATACGCCTTCACTAATGATCGTTAAACAAGGTTTTCCTTCAGACTTTCGTTTTTCATTTTCACACTCGAGTTCGCATTTGTTGTCATAAGTTTTGTTATCGCTTGCACAAACTGGATCAAAGATGGTAGGACAAACGTAACCAGGACATACGCCTTCACTAATGATCGTTAAACAAGGTTTTTCTTCAGACTTTCGTTTTTCATTTTCACACTCGAGTTCGCATTTGTTGTCATAGGTTTTGTTATCGCTTGCACAAACTGGATTAAAGATGGCAGGACAAACGTAATCAGGACATACGCCTTCACTAATGATCGTTAAACAAGGTTTTCCTTCAGACTTTCGTTTTTCATTTTCACACTCGAGTTCGCATTTGTTGTCATAGGTTTTGTTATTGCTTGCACAAACTGGATCATAGATGGCAGCACAAATGCAACCAGGGCACACACCTAGACTAATGACAGTTAAGGAAGGTTTACCTTCAGATTTTCGTTTTCTATTTTCGCATTTGAGTAAGCATTTGTTGTCATAGGTTTTGTTATTGCTTGCACAAACTGGATCATAGATGGCACCACAAATGCAACCAGGGCACACACCTTGACTAATGACAGTTAAGGAAGGTTTACCTTCTGATTTTCGTATTCTATTTTCGCATTTGAGTACGCATTTGTTGTCATAGGTCTTGTTATTGCTTGCACAAACTGGATCATAGATGGCAGCACAAATGCAACCAGGGCACACACCTTGACTAATGACAGTTAAGGAAGGTCTACCTTCAGATATTCGTTTTTCATTTTCACACTCGAGTTCGCATTTGTTGTCATAGGTTTTGTTATCGCTTGCACAAACTGGATCAAAGATGGCAGGACAAACGAAACCAGGACATACGCCTTCACTAATGATCGTTAAATAAGGTTTTCCTTCAGACTTTCGTTTTTCATTTTCACACTCGAGTTCGCATTTGTTGTCATAGGTTTTGTTATTGCTTGCACAAACTGGATCATAGATGGCAGCACAAATGCAACCAGGGCACACACCTAGACTAATGACAGTTAAGGAAGGTTTACCTTCAGATTTTCGTTTTCTATTTTCGCATTTGAGTAAGCATTTGTTGTCATAGGTTTTGTTGTCACTAGCACAGACCGGTTCATAGATGGCACCACAAATGCAACCAGGGCACACACCTTGACTAATGACAGTTAAGGAAGGTTTACCTTCTGATTTTCGTATTCTATTTTCGCATTTGAGTACGCATTTGTTGTCATAGGTTTTATTGTCGCTTGCACAGACCGGATTATAGATGAAAGGACAAATGCAACCAGGGCACACACCTTGACTAATGACAGGTAACGATGGTTTACCTTCAAATTTTCGTTTTCTATTTTCGCATTTGAGTACGCATTTGTTGTCATAGGTTTTGTTATCGCTTGCACAAACTGGATCAAGATGGCAGGACAAACGTAATCAGGACATACGCCTTCACTAATGATCGTTAAACAAGGTTTTTCTTCAGACTTTCGTATTCTATTTTCGCATTTGAGTACGCATTTGTTGTCATAGGTCTTGTTATTGCTTGCACAAACTGGATCATAGATGGCAGCACAAATGCAACCAGGGCACACACCTTGACTAATGACAGTTAAGGAAGGTCTACCTTCAGATATTCGTATTCTATTTTCGCATTCTAGTTCGCATTTATTGTCATAGGTTTTGTTATTGCTTGCACAAACTGGATCAAGATGGCAGGACAAACGTAATCAGGACATACGCCTTCACTAATGATCGTTAAACAAGGTTTTTCTTCAGACTTTCGTTTTCATTTCCTCGAGTTCGCATTTATTGTCATAGGTTTTATTATTGCTTGCACAGACCAGATCATAGATGAAAGGACAAATGCAACCAGGACACTCACCATTATTGATTATGGTTAAGGGAAGTTTTCCTTCAGACTTTCGTTTTTTATTTTCGCATTTGAGTAAGCATTTGTTGTCATAGGTTTTGTTGTCGCTTGCACAGACCGGATTATAGATGAAAGGACAAATGCAACCAGGACACTCACCTTTATTGATTATGGTTAAGGGAGGGTTTCCTTTAGATATTCGTATTCTATTTTCGCATTTGAGTACGCATTTGTTGTCATAGGTTTTGTTATTGCTTGCACAAACTGGATCATAGATGGCAGCACAAATGCAACCAGGGCACACACCTTGACTAATGACAGGTAACGATGGTTTACCTTCAAATTTTCGTTTTCTATTTTCGCATTTGAGTAAGCATCTATTGTCATAGGTTTTGTTGTCACTTGCACAGACCGGATCATAGATGGCAGCACAAATGCAACCAGGGCACACACCTTGACTAAAGACAGTTAAGGAAAGTTTACCTTCTGATTTTCGTTTTCTATTTTCGCATTTGAGTAAGCATTTGTTGTCATAGGTTTTGTTATTGCTTGCACAGACCGGATTATAGATGAAAGGACAAATGCAACCAGGACACTCACCATTATTGATTATGGTTAAGGAAAGTTTTCCTTCAGACTTTCGTTTTCTATTTTCGCATTTGAGTAAGCATTTGTTGTCATAGGTTTTGTTGTCGCTTGCACAGACCGGATCATAGATGAAAGGACAAATGCAACCAGGACACTCACCTTTATTGATTATGGTTAAGGGAGGGTTTCCTTTAGATATTCGTATTCTATTTTCGCATTCTAGTTCGCATTTGTTGTCATAGGTTTTGTTATTGCTTGCACAAACTGGATCATAGAGGTCAGGACAAATGCAACCAGGGCACACACCTTGACTAATGACAGTTAAGGAAGGTTTACCTTCTGATTTTCGTTTTCTATTTTCGCATTTGAGTAAGCATTTGTTGTCATAGGTTTTGTTGTCGCTTGCACAGACCGAATCATAGATGAAAGGACAAATGCAACCAGGACACTCACCATTATTGATTATGGTTAAGGGAAGTTTTCCTTCAGACTTTCGTTTTCTATTTTCGCATTTGAGTAAGCATTTGTTGTCATATGTTTTGTTGTCGCTTGCACAGACCGGATCATAGATGAAAGGACAAATGCAACCAGGACACTCACCTTTATTGATTATGGTTAAGGGAAGGTTTCCTTCAGACTTACGTTTTCTATTTTCGCATTCTAGTAAGCATTTGTTGTCATAGGTTTTGTTGTCATAGGTTTTGTTATTGCTTGCACAAACTGGATCATAGAGGTCCAGGACAAATGCAACCAGTACACTCACCTTTATTGATTATGGTTGAGGAAGTTTTCCTTCAGACTTTCGTTTTCTATTTTCGCATTCTAGTAAGCATTTGTTGTCATAGGTTTTGTTGTCGCTTGCTGAACCGGATCATAGATGGCAGCACAAATGCAACCAGGGCACACACCTTGACTAATGACAGTTAAGGAAGGTTTACCTTCTGATTTTCGTTTTCTATTTTCGCATTTGAGTAAGCATTGTTGTCATAGGTTTTGTTGTCCTTGCACAGACCGGATCGTAGATGAAGGACAAATGCAACCAGGACACTCACCTTTATTGATTATGGTTAAGGGAAGTTTTCCTTCAGACTTTCGTTTTCTATTTTCGCATTTGAGTAAGCATTTGTTGTCATATGTTTTGTTATTGCTTGCACAAACTGGATCATAGAGGTCAGGACAAATGCAACCAGGACACTCACCTTTATTGATTATGGTTAAGGGAAGTTTTCCTTCAGACTTACGTTTTCTATTTTCGCATTCTAGTAAGCATTTGTTGTCATAGGTTTTGTTGTCGCTTGCACAGACCGGATCGTAGATGAAAGGACAAATGCAACCAGGACACTCACCTTTATTGATTATGGTTAAGGGAAGTTTTCCTTCAGACTTTCGTTTTCTATTTTCGCATTTGAGTAAGCATTTGTTGTCATAGGTTTTGTTGTCGCTTGCACAGACCGGATCATAGATGGCAGCACAATTGCAACCAGGGCACACACCTTGACTAATGACAGTTAAGGAAGGTTTACCTTCTGATTTTCGTTTTCTATTTTCGCATTTGAGTAAGCATTGTTGTCATAGGTTTTGTTGTCCTTGCACAGACCGAATCATAGATGAAAGGACAATGCAACCAGGACACTCACCTTTATTGATTATGGTTAAGGGAGGTTTTCCTTTAGAAATTCGTATTCTATTTTCGCATTCCAGTTCGCATTTGTTGTCATATGTTTTGTTATTGCTTGCACAAACTGGATCATAGAGGTCAGGACAAATGCAACCAGTACACTCACCTTTGTGATTATGGTTAAGGAAGTTTTCCTTCAGACTTTCGTTTTCTATTTTCGCATTTGGTAAGCATTTGTTGTCATATGTTTTGTTGTCGCTTGCAGACCGGATCATAGATGGCAGCACAAATGCAACCAGGACACTCACCTTATTGATTATGGTTAAGGAAGTTTTCCTTCAGACTTTCGTTTTCATTTTCGCATTTGAGTAAGCATTCGTTGTCATAGGTTTTGTTGTCGCTTGCAGACCGGATCATAGATGAAGGACAAATGCAACCAGGGCACACACCTTGACTAATGACAGTTAAGGAAGGTTTACCTTCTGATTTTCGTTTTCTATTTTCGCATTCTAGTTCGCATTTGTTGTCATATGTTTTGTTGTCGCTTGCAGACCGGATCATAGATGAAGGACAAATGCAACCAGTACACTCACCTTTATTGATTATGGTTGAGGAAGTTTTCCTTCAGACTTTCGTTTTCTATTTTCGCATTCCAGTTCGCATTTGTTGTCATAGGTTTTGTTATTGCTTGCACAAACTGGATCATAGATGAAGGACAAATGCAACCAGGACACTCACCTTTGTGATTATGGTTAAGGAGGTTTTCCTTTAGAAATTCGTATTCTATTTTCGCATTTGAGTAAGCATTCGTTGTCATAGGTTTTGTTGTCGCTTGCACAGACCGGATCGTAGATGAAAGGACAAATGCAACCAGGACACTCACCTTTATTGATTATGGTTAAGGGAGGTTTTCCTTTAGAAATTCGTATTCTATTTTCGCATTCTAGTTCGCATTTGTTGTCATATGTTTTGTTTTGCTTGCACAAACTGGATCATAGATGGCAGCACAATTGCAACCAGGGCACACACCTTGACTAATGACAGTTAAGGAAGGTTTACCTTCTGATTTTCGTTTTCTATTTTCGCATTTGAGTAAGCATTTGTTGTCATAGGTTTTGTTGTCGCTTGCACAGACCGGATCATAGATGAAAGGACAAATGCAACCAGGACACTCACCTTTATTGATTATGGTTAAGTGAAGTTTTCCTTCAGACTTTCGTTTTCTATTTTCGCATTTGAGTAAGCATTTGTTGTCATAGGTTTTGTTGTCGCTTGCACAGACCGGATCATAGATGAAAGGACAAATGCAACCAGGACACTCACCTTTATTGATTATGGTTAAGGGAAGGTTTCCTTCAGACTTACGTTTTCTATTTTCGCATTCTAGTAAGCATTTGTTGTCATATGTTTTGTTATTGCTTGCACAAACTGGATCATAGAGGTCAGGACAAATGCAACCAGTACACTCACCTTTATTGATTATGGTTATGGGAAGTTTTCCTTCAGACTTTCGTTTTCTATTTTCGCATTTGAGTAAGCATTTGTTGTCATAGGTTTTGTTGTCGCTTGCACAGACCGGATCATAGATGAAAGGACAAATGCAACCAGGACACTCACCTTTATTGATTATGGTTAAGGGAGGTTTTCCTTTAGATATTCGTATTCTATTTTCGCATTTGAGTAAGCATTTGTTGTCATAGGTTTTGTTGTCGCTTGCACAGACCGGATCATAGATGGCAGCACAATTGCAACCAGGGCACACACCTTGACTAATGACAGTTAAGGAAGGTTTACCTTCTGATTTTCGTTTTCTATTTTCGCATTTGAGTAAGCATTTGTTGTCATAGGTTTTGTTGTCGCTTGCACAGACCGGATCATAGATGAAAGGACAAATGCAACCAGGGCACACACCTTGACTAATGACAGTTAAGGAAGGTTTACCTTCTGATTTTCGTTTTCTATTTTCGCATTTGAGTAAGCATTCGTTGTCATAGGTTTTGTTGTCGCTTGCAGACCGGATCATAGATGAAAGGACAATGCAACCAGGACCTCACCTTTATTGATTATGGTTAAGGGAGGTTTTCCTTTAGATATTCGTATTCTATTTTCGCATTTGGTAAGCATTTGTTGTCATAGGTTTTGTTGTCGCTTGCAGACCGGATCATAGATGAAAGGACAAATGCAACCAGGACACTCACCTTTATTGATTATGGTTAAGGGAGGTTTTCCTTTAGATATTCGTATTCTATTTTCGCATTTGAGTAAGCATTTGTTGTCATAGGTTTTGTTGTCGCTTGCACAGACCGGATCATAGATGAAAGGACAAATGCAACCAGGGCACACACCTTGACTAATGACAGTTAAGGAAGGTTTACCTTCTGATTTTCGTTTTCTATTTTCGCATTTGAGTAAGCATTTGTTGTCATAGGTTTTGTTGTCGCTTGCAGACCGGATCATAGATGAAAGGACAAATGCAACCAGGGCACACACCTTGACTAATGACAGTTAAGGAAGGTTTACCTTCTGATTTTCGTTTTCTATTTTCGCATTTGAGTAAGCATTCGTTGTCATAGGTTTTGTTGTCGCTTGCACAGACCGGATCATAGATGAAAGGACAAATGCAACCAGGACACTCACCATTATTGATTATGGTTAAGGGAAGTTTTCCTTCAGACTTTCGTTTTCTATTTTCGCATTTGAGTAAGCATTTATTGTCATAGATTTTGTTGTCACTTGCACAGACCGGATCATAGATGAAAGGACAAATGCAACCAGGGCACACACCTTGACTAATGACAGTTAAGGAAGGTTTACCTTCTGATTTTCGTTTTCTATTTTCGCATTTGAGTAAGCATTTGTTGTCATAGGTTTTGTTGTCGCTTGCACAGACCGGATCATAGATGAAAGGACAAATGCAACCAGGACACTCACCATTATTGATTATGGTTAAGGGAAGTTTTCCTTCAGACTTTCGTTTTTCATTATCACACTCGAGTTCGCATTTGTTGGCAAAGGTTCTGTTATCACTTGCACAAACAGGCTTGAATATTTTTGTACATACACAACTTCTGCACTCAGTCTGTCGAACAATATTTAGAGGGAGTTCACCTTTGCTCTGTCGTTTAAGATTTTCACAGTTCAATTCGCAAATGTTGTCATATGTTTTATTATCGTTTGTGCATACCGGTTCATATACATTAGGACAAATACAACCTGAGCATACGCCTTGACTAATAATGCTTAATGGTGATTTTCCTTCAGCCCGTCTTTGCTCGTTCTGGCACTCAAATAAGCATTTGTTGTTGTATGTATTTTGGTCACTTGCACAAAGTGGATCCAGAATCTTCGAGCAAACACAACTGAAGCACTTGCCTTTATTTTTAATTAACAATTTGGGTAAACCTTTGCTTTGTCGATCGATATTAACGCATCCTAAAATACATTCATTTCCATATGTATTAGAGTCGTTGGCGCATACAGGATCATAAACAGCGGGACAAATACAGTCAGAACATTCACCCTTATGATCCACAGTCAGGATACTCAGTCCTAGATTAAGACGTCTTTTATTTTCACATTGAAGGTAGCACGGGTTTCTGTAAGTTCTTTGGTCACTAGCGCAGACGGGATCGAAAATGAGCGGACATATGCAAGAAGGGCATTTACTGCGCCTAATGACAGTCAGAGGTGGTTCGCCCTGCTTTTGTCTTCTCCTGTTTTCACATGTAAGCTCGCATTCGTTACCGTAAGTCTTGTTGTCACTGCCACAGACAGGTTCAACTATTGCCGTACATATACAGCTGTCGCATTCACCTTTTTTAACAATTACCAGTAGTTCTGAGCCCTGAGTTTGTCGTTTCTGATTTTCACATTTCAGAAAACAGATATTACTATAGGTTTTGCCATCGCTGCCACAAATCGGATCAAAGTATTCGAGGCAATAGCAACCTTTTCGACAGGTATTGTTGTATTGAACTTTAACAGGGTCTAAACCATTAGCATTGTAAACTTGATTAATGTATTCGAGAAAACATATATCTCTGTAAGTGTTGCCATCAGCACCGCAAACTGGTGACAATTCTTCATCACACGCACACGGATACGAACATATTCCTTTATATGCGATGTCTATTGTGATTAACCCACATTGCTTTCTTTCATCATTTTCGCAGTTCAGGTCGCAAGCATTCAAATACGTTTCACCGTTTGTCCCACAAACCGGTGCCACACTATTGGTACAGTTACAAGCTTTGCATAAACCATTGTTATTTATTCCTATTGCCGGCAAACCTTTACGTGCGTTACAATCGTTAGCGCATTCGAGAACACATTTATTAGGATATGTTTGTCCATCCGTACCACACACTGGCGCGTAAATATAACCACACGCGCAATCTAATTCAGTTGGACGATAATTTTTTACCTTTCCGTGTACAAAGGGCCCAAGGTAGACGACCAGTGCCATACCTGTGTAATGAAAAAGAAGTTTAAAAAAAATATTTTTATAATATTAATTCTCTATTTAAATTGATTGCTACAACACAACAAAGACAACGGATAATACAATATGTTGGATTATAGCAATGTAAAGGCATTCGACTCAGCATTATGCTGCAGCGGTGTAGCCACAGCGCCGATGTGCAGGCGTTCTGCCGCTGCCCTTGTTGAATGTTAAGTCTAGGGAACAGTTAAACAGACAACGTTGAAACAAAAAGAGCGAAAAATAACAAACATAACAGAATAAAGAAATAAAATATGTATGTTAAGGGAATACAGTTTAAAATTAATGACTAATTTCCTATTAATTTTGAAAAACAATTATCTGATAAATATACACCGCAGAATAACACCTTAAGACCTAAAAGAAATGATTTATACTTTATTTTAAAATGAAACAAAGATCTTTGCTCTTCTAAAGATATTATATACATATGAGGAAATAGAAAAGCCAAGCGGCGGCTTTAGCTGCTCGATAGGGCCGGCTCGACCTGATTGGTACCACGGCCTCGCAGAATACCGGCTTTAAGTAGAGGCATCTTGTGCTTCCGCGTTTCGTTCGGTAAGCGAGGTAACCGGAGGCCCACACCCCCTCCCTATTCCCCTCCTCTTCCTTCCCATCTCCAAAATATCCTTAACGACCTGCAGCATCTATGGTGTTGCAGATGTATGTGGGCGACGGTAATCACTTACCATCAGGTGAACCGCTTGCTCGTTTGTCGACTTTTCCATAAAAAAAAAAAAATATATAATTGCTTTGACATAACTCTCTCGCGCGTTGGGACGACCGATTATAGTCATATGGCTATCAGCTATTTGCAACCGCTATTTTTTTTTTTTATAGAAGAAGGGCCTTGTGCTATTTGCTGCAACCTCTGCATCATTACGCTGAGTTGGAAACAACTGTTTGTTACCCATTTTTATTGACTGTGTTAAATGTTATATTTTTATTATTATTAGTTTCATCTTTTAATCTACGTACTTTGTATTCGTAATATTGTGTTTACTGTTTCTATTTCTACCTGTCGAACCGAGAAAGAGGGAAAAACGTAATTTTATTTAAAAATAATGCAAGCTTTCAAAGTATTTTTACCGAATAAGTAGTGGATAAAAAATTAAGGAATCTTTTAAGCTTCCCGTATGCTGACAACGTCTTCCCAATAACTACTTCGATTTAGACTACCCACGGCAAAGTATTGTCCAGGAGAACGCCCAAGTGTTTTACTATGTTACTGTAAGAAATGTCTGTATTTTCTAAACAGACAGAAGTTAGAGTTTGGCGATCAATATGTCGGTTTACACAGACTCGCTTTGACTCCGTAAGAGGTATGAAATTCAGAGATAGTTTGCGCGGGCGTGATATGGGGTAACTATATCGGAAAGTACACCAACGCTACTTTATAACTCTATTTGGATATCGTCTAACGGTATTGTAAAAGCCGCGGTAGCCCTGTGATCAGGGCGCTCACTTTAGTTTCACAGAGCGCGGGTGACCAGGGTTGGATCCCCGGCACCGGCTCCACTAAAATTGTTAATAGCTATTTTTAGTGCTGTATTTACCACGTGCTCGGGAATGAAGGAAAACATCTTGAGGAAACCTGCATTTAAGAAATAGTCGAGGATATGTGAAGCTCGCCAACCCGCACTGTAGCAACGTGGCGGGCCCTTCACGGCTCCAAAACTCTGTCGGTCATTTGAGAATGAGGCCTTTGCATAGCAGTGGCCACTATCAGGCTGCTTCTTTTACGGTATCGATCAACGGTGGATAGAAGTTATTTGAGAAATAATAGATCGGATGAAAATTGAGAAAAGAAGAGGAGACAACACGCCACCTTGAGGCACGCCACCATCGAGACGTTACTATAACGGATAAATGCCTTCGATTCAGAAAGGTTTTCGGTGCGCAAACAAATAACTAAGAAATCAGATAATTGTAGAAGGAGATACGTTAATTAAACGGACTACAGACAGAAGTACGATGGTGTTAATTAGTAGTAGAAGCAATTGACGACTCTAAGCAGTTTGCTTAGGATAATAAATATACAGATATACACATCTTATTAAACGTTTGAATATTATAAAATTGCAATAAATATAATGTATAAATTCAAAACAGCTGATGACATATTGAGAAGTTAATTAAAAACGCAAATGAAATTAGAACAACAAGTGAATATTAATAAATAATATGTTTACCAATTAGTCTGTACATGTTGGCGTTTCATGCAGAAGTGTAAAATAATTCACAAAATGTGAGTTATAATGTAAGTTCAGGACAATGAAATTAATGGCTTCATGGTCACCTATAATAATAATATAAACATCATATGAATTTATTGGTCACGTAAAAGTAGTAGCATTTAATCTTTATTAATCTTTATTATCATAACACTTAAACATAACGTAACTAAAACTAACTAAAACTGGGCGAAGACCAATTCGTTGCATTACAAGATAGCGCAAAAAAAAATAGAACTGCCCATAACCACCTTCAAACCGGAACACAGTGCCAACACCATTGCTGCTTAACGACAGAAATTGGCAAGTTGTTCGAATCTAGTAAGACGGCTCTTGAGCCCGGTGTTCTACACCACCGAGTAGTCTTATATCATATCGTAGTAAGGACCGGGGTTGTAATATTCTATCAGCCAGTAAAAAGTTCATTTTTGGACATGAGCATCAAGTCGAAACTTTGCCCGCCACGCTACTTCAGTACGGGTTAGCGGGTCAGTTATATATACTTGACTTTTTTTTATTCACCGCAGACGTACATGTGTCATGAGCCTTATTTAAATAACGCATTTCTTTCACATGTACGCCTTGCCTTCTTATAATATAATAAAGTATTATAAGAATTTTATGGGATTCTTGTCTACCCATTAGTCTGTATTCGTAAAGGAATTGAAGTACACTATTATTTATACTTATATATGGAACTATACGAATATTTTTTTATTGAATCTCGATAAACAACACTGAGCAACGGAAGGTTGATTTATGAATTATATATCTACTTATTGAATAACACCGTCGTCTACTCGTACGTCACGTTTGCGTTCCTTTAATGTTTTTCTTTTTATTTCACTTGTATTCATCGACAATAAGTATTATTTAATAACAGTGTTATACTCTTAGTTAAGAATAATGAAAGAAAAAGACGTAACTACGTTTCTCTGTAAAACGATAGAACTATTTAATACAACATTTAACCAATTTTATGGTATATGTTAACGAAAGATTTATTCACCTCTAAGTGTAACCACCTTCGCGGAGGCAGTTTACATACATAAATTGCACATGGACAAACACCCAGACCGGGAACTATTATTTGTAGTCCAGACAAATACAAGTCCCGTGCGGGAGTCGAACCCGCGACCCAGAGCGCCGCAGCTAAACGGTTAGCCACAACGCCACCGAGCCGTCAAATATCTCATATTTTCATACCGACAACCGTTGGGGAAAAAAGGTTCTCGGGCGGCAACCACGTACAGGCAACCACGTACAGGCAAACGCAGTGTAGGACGACCCCCCACAAGATGGAGTGACGACCTGCGCAGTGTTGCGGGAAGTCGATGGATGCAGGTGGCTCAGGACCGAGCTTTATGCCAATCTTTGGGGGAGGCCTAAGTTCAGCAATGGACTTGTATATGTATTGTTTTTTTTTTAATTTATAGAAGGCAAACTATCATGCGGCTCACCTGATGGTAAGTGATCACCGACGGCCACGAACATCCGCAACACCAGAGGAGCTACAGATGCGCTGCCCGGGCCTACAGTAGATTTGACGTACTTCTTTAGTAGTCTGTCATGTCTACTGTTGTCACCTTTATAAAGAAGCGCCAACAAATACTAAAAAAACTAAATCTATGACGTTGGTGAGCACCGATCTTTCTGTTGTTAAAACTTCGCTTCTGTTCTGCTCTGAAACTGTTTTAGAGGATACCTTTTTTATTCAAAAGTTTGGTCAAAAATTGGATAATGCAATTTGAAGATAATGAACGGGTCGTTGCTTTTTCGATTTAATAATACTTGGTGGTAATACTTTGTCTATCATTCTAACGACGACTTATTAATTAGTACTTGTACAACTTGTGAGTAGAGCCGTGGTAGCCCCGTGGTCGCGGGCCCACTTCAGATTCATAGAGCGCGAGTGACCTGCGTTCACTGAAATTGTTAATAGCAATTTTAATTTCACCTAGTGCTCGTCGGTGTCGGAAAACACGGGGAAGAAACGACAAAAAATATTATTTCGTGGATATGTGAACCCGAACTGGAGCAGCGTGGCAGGCCCTTTCCGGCTCCGAAACCCTCTCAGATATTTTTTTTTTCTTTTTTTGAAAAAACGTTACCTTCCGCTGTAGGAATTTGTCCTGTGTCGCGGAGGCAGTTTACATAAATGAATTGTACATGGACAAACACCCACATATTAGAGAAGGTTGCCTTTGCTCAGCAGTGGGCACTTCACGAGGTCAAATTAAAAAAAAATTACAGTAAAAGAGTTATAATTCGCAACCGTTATCTACACTATAAAACTATGTACCCACATTCCAAGAAATCCCACTTAGGTACGGTCCCATCGACGTACTTATCTCGGGACTCTGAAGTTTATCACACCTTTATCACGTGTCACAAAGTACAGAGCACGTTCGCGGTTATAAATTATGCAAGGAGCGAACGGGCGGGATTCCCGCAGAGTGCCGCAGCCCGCGTCACACGTCGACCCCGCTCCACGACGTTGAAATATTACAACTCATTTCGGCGGACGCATGAGTCTATACACGAATCGCCATCGGTGTTAGGACAGTGATGTGCTGGGACGTGGTGAAAAAAAAAAACATTTACATTTAAAAAAAAATTTTTTTTTTTCAAAGATAAATAGTGATTAAATAATTTTGACAAAGTTTTAACAGCGCGTGCTCAAATGACGCGACGCGCGTTTTGCTCATGTTAGGCAAGTATATCCTAATAGGTCCTTATAGTAATTTTTTTTTTTTTTAAATAAAACTTAACCTACCGCTGTAGGAATTTCCCCTGTGTTGCGGAAGCAGTTTACATACATAAATTCCACACGGACAAATATCCAGACTCGGAACAATTATTTATAGTACATACGAAGAGTCGCGTGCGAGTTCGAAACTCGGGCCCACGGCGCTGCAGTTGAACTCTTAACCACTATGCGCAAAAAAAATGAATATTATATTATAAAAGAGAAAACAATTGAGGCGAGGTAGAAAACAATAAACTTGGGCAAGGTTGCCTGAGCTTATGACGAGGATCGGCTCCTTTATGTATATTTTTGCATGAACTCTGCGCTCGTTGGGACGGAATTGAAATTACGCTTCGGTTTGCTTTTATAACATCTGTTGCGTTATACGCGATTATTTAAAAAAAAAAAAAAACTTACTTAGATACTGGCCTTTTTATTCTTTGTTTAATTTATTTCTTTTTTTTTGACAGATCAATGATGTGAAAGATGTGTTCATTGCTTTTGTTTGTTATTCTGAATACTTTAAAAAATGATCGAAAACGACTTTAAAATTATATGTACAACATTTTTACCCAACCTATTGATTTGCCTCTTCTTGAGTATGTTAAAAAAACTTCTTTGGAAAGGCTCTCTATTAAATAGATCTATTTTATATCGGGACATTTTTTTAAAATTGTATTTGTAAAAGTGTATTTGTCGCGCATTTGTTTGTAGATGGCGCTGGTATAATTGTTAATCACGGTGTAAAGTTCAAAATCATAAGGAGCGAGTCGATGTAATATCTTGTTATCTTAACTCGCGGCCCTCCTATTCGCGAGTCTCTGCCGATGAAGATGTAAAGGCCACTAGGCCCACAGCATATCTACCGGCGGGGGGTTTAAGTCGGTCCGGCATCTTCAATGCTCATCCCGACATAACCAGTCACCGGAGACTGTGACGGGTAGGTTCGAGCACCTTTACCTTTCGCCATTCCGGGAGATAGAACGTAGAGTGGTAGCGTTCAATCGCCGTTATTCGCCTCTCATGGCACCCACGGATATAGGGCGGTAGAATGTCTACCCGACTTCTGGGCGGCCATAACCGCATATGGTAATTATGGTGGGCCATGATATCTAACGAGGTCTGTCGGTTATCTAATGGCAAAGTCACAATGATGCTATACGGTGCCAACATTTAGATATAAAAAAAAAATAACAATTTTAGGTGTTTGTGTTTCTCCTCATCCATACGTGTTGTTATTATAAATTTTACTTAAAAAAATTCTAGTTAAACACGTAAAAATCCGTAAATAATAGCTTCATAATTTACTTAATTCATCGTAACAATTCTTTTTGTTTCAAAAAAAAATTCTCAAAAATTTTTAATTGATTTTGATCAAAAACCGGAAAGTATATTATTTAATTATATGTAATCTTATTTATTTAATTGTATACATATTATTTATGTATTTATTATATATTACATATTATGAAATGTACGCACTAAGTTTGCCATTTCAATAAAATTTCCTGTTAGGGTCTGCTGGAAGAAATTTCAATGTATGGAATAAGTAGTACCCTTGTACTAACACTATGTTTTAATGTTTTTCATGCCTTTTTGTGTGTACATAAATAAATAAAAAAAAAAAAAAAACTGCATCAACAACCGGTAACATCGAAGCTCTACACATGTGACGTTTGACGTTTGAGATCGACGTATCTGTGTCGAGCGACAAAAAAGAACGAAAAGGAAGAGCGCGTTCATTTATTATTTGTAGAGCATCGCGGCTTTGCGGCAGGCAGTGGATCGTTTGTCACCTGTCCGAGTAGATTAGGAATCACCGTGTTCATATTTCAAGTGATTTTTATATTTACATTTCCATATGATTGATGTAAATATGTGGAATGAACGTCTACCGTTACAGGATAAAAAATCAACATGCATTAACAAAATTATCTACTTTATTTATTTATACTTTTTTTCTCTACGCCAATAGGATCACAAAAGGCAGACTTGATGTCTTTCGGCATTATCTGCCAGTCAACTCAGGGCGCGGAGAAATATTGTGATAGGTAAATCAAAATTATATAAATAGGAAAAAAGACTATAATAAAAACACAACATCTGGTAAATGATTTTGAAAAGTGTTCGCGGACCAATCGTTTGAAAAAAACAAAACCAAAAAAAAAAAACAAAAAGAAATTGTATGTTGTCTATGTCACGATTTATCTGTGCTGCAACGTTACCGCGAGAAGGCTCTCATCCAGCTGGCCTCACCCTGAGGCCCTCACCCAGCTGGCCTCACCCTGTTGTAACAGCATTTTCTGGCTGCCGTCCCCTTCCACGACCATATCAAAGTACGAACCGCCACAAAGCGCCGCCACGCGCGTAGGTTTTGAAGCTCAAATCTATCATCATTTCATCATCATCATCATCATTTCAGCCTATTAGAAGTCCACTGCTGAACATAGGCTCAAATCTATACCCACCCACAATGACAGATCAATCTTGTTCGCGACAATGCAAACGCGATAGACCTCAGCGGCGGCTTCTGCTGCTGCTCGAATGGGCCGGCTCGACCGGGTTGGTACCGAGGCCTCGCAGAATACCGGCGTGAAGTAGAGGCGTCTTGTGCTTCTGCGTTTCGCTCGTTGAGTGAGGTAATCGGATGTCCACTTCCACTCCCCCTCCCCCTACCCCTCCTCATCCTCCCGCCCATCTTCCAAATACCCTACATACGGTCAGTATTGAAATTCAATCGGTTCATGAATGAGAAGATTTAAATTCAAAAGTCTTCTTAAAAACGTCAATGTCATGAGTCATTATGACTAAACTGTATTGAATTTGAGCTGGTTGAGGTTTGGGTTTGAAATACAATATTGTTTTAACTTATTTAACTTTAATTCGTACGCAGTAAGACCGTGTAAGTGTGGTTGGTAGATTCAAGCAGAGACGACCTATCTTTTGTACCATTAACAAGTTGCTGCAAGAAAATAGCATCCAATGTTAGTGTCTTCGGGAGATCGCTTTTTGTTTGCTTAAGGTGATCTTTATATTTTTGCATATTGGTTGCAATATTGGAGTAAAAGGCCGATATCTTAAACTTCTATAAATTAGACCACTTACAGAGGATGCAAAGTTTCTTCGCCGTTGCGCTATCCCTCTCACGTGATCTGCCACCCGATCGGCAGGAAGGCCGACAACCAATCCTCTGTCCTTTCCTGCACTGTTTCCCTTGCCTTCACTTCTTGTCTCTATACTTGTTTTGCTCATCTTTTCCTCCTGGTCGTTCTCTGCCATTAATTTTGAAACTCATCTCTGAACTCTCCCTACCTCTCCCCGGTGTTCCTTACGTAGTGCCGAATTTCGATCGTCTTTTAATTTTCGAATAGTCCAGAATATTCTCGAAACGATATTTTTATTTAAAACAGACTTACATATCAACCGGTCTACAGCCATCCCTTTTAATACCTACCAAAGTGTTTCCTTAAAATCGAATGGCAATTTATAAAATATTATTTCTCTTGACATGCCATTCGAAGACGTAGGACTTGACAAGACGTTATCGAGCATTCGTCACAGTATGTATGTATTTCATTCAGTTAGGTAACACTGAAAGGAGACTTGTAAGAAATATTTTCTATACCCTTCCAAAAATGTTATAGGGGTGCTAACTAAACTTAAATATTGGTTTCTAGACTGATCAAAGATTTTACACCTTTTTGGCCTATGTATAAAAAGAGAAAATAGTTAGATTTAAACATTACACATGACAGTTTGCTGGTTTTTAAAACTAATATCTGTCTAACCGACAAATGCTAGATTCTTTGTGATAATGCTCGTGTGAGTGGATACTATTATATATTTTATGCTGCATTATTAGATTATTTCCGTTATGAATGTCAATTATATCCATATTAAAATTCATTATCGAATTTCATGATTAACTTCATAGATTAGCTAATAGTTTATAATTAAATTATATATGCTAATAATCATTCATTTTCATCTTATTTTAAGTTGATGCTGTAAAATAAATATGTACGAGGTGTTGACTGTATACGTTTAATTAACACAGTGTTGGATATTGATTATTGTTTAACTTTTACCTTCTGTTTGTTATCTTTAATAAATAAATAAATGTTTAAAAAAACATATGTTTAAAAAAATATATAAGAGATAGGCTCTTTTTTCAACTTTCACACTGTCTGTATGTGTGTTTGTCTGAAACGAGCATGGATTCAACATCTAAGCAATTTTAGCGTGGTTCGCTTAAAGTAGAGCTTTGCTCAACGCAACATTTTATACACTCGTACTCCTTAACAGCTACGGTAATTATAGAGCGTCAAGAGCTTTTTAATCTTTGTCTTCTACAGTTTGTCGTTCAACAAAGGCAAAGTTAGCGGAGCGTAGGCGGTATTTCAATTAAACTTGTGCTGTAACTTTACCTTGTCCCGTATCTGATCATTAACTTTATTCATTAACTCGTTTGAGAAGTTCGACATCTACAGGTGAACTTCGTTGGCCCTAAACGTTTTGTAGCTATGTTTGGAATCATGTTTTTGTTGTATGTTACTACTTAAAACTCCTAAAATATACGAGAGGAAGCCTTCTCCCAGCTGTGGGACACATGTAGACGGCTGTTTTATTGTTTCAATAATTATTGAGGCACTTTTTAGAAGCCAAAAATCTGTGTTTTAAATTAGAAAACTAATAATAATTATAGAGAAAAATAATGAAAAAACGTTTTCAAGAGTTTCTCACAATTTGAACATTTAAAAAGACTAATATTAAATACAGATTACCAGATTAAATCTGTAAGGTCCTATCTTCATCGACCTCTGAGACCTCTCCAAGAAAGTGTCACCAGAAAACTGTCATGAATTTCTCGATTAAGGTTTGTCTATACTAAAAACAGTAAGCAAAAGGGTTGCCAGTTCCCACGCACAAGTGATGTTTCAGCACGTTGTTCTGATTAATTTTGCTATGGTAGTTTTCGAGATGGTTATTACGACTTTCAAGACTTTTTCCATAGTCGCCTCTTACGACACCCGCGGAATGAGAGGATGAAGCAGATGCTTACGCTGGTGTCACACGGTCACGCAGAATGTTCAGAGTCGTTTATCAGTCAGCAGACGCTACTTGTAGCGTGGTTGTCGATTGTGATGTTTCTTAGAGCACGTTCTATATTTAACGGAGTTCAATGGTAAATTAGTGAGAGTATTGTAGCGTCATTCGGTCTTTTTATTTTATTTCTGGAAAAGACGGCAAACGAGCAAGCGGTTCACCTGATGGTAAGTGATTACCGTCGCCCACATACATCTGTAACATCATAGATGCTGCAGGTGCGTTGCCGGTCTTTAAAGGTATTTGGGAGATGAGGGGAAGGACGTGGAGAGGGATGGGGAGGAGGAGTGTGGCTCCGGGTACCTCACACACCGAACGAAACGCAGAAGCACAAGATGCCTCTACTTCACGCCGGTATTCTGCGTGGCCGTGGTGTCAATCCGGTCGAGCCGGCCCATTCGAGCAGCAGCTAAAGGCGCCGCTTGGCTCTACCACGCTTAAAGTCTCCGGAGTTTCTTTTGTTAGCCAGCGTGGTGTACCACGTGCTGATGAGGTTTGTGTTTTGGGGAGTAAGGTGTCGAATTGCCTCTGACAATCCAAGCACTTATCTAGTACCCAGGTTGATGATAACACTTTCGCTTACCTCAGTGATTGTAATTATTCCACCTCCACGGGTGGGTAAGTAAGCCACCAACACGCTGTATTAGTTTGCGACGCACAACTTTATTAAGTTTCACTTAAGTACACAGTTCAATGAGCTCGCATGTCCGGCGTTTCGAATAAAAGTATTTATAGATGAAACAGAGATTTTCCCCGGTGATTTAAAACGCTTACCGTAACCGGACGGTTCGAGAAAGTTTTCGTACAGATCCAAATTAATTTAACAAAAATATCGACGAAATCTTTTAATATTTTTTTTTTATATTTGATATGGGGCAAACGATCCAAGCGGCTGACGTGATGGTAAGTGATTACCGTCGCCGACGTACATCTGCAATACAAGATCCGCTGCAGGTGCGTTGACGGTATTTAAGGATACTTGGGAGATGAGGGGAAGGACGTGGAGAGGGATGGGGAGGAGGAGTGTGCCTCCGGTTACCTCACTCACGGAACGAAACACAGAAGCACCGACGTGGTACAACCCCGGTCGAGCCGGCCCATTCGTGCAGCAGCGAAAGCCACTGATTGGCACTACTTATCTATATTGTTATATATATATACAGAATTTTCTTATGAGTCCGATTTTTTTTTTGTTTCGTAATTACCTACTTGCCACTGCAAAATGCCGGACCTAATAGAAATCCCATGGAATAAGAGATACGCCGTTAGTCCGGGTGCCTTGACACCTTCGGCGTGATGAAGAAGAATATGAGTAATTGTATTGGTATTTTTGTATAATATCTATGTATGTATGTATGTGTCTACTTGTGTAAATATATATTTTGATATTTATCTTTTTCCTTGTTTTATTCTATTAGCTGTATCGCCTCTATTACCTGTTTATCTCTGCTTAGCCTAATGGTTGATTGGGAGAGAACGCCTCTAGGCATTAAGTCCGCCATGTGTACCACTTTGTGCATGAAGCTTAAATAAATAAATAAAAATATGTCTGCTATGTAACATATCTATAGATATCCAATGCGTGTTTTAGAAGACTGTCCAACAGATAAACTACTGAACATGATTAATAATTAAATAATTGTCCAATAACTCTCCCTCTTACATTTTGTAATATGATTCACTTGGAAAGGCCTTTTTAGATGCGATCCTAATACTGGTGCATAGAATGTTAGTGAATATTTTTCGTTCAATGCGAAACATTGATGATTTAAAATCATAACTTTCACGCTTTTGTAAGCTTGTTCAATTGTAATCTACTTCCGTTGCCGACTGTACGTTATGAGTGCTTCTAAAATATTTATTCCCACGCTATAAAAGATTAAGTGAATTATAATTACACCTTAATGAACAGAGTTTAGTGTGTGAAAGTTTCGCTTTCCAGCATGCACAACAAGTAGTGCTTTGGAACAATTAACGTTCCAAATGAGTGAATGGCATGTCTCTAATTGATATTGAAGTATTTAGCTTAAAATAGACTGATATACACGTTCGCTCATGGACACATTTAGAGGAACGTAAGAAAAGGAAAGAACGTATATTCTAGAGTCGTGGTGCTCAGCGGTGAAGGAAAACATCGTGAGGAAACCTGCATGGCTGATAAATAATAAAAATATTATTTCGAGGATATGTGAAGCCCGCCAAGCCGCACTGGAGCAGCGTGGCGGGCCCTTCCCGGCTTCTAAACCCTCTCTGATACTCCTAGGAGGCCTTGCCCAGCTGTGGGCACTTACAGGCTGCTACTTTACTTTTTACTTTACTTCACCTAACGGGCAAAGGCCTGCTTCCCAAATACGAGTATCAGAGAGGGTTTAGGGGCCGGGAAGGCCCCGCCACGCTGCTCCAGTGCGGGTAGGCGGGCTTCACATATCCTCGAAATAATATTTTTATTATTTCTCAGACACGCAGGTTACCACACGATGTTTTCCTTCACCGCTGAGCACGTGGTAAATACAGCACTTAAAATTGCTATTAACAATTTTAGTGGTGCCGGCACCGGGGATCGAACCCAGGTCACTCGCGCTTAATGAAACTAAAGTGACAGCCCTGACCAACTAGGCTATCACGGCTTAGGTGAAGTATTAACCAGTTTTTCAAATTTGCCTAATATCTATACAATTCTTAAGCCTAAAAGGACACGTGCACTGTAAATTGAACCTCTATTTCCAAAGCGTGTGCTATCCCACCTCCGGCAGATTGACGTATATTTTCCACGTAGATATGAGCTCGTATATTCCAAAGCCAAGTAGGGTCGACATGTGACTGATATTTCAGCGCCAACCGCAGAATGTGTTCGCTCACTCCTCCGTGAAATTTATGTCGGCCCATGTAGGCTTCAAAATTGACAAGAGACGTATATGGGTAGGTTCGGTGTTAGTTAAAGTGAAATTACCTTGAATTGGTTTGGTGAATTTGATCAACGTTATGTTATATTCTACAGTGGATGGGAGTTTTATTTTAAAGTGGCTATCGATGTTGCTGATGAAAATATTTGAGAATAACATAGTCCAAAGCGCCAATAGCCTAATGGGGTAGGGTGCGGACTGCGAAACACGACGTCGCAGCTTCGAGCCCACCATTCGACTATTGTCGTGAACCACTCCAAATACAAGCTCTAATGCTTAGTTGGAGGGTTAACAGGAATATTAGTAATGTTAGTTAAATAATATGTAACCTAAATGAGAGAACACACGTTGAAAGTGCACCCCTAATTATGTACCTGATTGAAAAAGAAAAATAGAAGAGCGCGTGTAAAGCGTGCAATCGAGTTTATAAAGAACTGTTCATATATATTTTATTGTTCTCTGGAACTCCTTGCCCGAAGACATTACAAAAGCCAAGTAGGGTCGACATGTGACTGATATTTCAGCGCCAACCGCAGAATGTGTTCGCTCACTCCTCCGTGAAATTTATGTCGGCCCATGTAGGCTTCAAAATTGACAAGAGACGTATATGGGTAGGTTCGGTGTTAGTTAAAGTGAAATTACCTTGAATTGGTTTGGTGGATTTGATCAACGTTATGTTATATTCTACAGTGGATGGGAGTTTTATTTTAAAGTGGCTATCGATGTTGCTGATGAAAATATTTGAGAATAACATAGTCCAAAGCGCCAATAGCCTAATGGGGTAGGGTGCGGACTGCGAAAAATGACGTCGCAGCTTCGAGCCCACCATTCGACTATTGTCGTGAACCACTCCAAATACAAGCTCTAATGCTTAGTTGGAGGGTTAACAGGAATATTAGTAATGTTAGTTAAATAATATGTAACCTAAATGAGAGAACACACGTTGAAAGTGCACCTCTAATTATGTACCTGATTGAAAAAGAAAAATAGAAGAGCGCGTGTAAAGCGTGCAATCGAGTTTATAAAGAACTGTTCATATATATTTTATTGTTCTCTGGAACTCCTTGCCCGAAGACATTACAAAAGCCAAGTAAAAATTCCGTCTGATACATGTTAGTATTCATTCTGATTTATTATATATGTAAGTATGAATGTGTTTGTATGTATGTATATATCTGTGTAGGTATTTATGCATGTGTTTGTGTAGATATGTATATTTATACATTTAAATGGATTTTAATTACAATTTCTCGATTAGCCTCTTTGCAATTTATATTATTATAAATTTGATGCACTTATGAGTACCACGAGGTCACAGAATACCAGCATGAAGTAGAAGCATATTGTGTTTTTGCGTTTCGTTCGGTGAGTGAGGTAACCCGAGGCCCACTTTCCCCCTCGCCCCTCCTCATCCTCCAGTCCATCTCCCAAATTGACTTAAAAGCTGGAAATGCACTTGCAGCGCCTCTGGTGTTGCAGATGTACGTGGGCGACGGTTATCACTTACCATCAGGTGAACCGCTTGCTTGTTTCCATAAAAAAAGTAAAGAAGCAGTACCAGACAACCGGATTTGGTTTTGGTATTTGTGATGGCTTTTCCCGCCATGACACGGTTTCCAGAATTTCATCGGTTAGCTTAGGTGAGGTTGGCCTTTAAAACACACACACAAACAGACATCTTTTTACACTATTTTATTTTTGTGTAAACTCGTATATTTCTCCTTATTATTGGGGGAAAGAAGGTTCTCGAGAGGCGTAGTGACGACCTGCGCAGTGTTGCGGGAAGTCGATAGACACAGGTGGCTTAGGACCGTGCTTTGTGGTATCTTTAGCGGAGGCCTATGTCCAGCTGTGGACCAGTGACGGGCTGTGATGATGATGATGACATGCACATTAATATTTCATCTATGGTTCTTTAAAAGGTTAGCTCAGCACCGTCAAAATGTTCTCAAAGTGGATTCAATAACCAATGTACGTTCAAGGAAGGAATATCAGATAGGAAAACGTATTACTCATAAATAAATGAATATCTCTGAAAGGATCAACTCATCAGTTTCACAAAATGAAGACATTATTTTCTGAAATTTAATGCTGGCTTGTTAAAATATGTACAGACTTCGGAGGGATTATACCCGGCTCTAAGATAAGTATAATTTATTAATGTACAAGAAACGCTTCGTGAAGTTTTACATTGTACGGTGTTGGTATGAAATATATATCTATATATATATTTATTTAATTCTGTATCGCAAGAAGAGCCGTGACAAGATTAAAACTGTTCGCAGTCTTAAACTTTAACTAAGTACGACGTTGAACCAGTTTAGAGCCGACGTGCAATGAAAACTTACAAGCAGAAAACTACTCTGTATAAAAAATGTTGCCAGTGAGAATTATTAAAATACAAATCCATATATGTTCATCGCAAATCTTTTCCACTGCGTTTCTGTGGCGGTTATGTCACGATTCTCGGAATTTACCGATTGCTAGTGCACTTTCAGATGACTGAAACTTTTTCCCGTACAATTTTTTATTGCATAATCGAATTTCAGATATCAGTTAGCCTAATGGTTGACTGGGAGAGAACGCCTCTAGGCATTAAGTCCGCCATGTGTACCACTTTGTGCATGAAGCTTAAATAAATAAATAAAAATATGTCTGCTATGTAACATATCTATAGATATCCAATGCGTGTTTTAGAAGACTGTCCAACAGATAAACTACTGAACATGATTAATAATTAAATAATTGTCCAATAACTCTCCCTCTTACATTTTGTAATATGATTCACTTAGAAAGGCCTTTTTAGATGCGATCCTAATACTGGTGCATAGAATGTTAGTGAATATTTTTCGTTCAATGCGAAACATTGATGCTCTAAAATCATAACTTTCACGCTTTTGTAAGCTTGTTCAATTGTAATCTACTTCCGTTGCCGACTGTACGTTATGAGTGCTTCTAAAATATTTATTCCCTCGCTATAAAAGATTAAGTGAATTATAATTACACCTTAATGAACAGAGTTTAGTGTGTGAAAGTTTCGCTTTCCAGCATGCACAACAAGTAGTGCTTTGGAACAATTAACGTTCCAAATGAGTGAATGGCATGTCTCTAACTAAAACTGATATTGAAGTATTTAGCTTAAAATAGACTGATATACACGTTCGCTCATGGACACATTTAGAGGACCGTAAGAAAAGGTAAGAACGTATATTCTAGAGTCGTGGTGCTCAGCGGTGAAGGAAAACATCGTGAGGAAACCTGCATGGCTGATAAATAATAAAAATATTATTTCGAGGATATGTGAAGCCCGCCGGATTTGGTTTTGGTATTTGTGATGGCTTTTCCCGCCATGACACGGTTTCCAGAATTTCATCGGTTAGCTTAGGTGAGGTTGGCCTTTAAAACACACACACAAACAGACATCTTTTTACACTATTTTATTTATGTGTAAACTCGTATATTTCTCCTTATTATTGGGGGAAAGAAGGTTCTCGAGAGGCGTAGTGACGACCTGCGCAGTGTTGCGGGAAGTCGATAGACACAGGTGGCTTAGGACCGTGCTTTGTGGTATCTTTAGCGGAGGCCTATGTCCAGCTGTGGACCAGTGACGGGCTGTGATGATGATGATGACATGCACATTAATATTTCATCTATGGTTCTTTAAAAGGTTAGCTCAGCACCGTCAAAATGTTCTCAAAGTGGATTCAATAACCAATGTACGTTCAAGGAAGGAATATCAGATAGGAAAACGTATTACTCATAAATAAATGAATATCTCTGAAAGGATCAACTCATCAGTTTCACAAAATGAAGACATTATTTTCTGAAATTTAATGCTGTCTTGTTAAAATATGTACAGACTTCGGAGGGATTATACCCGGCTCTAAGATAAGTATAATTTATTAATGTACAAGAAACGCTTCGTGAAGTTTTACATTGTACGGTGTTGGTATGAAATATATATCTATATATATATTTATTTAATTCTGTATCGCAAGAAGAGCCGTGACAAGATTAAAACTGTTCGCAGTCTTAAACTTTAACTAAGTACGACGTTGAACCAGTTTAGAGCCGACGTGCAATGAAAACTTACAAGCAGAAAACTACTCTGTATAAAAAATGTTGCCAGTGAGAATTATTAAAATACAAATCCATATATGTTCATCGCAAATCTTTTCCACTGCGTTTCTGTGGCGGTTATGTCACGATTCTCGGAATTTACCGATTGCTAGTGCACTTTCAGATGACTGAAACTTTTTCCAGTACAATTTTTTATTGCATAATCGAATTTCAGATATCAGTTAAATGTATAAGATGAGAAAGCAACACTTTTAAATTGATCTCACAAATATCTAGACTTTCCCTTCGGCCCTTGGACCGAAGATATCGGATTCTTAAATCCCGTGGGTGACGCATACGGTGACTAAGGGAATAGTGCAATGGTTGACGGGAAGCAGCGTCTAGGGCGCGAGGTGTCTGTCTGGTGCTTCGTTCGCCAATCCGCTTATCGCCCGCGGCGATTATGTCAAATCATCCTCAACATGGGAGAGGTCTATGTTATGCTGTGGACTATTTACGGGCTCTCAAGGTAAGGTAAGGAACTAGCGTAGCAGGCGCTATGGATTGTACGATGAGCGTGCAAAGAATACGAAACGCAAGTTTCATACGGCCTAACTGCCACTGCACACGATACTGAGGAAGCGCCCTGTGATTGGGGAATTGATCCTATTTTTTTCTCTTATAAAAAAGGGGGGAAAACGAGCGTGCGGCTCACCTGATGGTAAGCGATCACCGACGCCCACGAATATCCACAACACCAGAGGCGCTACAGACGCGCTGCCGGCCTTTAACGAAGGAATAGGCTATTTTCTTGAAGGTCCCTAAGTGGTAACTGTTCGGTAAGTCCCTAAGTCGTGACTGATTTAAATTAGTCAAGTGTTTAGCGAAGTGGCGAGTGCAAGTATAGTGGACAGCGGAGAGCGCCCAGCCCAGCCAGACAAGTGCCATTTCTGTTGACGAGCTGGAGGAGCAAAGACGTGAAGTTCGTGCGATTCTACGCTGAATACATTCGTGTGTTACGTATTCCTTCACAAACTTTACCGTGGATTCCTCAGACCAGGCGTTATTTATACCTATTTCAAATCAATATTGTGGATAAAGATATATGCACTCCGTACACTCCAATGAGTATAATATAAGTACCGTGGTAGCCTACTGGTCAGGGCGCTCACTTTAGTTTCACTGAGCGCGAGTGACCTGGGTTCGATCCCCGGTGCCGGCACCACTAAAATTGTTAATAGCAATTTCAAGTGCTGTATTTACCACGTGCTTAGTGGTGAAGGAAAACATCGTGAGGGAACCTGCATGACTGAGAAATAATAAAAATATTATTTCGAGGATATGTGAAGCCCGCCAACCTGCACTGGATGAGCGTGGCGGGCTCTTCCCGGCTCCTAAATCCTCTCTGATACTCGTATTTGAGAAAGAGGCCTTTGCCCAGCTGTGGGCACTTATAGGCTGGTGCTTCACACTCCAATAATGTCAAGGTGAAAACCATACATTACTCTTTATATGATCGGTTTCCTGTTTAAAGTTGTATGTAATTCCTATGCTATTTTGTGATCAACAATTATATATCGTATATATATTTAGAACGTTGTTCAATAGATATTTTGTATGTAAACATACGAGCTTGCACATTTTATAAGACTTACCTACCGCGTTTCGGGTTCTTCGTGTGACTTATATTTCGGCGCTAACCGCAGAATTCGTTAGGTCGCTCTCGAAAGTAATTTATTACCGCACACGGAACCCTTCATTTAACATGTGACGCAGACAGACACAGCTTCAGTTAAATATAACGTAAATTTGAATAGGACATAGACCATTAGTATTTTCACGATTGAAAAGTTTAATAAAGATAACAATAGTTAGCTATTAAAAAACTATTTACATCTTATACATTCATTCACAGCCTCGTTGTACAAAGTTTTCTAAACAAAAGTACGACACTAACTAAAATAGTTCCTTAACAGCCTGTAAATAGGCCACTGCTGGACAAAGACCTCTCATATGAGGAGGATATCCCATACTCACCTCGCACCTTATATGCCGCTGCCCCTCTTCGGTCTGCATAATTTTTGTCTGGTATTTTTCTAGGTTATTGCGCCATCTGTCGGTAGCCATTGCGAATTTACATCCTTTTCCTTCAATCGCCTCTTACGATGCTCACGAGAAGAGGTGGCTGATTCTTACGCCAATACCACACAGTCATGTTTTATAATATTTTTCTCCAATGGTCAGCCACATGTGCCACGCATAGTCTGCCAATTAATGGATGAGTTTCTTGCGGTCTACTGTTGGCCTAATCTATCCAATATGCCAAAGCCAAATTCCACAGAATCAATAATATTTACTGTTTCTATGGCTTTAAATTTTTAACCTTTATCGTATATATACAAATGTGGAACTCCACTCTAGGGGACAGTTACTTCCTCCGTCACCCCAACACAATCTCGCACCGCTTTCATCAACCTCGTCAAGCTCGTCACTAGTCTGCGGCATCACGCTGAATTGGGCTTCGGCATAGTTGGATGGATTTTTCACCTGCTTTTGGTCGTCTGGTCCTCGTTCGTCGTAAGGCCACCGGGCCAACAGTGTGTCTAGCGTGGGGGGTCTTAGTCGGTCTATCTTCAATGCTGAACCCGACATAACCAGTAACTAAAAATAAGAAAACACTTGCGGCCTACCACTTGCAACCTCGAGGACGCTGGTGGCAAAATCCTATGAAACTGTGGAAGCCAAAACGGCTAACAGCAATACCTTCAGCGAAAACATACCATATACCCTAGAGGAGGAGACGTCCTCGCCAGGTCACGATCACCCATGGCGGGTAGCTACCCTTCTTCCTTCGCACCTTCTCTGCCATAACCTCGTGCAGGTGAGTAGATGGTACCCGTTACTTAATTGACACTCTATATTATAATAAACTGTTCGGATTGATCCCAGCCGGTGAGTTTCACCATCGTACATGGCGACAGATTTTCAAGTTCCATTAATACCACCTAGATGGTTGGCATTCCACCACAGTGCGTTTTAGTCGAAGTTTTCTTCCACGCACTTCGACTTTGTGGAATCAGCTGTCGCCAGCGGTAGTTCCGAACAGTTACGACTTAGGGACCTTCAAGAAAAGAGCCTATACCTTCCTTAAAGCCCGACAGCGCATCTGTAGCCTGTAACGCACTTACCATCTGGTGAGCCGCTCGCTCCTTTGCCACCATTCTTCTATAAAAAAAAAGAAGTAAGAAAAATACATCGTCACGTCTCCCACTCCATTTGTTTGCTGTTCACTCGGCGAAATTCAACGTGTTTGCGCTTTTAAAGGAACTGAGTTCGGGGACACGTCCGTGTTTTACACTCCATTAGGAAACTCCGTGCTACAGACGTTGCGCGGAAGTTTTTACGTAGTGACGTTTTAAGTTTGTAGCGAACGCTGAGGCTGCACGTGTTTTCAACAATTCTCGCAAGTTTGAAACTTTCGCGCGACCTCCGACCGCTTTTCCTCCAATATCTGACGATTGCGTTATGTTCTAACAAGAGCTATTGACATTACATTATTGTTTTAGACATGAAATTGTTTTAATTCTTTTTTTATCAAGTGCCTTAAAAGTTACATTCGATTCAATCTGCGGATTTAACTTAAAATTATTTCATGGATTTTGTTTTTTTAAAATGTACCTAATAAAGGTTATGTTTTATCTTAATATTACAAATGTGAAAGTATGTATGTTTGTTTGTGCGACAACGCCTACAGGCATGTACAGGTATTGACAACAAAATTTGTACAATATAGGTAATTTTCATGTATGTAACCCCCCCCCCCCTCTCTTTAATTAGTGAGATATCTAATATGTGTAAACTACAACGGGCCACCTATTACCGTTCAAAAGATACAGCCCTTCAAATGGTGGACAGACGGACTGACGAACGGACATACAGCGTAGTCTTAGTAATAGTGTTATAAACCCCTAAAAGTCAAAGACTCTAATGGCGGTGTTATTCGCTATTACGCTATGCGTTTTTGATACTGTCTAGTATATATTGCAATCCGAATCGTAACCAACAGACATTTGGCGCTAGTAAAACAAATTCATTCAAAGGGCCGACCGAGGTCAATAAATTTATTTCAGAGGATTTCGGACCAAGGATAGGTCTGCCTGCACCTCTAGTCTAGTTTGTGGACATAAACTCTAGATTTTTTTTTAAATATTTCTTAACAGGTTTATTCGGGATATTTTATCTGAGTATGTCGTGAATTTTGAACTTAAAATCTCCATAGAACTTAGAGCCTTCTCCAGGACCCTGGTACACGTTGTTTAATAGGGCTAACATCAGCTTAAAACAAACCGGTATTATAAGTATAGAAAGAGATTGAAAGTCAATTGGGAACCCTCCACATTGCGAGGGTACCGAATTCTAGTCTCCCGATTCGAAGGCAAACACACATAGTCGAGTGGTCAGGAACCACTCGACTATTGTGACCTACCATTTTTTCTTCTTTTCAAAAACGTTACACCTGTGTAAGACATTCTCCAGTTTCGTGGAGGCAGTTTGCATACATAAATTGCAGACGGACAAACAAGCGGACCCGGAACAACAATTTTAAGTCCATACAAACACTTGTCTCGTTTGGGAATCGAAATCGCGATTCTCAGCAACGACGCCAAACGGGTAACCGCTGCTCCACCGTTACCACTCGTTAAGTTGGTCCTAAGTTACATTTAAAAATGTCGATGCATTGATTGATTAATGATGAATTGACATAATTTAGAGATGTCTACCGTTCTTACACTGCAGCAAAGTGTAAATGGTACAGTCGGGAGAGGAAGACCTAGGCGAACATTTCACGATCAAATCGCAGACGTTCTGAAAAAGGCCAGGTCAAGAGTACTCTAAACCAACGAGCATGCATGCGAAGATTGATGAAAGTGGAAGAAGCGAAATACGTATGTAAGCACCGTAGCAAGTGGAAGATGATTGTCTCTGCCTACCACGTTGGGAACAAGGCGTCAATATATACAGACATACTACCGTTCTTCTCAAAATAAAATCGTTTAACGCCCTTATAGATTTATTTGGTTTTCCACTAAGTTAGTCAAATTGCCTAAGTTGCGTTAATAAAATAGAAGCAGGCAAGTATTCAGTGGCAACGGGCCGGCCACATAGCTCGCAGAACTGACAACCGTTGGGAAAAAAGGTTCTCGAGTGGCAGCCACGTACAGGCAAACGCAGTGTAGGACGACCCCCCAGACGTGAAGATGGAGTGACGACCTGCGCAGTGTTGCGGGAAGTCGATGGATGCAGGTGGCTCAGGACCGAGCTTCGTGGCAATCTTTGGGGGAGGCCTATGTTCAGCAGTGGACTTCTGATAAGCTGAAATGATGATGATGATGATGATGATGATGATGATGATGATGATGATGATGATGATGATGATGATGATGATGATGATGATGATGCTAGCAATCCAGATGACTCCTAGACAGAGAAGGAATGGAGTTGAATAGTTTTAGAAGATGATAAGATGAAAATATTATTTTAGAAGATTACATTAGTAAACGGCCGTATGGTAACGGAGTAAGACTCTGCCAACCCCTTTCCTTCCGTGGATGACGGAAGATGTGATGTAGGAAAAGCCTTGACAATCGCAAAGTCTGATGGCGTAGGTAATAATCATTTAGAAAATTATCATAGCGATTTCTGGTGCTGAAGTCTCCAATCCGCTTACCTTCGGATTTTCGGATTGCTTTCGGGAGGCCTACGTCCAGCAGTGGACTTCTGATAAGCTGAAATGATGATGATGATGATGATGATGATGATGATGATGATGATGATGATGATGATGATGATGATGATGATGATGATGATGATGATGATGATGATGATGATGATGATGATGATGATGATGATGATGATGATGATGATGATGATGATGATGATGATGATGATGATGATGATGATGATGATGATGATGATGATGATGATGATGATGATGATGATGATGATGATGATGATGATGATGATGATGATGATGATGATGATGATGCTAGCAATCCAGATGACTCCTAGACAGAGAAGGAATGGAGTTGAATAGTTTTAGAAGATGATAAGATGAAAATATTATTTTAGAAGATTACATTAGTAAACGGCCGTATGGTAACGGAGTAAGACTCTGCCAACCCCTTTCCTTCCGTGGATGACGGAAGATGTGATGTAGGAAAAGCCTTGACAATCGCAAAGTCTGATGGCGTAGGTAATAATCATTTAGAAAATTATCATAGCGATTTCTGGTGCTGAAGTCTCCAATCCGCTTACCTTCGGATTTTCGGATTGCTTTCGGGAGAGGCCTACGTCCAGCAGTGGACTATTTCCGGACCGGAAAGTAAGGTAACGTAAGTATAATGAGCATACGAGCTCTCAGTATACATTTCTCGTGACAAAATACGGAAATGACAACTATAAATCGACTTCGAGCTTTCGTATGTCCGCCGATTTGTCTTTAAGGACGGATTGCCTGCATGCGACGTTGTTCAATTGCGTCATATTCTTCTCAAACTTCAAAACTATTATTAACGAGTATCCGATGATACTGTTGGCACTTGGCAGCCAAGATGCAGGTTTTGCTGCTACTCGAATGGGCCGGCTCAACCGGCTGAAATGATGATGATGATGATGAGGCAAGTGTGACCGGTGTGCATGCTTTACATTTCTCGAGATACACTTTAAAAAATACTGTGTTAGGGCGAAAATTTTAAAAAGTTTCACAAAAATAAATTCTTTTTCAGACGGATCCGAATTCTGCGCAAAAAAAAAGAAACGAACGCAAACGAACATCGGCAGCTAGCGGCGGTAGCCGAGCAACCGACCGTTAATCTCATAAATATGCAAAATTTTCAACATCTGCCCGAATCGCCTCCCTCCTCTTTTCCGATACGTTGTATTATTTGGCAAAGAATTCAAAAACTGCTAACAATTCTACAGTTACGCTGTTAAATTATTTCTGGCAATACATGATACCGTCATATGATTTTACAGTGTTTAAAAAAAGAATGACGGCTTACTTATAAAACGAAGAACAAACCACATTGTTACAATAAAATACAACGACATTTGAACGTTAATTTATATTCTGTTAATGTTTTTTTATTGACTTTCTTGTGCTTCTGTTTTTTTTTTCGGTGAAACAGGCCACCAGAGGCCCACCATTTCATCCACCCAAACCTCCTAATCCCATACCCGAATATTCTAAAACGCCGGCAACGCACCTGGCAGTTCATCAGATGTTGCAGATGTATATGAACGACGGTAATCACGCTCCTTGAGAACAAAGTTGTTTTTACTCCCAGAAAATTGTCCAAATTGCGGAAAAAGTGTTTTGGGGTTAGGGTCTGGCCAGAACGGAGGATGACATATGCCTTCTGACACGCAGGTCTTGCAATGTTAGATCAGTTCAAGGCTGTTTTTACCACTAATTTTCTATGGGTGATTTTTCCTTTGGAATTACCTAGTTACTGCGTTTTTCGCTTATGATTGTCGTAGAGAATTCTCTTTTCATCAAACGTCATGATTGTGTCCATAATCCCTTCATTTCTCTGCTTTCTCTTCCAACCAAAGCAAGCTTCAACGCGTATTCCTTTATGAACATTAGTTAATTCATAAAGAACCCATTTCTTCAGTAGTATAGGATTCGGCTTCCACCATTATTTTTAATTCATCGCTATTTACCTTAGTGTCTGGACTTTCTCGTGGTTCATTCTTCAAGTCGAAGTTTCAACTAGGAAAGCGATTGAACGGTGAGCGTGCGTTCGTTAGACGTATCCGCTCCAGCATTGATACCGCGTGCCGTCTCTGCTGCGTTAGAACGTATTCGAAAATTACTCTAACTTTTGAGATCTCTGTCTATAATATTATACTCACAAATATATATGGCTTGGTAGTTTAAAAAGGTCTTGTAAAAATTTTGAATAAGTTGCAACATTTTCAGACTTCAAATTCAAGATTTCACCACATCTTAATTGATTTAAACCCAAATTCAGAGCCTAACTTTATTTGATTTGACCGATAAACGTATCGCTGGTTGAATTTCAAGCCGGAAGATTAACGCAAAGTTCATTTCCAGATTAGTTAAAACTGTGATACGAAGCGATTTCATTATTAGAGTGAAGCCGCAATTTCATTGAAAAGAGCATTTACTGTCGCTGATTTTATCCCCAGCGATTATTGTACGAATGGCGGACGGCGGTGAGCACAATGAGTGCTGAGCGAAAATGCGTTTTTTGAATCGACGACTGCATTCCGCTTAGCGGACTTCACAGATTTCATTCGACACGATTGATAAAAACGAGTTTATTATTAAACCATCACGTTTAGGGCGTTGTTCAATAGATATTATGATGTAAACATACGAGCTTGCACATTTTATAAGACTTGCCTACCGCGTTTCGGGTTCTACGTGTGACTTATATTTCGGCGCAATATATCTAAATATTTAGAATTGGTATCCCACAGGGTAGTGATGGAGAACAGTATACCAGTATACCAGGGAGATAGCGTCACGTTAAGAAAGTACCGCCACTGACGAACTGACTCAGCTAGCGCGGTATATGGACCAACGTTTCAAGAAATTTACGCCTGGTATCACTAAAATTGTTTATGTATAACGTTAAAACGTATATTAGTTTGTAATTAAATTATATTGTATCAACAGATGTCGCTGTACATATTTATATCGCGATATGGTTTAACTTGCTAATAATACATAAGTATAACTAAGATTATATGAATAAATGTCTAGCAATAGACTACCGATCATTTGTGTTCTTGGTTAGTATCATTGCTACAGCGACCTCCTTGGATCCTTGTGCACGAAGTCGTTGTACATTTGGTCCTTCGATAGTAATTTTAAGTGCTATATTTACCACGTGCTCCGCGGTGTAATAAGTAAGTCACAGCGAAAACTTGCCTGTGTACTTGAGGCCGTAAGCGTTTTATCATAACGTAGTGGTGCAAGTCAACCTCTACTTACCTTACTTAGCCAAGCTTACCTTTGTTCGATAAGCTATAGAAGGCTTCGAACAAAGGAGCCTCCATGAGTAGTTCGGTTTGTCCGAAACCGGTCCGGTCGAGGTTGTAACGATCAGTCTGGGGCGTTAAGAACCGCCCTGTTCGAAGAGCTCGGTTGTATGGTGAGTCAGCGGGGATCATTTGATGAAATTTTTTTTTAATCCATTGCTTTACTGATGTCATTCTAGGTGTCAAAGCGAAAACTTCCGAATATTAAAGACGGTTGTCAATTACTAGACGTCCGGAGAAGGATCCATCGGGGCAGGTAAACACTGTCGTGTTCCGGTCTGAATGATATAGAGAGCCAGTGTGATTACTGGCTGTGAGGCATTCCATCTTAGTGCTCACAGGAGTGACAACGCATCTGTAACCTTTTTTTTTTTTTGTTGGAAAGGCGGCAAACGAACAGCGGTTCACCTGATGGTAAGTGATTACCATCGCCCACGTACATCCACAAAACCAGGGGTGCTGCAGGGGCGTTGCCGGCTTTTAAGGATATTAGGGAGATGGAAGGGAGGATGAGGAACCTGAGAAACCGAACGAAACCCAGACGCACAAGATGCGTCTACTTCACGTCGATAATCTGCGAGGTCATGGTACCAAAACGGTCGGGCCGGCCCATTCGAGCAGCATCAAAAGCCGAAGCTTGGCTCTACCACGTTAAAAAAAAAAGATAAGATATAGGTAAATAGTTTGTAGAAATATTTTATCTGCGGAAGTAAATTTTCAACCGTTTGCCTCCTCGTTGCTCGGACGTTACACATCAAAGAGCGAAAGCAACGAACTTGTGACAAGCAGCTTAATGGACTCGCTCATCAGGCTTCCGGGTCTCTGGTATTTTCCCGTGCAAAGGGAAAAAGTAAGCCACACTTTCAGCGTTTTTAAAAATGTATGCGGACAGAAAACATATAAATCTATCTACACGGTCATGGTTGTACATCACTGAGGTTAAACAAAAACAATTTAAGCTAAACTATATTTTTATTGGGGATTTCTTGTATTTTTTTTTATGGGAAAGGCGGCAAACGTGCATGCGGTTCACCTGATGGTAGGTGATCACCGTTGCCCATATACATCTGCAACAACACAGGTGCTGCAGGTGCGTTGCCGGCCTTTAAGGATATTTGGGAGATGGCAGGGAAGATGTGGAATGGGAGGGGGATGGGGAGGCCGAGTAGGCCTCAGGATACCTCACTCACCGAACGAAACGAAACGCAATTAAAATATATTATTATATATTCATTCAATACATGTTCCGAGCACAAATCTTGTGATAAAGACCCGATCAGATAAAGCGCGAGAAGCGGATCTAATCAATTCCCATCACGAATCGTAAACCTCAAAGCATGTCAAGGAATCTAAGGATCAAAGATTGAGTTGGACAGACCCGTGACTAATATTATAGCGTTCGGTCTGACTCAGTTACTTCCTGCAAAAGGTGGGGTCGTAGTTGTCATTTCGATATATTTATTCGTAGACCTTATTAATACCACGTATTGTCAGAGAGGCCATATTTATATACATACAATATATAAAATAACAGACAAAAAGTTTTCATAAATTAGACTAACTGGGAAGCACGAAAGTTAAATTGATGCGGTACAAGTGCAACCGTTAGGAAGTATGTTAGGTGTTGCTTTAAAAAACATCTGCTACACGAGAGTAGCTCCAGGTGCGATGCCGACCTTGAAATAATAGGGGAGGTTAGCTAACCTCCCCTATTACGCACCGAATGAAACGCATAAGCACAAGCCTCGACTTCACCCCGGTAGAGTACGAGGCCGTGGTGGCTGCCCCGGTCGAGGCTGCCCATTCGAGTAGCAGCATAAGCCGCCACTTGGCTCTACCAAGTACTGTTGATTAGTATTGAACAAGGAACGCTTCGGTGGGTTAGAAACATAGTAGGAATGAAATAGTAAAGAGAGTCAAATAAAATTTATTTATACGTGAGATATACATAGGTATATCTCTAGTCCAGGTGGTACTAGGTGGTCCTTCATAGCTTAGGAGTCGTCTGGGAGACCAGATGCTTATTTCTACCGATAAGCATCAGTGCAACCCGTGCTGTATCTGTAAAAAGTTCCATCTTAGTCCTCAGAGGTGCTAATCCACCTGTAGCTTTCTTCGTTTGAAGTTCGTTCCTGGTGTCCACGGGCTGGACTATTCGCTTACAATCACACGTTACGTGTGACGTTAATCTAAAATCATTTATTACATTTGACTTTTAAAGTTACATAGACAGAACTTAACAAGCGTCGACGTGGTTTAAAATCGATGACATTTTCAGCAATTTTCCATTACGAGGCATCATTTCGAATATGATCTCCAAAATAATAATGAACAACCTCTCTGACAATGAATGAAATGAACACGTTTCCGCTCTGAATTTCACTTGGCTCGTCTCATTCCCGACAATCATTTTCGCATCGAATTTGATACATAATTGTTTGCAGAAAATGTTGAAGTTTATTCTATGTATGTTATGATCTGTGTGATTTATAAATTACTAACCGAACCCTGGCGCGCTTCACAGCCACTATTCTTGTACGTGCTAAATTAATCCTTCCCATTAATGTGTCGAACATAACCTATAAATATGATCTTATGCCAGTATATAAGGGACAAAGAAAGATTCCCACTGCTGAACATGGCCACTATACTTAAACGTACAAAGTTTGTCTATGCTCACCAAGCTGATCAGGGTCGGTGAACGCATTGCCCGGTACCCAACTAGTGTTGTAACTCCTGATTCCTAGAATACGTAATGAATTTTTGACTTAGGCTCTCCTCTAATCCCTGTCAGATTTTTTAGGGTACAAGCAGACACTACCTACCATATTTTTAATATAAGGGATAGGAGACAATAAATCTTTAAACAATATTAAAACATCCAAGCCAAGGGGCGGCTTTAGCTGCTGCTCGAATGGGCCGTCTCGACCGGATTAATACCACGACCTCGCAGAATACCGGCGTGAAGTGGAGGCATCTTGTGCTCCTGCGTTTCGTTCTATGAGTGAGGTAACCGGAGTCTCACTCTCCTTCCCAATTCCACACTTTAACCTCCTCCCCATCTCCCAAATACACTTAAAGGCCGGCAACGCACCTGTAGCTCCTCTGGTGTTGCAAATGTACGTGGGCGACGGTAATCACTTATCTTTCCCATAAACAAAACCGTAAATAATAAAATAAAAAAATAGTACAAGTTTTATCTAATTTATGATTTACGGATTTTAACGTGTTTAACTAGATGTTCTTAATCCCGACGTTTCCCGGGCGGTTTACACCACTCGTGATCACGGGGGGCTGTGGTGTTTGACGTCATGATGTCAGAGTTACCGTCTACCGTCAGCTTTATAATTATATATTGGTCTGATCTACGCAGAATGCGATCACGGTATCTCCAGATCCTGCTGTGGTATACTAGGTCTTGGATTTAATTTTATTAATCACCGGATCCCAAGTAGGGTAGGGCAGGCGACCGGACATCTTCTCTATGGAAATTAGGATGTTTTTTAATTTCAATAGCCTCGCGAATCATCCAGCATTGGCAGGAATCGGTGTTCTTTTGCGAGGAAATGTGGTCTGTCAAACCTAATGTGATGGCCGGGGCGATCGAGGACATGACCACAGGATAAAAAAACTGGGAAGTCTGCAGTCGGAAAACGACGCGATTTAAAAATCGAATTCAACGCGTTAATAATAGTTTCTTAGTAAATACATGAAATCTTTGTTTAGTTAAATAACTATTAGACAAATGTAAGCGCATCTAGATTATCTTTTGCTGTCACAGAAAGATTAGAAACGAAAGTGTTAGTCCCTAAGATCCTAATGCCTAAGAATGTCCAGTTGGCAATCATTTGATTTATTGTCCAAGTCTCCAACACCACAGTAAGTAAAAGTTAGTGGCGGCCTGTAAGTAAGTGCACAGCTGAGCAACGGCATTCTATTCAAATATCTGAGAGGGTTTTGGAGCCGGGAATGGCCCGCCACGCTGCTGGAGTGCGGGTTGACGGGCTTCACATATCCACGATGTAACTTTTTTTATTATTTCTCTGACATGCAGATTTCATTCACGTTGTTTTCCTTCACCGCCGAGCACGTGGTGAATATAACATGTGAAATTGCTATTAACAATTTTAGTGCTGCCGGCACCGGGGATCGAACCGAGGTCGCTCTTGCTCTTTGAAATAAAAGCGTGCGCTCTAACTACTGGGGTAGCCCAGTGCCCAGCCTCACGGCATTCATGCTACATAGAATAATCATATAATAAAGTCACAGTAACGAATAATATCATCATTCGAAATACCCCCTTCCGTCCCCTCTCCCCCTCCTTCATCGTCAAATATCTTTAAAGGCCTGCAAAGCACACACAGGTGTTTCTTCTGCTCGAGAGTCTGTTCCACCGAAGCAGTAAAGGCCACCGGGCCCAGAGCGTATATCTAATTCATTGGGGGTTTTAGTCGGTTCGGCATATATTTCTAATCCTGTCAAAACCGATGAGTCCTGAGAGCCTTCAGTGACAAAAAAATATTTTTCTCAAATCGTTCTTTGTTTATTAATATTCTATCACAGCACTACGTGCAGACTAAGTACCAGTTAATCGTCTCATTAGTGCAGCCAACTTTATTCTCACCGGTAAACTGAGATCTGAATAATGTTCCCGCTGCGATTTCTTTTCCAACTTTAACGTATTTGTAACTAAAAGTTCTTTCGGCTTTCAATTGATGGATTGTTACCGAAATTCTAAATAAAGTACCCCATAATTGAACGATACCTTCGGCTATTGATAAGTACATACACATATTCCCAACGGGGTAGGCAGCGACAATCTCCCTCCACTTGCCACGGTCCTGACATACGTCTTTCGCTTCTTCCACTTTCATCAAACTTCGCATGCATGCTCGTTCGTTTGATACTGATATAATTATATATCCGTAGGAGAAGAAGATAATGATGATCGAAGCTTACAATGTATTAAACGCTCAATATGAAGTGGAGTTTTGTAAAGAAGTTTTGTAAATAAAGCCAAACGAATGTTCGAATGGGCCGGCTCAAACGCATTCGTATCGCTGCCTCACAGAACACCGTGCACACATGAAGTAGAGGCATCTTGTGCTTCTGCGTTTTGTTCAGCCCATTCTCATACCCTCAAATATCCCTAAAGGCCGATAATACAGCTGCAGCACATCGTGTATTCCAGATGTACGAGTAATCGCTTACCGTCGGGTGAGAGGTTTCGACCGGGTTGGTACCACGGCCTCGCAGAATATCGGCGTGAAGTAGATGCATTTTGTGGTACTGCATTTTGTTCAGCCATTCTCATACCCTCAAATATCCTAAAGGCCGATAATACAGCTGCAGCACATCGTGTATTCCAGATGTACGAGTAATCGCTTACCGTCGGGTGAGAGGTTTCGACCGGGTTGGTACCACGGCCTCGCAGAATATCGGCGTGAAGTAGATGCATTTTGTGGTACTGCATTTTGTTCAGCCCATTCTCCTATTCTCAAATATCCCTAAAGGCCGATAATACAGCTGCAGCACATCGTGTATTCCAGATGTACGAGTAATCGCTTACCGTCGGGTGAGAGGTTTCGACCGGGTTGGTACCACGGCCTCGCAGAATATCGGCGTGAAGTAGATGCATTTTGTGCTTCTGCGTTTTGTTCAGCCATTCTCATACCCTCAAATATCCCTAAAGGCCGATAATACAGCTGCAGCACATCGTGTATTCCAGATGTACGAGTAATCGCTTACCGTCGGGTGAGAGGTTTCGACCGGGTTGGTACCACGGCCTCGCAGAATATCGGCGTGAAGTAGATGCATTTTGTGCTTCTGCGTTTTGTTCAGCCATTCTCATACCCTCAAATATCCCTAAAGGCCGATAATACAGCTGCAGCACATCGTGTATTCCAGATGTACGAGTAATCGCTTACCGTCGGGTGAGAGGTTTCGACCGGGTTGGTACCACGGCCTCGCAGAATATCGGCGTGAAGTAGATGCATTTTGTGCTTCTGCGTTTTGTTCAGCCATTCTCATACCCTCAAATATCCTAAAGGCCGATAATACAGCTGCAGCACATCGTGTATTCCAGATGTACGAGTAATCGCTTACCGTCGGGTGAGAGGTTTCGACCGGGTTGGTACCACGGCCTCGCAGAATATCGGCGTGAAGTAGATGCATTTTGTGGTACTGCATTTTGTTCAGCCCATTCTCCTATTCTCAAATATCCCTAAAGGCCGATAATACAGCTGCAGCACATCGTGTATTCCAGATGTACGAGTAATCGCTTACCGTCGGGTGAGAGGTTTCGACCGGGTTGGTACCACGGCCTCGCAGAATATCGGCGTGAAGTAGATGCATTTTGTGCTTCTGCGTTTTGTTCAGCCATTCTCATACCCTCAAATATCCTAAAGGCCGATAATACAGCTGCAGCATCGTGTATTCCAGATGTACGTGTAATCGCTTACCGTCGGGTGAGAGGTTTCGACCGGGTTGGTACCACGGCCTCGCAGAATATCGGCGTGAAGTAGATGCATTTTGTGCTTCTGCGTTTTATCGGTGTGTGAGGTAACCGGAGGCCCATTCCAGCTCCCCATCCTCCCACTCATCCTCCCTCCCATCTTCCAAACACTGTTAAAGGCCGGCAACGCACCTGCCGCCCCTCTGGTATTGCGGTCGGACATGGGCAACGGTAATCACTTACCATCAGGTGAACCGTTCGCAAGTTTGCCGCCTTTCCCATATAAATAAAAAATATGCACGAACATTGGACAGAGATTACCTACGCATGTTAAGATTTTATTCTAATCTTAGGAAATAAAACGGAGTAGGCACGAGCCCTTGAGCGGTAGGTCTAACGAGACACACTCGGCGCTGCGACTGTCGCATACGTCTCAACTTAAGAGACCCTTAGCAGTTAAAGACCTTCGCTATAACCGTCCCAGCTTATTTATGACTTATGTATGTTTATGTTGGAGTTTATTTTCAAAATCATTAAATAACAGTTCATTGATTCAACGTAGGAAACATTTCACATAACGAACGTTATTTTTTTTTAAATCTACCACCGTTATGTAATGAGGTCGCTCTACCGGAAAAGAAACCGGCGAAAGAAAACGTTTTATTAATCTAATATTACAATATTTTGTCTAGAAACGGGCCTAATTATTAGGGATTATTATAATCCATGTATTCCTTTATATTATTATAAAATGACTTAGACTTAAAGTCATCGTTTGACACATTTTTTAAACCTATTGATAAGACTATTGATTGCTAGGATTTTGTTGTAGAGGCGTATATATTACCCCATGAACGAGTCACTAACTCTATGGGGTCTAGTAACTGACATGGCAAGCTTGTGTCTGTTCCTAGTATTTACATTATGAATATCACCATTCTTAGTAAACGTACTTATGAGTTTATGTTCCACACATTATACATTGTATCGAGAAACCAAAGGTCAGAATATTTATTTGTTAAAATTTATCTCTAAGAGTTTTTTGACTTTAACTTTCATTAACATTAGTAGGAGTACGCGGTAGAGCCTACCGGCGGCTTTTGTTGGAGCTCGAATGGGCCGGCTCGACCACGGCCTCGCAGCCGGCCCGAGGTAGAGACATAAGGTGAGTGAGGCAACTGGAGGCTCACTCCCCTCTCCCTCCCACTCCACGAATATCCTAAAAGGCAATACATCTGCAGCTCAATTGGGTTTTGGCGTCGGCAATCCTGTACCAACAGGTGAGCCGCTCGCTCCTTTGTCCCCATTCCCATAATAAACGTACAAGGGTGGTTTATCGAAATCCCAAATAGACGTAGAACCTTTTAAAGGTTAACGATGAAGATATCCGTATTGGATTAAAACAATGAATGCATTAGAAGATATCAATAACTTTAAAAGTAATCATTTTTAAAGTTTTCACAGATAAAGCTTTACGTGCTCGGAATATTTGCTCCGAACTTTAAAATTACTCGTCTGCACTACGGAAGTTTTTCTTTAACTCGTGGACTACTTACAAACTAATCTGAAAGTGTAATTCCAACGAATAAGATTGGGAGGCGAATGAACCAAGAAAAAACATTTTCTTAAACGGAACGAATATAAAATCTGTTTAGTTTTGGTTGATTATTAAGAAGCGTAAATTTTTTGCCGACGATTGACCATTACATCCACCCGATGGTTAGTGATTACCATCGCCCGCGTACAACTGCAACACCAGAGGAGCTGCAGGTGCGTTGCCGGCCTTGGAGGATATTTTGGGAGCGGGGATAGGTGAGGGAAGAGGCAAGCACAAGATGCCACCGTCCATGTCCATGCAGGTATTCTGCGAGGCCGCGGTACAGACCCGGATAAACTGGCCCATTCAAGCAGCAGAAAATTCCGCCGTTTACCTCTCGGTTCGCTCGCTCACGGTCGCTCACCTCAAATGGTTGTGGTTGTCGGTGTTGATCCGTGTGAAATATATGTATGTAATTATTTTTTTTGCATTAAAACAAGTTACCAACATTCGTTTTCAAAGAACAATAACGTAAACAGTAAAGAAACTTTGAAAAAGAACGTTAAGGCTCATTTCTAAAAAATTGCTCATAATTATTGAGTTGTCATCATAATGTCACACATATATAAATAAAGGTTGTCTCAGAATGTTTTTCGTTTTTAGATGTTAAATAAAAAACAAAATATCGATTAAATATCGTTTTATTTAATGTTAATTTAAAGAGCAATTCTTGAAGTTTATTTATGAAAAACAACCGTTTGCAAATGCGCACCATTCATTTGTTCACACTCATTTAACCTGGAGCTAAAATTTTCAATAACTCGCTGAAGCATCGCTCTTGGAATAGAGTTGATTTCTTCAGTGATTCTTTGCATCAAAACATTCAGGTTGGGTGGCAATGGATTGTAAACTTTGCTTTTTAGGTAGCCCCATAGGAAGAAATCAGCAGGCGTTAGATCAAGGTTCCTCGGTGGCCAGTTGATGTCTCCTCGGCGACTTATCGCTCTTCCAGGGAATAAATCGTGATTGTCATATGATCCGGACTTTCTTGGCTACAGAACAGAAGGGCTACAACCGCAACACCTTTTTCCAGCAAGATGGAGCCACTTCTCATGTTACAAATGTTTCATTAGCTGGTCCTCACGATTACATAAAGGATGTATATATATATAATTTATTATGTATAACCTTTATTTTGTTTTATCTATTCTGTAACCGCCTTCGATATTTTATCACTCTCAAAGGTTGACAGACAGAGAATGCTTTAAGCATTATGTCCGCCTTTTGATCATATACTGTACTCTTATATGGTACAATAAAGAATAAATAAATAAATAAATGATTGTGACGTTTGAAGGATTGGCAAACTTCTTTGGGTAGCAGAAACATTTATCGCTTACGTACAGTGGTTTTTAAATTGCAATGTAACACATTTTTACAATTTTCAAAGCTCAAAGCGAAAATTTCTCAACCCACGAAAAACGGAACTTTGAAAAATAAATTTCCCATGTGCCTCCTTTGTCACTATTTCGCTGAACCGGATGAAACTTATCGACATCGTTTCGGTATACGTTATGCATTTTTTTTTTATATTGAAGCGCCGGACGAACACAATTCCCGTCTACTATTAAATATTAATGGACTGGCTTCCGTCCGCGACTGATCGTGAGAGACGTGAAAATTTGAGTGTTTCAAAATCGTTTCTGTAATTTAGCCGTGAACACGTAATAGATAGACATACGTAATATGCGTGAAAGTTCAAGATTTTATTCGCAGCTACAACTCAAACGAAATACATCTGTAGTAGTAAAAATCGAATCATTCTATATAAAATATATATACAGGCTGACCTAATAGGCATAGAAAACCGAAACATTATTTTTAATCGGTTATAGTAAAACAAATGGATCATATAACTAATATTAGGTATATAAAAAAGTTAAACTTACAGCCACCACCACCACGTTGCTCCAGTGCACATGCCCTCGAAATAATATTTCTCAGACATGCAGGTTTCCTCACGACATTTTTCTTCACCGCCGAGCACGTGGTAAATTCAGTACTTTCATCATCAGCATCGGGAAACGAATCCAGTTTAATCGCGCACTACGAAACTAAAGCGAGCACCCTGATCAGGCCATCACGACTCTTACCGACTGATGGCATTCGGGAGTTATCACCATGGTCAACACCAGCCCGAGGATGTCATTATCCTCGTTGCTGCAATCGCCAAACCGCCTGTCGAGCGTGGCGATTATATCAAACGCTTAAACGGCTCTCATAAAGATATTACTATATTTGAAATGAAACAATTTTTTACGGATTTTATCGCGTTTAGTTTCATATTCCCGACGTTTCGAGGTCACGTGGGATATTAAAAGAATTAAAATTCATGAATAATAGTTTCACTTCAAATGTGTAGTGTTCGCGTTAATTAGAAAGTAAGAAACAAAGAAAACAAGAAACAGTAATTGCGCAAAAGTAAAGGAAATAATTATTGGTGGTTATAAATTGTTAATTATTCATTAATAAAAGATTATTTAGTAAGTTACTAAGTTAATAGAGATACAGGAGCTTTGACAGCAAAAGCGTATTTAAAAATAAAGTTATTAATCGGAAAACTCCTTCTATTCTTAAAAAAATAACATTTAGACATTTCTTGTGATGATTTATATCGACTTTTTAATTTTAGTTTCATTTTAATTGTCGCAGTAGTGAAAATGTTATTCATAAAATGAAAGTACCGGCATGAATATTCTGCTCAAACGACTAAAAATGCTGTTAAAAAAACGGACATCCGTGACATTATGGGCACATCCATAAATATTCGATTACGCAGGGAACAGGCGTTATGAAGACGAATGGCATGCTTCTATGGTCCCAGGACATTTATGAAAATATATGAATATTAAACTTCCTAACGCAAACGCGTACTGCCTGTACGCAATCAGAGTGGCAACAAGAGTTGTTGACCATCATTTGTCAAACTGCGTCACATATTCTTTTATGAGAAAGGGAACAAACGTGCATGGGTTATATTTTATTGTATACCTGCAACACCAGAGAAGCTGCAAGTGCGTTGTCGGCCTTTAGCGATATTTGGGGAGGGGGGAAAGGGCAGGAGTAGATGGGAGCGGGCCTCCGGTTGCCTCACTCACCGAACGAAACGCAGAAGCACAGGATGCTCATCTGTGCTTCTGCGTTGCCAGCGTTGCCAGGATTCTCTGAACTTTCTTTTTGTTATTAGCATTTTGTATCTTTAATAAAACCTCTACTTCACGTCGGTATTCTGCGAGGCGTGGTTCTACTTGATCGCCGCTTGGCTCCGTGTACCAGAATAGTATAAGATAGACAGGCAGATTCGGACGTAGTACATAGACATATAAAGTAGACTGCTTACTGGACAAAGACTTTTCCATATAATCTCTTATAGTAGTTTCCATGCCTTGCCTGAAGAATTTGCCCCTACTCACCAGCTGAGCGCAGTGACTGTATCCTGCAACTACAGTAGGCGATGCTGCACCCCATCACACTAGTCGGTGGGATCTGGATTGGAATATCCATTCGGCAATTCGAATGGATATTCAGCCATCATTCCTTAGTCTTGTTTGTTTCAGTAGACACCATAGTGAGGTTGGTGTTTGGAGAATGAGATGGTATATTGCCCCCTTTTGTATTATTAACAATACAGTAATATTGGAATATTACATGAAAATATAAGTGTTAATAAAATTGATCATTGTTTAACAAAAAAATACTAGTGCTTAGTTTTTCACAAGTATAATCATTCGACTCAGTTCAACTTGGTTGTGTTTTTATAGTAGCGAGGTTTGTCCAGTTGTTTGTTTAGCGACATTTCCAACACTTTTTAATAGGCAACTGCGAAATCTACATGCCGTGGAAAGCTTTTACACAAAATATTTATGAAAGGGTTCAGCAGTTCAGAAGGTTGTTTAATTCTCAAAACGTATTTTCATCGGCGACGAGGTTCCCCACTCTTCACGTCCTTCCTCCTGGAGAGGTGAGAGGTTTCGTTAGCTGTGTTTACTTCTATCGGTGACAGGTGTGAGTGTATTTTTATTGGCACTTAAACTATATGACATTTTGAAAGCAGCTTTAGTGTTTAATAGAAGTAGTTTCATTTAATCGTCTTGGGTATAAAATGTTCTCATTTTTGGAGAATTCGTCGTTCGAAAACCGTATGAAAAAGATAACAAAGCATGGGCTTCCAACAACACGTCTATCTCGTAAATATGAAACTTACGACTCTACTTGTTATGTTTGGAAACAGTGAAGTCTCTTTTGTGCATGTGTGGGTTGTTCGCGTATGTATATTGTAAAAAAAAAAAAATAGGTTACATTTCATCGGCTTGAAGGACCAATGATCGAGGTGCCCGAAACAATTAATCCTGATAAATAACAGTAACAGGTAACATTGATATTGTGTTTGAAAGATATTTTATAAGACAATGGTGTTGGCAATGAAAGCTGATATTGAGAACAAACAGGTAATAATTATGTATAATAATGTGTATAATATGGCTCATGAATCTATTAACAACAAACATTTCAAATAATAATTCTATTAACGAAATAAAATCCTAATAAAAAAAATATAATTTGTCCACCGTCAGGAAAGTTCAGAGAATCCTGGCAGCGCTGGCAATGCAGAAGCATAGAGCGGCATCCTGTGCTTTCTGCGTTTCTTTCGGAGCACTCACCGAGGTAACGGGAGGCCCTCTCCCCCTTCTTCCCATCACCCATTTATCCTCAAAGTTCGGCACCGCACCTGCAGCTCCTCCGGTGTTGTAAATGTACGCGGGTGACGGTAATCACTTTCTATCACCTCGCTCACCTGCTCGTTTGCCCCTTCACCAAAAAAATAAATAAATAACGAAACTGCACAACTTTTCAGCAAAAGCTCAATCGTTATTCTGAAGTGTTAATAAAAAATAGATGTTTGACTTAATAAAAAAAAAAAAGCAACATAAAACTAGGTAGGTGAATTTGCCCAATGTTCATTCCGATGAATTATTCACGACTGTCGTAAAATTACTCGAAATGGGGACAACACGGATTTTATCTCGAACAATTATTGTTAGAATGATGGACAGTAAATTATGTCCGCGGGCGGCGTTGTCCTAAATGAAATGTTGTATTATTTATGGCCGTTAAAATATGCTTGACAGGGAAGTTAATACTCTATCTTAGCTACAGTTATAACTATAAAAAAAAAAAAATTAAAAAAAAAAAAGTTTACGTTAACGATATACTTGTGATCTGTGATTCATATGATTTCAGGAACAAGTGATGTCCGTAGTAAAATAGACAAACGTTTTTATGTGAGCCAAGCGGCGGCTTATGCTGCTGCTTGAATGAGCCGGCTCGAGTAATACCCCGGCCTCGCAGAATACCCGCGTGAAGTAGAGGCGTCTTGTGCTTTTGTGTTTCGCTCCGCGAGTGAAGTAATCGAAAGCTTACTCCCCCATTCTCTTCCACATCCTCCTTACAAAGCTCCAAATATCCTTTAAGGCCGGCAACGCTCCTGCACTGCAGGTGTACGTAGTGGTGTTGCAGATGTACGCGGGCGACGGTAATCATTTATCGTCTGGTGAGCATTTCATAAAATTTCTTTTATGATTTGATAAAACTGGCAGTATAGGTAATAAAAATAAAATAAACCTAAATTTTAATCCTTCTCCAATCCCTCTCCCCATCCTCATCTCAAATATCCTTAAAGGCCGACAACGCACGTGCAGTTCCTCTGGTGTTGCAGGTATATGTCTACAGACGCCCGTCTGTAATCAATCACAATCAGGTATAACGCATGTACGTTTGTCCCCATTCTTATAAAAAAAAAATCTGTCAAGGTTTCACAAATGATGTCATCTATGTACGTTAAACAACTCTTGTTGCCACTCTGATTGCATACTCCCTCTTGCGTTAGGAAGTTTAATATTCATATATTTTCATAAATGTCCTGGGACCATAAAAGCATGGCATTCGTCTTCATAACGCCTGTTCCCTGCGTAATCGAATATTTATGGAAGTGTCCATAATGTCACACGTTTTCGTTTTTTTCTAACAGCATTTTTTGTCGTTTTAACAGAGCATTCATGCCGTTTTGATTAATTTGTAACCATTTCATTTATTTTAATCAATAATAATAATTAAAATTTTCGTGCCTGCATATAACGACAACTGAAATTAAAGAGTCGAAGTAAATAATCACATGCATTGTCTAAATGTTATTTTTGTGCGTTATTTAAAAATTCATTGAGAGAATAGACGGAGGTTTCCGATTAAGAGCCGTGGTAGCCTAGTGGTCAGGGCGCTCACTTAAGTATCATAGAGCGCAAGTGCCCTGGGTTCGATCCCCGATGCCGGCACCACTAAAATTGTTTTAAGTGGTGTATTCACCACGTGCTCGGTGGTGAAGGAAAATATCGTGTGAAAAACTGCATATCTAAAAATAATAAAAAAAATTATTTCGAGGATATATTTCGAGGAGTGAAGCCCGCCAACCCGCAATGGAACAGCGTGGCGGGCTATTACCGGCTCCTACTATCTCAGATATTTGAGGAGGCCTTTGCCCAGCTGTCGGCACTTACAGGCTGCTACTTTACTTTACTTTTCCGATTAATAAGTTTATTTTTAAATACGCTTTTGATGTCATCATCATCATCATCATCATCATCATCATCATCATCATCATCATCATCATCATCATCATCATCATCATCATCATCATCATCATCATCATCATCATCATCATCATCATCATCATCATCATCATCATCATCATCATCATCATCATCATCATCATCATCATCATCATCATCATCATCATCATCATCATCATCATCATCATCATCATCATCATCATCATCATCATCATCATCATCATCATCATCATCATCATCATCATCATCATCATCATCATCATCATCATCATCATCATCATCATCATCATCATCATCATCATCATCATCATCATCATCATCATCATCATCATCATCATCATCATCATCATCATCATCATCATCATCATCATCATCATCATCATCATCATCATCATCATCATCATCATCATCATCATCATCATCATCATCATCATCATCATCATCATCATCATCATCATCATCATCATCATCATCATCATCATCATCATCATCATCATCATCATCATCATCATCATCATCATCATCATCATCATCATCATCATCATCATCATCATCATCATCATCATCATCATCATCATCATCATCATCATCATCATCATCATCATCATCATCATCATCATCATCATCATCATCATCATCATCATCATCATCATCATCATCATCATCATCATCATCATCATCATCATCATCATCATCATCATCATCATCATCATCATCATCATCATCATCATCATCATCATCATCATCATCATCATCATCATCATCATCATCATCATCATCATCATCATCATCATCATCATCATCATCATCATCATCATCATCATCATCATCATCATCATCATCATCATCATCATCATCATCATCATCATCATCATCATCATCATCATCATCATCATCATCATCATCATCATCATCATCATCATCATCATCATCATCATCATCATCATCATCATCATCATCATCATCATCATCATCATCATCATCATCATCATCATCATCATCATCATCATCATCATCATCATCATCATCATCATCATCATCATCATCATCATCATCATCATCATCATCATCATCATCATCATCATCATCATCATCATCATCATCATCATCATCATCATCATCATCATCATCATCATCATCATCATCATCATCATCATCATCATCATCATCATCATCATCATCATCATCATCATCATCATCATCATCATCATCATCATCATCATCATCATCATCATCATCATCATCATCATCATCATCATCATCATCATCATCATCATCATCATCATCATCATCATCATCATCATCATCATCATCATCATCATCATCATCATCATCATCATCATCATCATCATCATCATCATCATCATCATCATCATCATCATCATCATCATCATCATCATCATCATCATCATCATCATCATCATCATCATCATCATCATCATCATCATCATCATCATCATCATCATCATCATCATCATCATCATCATCATCATCATCATCATCATCATCATCATCATCATCATCATCATCATCATCATCATCATCATCATCATCATCATCATCATCATCATCATCATCATCATCATCATCATCATCATCATCATCATCATCATCATCATCATCATCATCATCATCATCATCATCATCATCATCATCATCATCATCATCATCATCATCATCATCATCATCATCATCATCATCATCATCATCATCATCATCATCATCATCATCATCATCATCATCATCATCATCATCATCATCATCATCATCATCATCATCATCATCATCATCATCATCATCATCATCATCATCATCATCATCATCATCATCATCATCATCATCATCATCATCATCATCATCATCATCATCATCATCATCATCATCATCATCATCATCATCATCATCATCATCATCATCATCATCATCATCATCATCATCATCATCATCATCATCATCATCATCATCATCATCATCATCATCATCATCATCATCATCATCATCATCATCATCATCATCATCATCATCATCATCATCATCATCATCATCATCATCATCATCATCATCATCATCATCATCATCATCATCATCATCATCATCATCATCATCATCATCATCATCATCATCATCATCATCATCATCATCATCATCATCATCATCATCATCATCATCATCATCATCATCATCATCATCATCATCATCATCATCATCATCATCATCATCATCATCATCATCATCATCATCATCATCATCATCATCATCATCATCATCATCATCATCATCATCATCATCATCATCATCATCATCATCATCATCATCATCATCATCATCATCATCATCATCATCATCATCATCATCATCATCATCATCATCATCATCATCATCATCATCATCATCATCATCATCATCATCATCATCATCATCATCATCATCGAAATATTTTTTTTATTATTTTAGATATGCAGTTTTCCACACGATATTTTCCTTCACCACCGAGCACGTGGTGAATACACCACTTAAAACAATCCAGATCGAACCCAGGGCACTTGCGCTCTATGAGTGAGCGCCCTGACCACCAGGCTACCACGGCTCTTAATCGGAAACCTCCGTCTATTCTCTCAATGAATTTTTAAATAACGCCCAAAAATAACATTTAGACAATGCATGTGATTATTTACTTCGACTCTTTAATTTCAGTTGTCGTTATATGCAGGCACGAAAATTTAAATTATTATTATTGATTAAAATAAATGAAATGGTTACAAATTAATCGAAACGGCATGAGTGCTCTGTTAAAACGACAAAAAATGCTGTTAGAAAAAAACGAAAACGCGTGACATTATGGACACTTCCATAAATATTCGATTACGAAGGGAACAGGCGTTATGAAGACGAATGCCATGCTTTTATGGTCCCAGGACATTTATGAAAATATATGAATATTAAATAAAAACTTCCTAACGCAAGAGGGAGTATGCAATCAGAGTGGCAACAAGAGTTGTTTAACGTGCATAGATGACATCATTTGTGAAACCTTGACAGATTTTTTTTTTATAAGAATGGGGACAAACGTACATGCGTTATACCTGATTGTGATTGATTACAGACGGGCGTCTGTAGACGTATACCTGCAACACCAGAGGAACTGCACGTGCGTTGTCGGCCTTTAAGGATATTTGAGATGAGGATGGGGAGAGGGATTGGAGAAGGATTAAACTTTAGGTTTGTTTTATTTTTATGACCTATACTGCCAGTTTTATCAAATCATAAAAGAAATTTTATGAAATGCTCACCAGACGATAAGTGATTACCGTCGCCCACGTACATCTGCAACCTAACACTACGTACACCTGGAGTGCAGGAGCGTTGCCGGCCGGTCTCTTATTTATTAACGTGGTAGAGCCAAGCGGCGGCTTTTGCTGCCGCAGGAATGGGCCGGCTCGTCCGGATAAGTACCACGGCCTCGCAGAATACCGGCGTGAAGTAGAGGCATCTTGTGCTTCTGCGTTTCGTGCGGTGAGTGAGGTAACCGGAGGCCCTCTCCCCCCTCCCCCTCCCCAAATATGGTAGCGGTATATAATTTTGAGCTACCCCAGGAGGGTACCAGTACCTACGGTTCTGGAGAATCCCCTCACTGAGCATCCACGTTCAGGCTTTCCTACGCTACCTAATCGTGGATGCTCAGTCTGCCTCGCGTATTTTTGGGGGAGGGGGGGGGGCAATATTCCGCTCTCTTTCTTTCCTACTCGAGGCAAACGCAGCAAGCAAACGATGGCATCCCCTCCTGCGCTCGCCGTGGATTTCTGCAATATCAGGGGACTCCACTCGAACCTTAGCGCCGTTCATTACTATCTTGAAACGGCGAAGCCAGCCTTGCTTTTTCTTACAGAGACTCAGATATCGTCTCCGGCTGATACCTCTTATCTCCATTACCCGGGGTACAAACTGGAACACTCCTTTGTGCCCCGTGCCGGAGTTTGCGTATACGTCAGAAATGATATCTGTTCTCGACGCCTCGGTAGTCTTTGAAGGTTTGGACCTATCTACCGTTTGGCTGCGCATCGACAGCGATCACCATCCGCGCGTCTATGCGTTCCTTTACAGGTCCCATAGCGGTAATACCGTAACTGACCGACTCATCGACCACATCCAAATGGCTACAGATTCTGTGCTACAAAAGATCCCATCCGCAGAGATCGTGATTCTCGGCGATTTTAATGCCCACCACACCGATTGGCTCGGTTCTCGCATAACCGATCATGAGAGGAGATCTGTTCACGACTTTGCATTAGCATATGGCCTGACACAACTGGTAACCTCGCCGACGCGGATCCCAGACGTGGAAGGTCATTCACCTTCCCTGTTGGACCTTTTGCTGACCTCACACCCGGACGGATATTTGGTCTCAGTCGATGCCCCTCTTGGCTCGTCGGACCACTGTCTGATCCGGAGTGTAGTGCCTATCGCGCGCCGATCCCGAACGCGATCTGCGGGCTTCCGCCGTGTGTGGCACTACAGGTCGGCAGATTGGGATGGAATGCGGTCTTTCTTTGCTTCCTACCCATGGGGGCAGGTTTGCTTCTCGCTGGATGATCCCAACGCCGTTGCAGATTCTGTCACCGATGTGGTACTTCAGGGAATGGAACTTTTTATTCCGTTCTCTGCAGTCGGAGGTAAATCCCAGCCTTGGTTTGGTCGCACCTGCAAACTAGCGTCACGCCGAAAGCGGAAGTGCTACCAGGCCTGGGCCGATGCATCGGCGTCTCGGGATGCAAAAACCAGTGCTCTTAAAAACGAGTACAACTCTGCCTCCAGGTCCCTCAAAAGAGTTATCGCTGCGGCAAAGTTAAAGCACATTGGCAGAATTGGCGCGAGACTAGTTCGCCTCCCATCGGGATCCCGCGCATTCTGGTCTCTCGCCAAGGCTGTCCAGGGGAATTTCTGTCAGCCATCTCTCCCATCTCTACACAAGGAGGATGATTCGCTGGCCCATACTGCAAAAGCCGATCTCTTGGGCTCTCTTTTTGCATCCAACTCGACTCTTGATGACCGGGGAAACTCTCCACCTACCATCCTGTGGTGTAAGTGCTCCATGCCGGAAATTCAGTTTCTGCAGAGCTCAGTGCGAAAGGCACTCCGCTCCCTGGACATTCATAAGTCGAGTGGGCCGGACGGAATCCCTCCAATTGTGCTGAGGATGTGTGCCCCTGAGTTGGCACCGGTTCTCACACGTCTTTTCCGGCACTCCTACTCTTCAGGCGTCCCGGAATCTTGGAAGACAGCATTTGTGCATCCAATACCCAAAAAAGGCGACCGCTCTGATCCGTCCAACTACAGGCCTATTGCCATCACCCCCTTGTTATCTAAAATAATGTAGTCACTCATCAACACCCAGCTCCTGAGGTACCTGGAGGAACACCAGCTGATCAGTGACCGACAGTACGGTTTCCGTCACGGACGATCAGCTGGTGATCTTCTAGTTTACCTGACTCACCGATGGGCAGAAGCAGTTGAGTCTAAGGGGGAGGCTTTGGCGGTTAGTCTGGACGTAGCGAAAGCATTTGATAGGGTTTGGCATAAAGCGCTTCTTTCAAAGCTTTCATCTTACAGGGTTCCTGAGAGATTGTGCAACTGGGTCACCAGCTTCCTCACGGATCGGAGCATCAAGGTTGTTGTCGACGGTGCATGCTCGGACCCCAAACCCGTGAATGCTGGTGTTCCACAAGGCTGTGTGCTATCTCCACTCTGTTCCTTCTGCATATCAACGATATGCTACAAATCAGTAGCATTCATTGCTATGCAGACGACAACACGGGTGATGCCCTATATACAGGCCGTGCGAATATTTCTCGAGAACACGTCGACGAGTGCCGGAACAAACTTGTGTCTGAAGTCGAGACCTTGTTATTCAAAGTCTCAGTTGGGGTCGACGTAATTTGGACCTATTCAACCCCAAAAAGACACAGGTTTGCGCATTCACCGCTAAAAGAACTTTGTCGTTTCTCCTCTTTTGAGAACATTCCCCTTATTGCCTCAGCCAGTATCAGAATCCTTGGTGTTGACATATCGAGCGACGTTCAGTTCCGTGGTCACTTGGAGGAAAGGCCAAATTGGCCTCCAAAAGCTTGGTGTGCTCTGTAGAGGCAGGACAGTATTTCATGCCGGTCCACCGTTTGCAACTTTATAAGGCGCAAGTTCGGCCCCATGGAATACTGTTCTCATCTCTGGGCAGGGGCACCCCAGTACCAAGTCCTTCCATTTGACCGCATCCAACGTCGAGCGGCTCGAATTGTCGGCGACCAAGCTCTCTCTGATCGGCTTGATCCTTTGGCCTTGCGAAGAGATGTTGCTTCTCTTTGCATTTTTTACAAAATTTTCCACGGGAATGTTCTGAGGTGTTCGGATTGATCCCAGCTGCTGAGTTTCACCATTGTACATCGCGACAGAATTCGAAGTTCCATCGATACCACCTAGATGGTTGGCATTCCACCACAGTGCGTTTTAATCGAAGTTTTCTGCCACGCATTTCGATTTTGTGGAATCAGCTGTCGCCAGCAGTATTTCCGAACAGTTACGACTTAGGGACCTTCAAGAAAAGCGCTTATTCCTTCCTTAAAGGCCGGCAGCGCATCTGTAGCTCCTCTGGTGTTGTGGATGTTCGTGGGCGTCGGTGATCACTTAGCATCAGGTGAGCCGCACGCTCGTTTGCCCCCTTCTTCTATAAAAAAAAAAAAAGCCTGGAGGATATCATTAACGTCATCGTTGCAATCGCCAACCCACCTATCGCGCGTGGCGATTATATCATGAAGCTAACGATGTATGTCAGGACCGTAGCAAGTGGAAGAAGATTGTCTCTGCCTATCCCGTTGGGACATATAATAGAAACAAGCAGAGGAAAAAAAATAACTTAACTGCTATAAAATGTCAGTCTATTCTACGATTTACATGCGCCGCAACGTTGCCGCGAATAAGACCTCACCGAGCTATCGCCGCGGCTGAAATAACAGCCTTGGCGCTGATTTTCAGTGAGACCAGTAGTGGACTTCAGTTCAGCTGGAATGTTACAACGATACAAATAAAGGAAACTCGCGTGCGTTTCAACTTGATTCAAGTAAGTAATTGCATGTATCGTGTTTACGAGGACGACAAATAACAGAGATCACTTAGATTTCTAACGAACGGGGATAACGTAAATTGGCTGATAACGTGCTTTATGAAATATAATATAAATTCACCCCTAAATGCGGGTATGACATACATCGACCACAGGATATTGGTATGTTTTGTACGCACCACTAAGTACCTTATAAATGAATAATAAATTTCATTGTTTTTTTACTTGGGAAAGGGGGAAAACGAGCAAGCGTCTCATCCACGTCCACCTGCAACACCAGAGGAGCTGCAGGTGCGTTGTCTGTTTTTTTGAAGAAGAGAAGTGAGCGGGAATGTGTAGAGTTGGCCTCCGATTACCACACTCACCGAACGAAACGCAGAAGCACAAGTTGCCTCTACTTCACGCCGATATTCCCAGGCCCATTCGAGCAGCAGCAACAGTCGTCGCTTGCCTCCCATACACAAAATAGTCGATTGCGAATTGCTGATTGTTTTATTATTGTTCCAATTGATGAAATATGGAATATGGTGAATGTGGGCATTGCATACATTTATGAACAGCCAGACGATATCTCACAAAGCTCGTTTGGCTGGAAATATGGAAGCGAAAGCTGGGTATGGCAAAAAAGGCATGAAAGCAGGATAAATGCAGTAGAAATGAGAGCGTTAAGAAGTATGATTGATGTGGATAACTGACAGGATACGAAATAATGTGATCAGAGAGTGTTGTCGCGTGAAAGACGATGTAGTGACACGAATTGAGAAAGGGATGCTGAGTTGGTTTGGACATGTGGAGAGAATGAATGAACGTAGGATGAGGAAACAAATATATGAGGCGAGTGTAAATGGTAGAGTCGGGAGAGGAAGACCTAGGCGAACATTTCACTATCAAATCGGAGGCGTTCTGGAAAAAGGCCAGGTCAAGAGTACTCTAAACCAACGAGCTTGCGAAGATTGATGAAAGCGGAAAAAGCGAAAGACGTATGTCAGGATCGTAGCAAGTGGAAGAAGATTGTCTCGGCTGACCCCGTTGGGAACAAGGCGTAAATATATATAAAATTGAATACATATACAATTCCAAACGAACTCTGCACACATGTTACTTGATAATTAATATTTTGGTAAATATAGATAATATATTTCGTTAATATAAGATATGAAAGAGCGGCGTCTCTGGGCACAGGCATTTATTTGCTTAAAAGGAGTCTCCAGATAATAGTTATATGTATTCTCTGTGTTTACGTAAATAAAGATATATTTATTTTTATATTAATTGATGAAATAATCAGACGTACATTGATTACACTCCACGAATTGTCTCTACGTAGAGTTAAGAAGAGCTGTATTATGACAAGCTCCACGAATCTGTGCCGGTTGGGGTCCGATATGGTACAGTGCGAACGTTATGCAGCGGCTCGGCCTTTAGCCGCAACGTTTAGTTGCATATTTATGAGATTAGCCGGCGGACCGCGCGCCCGAGCCGGGAACTGCCGTACTTTTTCAGCGGCGTTTATTTATTACGCTTGTCCCGATTTGATTTTAAGCCGGGCTTTATATCCGACGCGTTATCTCGATGCGTTCAACTCGTCCCGTGCTAAATGAACGTAGCAGTTCTATTCACGTATACCGTCGGGCGTCGTATAGGTATAGATAATTACACGTCAGCATATTTCAGTCCGCTGCTCTACATTGGCCTCTCTGAGAAAGCGCCTGCAAAAGCCGGTATAAATTTATTGGAAGCTTAGGTAGCCCCATAGGAAGAAATCAGCAGGCGTTAAATCAGAGCTCCTCGGTGGCCTGTTGATGTCTCCTCGGCGACTTATCACTCATCCAGGGAATAAATGAGGCGTTCCACCATAGTGTTCAGGGGTGACAACGCATCTATAACCTCCATCGATGGAAGATCTTTGCAGGAGTCCATGGGCTGCAGTAGCCACTTACCATCAGGTGGAAAATAATTCATTCATTCATTCATTCAATGATCCAGATCAAAGACGTTCAGCATTGCGTATTGCGAATCTTCCTATTCGAAATTAGTCCAAAAATGGTTCGCATGGATACCAATGATGATTATGTTCATTGTAATTAGATTTGTGATTATGTCTTAATTACTATGTCGCAATCAACATACAATTATTGATTCTATGCGTAATCTCATTGCATTAATAATCTACGGGATCAGGAGAAGGCATAACTATCTAAGTGTTAGTAATAGACTAAGGTAGTGTGTTAACGTAGAATAGACGAACGATACATACTTATAAATAAGTAACGTGAAGTTGCAGCCTGCAAGTGCCCCATTGCTGGGCAAAGGTCTTCTTCTCAAATATCTGAGAGGGTTTTGGAGCCGACAAGGGCCCGCCACGCTGCTCCAGTGCGGGTTGGCGGGATTCACGTATTCATGAGACTATATTTTTTATTATTTCTCAGACCTGCCGGTTGGGAGCGATGTTCTTTCACCGTCGAGCCGGTGGTAAATACAGCACTTGAAATTGCTACTAAAGATTTCAGTGGTGCCGCCACCGGGAATCGAACCCGGGTCACTCGCACTCGATGAAACGAGCGCTCTCACCACTAGTCTGCCACGGAGTTTTGTCAATAATGTACATACGTATAAAAATATTACTTTTCTATCCTTCTAAACGTGTATCAATATAATATTCAAGTTGAAGTGAAATGGAGTGTACTTGGATGTGTATCCGAATACATTTTCTTTGAAAACTTAAACTCACACCGATTTTGTAAAGCGTCGAAATAAAATAGTAACAACGGATATTTTGTGCTGCTTATTTTATGATTGTCGAGCGCGTTTTCTCTGTATGTTTACTTACACGGTTATTTATTATTTTGGCTTATACTTTATAAAGCTTTTGAGAAATATTAAAGAAATGAAAAATGTACAGCAATACATTCTTAACGTGGTAGAGCCAAGCGGCGGCTATAGCTGCTACTCGAATGAGCCGGCTCGACCGGATTAATACCACAAGCTCACAGAATACCGGCGTGAGGAAGAGGCATCTTGTGCTTCTGCGTTTCGTTCGGTGAGTGAGGTAACCGGAGGACCACTCCCCCTCCCCATTCCACTCCTTATCCTCCTACCCATCTCCCAAATACCGTTAAAGGCCGGCAGCGCACCTGTACCTCCTCTGGTGTTCCAGATGTGTGTGGGCGACGGTAATTACTTACCATCAGGTGAACCTACAGCTCGTTTGCCACCTTTCACATTAAAAAAAACAAGGGAAAAGGGTTACGTAATGTTAAGGTTATTAAGGTTTTAACTTAAGTAAGTTCTCCCCTTCCTAAAAAAGGGTGAAACCCTGCAAGATCAGGTTAAGTGGATTGGTCAACCCATTTTAGTGACACGGTTGTTATACAGTCCCGTTGGAAAAGTGCAAAATTTTTATCAAACTTTTAAGCTTATATGTTTGAACGCGCTAATGTAAAGAACTACCATTCCCATTTGGTTTCTATTTTTGCGTTAGATTGTCCGTTTATTTAGGAAGATTACAAACTATATAATATCACGCTACGATCAATAGGAGCGAAGCAGTAACCTTGGACATGTACATGTTCGAAACAAATTTAACGAAGATGAATCGCCGGGCACAAGCTAGCTTATTTATTAATTTAAATGTGAAATTATATATAATTTATATAACGTAATTTTTCATTTCTTGGTCTAAAAGCCCGGCGATGAAAATTATCCCCCATCACTTTCAATCTCCCGGAGAAGCGAAAAGTGAGTCACGGAACCCGGTTTGTCTACGCTCAACAGTGTCAAATGGAAATCCGTAATCGCTGCCCATCCGTGTGGAGGACAGGGTAATGCCTATGCAACTTTTAACTTTCGATGTGTGAAAAACTCAATTTAGTTTTAGTTTTCAAACGTCGTATGTTAAATAAAATAATAGACCATAAGTAGTATGAAGAAATTGACATACAATAATATTATCTTGCGTTGAGTTTCACGTATAATATTAGTTTAATTATATGCGTTCGCGCATTAGTTTCCTAGATGGCGCTGGTACAATTTTTAATCACGGTTCAAAAGTTACGTGTTCAAAATCATAAGCAGCGAATCAATCGATGTAATATCTTGTTGTATTAACTCGCGGGCCTTCTGTTCGCGAATCTCTACCGCAGAAGCTGTGAAGGCCACCGGGCTCAACAGCATATCTACCGTGGGGGTCTTAGTCGGTCCCGGCATCTTCAATGCTCATCGTGACATAACCGTAGGTGCGAGCACCTTACCCCCACGTTGAACAAAATAAAAAAAAATCTTGTTATCCATTAAACGGGGTTCAATACAAGTTCAGATTTTAATGTATGACGCCCTCGAACCTCAGGATCGTACAACGTGTATTCGTCTATGTTGTTGTCACAATAAAGTAATTCAAAGGTTTCAGAGCAAACGCTTTATAATAATTCTTTATATAAAAAAAAACGTGAGCGTCTCGGGACGCCCGGCAGAAGTGATAACTTAAACTTATCTTAGTTGAACTATTTAATATTGAAATTGTTTAACTTGAGAAAAGCTAAGGTAATTACTTAAATTTTATGTATATTAATATGATAATGAAAGGAAAGGCTTATTTAATAATAAAATCTTTTATTGACTATAAAATATTTTGTATTCTTAGTTACAATTTTACATGCTCACTGTCAACAGTGTATGTCTATCGCACACTAAACACTGAGTAGAGAGAGGGAAGAGTTTGTCCGAAATACGGCCAGTGCTGTGGGTTAGAGAGAGAGAGGAGGAGCCTGCATACCGCTGCCGTATGCGTGAGAGAAAGGGAGGCCAGACTGACTGGCGCCGTAACGCGTTACGTAACGTAGCGGTCTACCCAATAATGCTACTTTTCTTCATTACTCTGTGGGATTTGAGTTCGGCGAATTGGGGTAGATTTTCAGGCGCCACCTGGTCACCAGAGTCACGTTTGCTTGGTAAGCAAGGGTGCGCGCGCAGGTGAGGGTTGGCAATGGGAGAAGAAGATTCGGCAAGGTACCAACAACCTTAGAGATCGCCGGCGGCTCCTAGATCAGCGGGAGCCGTGCGCTCGACGCGTCGCAGTGACTTTTAGAGCTGGTAGAATAAGAGTGTAATGTAAGGTAGAAGCTAGGTACAAGATGAGATTTTAGAGCTTGGCCAAAAGGAACATTAATTTTCATAATTTCAGCCTATCACAAGTCCACTGCTGAACATAGGCCTAACTAGAAATGACGCCAGAATGGTGGAGTGTAGAAGTAAGGAAGAGTATCATTTTCTAAAACAATCGTCCACAAATACGAATGAAATTAAGATGGCTCTGGAGTAACTAGAGGAATAACAATCTGTGCGAGGTTTTATCGTCAAGATATTTAATAATTTCTGCATTAAAAGAATCGGAGAAACCCATTACCGTTCCTTCATACTCGTTCTCTTTGCCCGTGCACAACATTACGTATGCAGATGAGTTCCCAACAACTGTACGTAATATTAGAGAGATAACCCCCAATGCACTGCCAGCCGACTACAGTCTATGAAACTAATTTAATGGATATTAAGCATTGCGTTCGAAATATAAATTTTGATTCCTGTTTCAAATTAAGGTTTGTTTTATTTTTAACGTGCACTGCCGGTTTTGTTAAATTTAAAAAAAATATTTTATGCATTTATAACACGGTGTTTTTAAACACTCTTGGTTATCCAAGGAGCTTTTTTTTTAGATGGTGGTATACTTACCATAATCTAAAAAAACCTACTGGTTTCACTTGTTTCTGTCGCTGATCATTGCAACAGTTGTGCTGTTTGAGTGGTAGAGCCAGTAGATTGAAGCATTCCATCTGTGTCTTCAGTGGTAACCTTCTTCGATCGAAGATTAAAGACATTACACACACAGTGCGACGTTGCCAAACATACTTGAGCTATCTCTCTTACTCGAAGTGGAGCTCCGAGATATTGAAAGGTTGCAAAAACAAGGAGGCGGCACACCTGATGGTAAGTGATTACCGTCGCCCACCAGATTTTACCTTGCATTCACCATTGCAGATGTACCTGCAAGACCAGAGGGGCTGCAGGTGCGTTACCGGCCTTAAAGGGTATTTGGGAGATGGGAGGAAGAATAAGGATGGGAATGGGGACGGGGTGTGGGCCTCCGGCTACCTCACTCACCGAATGAAAGCACAAGATGCCTCTATTTCATTTTAATCGTTTAAGTTATAATATGTTTTCTACCATCTGCCGGAAGCCTTACGATATTTCTGACATTTCTCCTTAATTGTGCGAATTAACTGACATGTTTCATCTTTCATATAATTTTTCTTGTGGCTGTTCTGTTTCTTGTGATACTACAGGCACTGGTGTGGTAAGTGATAATAGCGTTGGTTTGAACTCAATATTATAAATATATTTTAAATACTTACAAGTTCAGTATTATTATTATAAGGAGTAGAGCCAACCGACGACTTTATCTGCTGCTCGAATATCACATCTTGGGCTTCTGCATTTCGTTCGGTGAGAGGTAACCGTAGGTACAGACCCCTCCCTATCCCCCCTCCCATCCCCCAAATACCCCTAAAGGCCGGTAACGCACCTGCAGCGCCTCTGGTGTAGCAGATGTACGTGGGCGACGGTAATCACTTACTATTAGGGGAACCGCTTGCTCATTTGCCACCATTCCCATAAAAAAAAAACCTAGCAATGTATATTAGTGAAGACACATGTTGCATAGAATGAAGCAAGCAAAGAAGAGATAGATATAAAGATGGCTAGCAGATAAAGAAAATTTGAATTCTATGGGTTGCTATAAATTAGGTATTGGGCTTCCAACAGTACTTTTTAATATATAAATGAACGCATTTGTACTCGTGTTTGGTTTGATTTATTACTCATAGTAATTATTGACAAATTGTAAAGATATTATCCGATAAAATTTTACTGTCGGAATGATTGATATAAAGTAAAGAACTTCAAGGAAAAATTATTTGTGTAGTGCGTTGCGTCAAGCTATACTGATTCTTAAAATGAACGCGCTGGAGTTATTGAAACAGGCACAAATTCATGGCGTAAAGAGAATTGCATCAAACCATAGGTCAGAATATTTATATATTTATTTAAGCTTCATGCACAAAGTGGTACACATGGCGGACTTAATGCCCAGAGGCATTCTCTCCCAGTCAACCATTAGGCTAAGCAGAGATAAACACGTAATAGAGGCGATACAGCTAAAACATGTAAAAAGATATAAATATCAAAATATACACTTACACAGATAGGTAGGTACATTCATACATACATACATACAATATATAGAGATATTTAAGTAATATATGAAAGTTTATTTAGTCAAGGTACAGCTGTGATAGCTCTGTAATTAATTCTCATTTTAATGTAATTAATTCTCCTTGTATGCGATTTCAAATTCAAAGTTGTTTAAAGCTCTTATGAGATCCAAAAGCCCAAAACAAGAACTTTACAGAGAAGAACCAGTTAGAAACTCTAGGCTCTTATTTAATTTTTTTTTACCATTGCTTGGTTACAATACTATTTAAGATTCGCCAAAATAAGTTTTTATTATCATTAAAAAATTAAATTACTTTGTCAAATGCAAAATTAATAATTAAATTAAATGTCAATTAATTAATTGTTTTTAAAGTCATTATATTAATACTCAGTAATTACAATGTCACATAATTTAATAACAGAGTCGTGGTACCCTGGGGAGTCGTGGTGGCCTGGTGCACAGAGCCCTCGCTTTAGTTTCATAGAGCGCGATTGACCTAGGTTCGATCACCAATGCCGGCACTACTAAAATTGTTAATAGCAATTTTAAATGCTGAATTTACCACGTGCTCGCCGGTGAAAGAAAACATCGTGAGGAAACCTGCATGTCTGAGAAATAATAAAAATATTATTTCGAGGATATGTGAAACCCGCTAACCTGCGTGGCGTGCCATTCGAGGCTCCTAAACCCTCTCTGATACTCGTATTTGAGAAGGAGGCCTTTGCCCAGCGGTGGGCACATATAGGCTGCTACTTTACTTTACTTTGATGGCCAGACTCTTTATTATTAAATTAGAACACAGAAAAAATGTCAATACAGTAAAATTTCAAAATATTATTTTAAGTAAAACTGTGTATCTCTTTCTCTCTCTCTGTGTGTGTTTCGCTTTTTATCTGTATAAAGGTTGTTTGTAAAATTTAAATAATATGTTTTAAGGTGGCAGTGGGCGTTGCTTATGGTCGTTCTTGTGTTATGTTCCAACATTGTTCTCTGCATATGGATTCAAAGGTATATAGAGAATCCTACGTACATTGTCCAGATGGAACCGGCGGCGTTAGAAAACCCATTCCCTGCTGTGGTCATTTGTCCCGAAGTAATATTTCCAAATCACCGAATTGATGAATTCATTAAAAAACTGTAAGACTGTTGTTTTGTAACTTCTTTGGATATTTCGTTTTATGTATTTATTTGTTTTAGCTTGTGCTTCTGATTTTTCAGTAACCTGAGTTACTTCTTCTTTTTCTTCTGTAACAGTTTTTTTAAAATCCACTGCTCCTTCTACAAGAATACGCCAATATACTGGTGTGTTAGAGGTTTGGCTCATATGTGAAATTTTCATACAGGATTTTACGAATGAACTTAGAAAACTATGCACATTTTGAAATGCATCTTTAAAAACCAATCTACAGCTTATATACAGAACCATTCCTTTTTTTGTACAAACTTTTTTTTATGAGAAAGGCGGCGAACGAGCAATGTGTTCAACAGATGGTAATTGAATACCGTCGGCCTCGTACTTCTGCAACGCCAGAGGAGTTGCAGGTGCGTTGCTGGCCTTTAAGGGTATTTGGGAGATGGGAGGGAGGATGAGGAAGGGGATGGGTAAGAGGAGTGTGCCTCCGGTGGCCTCACTCACCGAACGAAACGCAGAAGCACAAGATGCCTGTACTTCACGCCGGTATTCTCCGAGGTCGTGGCATAAATCCGTCCGAGCCGGCACTCTCGAGCTCTTGGCTCTACCACGTTTAAGATTTTCTACAGGGATTGGGAGAACCTAAGGATGTACACTTTGCACGACCCTGACACAAAACAATTTTTTTGCTACATTCTCGTCTATTTAACGTACACTTAACCTGGTTTCCCCTTAATTCAATTCATCCATCTAGTACACCTGTTTTGTTAATCTCTTATTATCGTCTTTATTACTTATACCACTGCTGGACTTAAACATCTCCGTTAAAGCTTCGAGGACTTTGGCATGTCATTCAAAGTTGTGTCACCACGCCACGGCCTCTCGCCGCTGTTTTGTCCGACTTGTGCTCATATTCTTCACTAGTTTGTGGGATCTTGGGTCGACATATTAGGATGGATATTCCCTGCCATTATAACACAGCTAATTCCCTAAGTCAACAAGGTGCATCGCGTTCAGGTAAGTTTGTCACTTGGAGATGGCGTATACCCCCTTACATGCCCAACCTTCTAGTACTTGAGATTAATACATCAACAGCCTCTCCAGTTGTATTAATCTCATGCACTGTCTGTCGAAATAACTTCCGGGATCACGTTGCAGCAAGTATCCTTTAGGTTTCAATGAAACCTACGCGAGAAAGGTGATACGGCAGTTGCAAGCATTCTTTTCACCCGACGTGCCATATAACTTGGTGGACTTAGAAAATATCCAAAATATTATCTTCTACAACGACTTAGATGTAGAAAGTTCTGGACTGAACCTGACTGAAGCATGCGAAGAAACTATTACACGGTATATATCTATAGTACATATATATAATTGTTCGTATTTATGTTTATGAAGATTTAGGTTGAAAATAAATTGTTTTTTTTTTAATATTTCTTATGTAATCAAAATGCAAAAGTGTTTGTATTCCGTTCAGTCACGCTTTAAAGAATAAAAGTTGGTAGAATTGGATTTATATCATGATTACGTGTTCTGTTTGGACAAAATTTTTGATCGCGCGGACTAAACCGCGATCTGCTACTAGTTTAGTTATATTTTTATATGTTTTCGTGTTAGTGTTTCGTGAAGTTAATTTACCATAATAACCTTTTCGTTCGCATCTTAACATTAACGCATTTTACTATTAATTATATAGAACCCCTATTAGATTTGTATTTATATGTTTAAAACATAAAAGGCTTGCGCGATTGGGTTATGGAGGCTTGTTTGGGTAAACATAGTAAGGCCAATTGTATATCTGTAGTCGCTGCCTATCCATGCATGAGTGACAGGCGTTAGTATGTGTTAATGTTACGGCATTAACTTTAAACCTTTGAATGATTTATTGATTAGACTGTTATATGCAATTTTAAGTACTTATTTTAAACATTGTAAAGAACCCTATGCATGAGAAATAACTAAAAAAATCTCTTGAATTACATAATGATTTCTGGTATTTACGCGAACTTATGTTGTATCTTGTGTATACGTACAGTAATAATCTGGTTCTGGACGTCTAACACCTCAGTCCCCCCGTGACCACGGCTGCTGTAAAACAATCGAAACGTCGGTAATATAAAAACTTAATTAAACGCGATAAAATCCGTAAACAATAGTTTATTTTGAATTACTTTAGTTTCAACTAGTGAGCTCCTGCAAGGGATTATTTTAATGGAAAAACCATTACAGTTTAAACGTTTCTCTCAACAGATGTCGCTGGCGTGGAAGACTAGTAGAGTGTGCGGCCATTTTCAAAATGGAGTTAACTGCATATGGTTTTTGCTGTGTCTTTAATGGGCGCTCTTTGAAAAGGTTTTCCTTGTTACTTTTGACTGTGTTTACATATTTTCCATCTTGATATTCTTTTTATAGGAAAGACGGCAAACGAGCAAACGGTTCACCTGATGGTAAGTAATTACCGTCGCCGTGCAACACCATAGATGCTGCAGGTGCGTTGCCGGTCTTTAAGGATATTTGGGAGATGGGAGGGAAGAGGAGGGGAATAGGGAGGGGAAGTGGGCCTCCGGTTACCTCGCTCACCGAACGAAACGCAGAAGCACTTTATTCCTATTCCTTTGCAGTCCATGCAGTTAGGTTGTGGAACTCACTACCACCTACCATAAGAGACTCCGGAACTATACTTTCATTTAAGAAACGTGTAAAGGACCACTACTTAGCTTCGTGTTAATAGAATATATATTGTATATTTACGCCTATGTATGCATTTATGTATATATATCTATATATATATATATATATATATATATATTTAATTATAAGTAATCTTATTTATTACATATGAAATGTACGCACTAAGTTTGTCATTTCAATAAAATTTCCTGTTAGGGTCTGCTGGAAGAAATTTCAATGTATGGAATAAGTAGTACCCTTGTACTAACACTATGTTTTAATGTTTTTCATACCTTTTTGTGTGTTCATAAATAAATTAAAAAAAAAGAAAAAAAAGCACAAGATGCTTCTACTTCACGTCGGTATTCTGCGAGGCCGTGGTACCAACCTGGTCGAGCCGGCTCATTCGAACAGCAGCAAAAGCCGCCGCTACAAAATTTTTTTTTGATTAAGAGTTTTAATCGCTAATCCTGGATTTGATTAGAGTTTTATTGGATAGGCATAGGTAGCTGACTGATGGTTGTTAGTTTAAACAACATTCATTAAAGTCTAAGGAGGAGCAAGTAAAATTTATCCAATAACCTCAAAAATATATTTTTTTATTTTTGAAAAATAGGCTTACGTTTGATCTCAATCTTGCCCGATGGAAGGCGAAGATGAGGCCTAGGATGGTACACGCGTACAGGTGTCTGTTCACTTTGGCCTTAAAGATGTCAAGATTATAGTTTTCCGGAAAAACTGATCTCGGCAGAGAGTTCCACTCCTTAGCCGTCCGCATAAAGAAAGAAGAGGCAAACCGCAATGGAGGAATGTCTACAACATAAGGGTGGAGCTGCTCGCCGCGTCTAGTCGTTCGGTGATGGAAAGGGGAAGGGGGTTGATGTTGTATTAATATCGTAATGGGTTACTTTGAGTAATAATGGTATAATTTGATATAAACGCCACGCTCGACAGGCGGGTTGGCGATTGCAGCGATATTGACATCCTCCGGGCTGGTGTTCACCATGGCGATAACTCCCGAATGCTATCGTTCGGTAAGAGCCGTGGTGACCAGACTGGTCAGTCAGGGCCCTCGCTTTAGTTCCATAGTGTGCTATTAACCAGGGCTGGTTTCCCGGTGCTGGTACCGTTAAAATTGTTAATAGCAATTGAAAGTGCTGAATGTATCACGTGCTCGGTGGTGAAGGAAACCATCGTGAGGAAGCATGCATGTGTGAGAGATAATAAAGGATATTTTAAGCATAAGTGAAGCTCACCAATCCGCACTGGAATAGCTTATACTTTATAAATTGTTAACAAAAAATATATATACCTACACTATATCAGCTCCGCGGACTCTTACCGGTATTCAAATACAGATTACCGGTATTCAGATACAGGCAATTTAAAGGCTTTTTATTTAAGACAAAGGAGCGATCGGCTCACCTGACGGTAAGTGATTGCCTACGTCCACGAACATCTGCAACACCAGAGGAGCTACAGCTTTTACTTTTTATGGGAAAGGCAGCAAACGAGCATGCGGTTCATCTGATGGAAAGTGATTACCGCCACCCTCGTACATCTGCAACACTAGAGGTGCTGCAGGTGTGCTGCCGGCCTTTTAAGGTATTTAGGAGATGTAAGCGAGGGGGGATAGGCGGGGGGAGCGGACCTCCGGATACCTCACTCACCGGACGAAACGTAGAAGCATAAGATACCTCTACTTCACGCCGGTATTCTGCGAGGCCGTAGTACCAACCCGGTCGAGCCGGCCCATTCGAGCAGTAGCAAAAGCCCGCTGCTCGGCTCTACCACGTTTTAAAAAGGTGCGTTGCCGTCCTTAAAGGATAGTCGAAGAGGTGGGAGAAGAACGGGGAGAGGGAGGAGAGAAATGGGCGGCTGATAATTTGCTTTAGATATGTTCATTACAATTCTTAGGACATTTTGTAATAAGTCTAATCAACTAATTTAAGGGATGTGAGGGAATCTCAATTGGATCAGAAAACTCCTGATCAGCAATGGCACGGAGAGCCAGGCTTCAACAACGCACTCATGCTAGTGATTAACCAAAGTCAGGCGACGCCGTACGATGTTGATCTATCTTATAAATGGGTAAGTGGCATGGTGTTGAACTAAATACGTTGGTTTAGAATGACAGCGATCAAATGGTGTCTAGTTAATGGAACCAGGCGTTTAATGGTCGAAAGCCATTGTTCTATGTTAGAAAAAAGTTACTTCACACATTTCAGAGGGAGAGAGATTATAGAGGAGGTGAGTTTTTAGAGATCGGTGCTCTTCTTGTATACGTGCATTCAGTTGTACAGAGTTTAATCGCTTGATAATGCCTTGCAGTGAGAGGAAACACGTGTTTTGTTTGTTCCCGGGGTTGTGTCATACGGGGAGTGTTGTGTTTTTTCTGACTTAGCTCCAGGCAATAAACCGTTTTATGTTTTGCATGCGCTATTTGTGCGCAGTTGTTTTATTTTGTGACAACATTGAAATCTTTTCTTTTTGTTTTTAAATTATGACGTGTTGCAACAATAGAAATTCTGTTGTTATGACACGTCGTGGGTTACAAGTAATTATGAAAATTATACACATTTTAGTTTAATGTCCATATCCATAACACTTGGTTTAATTTTTTTATTCCACGTCCAGTTATCGTTACACGGCGGCCAGCGCTACGTGGACCTGTCCGTGAACGGAACGCCCATCACACCTGGAACGGAAATGTTCGCCGGATACAGCACCACGGGCCTGCAAGTGGACTCTGAGGCGGTCAACTTGAACAAGGACCTGAGACGTTGCCGGATGAGCTACGAGGCTTTGAAATACTTTCCAATATATCATAAGTATCCATTCCTTCGTTATGCACGTTATGTATACATAGACAGCAAGATAGTCTGTCTGTCTGTCTGTCTGAGTCAGAAACGTCTGTAGTTTAAACTGACAACTAGAACAAACTAGACAGTTTGTCGTTTCACTGTTACAATTTTTTGGTCCAGGTAGGTCCTCCGGTAGGCCCTCATATTTCTGTCCCTAAGCAGCCGAACAACCACTGTTGTGTCCGGGATTGAAAGGTCTACTGAGCCGGTTAAAGGATAATATTCCAGTCGTCAGTAGTGACAACGCATTTTAACCTTCTTCGATTGACGTTGATTGCTGGTGTACACGAGCTCCACATACCGCCAGACGGACTGTGGTCTTGTTTGTTACTTTATTGTTATAAAAAAAATGATAAGTTTCGTCAGCTAGTGTTATAGATAACATATCTGTAGCCTTCTTCGGTTGAAGATGTTTGCAAGCTGTCCATGGTCAGTTGGCTCGTTTGCCATTTCTATGGTATAGCAAAATCCAAAATATTTTTTTTTGAGCGTGGTAAAGCCAAGCAGCGGCTTTAGCTGCCAGCTCGACCAGATTGATACCACGGCCTCGCAGAATTCCGGGCGTGAAGTAGAGGCATCTTGTGCTTCTGCATTTCGATTGGTTACAGAATTAGTAAAAGTATGAAATTAAGCTATTATTTACAGATTGTATCAAACGCTTTTTTAAGCGTGGTAGAGCCAAGTGGCAGCTTTAGCTGCTGCTCGAATGGGCCGGCTCGACCGGATTGGTACCACGGCCTCGCAGAATAGCGGTGTGTAATAGAGGCATCTTGTGCTTCTGCGTTTCGTTCAGTGAGTGAGGTAACTGGAGGCCCACACCCCCTCCCTATTCCCCTCCTCTTCCCTCCCATCTCCCAAATATCCTTAAAGACCGGCAACGCACCTGCACCGTCTATGGTGTTGCAGATGTATGTGGGCGACGGTAATCACTTACCATCAGGTGAACCGCTTGCTCGTTTGCCGTCTTTTCCATAAAAAAAAAATCCATGGTAAGACAGGAGTACGTAATTCTTCAATTTCGAGCGCCACGCTCAAGTCACAACCGTGGTAGCCTAGGGGTCAGAGGTACCTTAAAAATGGTTGATAGCCATTTTCAGGTGCTCTACGGTGAAGGAAAACAACACAAGCAACCGGAATGTAGAAATAATAAAAATTATTTTTCAAAAATTATTTAATAGAAATTCAATGACAATGTGAAGTCCACCAACCCGCACAGGAGCAGCGTCGCTTCAAAACTCTCTTAAATATTTGAGTGAAAACTCTTTCCATTCCCATTCCCATTTACACTGAATTGTGAGTCTCAGAGATATGGCACAGTATGTAGACGTGGATGGCATTTAGTTCAAAAGGTTTTTTTGATGTAATTTTTGAAGTTATCCTTCTTTTGGCGCGTTTGAAAAAAAATAATGAGAGTGAATTTTAACGACGCGTGCGCACACCGACATCTAAAAGCGACACCATGAAGTTGGTTGGTAATTGTCTCGCAAGTTTCAAGGTAGTTATTCAAATACACATATATATATATGAATCTACAACACGTGTTTTATATCAATGCATACTGCACTTTGTTTTTGGATTTAACATTCTAAAACCGAGATAAAATCCGCAAACAATAGTTTCATTTCAAACAGTGAATTTGTTTCTTAGAATTGTGTTTAAAAATGTAGAGTCTTTTAAGCAGGACATACTGTCTAATGGAACGCGAAATGGAACAGACGATGGAGCGCTGTGGCTGTTTAAAGATCGGCCATCCAAGATTACCCGGTGTCCCTGTTTGCCGCTCTCAAAGTTTACAATGCGCTAGACGCACTACAGGTATTACAACTAAATCGAACATTACAAATGAAACCATTATTTACGGATTTTATCGCGTTTAATATTTAATAATGTTTTTATATTCCCGACGTGCTTTACAGCAGCCGTGGTCACGGGGGGACCGTGAGGTGTTAGACGTGCAGATGTCATAGTTAACTCTAGCTAGCTTCAGCTTTTATGTATTAATTTTTTACTTCGAACATAAAAATTAATCGAACAGTTTCCGAGAGATAAAAGAATGCCTCTGATCTATTGTGAGTGAGTTGAGACTGTGACCGAACCGAGGCTCTGGTGAACGAATGATGGCGGAATGTCCGATCGGAATTGTCAAACCAAAGTCACAGAGACTAGTGTGAGGGTAACGGGACAGCGCTCACCCACTCGCTCACCCAGCGAGGGGTCTGCCGGTGGCTTCTTGGCCAGAGGACAATGTTCAGCATTAGGCTTGAATAGACTGATAGGTATAAAGATTGGCCGCACAGACATTGCCATCCATTCACGATACAAAGTTGAAAATCGACGGCCCGATAGGCAAGTCGGTGGGACTGGCACGCAAATTTTTGGTATAGGCATGTATTTATGGCAATGTTAGCGTATATTAAGGTTTTGTATTTGTTTTTTTTTTAGTTTCATTCGGTAAACTCGACGAGGATTGCCCGGTAGTGTGTGACGCGGAAGTGGAATACCTGACGGTGGCAACTTACGATCTGGAACCTAGTTCATCATCATATGACAGCTTTTAGTACGTCTTACACATTTCTATTCAATTCTTAATTCTTCATTTTCGATTTCCATCATCCTTGTCTTTTGTTATCCACAGCAACGATCTGGACTTCGACAAGGTCAGCGTGGTTAGAGTGTACATAGTAAAACAGAGACGAAAGATATTTTCGCGAAGACCGTACTTCACTAGGTTTGAATTGTTTGGTAAGTTATATGTCGAATTTACAACCGGCGATAAGTGGTGTTGAATGATGATGAAACTCTAGACGGTTGAAGGTTGACAGGTCAAATTTCCAAGTGATGATGATTTACTTTTTAACAATATTATTTAAACTATAATTTAATTAAAGCTTAACTAAAGGCCGGCAGCGCATCTGTAGCTCCTCTGGTGTTGTGGATGTTCGTGGGCGTCGGTGATCACTTACCATCAGGTGAGCCGCACGCTCGTTTGCCCCCTTCTTCTATAAAAAAAAAAAAACTAAGTATTTCATATGATTTTATCGCCTTAAAACATAATTAGTTTTTATATATTCCCGACGTTTCGATTGCTTTACAGCAGCCGTGGTCACGGGGGTACAGAGATGTTAGACGTCCAGATGTCATAATTAACTCGGGCTACCTTCAGCTTTTATTTATAAATAATAACTAGGTGTTTACTTCGACGATGCTAAGCCGAGAGTGATTTTCAGACGGGCTCGGAAACAATGCCTCGTCTTCCATGACATCATTACATTGTTTGGGAATGCTGAAACATTAATGTCTCATGACGTGATGCTCCTGCTCCTGCCCTGGTGTACGCTTTGAAATGTCGAAGTTGGAATTTGTAACGCTCTTTCCGATTTCAAGGTACATCGTAAGAGTTGGAACCCATCGTGGAAGGGTGGAAGGAGGAAATGATGGTGACGGGGCAAATACCACAGTCTAGTTTGTAGACTCCATGCTTGGCATGCCTGGCTTTCGACTGGTAGTGGCCAGAGGAAGAAGAATGATATTTTTGATAGTATTTAATAGTATAGCTGTTGTTTTCAGCACAACTGGGTGGAATCTTCAACGTATTCTTTGGCTGCAGTGTACTTTCTATGCTCGAGGTGATTTTAATCTTATGCCGCTGGTTTCGAACCTGGATTTTATTCATAAAGACAAAAATTAAGAATCGAAGAACCATCAAACAGACGTAAAATATGACAGAAATTACGAGATCTTGTGGGGAAATTTGAAATCGGTCCTATCTCTAAATGTTTGTTTTAATTTCCTTGTTACTATATTAAGGTTCGATATTTTTCTTGTAAACACTTAAAACTTAGACAGAAAAAAATTAAAATGTGTGATTAAATCTTTACTCTTAATTTATAGTTACTAATATATATAATAACAGTCTACGAGGCAGAGATAATACGCTTGAACCAGCGTATTATCTCTGCCTCGTAGACTACCGGCGTGAAGTAGAGGCATATTTTGTTTCTGTTCATGCCCCTCTTCTCATCTTTCGTCCCATCCCCCAAATATTTTTAAAGGCCGGAAACGCACACTGCAGCTCCTCTGATGTTGCAGATGTACGCGGGCGTTGGTAATCACTTACCATCAGATTAGCTGTGTACTCTTTTGCCCCTTTCCAAGAAAAAAAAGAAAGAATTAACATTGGAATCATTCAACGATCAACGGAATGTAATGGAAGAATTATTAAGGTCGCCAAATTAATTAAGTCTTCATCAGTCAATCAGAATTCATCATCATCATGATTTCAGCCTATCAGAAGCCCACAGCTGAACATAGGCCTCCCCCAAAGATTGCCACGAAGCTCGGTCAAGAATTAACATTTAACAAATAAAATTACCTTTCCTACGTCAAAGAATATAAAAAAAAATATTGTACTATATTGCCGGGGCCGTATCCGCAATGCCACAAAGATTTCACAGAAATTCCGTATGACATCATTCCTCGTTAAAATCATACCGTGCTCATTTTAACGTTGTTAATATTTGGCACAGCGGATAGGTTTCTTGGTGGCTTGGTGATCGCAAAACCAGTCTGCAAATATCTTCCCATCAAGTCAAGAGCCATGGTAGCTTAGTGGTTAGGACGCTCGCTTCAGTTTCATAGCGCGTGAGTGACCTGGGTTCGATGCCCGATGCCGGCACCACAAATTTTTTAAAGCAATTATTAGTGCTGTATTTATCACTTAGCTCTCTAATCGTCTAATAAACAATATTATTTCGAGGATATGTGAAGTCCGCCAACCCGCACTGGAGCAACGTGACGGACTCTTCCCGGCTCCAAAGCCCTCTCAGATATTTGAGGAGGACTTTGCCCAGCAGTGGGCACTTACAGGTTGCTACTTTACTTTACTTAACTTCATTACACATTTGTCACATTCGAATTAGAATCGTTCGATACGACGTGGCTTTAGAGAGCATTCGAAACACTCCACGGCAGGGAGTTAGTGGTCGTATTTTGTGAACAAAGTGCCATTGGAATGTGGGTTGAAACGGCACGCGGAGCACTCACAAAAGGAAGCTGCGTCTGACACTAGACTCATCGCGTCATCCACAGCGTCTATTGTAAATCTTACTCACCGTAGATGTCTTTGTAGGATTAATAGAGCTTTATAGTTGACGTGTAAGTTAACGTTCATTTGTCTGTTCTAAAGACGAAGAAAAACTTGTTTAAGTTATTGCATTTGTTAGCGGTCTATTAATAGTCCACTGCAGGACATAGGCCACAATCGCCACGGTGCCGAACAGTGATAACAGCACCAGACACCTCTCGAACCTTACACGCACCTCTGCCCGTTATCGATCTGGCTAATTTTGGTTACCCCCCCCCACCCCATTTTGTGCATTTTCTCCCAGTCGCCTCATCCGACAGCCACGATGGGACTCGTTGAGATAATTCCAATAAGCCCAAGCCTTTGATTAGTTCACTAGTAACCATTCAAGGGTTCTGTAACTCATCTCTTTCAGCTCCTTCATCAGACCAGCTCGATGGTGCCATATTATTAGTATTGTCATTGGTTCTTGATACATGTGCAAAATTCCAAATAATACGGTAGTCTGGAAAGTGAGTTAAGATTGAATAGAAAATTCCTTGTAGATTAATTGTATATGAAGATGTTGCAGGCTAAGGGTTGTGTTAATCATTATGTCGGCTGTCCGTGACCCGGGTGGACCTCTTCCAGTGTTCTATTTGTTTTTTTTTTACCAGACCTACTAAACCCCCGGTGGATATATATATGCTGTTGTAGAGACTTGCGAGCAGCAAGCTAACATGCTATTTGAAACTTATATGTATTCGATGAAGTTATTGCTGTTAGCCGTTTTGGCTTTTACAGCTTCATAGGTTTGCGCCTGCGTCCTTGAGGCCGCGGGCGTTTATGCTTTAAATAGATGTACAGGAGTACATCTACTGCTTACCTCTTTATGGTAAGCAATCTAAGGACCGTCCGAGGGAGGTTCGGGCCTCGTCTCGGACGGTCGTGGTGTTTCGGTAGTAATGGGCGGTAAGGACCGCCCTGAATCCCGGGTGCAAGGTGTGTACGCGGGTGTTTGATTTGCATGATACGCTCTTACGCGTCGGCGGGGGATTGTGTATGTGACTCTACTCCTAACTGTATGTACAGTGTGTTCAGGTTGAGTAGTGTTAACCGAAACTAGTTCAGTTTGTCGGTCTGTCGGTGCTGTTACGTCTTCCGGGTCGTCTAATACGTTACGCGGGCGACGGTGACGCACCGTTGCGTTTAATAACGGGGAATATTTGTTGGCGTTTACCACCAGCGGGTTAGGGTGTACGGCGGCCGATTCGAAGTAGCGCCGTGACGTTTCCCTGAAGAATGCTTTGATCGTCGGTATTTTACAGTCCTTGTGTAAGTCATCGTTACGCTGGTACCAGCTTGCACCGGTGGCGCTACGCAGAAACTTATTTTGGACGGTCTGTAGCGAGGCGATGTGTGTTTTCGCCGCGTGAGCGAAGGCTACCGAGGCATAGGCCATGATAGGTCTTATGCAAGCCTTGTTGAGGAGCATCTTGCTTGAGGAGCAGATCATTGAATGTAGGCGGCCTGCGACGAAGGCGGCCCTGTTCCTGACTGTCCTAATATGGGGGGCGAATGTCATCGCCGCGTCTAAGGTTACCCCTAAGTATTTCGCCTTCCTTTCCCAAGGGATCGGTCGGTCGAATAGGGTGATAGTGCCTAATTTACGAGATTCGTAATTATGATTGGCCGTGCTCGTTCCCCTTGTGAAGAGAACTCCTACGTTTTTTTCGGGATTAACCTCAATTCTCCATTTCCGGAACCATTCGCCTAGACGATTGGCAGCGGCTTGGAGTCGTAAGGTGATGCGACCTTTGTGGCGGTCGGAGAAGTATAGGGCCGTGTCGTCCGCGAATAGTGCGAGGTTGACCTGGGGCTCCTTTGGAATGTCACTCGTGTACAGTGAGAAGAGGATCGGGGAGAGGCAGGAGCCTTGAGGGACTCCGGCTTTCAGAGGGCGGATTGAGGATCGCGTGCCCTCTACTCGATAGCGAAACGTGCGGTTGGACAAGTAGGCTCGTAGGATGTGCACGAGCCTGTCTGGGATATTGAAGTTATACAGTTTATAGATTAAACCGTTGTGCCAGACTTTGTCGAATGCCATTGCGACATCGAAGAATAGTGCTCCCGTCCTATTGGGCTTGGGGAGAGGTTTAGGTTTTTAATATGTGCTCCGTTAAGCGGTGCACTTGTTGAACACACGAGTGTTCGGAACGGAAGCCGAATTGCTCGTCTGGAATTATGTTGTTCTCAAACACAAATTGTCTGAGTCTTTTCAGGATTATTCTTTCATAGATTTTCCCCATAGAGTTGAGGAGACTTATAGGGCGATAGCTGGAGGCGAGGTTACGGGGCTTGCCTGGTTTCGGAATGCCTATGACGTCTGCCTCTTTCAGGCATCTGGGAAGGAGCAGCTGGCGAGGAGTACGTTGAAGATGTTTGCCAGTAGGCATATTAGTGGGGCTGGGAGAGTTTTAAATACCCTGTTGCTTATACCATCCATTCCGGGTGCTGACCGGTTTTTCAGGTTGCTTACTATCTCAGAGACTTCTTTGGGTGTCACTGGCTCTAGTGGATCGTCCACTGGTGGTAACGCGTCCCTACGTGTTACTTCCTCGTCCACCTGCCGCAGGTGGGCCGGATCCGTTGGTTCACGCGAGGGGGTGCATTGGCTCTCTAGACTGTCCGCGAGGCATTGCTATTTCAGGCGAGTCTATCTTATCCGGTATTTTGTCTAGGTGCTGTGATGTCGTAGCTTCGAGTTTGACTTCGAGGGTACGCCAGTCCACGATGGTTTTGGTCTGAGGGACCTCACCATGCGGCTGGCCCAGCTTGAGTAAGACTGGTCTGAGTCGAGTTCGTGAAGCGTATCTATCGGATACGTCGGATATCTCGTAGGCGAGTCGGGTGCGATTACGTCTAACAAGTAGCTGTCCCGTATGTCGGCGAGCACGTTGCCGTTTATATTATTGACGCGCGAGTTCCAGCTGATGTGTTTGCTGTTTAGGTCGCCGCCTATGATTACGGAGGGGCCTAGCTCTGTTAGCGTCCTAATGTCTGACGAATGGAGGGTTTTGTTTGGCGGCAGATAGGCTGATACTAGAACAAGCGGCCTGTGGCCGGTTAGCGCTATTCTACACGCGGAAACTTCGATTGTTATTAGGTCGGGAGGGTCGAGCGGTATGCAATGCAAGGACCTTTTGAAGTAAATCAGGGTGCCGCCTTTGGCGGACGTTAACCTGTCATTACGGATGATATTGTAATTTGCTATTTTGGGATCGCGATTGCTAGGCTTCAAGAAGGTTTCTTGCACTAGCATAATGTCGACGTTGTGATCGCGAAGAAACGTAGCGATTTCGTCTTTCTGCGTTTTGAGACCGTTTGCGTTGAATGCAGCGACAGTCAGAGAGCGCGGTTTTAATCTTCCTACTGCGTTAGCCATTGGAATAATTAATGTGTGTTAAATTTGGGCATGACGCGGGTTTAGGCGCATTGAAACGACCAGATTGCGTCGATAGTGGGCATGTGCTCAATGGTGGCCATGAGTTTGTCCTGGGGTGTCGTTGCCTAGCGTAATTTGCGGGCCAGGATTGACAGATCAGCAACGTTGGTGTTGTTGATGAAGCCGCATACTAACGAAAAGTCGGCGGCGAAGTTTGAGGCGCCTTGAGGCGCGGGAGTGGAGGCCGCAGGTCGTGAAGCGACCGCGCTCTTTTGAGTATAACCTAGGGGTTTAGCCCAGGCATTGGCTTTCTGCGTGAGTTCAGCAGTGGGATTGGCAGGCGCTGGCTTGGCAGGCGCTGGCTTGGCAGGCGCAGGAGGTTGGGACCGTGGAACCCCGGGGCCCTTCCTACGACCGTTCTTTTGGGTGCCGCCACGCTGTTTCTTACGCGGCGCTCTGTTGCAGCCGCGATAATTCGCGGGATGCCCCTGTTCGCCGCACAAGACGCAGCTTGGCGGTTCGGTTGCGTCGCGCGTGCGCTCGCACTCCGGAGTGCCGTGGTCTCCGAGGCATTTGACGCAGCGGGACGCGCGAAACAATTTCTGGCCGAGTGGCCGTATATGGCAGCGGTGGCACTGATTTATGATGCCTTTGTTCCGCGGTGCCTCGATGGATAGGTTCGTAAGCTTACAAATCGCTTGGATGTTAAAGATAGCCTTGCCTTCCGGGGACAGGTCGAGAATGGCTAGGACCAAGTCGTACGGCGACTTTTTCTGTGGGTGGTACATTCGGTGTACCTCCTGCACAGGGATATTCTTTGCGATTAGGTCGTTTTTTATGTTTTCCAGGAGGAGCTCCTTAGGGAGTCCGCGAATTACTACGCGGAGACGTCTGTCCTCCTCTAGCGAGTAGGTGTGGAAACTAATATTTTTACTTTTGAGGTGTCTAGTCACCGTGCGAAAGTCGTCTATATTAGTTAGGAATACGCGGATTCCTTGAGCTGTGGTTTGTGCTTTTGGGCACAGAATTTTGTTTTTAGTCAGCCATACTGACAGGTCGTTCCAGTGCCCTTTGTCCTGGAGTATGATCGGCGGCGGGGGTTTGGGCGCGCGGGCCCCTGCGGTCGCGGCGGCGTTGGGTTTTGGCGCGAGTCGGTTTGCTTGAGCGGACTTTGCCGGTTTGATTTTGGCTTCCCGCTTCGCTATTGGCTGGCGGGATTTGAAACTTTGTGTATATGTACTACATATATTTTGAGATGTAGAAACTATAATAGCGCGATGTAGGTCATTAGTATCTATAATGAATGAATGAATGAATGAATGAAATATACTTTATTGTACACACACAGATTTAACGTACAAAGATTATTTAAGGAAAAAAAAAAAAAAGTACAATAGGCGGCCTTTTCGCTAAGAAGCGATTTCTTCCAGGCTATACTGATTGAATATCCACCATTTTTGTTCGAACTTCTCATACGGTGAGATAGATATCGCCTCATATTTTTTAGGTTAAGCTAATAAAAGCGTGTTAGAAATGTAAAAAAAAAAAAATTTTTTTTAATAATAAATGAATCAATTCGATTGAATCAATTTGACGGCTCGGTGGCGTAGTGGCTAAGCGTTTCGCTACGGCGCTGTGGGTCGCGGGTTCAATTCCTGCCCGAGGCTAGTATGTACATGTCTGTCTGGGTGTATGTCCATGTGCACTTTATGTATGTAAGCTGTCTCCGCAACACAGGAGAAATTCCTACTGTGGAAAATAACGTTTTTTTAACAGCACAAAAAAAAAAGATTGTTTACGACACAATAGCTTCTCTACAGAATCGCGTATAGCGAAAAAACTTCAGCTCATCGATCAAACAAGCCGAGAGAGACTGTCGAGTATCAAGCGTCATCAGCGTATAGTCATTTGTTACCTGAGAACCAACCGAGGTCTTCGGCGAACAATGTATCATTTGTCAGCTGTCGATTTTTTGATCACCAAGTATTTCCAAGTTCATTTATCTAAGCTTGTTTATTTGTCGGTGAGTTTTCGGGACGCCAATTGAAATATATTTACTACTAATTACTATTTACTCATGTAAAGTATGCAAAAACATGTAAATGTCCCACGCCTGAACAAAGCCTTTAAATGTTTGAGAGAGTTTTGAAAATGGTTTGACTCCTTCACGCTACTTCATCGTGGGTTTGTCGAGTGGCGATTTTTGCTGCTGCTCGAATGGTCCGACCGGGTTAGCACCACGGCCTCGCAGAACACCGGCGTGAAGTGGAGGCATTTTGTGCTTCTACATTTCGTTCGGTGAGTGAGGTAAGGAGGCCCACTTCCTCTCCCCCTCTCTCTCATCTCTCAAATATCCTTAAAGGTTGGCAGCGCACCTTTTTTTTTTTTTTATGAAAAATAGGCTTACGTTTGACCTCAATCTTGCCCGATGGAAGGCGAAGTTGAGGCCTAGGATGGTACACGCTTGCCTAGATGCCTGTTCACTTTGGTGTACCTTTATCCCGCCATTCTTAATTAAAAAGAAAACATCGCGTTCCAATGTGTTATTCCGAGTGGATGTTATTACGTTACATTTTAAAAAAACGCACCATTGCCCCGGGTCATAAATTATGTTTACATTCACCGTGCGGAATCCGAAACAAACAACGCAACATCAGTCACGTGTCTACGTAACGCGCGCAATAACCGAGCCCCAGCCCGCAGATATATGAGTCTATCAACAGGGTAGGCAGAATGGGGAGGGCCGCGGTAAGCTAAGCAAGATTCGGTCGGGGAATTTATACGATACGATTATTTTAACTTTTCGTTTGGACCGAGCGCTTGTTTATGCTACTGCGGGATATGGGCCTGAAGTAGAGGCATCCTGTGCTTCTGCGTTTCGTTCGGCGAGTGAGGTAACCGGAGGCCCACCCACCTCCCCATCACCCTCTTCGACCTCCCTCCCATCTCCCAAACACCGTTAAAGGCCGGCAACGCTTACCATCAGGTGAGCCTCTCGCAGCATCACCGGTACCCCGGCAATGCGCTCACCAACCCGCTTGCCCAGCGTGATCAATCTCTCCATGAAATATGCCGGCTTTTGCTGGGGAACCTATACCACGGAGTCACGAAGCTTAGTTTTGTGTGAAAAAGGAGTAAAAACTTCGGTCAAAGTTTATCAAGAGACTCTCTTGGATCGTATAGTGAAGCTTCTTGGTGATACACTTTTAAAGGCACGAATAACTCATACCTGGTTCGATAACAATGTTTTGAACTCCATAAGAGGTGAAGAACGACCCTCGCCTGATCTGATCTCTCTGCCAATCCAGATCTGAAACAGACTAGTGATTCTTTAATGTGATGCTTTAATTTCAAAGAAAGAATAATTAATTCTCTTCTATAAAAGTTTCTGACTGATTACATTACTGGCACTGATAGAGTTCAAGAAAAAAATTACAACTTTACGCTAATTGTGTTTACGAAGAAACCGATAACTTTTTATTTCATTAGCATAATTATTAAAATAATAAATTAAACGTGGTTCATAGTTTCATAGTCCAGGCTAAGGTATCGCAGCATACAAATCTCTTTAGATGAAAATTAAATCTGTAAGCATATTCATAGTGTGTCAAGTACTTTGCAATGTATGATAAAGAATATTAACTCTTTAATTTTACTTAATAATTATTATTTTAAGCGTAGGGATTTGGGGATCACACTGGGTACAATTAGGTGTAATCATCTAGCACCCATTAAAACGTAAAAACCCGCCAAGTCATATTCGCGTACAATCATTGTCTTAGATATTTAATAAAAAAAAATTGTGTTTTCTTTCCTTGACGTCCGGATCCTTAGTGCGAGCCCGACTCACACTTGGCCGGTTTTTATGATACGCTACTCTATATTAGCGTTTTTACGACACTGCAAAAAAAAAACTGTCTTGTACTCTTGACTGATGACAGAAATGTGTGGTGTTTTTTTTTTATGAAAAATAGGCTTACGTTTGACCTCAATCTTGCCCGATGGAAGGCGAAGTTGAGGCCTAGGATGGTACACGCTTGCCTAGATGCCTGTTCACTTTGGTGTACCTTTATCCCGCCATTCTTAATTAAAAAGAAAACATCGCGTTCCAATGTGTTATTCCGAGTGGATGTTATTACGTTACATTTTAAAAAAACGCACCATTGCCCCGGGTCATAAATTATGTTTACATTCACCGTGCGGAATCCGAAACAAACAACGCAACATCAGTCACGTGTCTACGTAACGCGCGCAATAACCGAGCCCCAGCCCGCAGATATATGAGTCTATCAACAGGGTAGGCAGAATGGGGGAGGGCCGCGGTAAGCTAAGCAAGATTCGGTCGGGGGAATTTATACGATACGATTATTTTTAACTTTTCGTTTGGACCGAGCGCTTGTTTATGCTACTGCGGGATATGGGCCTGAAGTAGAGGCATCCTGTGCTTCTGCGTTTCGTTCGGCGAGTGAGGTAACCGGAGGCCCACTCCACCTCCCCATCACCCTCTTCGACCTCCCTCCCATCTCCCAAACACCGTTAAAGGCCGGCAACGCTTACCATCAGGTGAGCCTCTCGCAGCATCACCGGTACCCCGGCAATGCGCTCACCAACCCGCTTGCCCAGCGTGATCAATCTCTCCATGAAATATGCCGGCTTTTGCTGGGGCTCGCTTGGAGCCTATCCTCAGTAGCGGACTAAAACAGGCTAATGTAGAGGCATATAAGTCATCTTTTTAATGTTATTTAGTATTAAATTTAAATAATCTAAGTAATGACGTTAATTAACACAATGTTTCGGTAACCGAAGGCACACGGGTAAGGGGCGCAGGTTCGAGTGCCGTACCGCGTCGTCAGCCGGCCGTTCTCGATGGAGAGGAGAATTAAAAAAAAAAAAAACCGAAAGGCTAACATCTGTCATCGCTGTTTGACATCACGTCACATATTATTCATCTTTAACACATAAAGTTCATGTACTGTAGCTTTCGATATTAATCTACTATTTGTAACCAAAACCTTTATTTGCAATCGGTACTACTTCATTGAAGGAGAAAGAAGAAGAAAGTGATTCATTGTCACAACTCAAGTGACACATAATGAGAAGTTTAAAAAAACGAAAAATAATAATAATATTTTATCGAGTTGCACCAACAAAATGGCGTCCGACTCAGCACAATGCTATAGCAATGCTAAATTCTGTCGGAACCTTTTTTTTTTCTTTTCGTAAGCTGTCGTCTTATTTTAAAAAGTAAAAATTGTCTGTTTTAGTTTTGCTTCTTTATTACATGTCTAATAACACAAGTGGCTACTGTAGGACATGAATACCCGCAAACAAGCTCAATCGAAGAAGGTCACAGATACAATCTTCGTGAAGTCTTTTTGTGAATCTTTTCTAATTATAAGTGCGCGTTAGCTCATTGAAAGTGTTATATATAATTTAAACGTGTAGCTAGAGTGGTGGCGCCTTAGTAATCCTACCAGCCCATTTCTTCCCGTTGGCTGGACTCGACGCCTTGGAAATCCCATGGACGACTTAACCATGTTACGATAAGCCAGAGCGAAAATTCGCAATCCGTTGACCGCCTGCAGTGTTTATGGTGCCAAGTATCCGGTACTGGGATCGCTGATCCACCCGCCGGGCGTGGTGGTTACGACAAAAACTGACTAGAGGCGAGACCAGTACCCAGCAGTAGACTTTTGGATTGGGGTGAAAAACGAGCTACCTGCATAAAACTTCTTTTTTTATGGGAAAGGCGGCAAACGATCAAGCGGTTCACCTGTTTTGCCCACACTGACCAAGCTGGGCAAGTGGGTTGATACGCGCAGTGCTGGGGTACCGGTGAAGCTGCGAGAGTAAGCGTTGCCGGCCTTTAACGGTATTTGGGAGATGAGAGGGAGCTCGAAGAGGGTGATAGGGAGAGGGAGTGGGCCTTCGGTTACCTCACACACCGAACGTAACGCAGAAGCATAAGATTCCTCTACTTCACGCCGGTACTCTGCGAGGCCGTGGTACCAATCCGATCGAGTCGGCCCAATCGAGAAAAAGAGATGTTATATTCTCTCTTATATCCTCATATGAATTTTAAAGTAGTTCAAAAGGATCTACTGAGATATACGTCCTTGGGAACAAGTATCAATATCAAAAATTTTATCCGTGAAATTTATTATAATACAACAGGTACGCATAAAGTAAAAGAGCCCAATTTCTAATTCTAAAATTAATGTATTCCAGAAGCCCGCCTATTCCAACGTCGGTAATAAAAAGGGAATATACACTGGAGAACTACGTTGTAAATATTTCATTTCGCGAATGGGTAACAGGCGTCGTAAAAATACATAACAAGATTTCGCGACACGAGGTCGGCCATGAAATAAGTCACTGGAAAATATTCCAAAGCTATTTCAAGTTCGCTTTTATAGTGATCTTGAAATAGCTTGAATATCTTGTAACGCTGTAATCTGGAGATCTGTAAGGCCAAAGTGAACAGATACCTTCTAGGCAAACGTCATCTCATCATCATCATCTTCATCATCTTCGCCTTCCATCAAGTCAAACGAGAAAGAGATTCAGGTCAAACGTAAAAAAAAAAGAAAAAACTGTTCATTTTTATTTTCTTTTATTCTCAACCGATGGTAGACTCCTTCTGGTCTAGGAATTGTCTGGGTAGGTACCACACTCTTTCATTTCCGGCGCTAAATACCATTCCAACTGTGGTATTATGGTTTGAAAGGTATCGAGAGCTAGTATAAATATGAGCTATGAGACATTTCACCTGAGTTCTCAGGGGTGACAACGTCCTGTAGCTATCTTTAATTGAAGTCTTATCGCAGTATACCTGCGGGAAGTAGAGGCATCTTGTGCTTCTGCGCTTCGTTCGGCGAGTGAGGTAACCGTAGGCCGACACCCCCTTCCCGTCCGCTTCCTGTTCCTCCCATCCATCTCCCAAATACCCTTAAAGGACGACAACGCACCTGCAGCACCTCTAGTGTCGCAGATGTACGTGGACGACGGTAATCACTTACCATCAGGTGAGCCGCTTGCTCGTTGCCTTGATAAAAAAAGTAACATGTCATGACCCATTATATTATTTTCTTTGTGATTTGTAATTCAGTTTTATTTTATGATTGGTCATACTTTTAAAATTATTAACAATTTACATTTCACAACGCTGTGTAGTACATAATTACAAAGTACAACATTATAAAGTATGCATACATCGTAAAGATTCTAAAATAGATCTGTTCAACGAAATTTCGCTGTCGGAGCGTAATCTAACGGAATTTAGAAATTCACTTACTAACTTAATCCCCATTGATTGAAGGAGATTAAGCTTAAGTGACGTTATCACAAAGGATCAGCCGCTATGTACCCCATCATTTACATAAACATCAATTTAAACACGTGTTTTCATTATACTGTATTATCTATCAATCTATCATATCATAAACTAACATAGAAATTGTTTAAGAAAACCTAACCTTGATAAAATGTACGCCTTACTCCGAAAATATTGTTTTTTTTTATATTTTGTTTATATGTTTGTTTACATGTTACATGCTCTGAGTATAAGTATAACTCAGGGTTCTAGGCTGGAACTTTACAACCTATATTTTATTCCCGGAGACGCGATTTAAATTAACGTCTCGCGACAGTTCGAACATGGCTCCATAAGAAAGTCGTGGAAGGGTGCACAGATAAATACGTTTAATGTTAGCATGTAAAACAATTAGTGAATAAAAATAAATGTTAGACCAGTTTGTTAGATTACAATAGAGACCACAGCGCCACAGCCGACAGCCGAGAAAAACTCCAATATTTGTGTCCAAGCAATATTTAATTTTCATATAAAAGATAAATAAGATAATAATTAAATGAGAATCAAATTAATATTCTGATAAACATAACAGTGTCGAATGTATTCTTTAGAGATCACAACCTTTTTAAGCACAAAAAGTGGCGTTTTATTTTTACAAAAAAAAATTACTTAAAAATTAGACATTTTCGCGCGGGTTAGAGGGGAGTGCTTAAGAGGGTAATTTTCCGCCCCCACTCCCCCTTTTACCCTCCGCTAAGGAGTCAGAAAGTAAAATGTAGGCTCAAACAACAGATGGCATGGTATTTCAAATAGGATCCATACACCAAAACCAGAGTCATCTCGTTATCTCATTCTCGTCTTTAGTCGGTGAAAGTCCGACTTATCTCGTCCTTATCCATGCAATGGTATACTCACCACACGATGCTTTTTCCTACGAACAATAAATGACATAAATGAAGCTGAGCACTTGTTGTAGTAGACGGCAAGGTACGCGTGAGGTCTGAACAGGCTTTTTTTTTTGCGAAACTTCTGACTTGTTTTTGAGGTCGAAACCTTTTCGAGATGATCTTTTCTTAGCAAGAGTTTCTTTGTAAGTAACTTTAGGCAGAGAATAACTAATGAAAATCATTTATCGCCAAAATTTTGACACAGCAACACCGGCTCATATCTTTCTTTATGAGTCGAAAGGTTTCGATAAAGTCTAAACTTTATGCTCGTACTGTATTATCGTAAAGGCCAAACCCTTTTCAATGTCAGCCATTCAATACTTCGGTTTGAGGATTTCGGCGAAGGAATTCATTTTAAGTGTGCTCAATCATACATTACGTATATCTGCGTTATAACAAAATTTTTATATTTAGTTTTAAGATGTAACCAATACATTTGGAAATATATTTTATAATGTAGTGGAGGCTCCAGGATACAGGAGAAATACTAACAGCGAGAGTAAGGTTTTAGTAAAAAAAAAAAAAGTAAAAAGCAAAAAAAAAAGTATATATTCTTCATAGCAGATTATTACAGATACATATCGTCAGCTCGGTGGCGTAGTGGCTGTTTGGCTGCTCCGCTGTGGGTCGCGGGTTCGATTCCCGTATGGGACTGGTATTTCTATGGACTACAAATAATAGTTACCGGTCTGGGTATTTGTTCATATGCAATTCGTGTATGTAAAGTGCCTCCTCAACACAGGAGAAATTCCTACAGTGGAAGGTAAAGTTTTTTTTTTAAAAGAAGTTATGTTTGAGCAGAATTTGTGAGAGAAAGGGACTCGTTTTCTGCCTAGGAGCCATGGGGGGGATCCTTAGAGAGGCGTTTAATTGGCCATGCTCTGAGGAATTCCATTTTGGTCCTCCATCAGTAACCTTCTTTGATTACAGCCTGCTGGTGTCCATTGGCTGCAGTACCCAGTTAGCATCTGGTGGGCTGTTAGCTCGTGGTTTTGTCCTGTCACGGTAGTGTGATTAAAAATAAAACATCGAGGTAACTTATGTAATATTATTCGATATGTATTTGCAATACCCAAAGGATTTTTTTTTGTATCGCAAATACATATTGCGTGTGGAAATTAGCCTAGAACTAAAAAGTGTTAAAGGATTCTTTATTTGAATTTGTTAAACCAAAGCTTCATAAAAAAGGGTTATTATAATCCTACCGCTCCTTCCTACTTGTCCTCCTACTTTCGTTACCTTTGCTCAAACCACGACAGAACCCTACGTTCTTCTAATAATCTCCTACTCCAGTGTCCCTCACATACCTCATATTTTGTCCGTTCATCCTTTCCTGTTCAATCCGTACTTCTTTGGAATGCACTCCCACCCGAAATCAGAGCGTCTAAAAGATGGTACATTTTTAAAATGAAAGCTAAGGAACATATCCTTGACAAAATGGCAGAATCATCTCAATAACAGACTATTATTTTTATGTATATTTAATATTTAAGTCATTAATATATTTGTATGTACGCGTATTGAAATATTGTATCTATATATAGATTTACATTTATTATATTATTTTTCCTCTCTTTAGTTCTTTCTATTCTATAACCTACACCTACTTCATTTCATCTCTGCGTCGTCCAAAGGTTGACTGGTAGAGAATGCTTCTGGCATTAAGTCCGCCTGTATACATTCTCATGTATATGAAGTTCAATAAATAAATAAATATAATATAAAGGATTCACGGATGACAATAACCCCTGGGAATAAGTTGATCGCTCTCGAGTCGTTGCTAGAAACAAATAATGGAATATTGTAAGAACCCGGGGGATAATTGGGGGATACCCGCGTAGTTCCTTTCGCCAGTTTCTTCTCCGTCAAAGGAGGCACGTTGCGAAGCGGCGGTGTATTAAAAAAAAATTACGTTTCTTTGTTAGTTAATGAATGATCAATAAATGATTTGGTCTGATTCGACGCAACTGATCTGACATTTAACATGTGTCAGGTAGCCGTCTAACTCTCTTTTACAGAACATCAAAAAACATCCGACTGGATACGGACAAAATTGGTATTGGACACACTCCGGCCTCGGGAAAAATATTAACCACGCGGACAAAGTCGCGAGCGAAAGCTAGTGCGCAATAGAGCTGTATAATAACTCGGTTACCTTTCATCGTACAAAGGCGACGTATAGAGATATACACGCACAAAGCACCGAATACAAGGACTCGGTCTGTATTTGACACCCGATAACCTCCTACTCCTCGGCCACCGCTGTGAAACGAGCAAATCCAAACCTTCGTGTGATTTATAAGAAAGGCCCTATTTCTTTCCATTGAACATTAAGTTCTGAGTAGTTCAGTTGCTGATATTATATTTTTGTTTAGTTAAAAAGGAAAAAAAAAACAGTTATTCCCGCCGATTATTTGTTGCAGCGTTATACTTCAAAGTATATTTCAAAGGCCGGCAGCGCATCTGTAGCTCCTCTGGTTTTGTTGTTCGTGGGCGTCGATGATCACTTACCATCACGTGAGCCGCATGCTCGTTTGCCCCCTTCTTCTATAAAAAAAAAATACGCACGTAAATCGCACACAAACAAACAACTCACTAGGATAAGCAGTAATATCTATTTATTTATAGGTGATACAAATACGTGTCGCGAGCCAGAATCGAATCCGTTACTCGGAGCGGCACAACATCTGCGCCAACTGAGTCGTCTACCAAGGGGACAACCGTCGCCATTTTTAACAAAGTTTTTTTTATTAATTTATATTCTTCTTCATCAGCCTATTTAAGGTCCATGGACTCACCGCTGAACATCACCACAAATATTCACCATACTAAATTGGATTGAATACGTTCTCTGCATTAATAGAAAATATATCGTAAAGATGAACAATGGTGGATCCTGACCAGCTCCATTGCCCTGATTTGAATGAGGATTTTGTATATTGTGATTGATAATATTTTTAAGCGTGGTAGAGCCAAGCGGCGGCTTTTGCTGCTGCTAGAATGGGCCGGCTCGACCAGGTTGGTACCACGGCCTCGCAGAATACCGACGTGAAGTAGAGGCATCTTGTGCTTCTACGACCGGAGGTCCACTTCCCCTCTCCAAATCCCCTCCTGATCCTCCTTCCCATTTTAGGTATTTGGGAGATGGGAGAGAGGATAACGAGTGGAATGGGGAGGAGGAGTGATCTCCGGTTACCTCACTCACCGAACGAAACGCAGAAGCACAAGATGCCTCTACTTCACGCCGGTATTCTGCGAGGTCGTGGTATTAATCCGGTCGAGCCTGCCCATTTAACGCGGTAGAGCCTAAAGTTTTAAAAGTTCATTAGATTTTCTATAAACCATATTTCTCCGTTCGGATTGTTTTTGTAATGAAATCACAGATAAATTTAATATTTTCCCAGGCTTTAATGTCATTGTAGATTTTGTCGTTCGCGTCACGCACTACCGGCGCTGTTGTCGCACGAAATCCAGCGGATTTTACAGACTCGGTCGCTTGTTTACTTGTTTAATCTCCCTTGATTGAAGGAGATTTGGATAGAGTGTCAGCGTCGCAACGGATTAACCGCTCCTGGGGCTTACCACGTTGTTTTTTTTTTAATACGAACTCCAATCAAAAGGCCTTATCTGATTACATGTTCATATGTGCTTTTGTTTACGTTCAATAGAATGGTGATTGATTTAGTCATTCCTCTCGCCTGCCGTCTAGAGGGATAGTCAGAGGTTAAGGATTTCCATTTGACGTGAAGAGCCTGCAAAGCATCTGCAAACCTGACTTCGATTAATCAGCTATAACAAATTAAAACTCAACTACGTATAGAAAAAAAAGCCCGGCAAGCTTTCTTGTCGTAATGGTTTATTCAATATACGAGTAGGTGTCGTTAAATTCGACATTAATGCGAAAGGATTAAGCAGTAAAAAAAATATTATAATTTAAATATGGCGTAGAGTGGTGGTAATCTAGTGGTCAAGGCGCTCACTTTATTTGCATACATCGCGATGGTCCTGGGTTGGATCCCCGCTGCCGGTACCACTAAAATTGACAATACCAATTTTAAGTGCTGTATTCACCACGTGCACGGCGGTGAAGGGAAACATAGTTAAGAAACCTGCATGTCAGAAAAATAATAAAAATATTTTTTCGAGGATCTGTGAAGCCCTGTCAACCCGCACTGGAGCAGCGTGGCGGGCCATTCCCGGCTTCAAACCCCTTTCAGATATTTGAGAAGAAGGCTTTTGCCCAGCAGTGGGCACTTACCCGCTGCTTCTTTACTTTACTTTTATATTTATATATATATATTGGTGTATTTATATAGTTGAATAACCTGAAGATGCCGTAAGGTGTAACCGGTCGGTTCGTTATATAAAATAAATAGTATGAGTTTTGAAGCTAGTACAATAGGTAATAATAATTCTCAATATAATGAAGCTTCATCAATTGACAACAATTACAAGTTTAAATGATGTAATAAAATGACATTTAAATAGAATGAGTTCTTGTATTTACGCGAACGCTACACATTTCCAGCTGCTGTAAAGCAATCGAAACATCGGGTATATAAAAACATAATTAAACGCGATAAAATCCGTAAATAATAGTTTAACTTCGAATTAAATTGATTTGAGTCCTAATAAAATTCTATTCCCAGTTTCAATACGAGCGTTTCTTGAATTCCAGCAAGGATATTCCATTAGACGATTGGAGCCGATGCTATGGGCGATTGGAAACAAATTCCAAGTAGCCACAGATGCTCTGCAAATGTGAACGATATATCCCAGTGTCTTATGGATATTAGGAACCTGAAACGTAATATTCAAATTGCTTTTTATTGTTTAATTAAATTGTTATATGTCTTAATGATTTCTTGTATATGAGCGAACACTAGACATTGGAAATGTAACCCTACTTTGCATTAATTTTACTGAAAGTATATTCAATGAAAAGATATTGCATAATCTTTAATCTTCTTTGTCTACCTTGTTAATAGTCCACTGCTTCTCTCAATAGGAAACTAAGTGGATTGGTGATCGAAGTACCAGAGCCCAGGTTTAGAAGCTTCCGTCCGTCATTGTTCTATGTAATTTCATGGTGGTATGGTATTTTTTGCGATGTTTAATCCGACATACGTTGAACGCAATAAGACTTTTAAAGGTTTTTCCTAAGATGACTCTTACGGGGATTGTACTAGAGCCTCTCTGATGGCAGCTTTAGGGGCATATTTGTGGTTGGGGAGGGGGAATGAGGGCTTCCGGTTACCTCACTCACCGATCGAAACGCAGAAGCACAAGGCCTCTACTTCACGCCGGTATCCTGCGTGACTTTTGCTGCTTTTGATCGCAGGAGCTTAGGCTCTAGCATGTACTACTTTTTTATTTATAGGAAAGGCAGCAAACGAGCGAGCGGTTCATCTGATGGTAAGTGATTACCGTCGCCCACGTACATCTGCAACACAAGAAAGAGGAGGAGAGGGCCTCCGGTTACCTCACACACCGAAAGTAACGCAGAAGCACAAGGTACCTCTACTTCACGCCGGTATACCGCGAGGCCGTGGTACGAACCCGGTCGAGCCGGCCCTATCGAGCAGCAGCAAAAGCCGCCGCTTGGCTCTACCACGTTTAAACTACTACCGTCTACATAGATTCATATCTACGTTGCAGACTGAATTATCACGTCGACAAATATTTTCAATTCGTAAAGACACACATGACAAACCTTATTCTATTAAAAATGTTCACAAATGTTATTTATTAATCTAACGATATAGGACTGTACAGTTTATTAGGCCGCAAACTCTATTAAAAAATAAGGATTCAATTTACAATTCCTTTACGTTCTCTTCCTTTGTTATTCGCCGGCATTACATATGCAGATTAGTTTCTAACAAGTGAGGACGCTGTTAAGGAAAATCGTGCACAGTGCTCTCGCAACACGATTCAAATATCGCGGTCTAATTACGTAACATCTTTGTAATTATAACGTAATTAAATATTACAATATATTACAAAGTCTTAGAAGACAATTAGACACGTTATATTAAATAGAAAGTTATCATAATCCATTTACGTACAATATTAATTTAAAAATATAATACAATAAACGTATTTTTGATCTTTATGTGTGCATTAAATAGTAAAAATAAATAAATGTTACAAGTATACGAGAAGTGTCGATGTGAAACAGGAAGCAAAATCAAATGAAAGTATTTTTTTTTTATGGAAAAGACGGCAAACGAGCAAGCGGTTCACCTGATGGTATATGTGATTACCGTCGCCGACATTCATTTGCAACACCATAGATGCTGCAGGTGCGTTGCCGGTCTTTAAGGATATTTGGGAGATGGGAGGGAAAAGGAGGGAAAAGGAGGGAAAAGGAGGGAAAAGGAGGGAAAAGGAGGGAAAAGGAGGGAAAAGGAGGGAAAAGGAGGGAAAAGGAGGGAAAAGGAGGGAAAAGGAGGGAAAAGGAGGGAAAAGGAGGGAAAAGGAGGGAAAAGGAGGGAAAAGGAGGGAAAAGGAGGGAAAAGGAGGGAAAAGGAGGGAAAAGGAGGGAAAAGGAGGGAAAAGGAGGGAAAAGGAGGGAAAAGGAGGGAAAAGGAGGGAAAAGGAGGGAAAAGGAGGGAAAAGGAGGGAAAAGGAGGGAAAAGGAGGGAAAAGGAGGGAAAAGGAGGGAAAAGGAGGGAAAAGGAGGGAAAAGGAGGGAAAAGGAGGGAAAAGGAGGGAAAAGGAGGGAAAAGGAGGGAAAAGGAGGGAAAAGGAGGGAAAAGGAGGGAAAAGGAGGGAAAAGGAGGGAAAAGGAGGGAAAAGGAGGGAAAAGGAGGGAAAAGGAGGGAAAAGGAGGGAAAAGGAGGGAAAAGGAGGGAAAAGGAGGGAAAAGGAGGGAAAAGGAGGGAAAAGGAGGGAAAAGGAGGGAAAAGGAGGGAAAAGGAGGGAAAAGGAGGGAAAAGGAGGGAAAAGGAGGGAAAAGGAGGGAAAAGGAGGGAAAAGGAGGGAAAAGGAGGGAAAAGGAGGGAAAAGGAGGGAAAAGGAGGGAAAAGGAGGGAAAAGGAGGGAAAAGGAGGGAAAAGGAGGGAAAAGGAGGGAAAAGGAGGGAAAAGGAGGGAAAAGGAGGGAAAAGGAGGGAAAAGGAGGGAAAAGGAGGGAAAAGGAGGGAAAAGGAGGGAAAAGGAGGGAAAAGGAGGGAAAAGGAGGGAAAAGGAGGGAAAAGGAGGGAAAAGGAGGGAAAAGGAGGGAAAAGGAGGGAAAAGGAGGGAAAAGGAGGGAAAAGGAGGGAAAAGGAGGGAAAAGGAGGGAAAAGGAGGGAAAAGGAGGGAAAAGGAGGGAAAAGGAGGGAAAAGGAGGGAAAAGGAGGGAAAAGGAGGGAAAAGGAGGGAAAAGGAGGGAAAAGGAGGGAAAAGGAGGGAAAAGGAGGGAAAAGGAGGGAAAAGGAGGGAAAAGGAGGGAAAAGGAGGGAAAAGGAGGGAAAAGGAGGGAAAAGGAGGGAAAAGGAGGGAAAAGGAGGGAAAAGGAGGGAAAAGGAGGGAAAAGGAGGGAAAAGGAGGGAAAAGGAGGGAAAAGGAGGGAAAAGGAGGGAAAAGGAGGGAAAAGGAGGGAAAAGGAGGGAAAAGGAGGGAAAAGGAGGGAAAAGGAGGGAAAAGGAGGGAAAAGGAGGGAAAAGGAGGGAAAAGGAGGGAAAAGGAGGGAAAAGGAGGGAAAAGGAGGGAAAAGGAGGGAAAAGGAGGGAAAAGGAGGGAAAAGGAGGGAAAAGGAGGAAAAAGGAGATTGTCTCTGTCTACCCCGGTGGGAACAAGGCGAGAATATATGTTATGTTATGTTCACAAATCAAGACATTTGAATTTGAATCCACACTGAATTAATGGGATTATCTTCAACATCAGAGATGTTAATTATAGACTGACGGGTCGACTGAATGGTTCAGGTGACATATGTCATTCCGTTCCAAAATGGATACGGAGATCGGGAGATAGCTTTAGTTCGATCTAGATTAAGTAGATCGGTCTCCATTGATGTATTTGAAGCTAGACTCGATTATCGTAACATATTCTGATTAACAATTGTCACCTGAACGTGACATTTATTTATATACACATTTATCAGCCCCCTCTATGTCTTTATATACACATTTATCAGCTCACTCTATGTCTTTATATACACATTTATCAGCCTACTCTATGTCTTTATATACACATTTATCAGCCTACTCTATGTCTTTATATACACATTTATCAGCCCACTCTATGTCTTTATTTATACATTTATCAGCCCCCTCTATGTCTTTATATACACATTTAACAGCCTACTCTATGTCTTTATATACACATTTATCAGCCCACTCTATGTCTTTATTTATACATTTATCAGCCCACTCAATGTCTTTATATACACATTTATCAGCCCATTGTATGTCTACAAATGTCAAACTTACCCGTACTTGGTGCGACCGGATGATGGTGGAATATTCACGGACACGTGATGGGGAGCAGCGTCACTGGTAGTGCTGGCGAAGGTGCCGGAACTGCGCTCTCAATCCCACTTGCTTGGCTAGTAAGGACAAACCTTCCTGTATATAAATGGAAGCTTTCGCTGGCGCTACTTGGAAATATCTTTGTCCAGCCGTGGACTACGTAGATAAGCCGATGTGGCGGTATACCTCTCCCCATTACTAATATGAAAACAAAATTACTCAAATCAATTATTTGTTTGATGCAATATTAACCACGCTTGGGATTCGAAATCTATGGCATAATAGTCAAGTGCCCTAACTACAAAAGCATTTTATAATAATATTTCAGTGTTTTTTTTTTTAATTATTAAATGTACTTTTAAACAATTATAATAAAATAAAGGTGATACATATTACGCTGTTAAATATTAATATTTAACATACATTTCTCAAGGTTTCATCATCGTTACCATCATTACAGCCACAGCCTCTGTTGAAGGCCTCTACCAAAGATAGCCACAAAGCAGGATCCTGTACCTCCTATACCCCGACCTCCCGGAATACTGTACAAGATGTCACTCTTGTGAGTGTCGTCCTCCCACCCATGCGACCCATGTGGCATATTGTCACCTCAGCGTTCTGATCGTTAAGGCTCTGCTTACGTCACTTACTCTGGTTCTGCAATGTAATGCATATCTGACAATTTTTTTAATGCATCTTTGTATAGGTAACTAGATTGTTATAAGATGTATATGGATTCAGATTATATATTAAATAAACATCTATGGCACGTATTAAAATTTATAAGCATTATATAAATGATTGACGTGTTTGAAAAGATGGGGTCACTAACAACTAGGCTAGTCGAGTTTTACCTATGTAACATTTTTGGAAACGAGTGTCATTACCAGCAAAGACTAGTCCAGTTTTAACTGTGTAACAATATTTGAAACGAGTGTCACTACCAACTAGGCTAGTCCAGTTTTACCTGCGTAACAATATTGGAAACGAGTTCGCAATGCGATTCTTAAGAACGTTCTTCATAGTGTTGAAGGCACTAAGGATAATTTCGATTCGAGCCATTGCCACTTGATCACAAATTCAGTTTTCTATTTGATGACGTGTATGTATTTTTGTACTTTCTCCCATTGATAATCTGCTAGAATTATACTGGTGTATAGATTGGTGTTTATTTATTACTTCTATTATTGTTTCACAATACTTAATGCTTTCAACAACAATGTAATGGAGATGTTTGTAAAGATATAAAGCAATACATTGAAAGGCAGCCGTCTGCATCCGACACTCAGTAGGCTTCGTCTCTGTCGCTGTAATGAAAGGAATACTCTATGAAGACCTTTGTGTGATTTAAGCCTGTACTCGTATTTTAAATAGAGGCTATATTTTATTTTCCACAGATTTCAGACCTTAACATTTGCGATATAGTTTTATAAAGTTTCTCCCTACGCCTTATTTGGTTCCACAGGATAACCTTGAGCTAAAAAATAAAACCAACTGCTGTATGTTGGTTCTTAAATTTAAAAATAATAAATAAGCTCTCACGGCCCATAACTCGGTGGTCGGAGGACTAGAAATTAATTTTAGTAATTTAATTAAACAGGTTTTTAAAAAGGTTCTCGAGTGGCAGCCGCGTACAGGCAAACGCAGTGTGAGACGACCCCCCACAAGATGGAGTGACGACCTGCGCAGTGTTGCAGGAAGTCAATGGATGCAGGTGGCTCAGGGCCGAGCTTCGTGGCAATCTTTGGGGGAGGGCTATGTTCAGCAGTGGACTTGTAATAGGCTGAAATGATGATGATGATTAATTAAACAGACTTTCAGGTAGATTTTTTTAATAGCAGTGGGGTAAACAAGCAACCGGTTCATCTGATGGTAGGTGAACACAGATGCCCACGTACATCTGCAACACTAGAGGAGCTGCAGGTGCGAGTGTCAAAAGAGGCCTCTACCTAACGCCGGTATTCTATGAGGCCGTGGTACCACCCCGATAGAGCCGGGCTATTCGATCCGCTTGGCTCTACCACGTATAAAATGCCAAGCACACTGGCAAATAGGCTCTCTATTTCCTGCTTAGTATTCAGATGGAACATTGAAATATTCCTCTTCATGCACTTAATAAATGGCCACTGATTGCCTGATAGACAACATACAGCCAAAATCGATTAGTCAAGAAGCATTAAATTTACAGTATTAAAAAATATCAGTATCAGAATTGGCGGTACCCTTTTCCGGAGCTGACTATTGTTGACCAGAGGTATGTGGACCCTCGTTGTGTTAATAATACTGTTACGAGCTACGGGTTGCGAGATTGGAGTAAAACGCCGGTTTCTAAAACTTATCCTTATTTGCCCACATAAGAAAAGGGTGCAGAGTTTCTTCACCCGCGCTATCCCCTGCACGTGATCCACGGATCTTTCTGCCAGTACTGCACTGGTCACCTTGCCTTCACTTCTTTTCTTATTCGTCATTTTTCTCTTCCTTTTCTTCCCTTTATCTTCCTGATCTTCCTCTTCCGCTTACTACGGCACTCACCTCTGAACTGTCCACTAGCGCGCTCCTCATCGTGCCGAATTTCGATCGTCTTTTTGCTTTCGAGTATTCCACAGTATTTCCGAAACGATATTTTATTGTAATATAAAAAAATAGCCTACATTGCAATCTGTGTACATCTTAATTATAATTTCAGCCTACCACAAGTCCACTACTGAACATAGGCCTCCCTCAAAGATTGCCATAAAGCTCAGACCTGGGCCACTTGCATCCATCGACTTCCGGCAACACTGCGCAGGTCGTCACTCCATCTTGTGTGGGCTCACACTGCGTTTGCCTGTACGTGGCTGCCACTCGAGAACCTTTTTTCCCCAACGGTTGTCGGTTCTGCGAGCTACGTGGCCGGCCCATTGCCACTTCAGCTTGCTGATCCTTGCGACTATGTTCGGTTACCCTAGTTCCGCTGCGGATATCATCATAGCAGACTCTATCACGCAGAGAAACTCCGAGCACAGCCCGTGTACATCCACTCTTATTTATCTACCAAAGAGTTTCGTTAATGTCGGCTGGCAATTTATAAAACATTATATCTCTTGACATGTTACACGACGACGTAAGAGTTGACAAGAAGTTGTAGAGCATTCTCGTCACCCACGGTACGCTGATCTTAGCCATGCCAAGATGTTCGTGCAGAGTTCTCGTAAAGATAGTCGTATCGGATACTCAGATCGTTTCTTCAAGCTGTTTCTTCTTCAGCCGAGAAGCTATAACAATTCTCAACTCAATGCTAACTCAGTAGATCGATCTGGGCGTGGATCGTCTTCAAGTGATTCCCTGCCTTGCCTAAAAAGGCAGTGCCACATGTATTCCGATGACTATATATTTATATTTTCCTTCCTTGATAAGAAACTTGATGACGATATCCAAATATCGCATTTGGAAATACGTCAGTAGTTCGAAAACTTATGATACAATTGTGACAAAACTTTATATTTCCACTAACTATGAGTCATTGAACACGTTAAGCCCTTAACGAGCCTGCCACCCCTTTCCAACCCCGCCATTCCGCGAACTTAAAACGCACCCTCTCGTTTCCGGGAAAACTGCGTGTTTCAATGACAATTTCTTTTGTTACTTTGTTTCCCCTAGTGGACTTTCAAAATACGAACGTGATTGCAGTTCTTTCACGGTTGATCCATCGGCACCTGCTAATAGATTTTCTAAATTATAATAATTAAGTTTATGCAGGATTGTAACATTTTTTTTTTCCGGGGGAGGGAAAATGATTTAATCACACCCGTTGTTGGCCGGGAGGCCTTCCAACGGGTCATGTCGGACTCGGATCTCGGAAGGAGAAACATACCGACTAAAAACCCATCCACGTTGCTGTTGGCCCGGAGGCAGACAGCTTCGTCTAAAGAGACTTGCGGGGACAGAGGCCCGCAAGTTTAACGAAGGTCGATGAAGACTGCTGCTGTGAAGCGCTGCATCCCCTAGAACGAAAGAAAACTTCCAATCTTAGGGAGGGGGCTAGGCGATCCGAGGGCCCCGACAGGAGGTAGGTGACCTCATCTGGGACCGCCTTAATGTATGGCTTAGTAACGACCTCTGCCTCAAATAAATCTCTGGCGGGTCGTGAAGTGATGGCGACGAAGTCTATCCCGCTGTGTTAGCCGCAGGACCTGGCTAGTGTGGGTGCTTGTGCTACTGGTGCTGTGCGTGTGATGCGGCGCAACCGCGTACGCGTTGTTGATCCTTGTGATTCTATCATCATGGTCTGTGATGACATCTTTGGGGCGCCTCAGGCGGAGCGTTGTGTTGCGCGCAGGTGTGTAATTACCTAACGCTGCCCCTAACGGATTGGGGTGCGTTTTGATTCTCTCAAAGTAGTTTGTAGAGAACTTTTTAAAAAGGGCTGCCATAGTAGGCATCTGGAGATCGCGGTGTAAGTTTACATTCCGCATATATAGGGGTGCACCGGTTGCACGGCGCATGAAGCGATTTAGAATCGCTTGAAGAGGGCTCAGCCGAGTTTTGGGCACATGCGCGAATACGATGCTGGCGTACGACATAATGGGTCGCACGCAAGTCTTATATAAACGCATTTTGTGTTTATGTGCCATTTTGCTGCGGCTGTTGGTTAGGTTGTAGAGGCGGCCGGACACAAAGGCCGCTCTATCCCTGACTGTTTTATGTGTTTCTTGAAGTTGAGTTTAGTTGAGTTTAGTTGAGTTGAGTCTAGGGTAACTCCAAGGTATTTAACTTCTGACACCCATGGGATGGGTTTGTCATTTAAAGTGATATTTTTAAATTTATTGGGTAGCTTTGACACATGCTTCCTGTTGAACAAGACCGCTTTGCTCTTTTCAGGGTTTATGTCAATTCTCCAAGTCCTGAACCAATCGCTAAGGGCGGTGGCTGCGGCTTGGAGTCGAATGCATACTCTAGATACATTGATGTCGGGTGTGTAAAGAGTAGTGTCATCGGCGAATAGAGCCAGTTCCACTTTCTTATTATTGACTGTGGGTATATCGCTTGTATAAAGCGTGTAAAGAGTGGGGGAGAGGACAGAGCCTTGCGGAACGCCGGCTTTTACGTCTCTGATGCTGGAGAGAGTACCCTCTACTCTATATCGGAAGGTGCGGTTCGACAAGTAGGCTTGGATGATGTGCACAAGCCTGTCAGGCACCCCTAGGGTGTACAGTTTGAATATCAAACCGTTGTGCCAGACTTTGTCAAACGCTTTCGCGACATCGAAGAAGAGAGCTCCTACGCTGTTTTTGGGACTATCGTTAAGGTGCTCAAGTATGTGCTCCGTGAGACGGTGCACTTGTTGGACACATGAATGTTTAGCTCGAAAGCCAAATTGGGGATAGTAACATTATTTCTTATTTGTTAATATATTCCAATAAATGATAGTGCCGGCTAGCTGCTCGCAGGAGTTATGTCAATCAGCGCTCAGCATTTCGGCTGTAGCAATATGCTGAGTCGGTCGCCATTTTGTGGCTGCAGTTGAATACTGATATTAATATTATTTAATGTTTTTGTATTTTGCACCAAAAGTTAAAGTATTGTGTTGTATTGTATTATGTTGTCTTGTATGTATTGTATTGTAACATTTTCACAAACAAAAACATTTTTTTTTCAAAAACATTTTTCTTTCTTGCTTTCAAAATTAGAAAACATGGTTAATGAAACGCTACTGTTGTATAAATATTCGACTGTAAACATTCGTTAAAGCGTAGTATAATACAGTCCGCTAGTGCCGAAGTTCGGTCTCGTCGAGTCTCGTCGAGTCTCGCTTTAGTGAAAAGTGATACGAGCTTATTCAGAAACATCGCTCTGTACTGTTTTTGTTACGCTAGCATTGACAACTCTGACGGAATAAAAGCATCTACAGCAGTTTTAAAGCTTATTTACACGTTTTGTTTTAGTTTAAACTTTAAATTTTATCCTAGCTTAAGGAAAGAAAAACACGACTTCCTTGTGTATGGGTCGTGTGGCGTAGTGGTTAGTGATACTTGGTCCTGGGTTCGACCGCCATATTCTCTATACTAGCTCAAACCCTGTCTCCAGTTTAGAACACATTAACTTGACGCATATTACATTATAATTGCTTTTTTGTTCTTGTTAGTATTGACGGCATATTTAACAAATAATTAAAACGTTAAACATAGACAATATTTCATATTAATGTTATACTAAATGGTTTTCATATCTTAGTTGACAATTATATTAGTTGAAACGCTGGATTTAGAGAGGATTTTAAAGAGTAGTTAACGAGGCTCTGAGGTGGATTTTGGATCTGTTGTTTGGTTAATCCTTTAACTGAAAGTTGATTAAAACCTTGATTAAAGTTGAAATTGAGATTAAATCTTAATTTAATTAAGAGAAACAATAATTTCTGATTATTGTTTTTAATTTATTTAAAATGTTTCGGCTAATAGTTTAGTTTTGGTATGTCGGATTTATGTACGGGGTTGAGCAAAGCCCCAAAGCTTTTTACTGCTGCCGCAAATGGCCCGGCTCGACCGGGGCATTACCACGACCTAGTGGAATACAGGTGTCTTGTGCTTCTGTGCTTTGTTCGACGATTGAGGTACCGGAGGCCCACGCTCCCTCTCCCAACTCCCCCTCTCCATCATCATTATATTCTCAAGACTTCTTCATTCGTCATTAACAGAAAACCTCAAACTATTACAAACATTAATTATAAAGCTGTTAATTCTTCTTTAAACATATTATGTTATGTTCCTTCCGTATCTATAGCGTAATTTTGTAAATTAAAAAAACAGAAAACTTGTCTATCATTCGATTTTTACGAACTCGTTAATATAACGTGACAAATAAACACTAAATCAATCGCTGGTTTGTCGATCCATCACGTTGGTTGGTTGTCGAAATGTGTGCCTAAGAGAATACTTGAACAATCTAATGCCTGGTGAAATAGACAAAAAAACTCTTAAAATGCCCGACCTTTTTTTTAATGAAAAATAGGCTTACCTAAATAGGTTTGACCTCAATCTTGCCCAATAGAAGGCGAAGATGAGGCCTAAGATGGTACACGCCTGCCTAGATGTCTGTTCACTTTGGCCTTAAAGATATCCAGGTTATAGTTTTCCCGAAAAACTGACCTCGGCAGAGAGTTCCACTCCTTAGCCGTTCGGATAAAGAAAGAAAAGGCAAACCGCTTCGTGCGTAATGGAGGAATCTCTACAACATAAGGGTGGAACTGCTCGCCGCGTCTAGTCGTTCGGTGATGGAAAGGGGAAGGGGGTATCAGGTTATGCAAAACCTCCGCACACTCTCCGAGCTAAGTCATACATGCCAGTGTCGTCCAGTAGGGTCTGAGGTGGCGAGGTGTCATATTGCAATACAATATACAGCAAACTCGCATGCCAGCCTGAGCGATTACGTTTGATCCTTAATTTTAGCAGAGGTCTTTATTTAGCTGTAGACCTCCAATGATAATGATGATTTATGCAATCAACAACGCAAGTTTATTGTTTGCATTTACAACAACATTAGTATAAGAAAACAAAAGAATATTCCCCCCCTCCCCCCACCCTTTTTCTTCTGCGACTAGTGCCTATATGTGTATGTGACTATAGAAAAAATATTGAAATACTTATATCAAGCAAGCATCTAATATATATATATATAAACATTCTGTCGCTCTCGAAAATGGTTACAATGTAAATTCGTCCTTAAAATTGTACCCTTTGGAGCCTACAGACAAAGGAAAAAGAGCATAAAGCTTTTAGAGCTCTAAAACCTAGAGACACATTTATCTCCACCAAGACAGTAGGTACAAAGGCGGGCTGGTATATGAGACACATGATAGCCTTAGTATCCCAGATAGGGTAGTAAATTACACTCTTCGCTTTGACCTTTTTGTTATTTACAAATCTTCGTCGTCTGCAAGTATTGCTTGGCGCAGCTGGGTTCGCTGTTAACGAGGTTTCTATTTAAGAATTAAACACATTCGTAGTAACACGAGTATTCATGTGTTCACAGACTCCTATGGGTTTGTGCCGGGGAACGAATTAACCCCTTGTAGTTTTAATTGTTTGAATAAATTTTAGAATTTTTAGTTTGAAATGATTACTTATTTGTAAAATCTATATTTATAGGAGTAGTACTCGTGATAGTTTCAAAAAGTAAAAATAAGTTTACACGAGTCAGACTCGTGATTAATGCATAAGGGGTAAAAAAAAAATTCTAAATCTATAATACATATTTAAGAGAAGAGACACGTTTTGATTTATACCATATAGAATTCTTTGCATCTATGTTTGTACGTATTTTACATAACAGATTTTTATGGAACTTTTTTTTACGGTTTCTTATGATTCCTATGTTTTATCGTAAAATTACACAATGTTATTATTTTTATGGGAAAAGGGGCAAACGTGGAAGCGGCTTACCTGATGGTAAGTGATAACCGTGTTGTTACATCTGCAACACCAGAGGAGAAGGGCGTTGCCGGCCTTGAATGCTATTTGGGGGATAATATGATGTGGATGGGGTAGAGATTCCGATTTCCTGGGTGAGAGAAATCACCCAGGTTGGGGATGATGCGTAGCCTGGTAAAGTGGGACAGTGCCCGCTGCTCGGATGGGATCCGGAGCTGTTGCGAGCTCAGGATTTTGACTCCCTTACCCACGACTTAGTTGACATTTAAGTAATTTCAAGTCACTTTTCACCCAAGCTGGTCAACGTAATAGGGGCAGAGCTTGTCACCGTGTCCAATCCAACGATACAAATGGTACGTATGTTTCGAAAAACTCATTTGGAAAAGCCCTCCACAAAGGGGATCGAACTCAGCGTCTCCTGATCTTGAGATAGATACACTAACCACTCTGCAATTAATCGAGGCGTTAGTGTATTGTAATTTAAACTGTTTTTCTTTGTTATTTTTTTATATGGGAAACGAGCAAGCGGTAATTCACGTGATGGTAAGTGATTACCGACGCCCACGTTCATCTGCAACACCAGAGGTGCTGCAGGTGCGTTTCTTGACTTTAAGGGTATTTGGTAGATGGGAGGGAGGACGAGGAGGGGAATGGGGAGGGGGAGTGGGCCTCCGGTTACCTCACTCACCGAACGAAACGCAGAAGCACAAGATGCCTCTACTTCACGCCGGTATTCTTCGAGGACGTAGTACCAACCGCGCTTGGCTCTACTACGTTTGTTGTTTAGTCTGCTCCTCGCCACGCGTCAACTACATCACAGCTGTCAAATTCAATCCTTGTTTTAGGAATAATTATACCTTTATCTAAGCTGCTGCTTACTTGTTTAAATCGTAAATTTAATTACCTACTAATAATAATTAATTACCCTACCATACTCTGCTATTGTTGTTTGTCACCTTGCAGTGAGAAATAGAGGTCAACCGAAGCTTCAGTCATGGCTTCTAGGCCGCTGCGATGTTGAAGCCTTCTTCCTACCTCTCGCATACTCCCTATCTGAGCCACTTGAGGAATAGGCTGGCTCCGAATATCGCATGTGAAGCTGCTCCACTTCCGCAGCATAACGTTCGCACCCTTGCCCAATTTTAGATTTCTCCCTTTACCTTCTGAGCTTCGGGAAGCCCTGAGCCGAGGGGGTGTAGTGGCGGTGTCGCGCGGTCCCCACACCACCTAAGCAGTTGGGGTTGACTGCACCGCCGGCTTGGAACTTCCTAGCCACCGGATCCCCCAGGTGGTCATACTCCACTTCCTAAGGGTCTATGAATGAAAGTGTGCAGGGAATGGAGGCTCGTTATTGTGACGTTGCCGTGGCTTAACCTACAATTGTGCGAGTGACACAAATTGTTTAAATCACTGATTAGAATTAATAATGAATTATTATTCAGTGACTCTGAACTGACTTATTTTGTTTACTTCCTTTAATATTAAAATGTTTAATTACTAGTAAAAACCTAACATCACAGGACATTATGAAAACACAATTATCGTGATTCGTTTTACATTTAGAGATTTCACCGATTAATAAAATATTCTTGTTCTACAGTTAAATTACTGAAATTTAAAAAAAAAAACCTTCACTGGAATAATATGACAAGCAACTTTTAGGATTGGAAAACAAAGAACAAATAATAGCTTTAGCGAGCAATGTACTGAAAAACTTTAATTTTATTTTAAATTAATTTCATGATTTTATATTTACTCTGCGGGCCTTTATACTCTTAACTCATATGTTGACTGGTTGTAAACAATGCGCCATTTCAATCTCATCTCTACAATACTAAAATTAGTAAAGTAATCGCCTTTAAATAAACAATTGCTAAACAAAGGCTTTTCTTTTCATTCCTAAGAAGGCATTGGAGTGGAGAAAGGTTCCTTCGCCACATGGTTTAGTGCGGGTCGGCAAGCTTCACGACTTCGAGCTTTTTTTTTTATTAAGTATATCCCAGACCTATAAGCTTCCTTTCAGTTCCTCCCTTAATCGCTGAGCTTCTGGTAAATTTATTTACTTTACTTACGTACTGAAAATTACGATTAACTATATATTTTAAAGATAGCTGACAGCGCGATTCGAACTGTGAAATTTAAAACCAGACACCCGTCCAATGAGCTACCATGGCTCTTTTTGAGACATGTTCGTAGTTATAATTGATAAGAATCTAATCGTGGTCTTTTCTCCAGGACCCTTTCACCAATGTTTAATAATATTCACCAATATTCACCAATGTTTAATAATATTCAGCAATGCTTAACAATGTTCACCAATGTTCACCATTGTTCACCAAGTTTTACCGATTATTTGTCACCTTGTCACTCTCTATACACACGAGACAAAGTGTAAGACTTCTGCAATTAACGAAAGCTTTACTCAGAAGTTATAATTTAAGCATGTGTACAAGATAAGCTATCCATGGACCGTCCAAGGGATAAGGCCAAAGTGAACAGACACCTTCTAGGCAAGCATGTGCCATCCTAGGCCTCATCTTCGCCTTCCATCGGGCAAGATTGAGGACAAATGTAAGCCTATTTTTCATAAAAAAAAATGTTCGGACCTCGTCTCGGACGGTCGAAATGTTTCGTTTGAACTGGGCGGTAAGAACAGCCCTGATGCGCGGGTATATAGTATGTACGCGGGTGTCCTGTTCGCTCGATACGCTCTTACGAGTCGGCGGGGGATTGTGCATGTGTTGCTACTCCTAACCGTTTGTACAGTGTCGGTATGTGCAGAGTTAACCGAGACTGGGTCGACTGGTCGGTCTGTTAGTGTGACGTCGTCCGGGTCGACTAGAACTTTACTCGGGGGGAAGGTGACGCACCGTCGCGTTGAACGTGGTGCTGTATGTGTTGGCGTTGACCATCAGCGGGTCGGGGTGTACGGCGGCTTTCGCGAAATAGCGCCGTGATATTTACCTGAAGTATTCTTTAACCTTCGGTGCTTTGCAGTCTTTGTTTAAGTCTACGTTAGGTTGGTACCGGTTTGCACCGGTGGCGCTACGCGGAAACTTGTTCTGGTCGGTCTGTAATGAGGCGTTGTGTGTTGGCGTCGCATGAGCGAAGGCCGCAGAGTCCGCCAACGTGGAGCTAATCCATAACGAAGCAACGTGATAGATGCTTCCCGGCTTCAAAACCCTTTAAAAAAGGATAGGAGGGTCTAACTCATAATTGAACAGTTAAAGACATTACTTTACCTTGATATTTAATGAAGACATATGGTAACAAATCGCTTTTATTAAAATTTTACGAATTTGAAATGAAACTATAATTTATCGTGTTTAATTATGTTTTTATATTTCCGACGTTTCGATCCCTTTACAGCAGCCGTGTCACGTCACAGGGGGACTGAGATGTTAGACGTCCAGCATAAAAATATTTTAGGAATATTTGAAAAAAAAAAAAACTTATTTAAGCGATCGTATTTTAAAACTAACGCGATGGAACTTTATTCTCCTCACTTGACACTTTCATCTCACAAGCCACATTTACCGTGCATCTGTAGTGCACTCAGAGATTCAAAGAGAGAAGGGCTTTCATATATCAAAGATTGAAACTTTGAAACGCGGAAGGATGTGTGGTCGATTTTTATTAATGTAAAAGTGATTTGATGAGTTGTCATATTACTATGAAGAGTTTTCACACTTTTACACGTATTGTGTATATTTTATCAATAATTTCGTAATTGTGAATAAACATTAATTAAGTCGTTTACTGGATCCGGGAGGAAATATTTCTAACCTTGTAAGCCAATAAACGAGGCGCTGGCGACTGAATGATGGCCGAATATTCATCATAAATTGCCAAAGACAAATCCTTCAGACTAATGGTGACCAGCAGCGTCACCGGGCGAGGGTGCCGTCGCTGCTCTTACCGAGCCGCTTGCCCAGCGTGATGAGTGTGGGCAAACATTCCAAGAAATATGTGCGTGCTTTTACTGGTGCTTTCTTGGAGAAGTCTATGTTCAGCAGCGGACTAAAATAAGACTAAATATGAATAATGTAAACACTAACTCGTGGAGGCGGGATACGAAAAATCAATCAAGAGAAAAGCTTTGAAAATATCATGACGTTATACTTAATGATTTTACTGAATGGATACCTACGTCGTATAATAAACATCTTGATCTACCTGTCATATAGTGTCTTAAGGACCGACTATTTGAATGATTGAACCGCCGGTTCTCCCGTACCGGACCTGGAATATAAGTTCCAGTATTTTTTTCTACTCACTGTACCAAAACACGTGCTTGAATAATCTTCCGCCCCCTTCTCCCCTTCGTCGAATCCAATACAAGGTTAATTTTAAAATCCGATATAAATCTAAACAAAGGTAAACAAAATAATCCGTGACAACTATATAGTTGCTATTATGCCTGTACTTATATGGCACAGAGTAAACAGCAATTTTCTAGTTGTTTAAGATATCACTCCTATTAACAGCAAAACACATAACCTCTTAAAAAAATGTTTATATGTAAGTTTTTTTATATGTTTATTATGGGTTTATTGTGGGTGGATGGTGTGATGCGACAAAATTGTCAAATAGTCGTGTATCTTGTTCTTTATCGACTCAGGAGCCCTCGACATAGGCATGGTACGCCTATGAATACTTGCCCATACTCACAAAACTGAGGCCTTGTCCGCTATGCAAATAAAATAAAAGTAATGGTAGCCAGAGAGTAAGTGTTTTTTAGCGTGGTAGAGCCAAGCGGCGGCTTTAGCTGCCGCTCGAATGGGCCGGCTCGACCGGATGATACCACGGCCTCGCAGAATACCGGCGTGAAGTAGAGGCATCTTGTGCTTCTGCGTTTCGTTCGGTGAGTGAGGTAACCGGAGGCCCACACCTCCTTCCCATCTCCTTCCCATCCACACCTCATCCTCCCTCCCATCTCCCAAATACCCTCAAAGGCCGGCAACGCACCTGCAGCATCTCTGGTGTTGTGGATGTACGCGGGCGACGGTAATCACTTACAATCAGGTGAACCGCATGCACGTTTGCCGCCTTTCCCATTAAAAGAAAAAAAACATTTCCATCATTTTGTAGTAACATAAAAGCATTAATATGCAAACGACATACAGCTTTTAATGCAACTTATGCTCTTGTGGTGAATTTAAATCATATTTTATGGAAACACCAAGAGCGCCGAAAATTCACGTACTAACTTTACGTGCAGAAATCTGCTGTTTAGTTGTTGCTATATGAGTGTTTATTATTTAAGCCTTTGTCGGCTCAGTGTTTGAGCGTTAGGCTGCAGTGCTGCAGGTCGTTGTCTCCCGCACGGGACATGTATTTGTATAGACTACAAATAATCGCTCCGTGTCTGGTTGTCTGTCTGTACGTGTGCAGTTTATGCAAGTGAACTCCCTGCACGATACATGAGAAATCCCCGCAATGGTTGAAACATTTTTAATGAAGAAAAAAAATAGCCTACACCCTGGACAGATATTCCATTGACCCTTTCTCCGATGTAATAGTACTAATAAGAATCGAAAATTAATTCTGTATAGATGGACCCTGGTGGTCATATACCTATCCCGATCAAGAGAGAATTCTGATCTGTGATGGCGATCTGATAAAGATCTGATGGCGACACGGCGGGCGGGCGATCAAAGAAACCGGCACATCGCGGCTTTTATTCAAACATTTCCAACATTTGAGAGCCAAGACACCGATGGAAGGGAGGGAAAAGGGTGGTAAGATTTTATTACCGTGTGATAGCGGTTAAAGATTCTGCCACCATTTTATATGCAATTACCCTTTTAACTATTTCTGCAGTTATTTAGCACTTATCGTACGACCATTGTGGCAAATCCACAATAGTCTACTGTTATCATGCTCGAGTTTCGGTTGCTTCACATCGACCTCGATGAAAGTCCGATTCGAGATGTAGCATAATGTTGCTTGAGACTTGCTCAACTGTGGCCGGCTTCCCTCGCTGGCTAAGACGAATCCCCGATTGAGACTATAAAATATTTGATCAAATTTGATAGAAACATAACATAACATAAGTCTGTAGCAAAGAAACTCAGATGGCATTGAAACAGTTAAAATAAAGCAAGCATTCAGTTTAACATCTTCTACGTTAGCTTCAAATGTTATTTACAAATATTACGTATGCAAATTAGTTTCGCATCTGCTAGAACAGTCAAAGGAAAACTACCGCTAGACGCTCTCGTATAACTTCAACGTCAACAGATGAATTATCTTACTCTAAATCATAACTAGAACTGAGTTCCGTTTTAGTTTTAAATGCCCATCTTTAAGGGTGAGTTAAGCGTGGGAGAGCCAAGCGACGGCTTTGGCTGCGTGCTTCTGTGTTTCGTTCGGTGAGCGAGGCAACCGGATGCCCACATCCCCTCCGTGTTCCCCTCCTCTTCCCTCCCATCTCCCAAATACCCTTAAAGACCGGCAACGCACCTGCAGCATCTATGGTGTTGCAGATGTATGTGGGCGACGGTAATCACTTACCATCAGGTGAACCGCTTGCTCGTTTGCCGTCTTTTCCATAAAAAAAAAAGAGTTAGCAGGTCTTTTTTTTTATAGAAGAGGGGGCAAATGAGGAAGCGGCTGACCTGATGGTGAGTGATCACCGACGTCCACGAAAATCCGGAACAGCAGAGGAGCCGTGGCTGGGCTGCCGGCCTTTAAGGAATAGGCTCTTCTATTGATGTTCACTAAGTTGTAACTGTTCGGAAATACCGCTGGCGACAGCTGATTCCACAAAGTCAGAATGGGTGGCAGAAAATACCCAGAGATCGTGGTGGGTTGTTGTACCTTTTTAATGTTATATTGTGGTGCATTCGGCATGTCAGAGATGATATGCTCGAACGCTGGGACTCGACCGACAGTGAAGTTCTTACGTATACTGCATTAGAAGCCAAGCCAGTCCTTAAAATATTTTTGAAGTGACAACTTCTTACGGGAGGGTGAACCGTTACGTTACGTAACGCGTTACGGAGCCAGTCCGTCTGGCCTACCTTTCTCTCACGCATACGGCAGCGGTAGGTAGTCTCCTCATATCTTACTCTAACCCATAGCGCTGGCCGTATTCCGGACAGACGCTTCCCCTTTCTCTACTCAGTGTTTAGTGTGCGACAGACATATACTGCTGACAGTGAGCATGTAAAATTGTAACTAAGAATAAAATATATTTTATTATCAATGAAAGATTTTATTAATAAATAAACCTTTTCTTACATTATAATATTAATATACATAAAATTATAGTGATAACCTAAGCTTTTCTCAAGTTAAACGATTTCAATATTAAATAGTTCAATTTAGATCAGTTTAAGTTATCACTTCTGTCGGGCGTCCCGAGACGAACACGTTTTTTTTTAATCAAACCTATGAAGTATAACATCTAGCGCACGTACAGAAGTACACGCACACTTTTTTTTATATATCTTTATTACCCAGAAGCGGCGTGTTTGGCGTAAAGATCTGTCAGTCACTTTCTAATGAGGCAAATTTTTACTCCCAACCGTGGGAAGAATCCCATAAGAATCGTAAGATTTAATGGTGACAAACTCAGCGAAGATGCTCGTCATCCGTCACGTGTGTCCTTGAGAGAGAAAACGTCGTCGGGGGTTGCCACTTTGGTTATGCTGAATCGTGTCTAATATAAATCTCTAATCTCTGGCTACCCTTAAATAAAATTTAAAATAGTAATAGGATGACTTCACGACTTGACATATACCTAATGCTGGTGGTCAGAGGTTTTGTCCCTTTATCCCAATTTTCAGCGGAGCTTATTTGGGATAGGATGACAGGTGGTAAGACTGGCGCCGCCTTAGTGTCCTAGACAGTGTGCCAATCGTACAAAAGTTTCAAAAAAATCAATGGTACGAACCTTCTTTAAATGGTATCGAACACGGCTCGGTGGCAGATGACCACTTGGCTATGGTGGCTTATCATAAGTAAGTCTAATTCTTAAATAAAAGTAACATCCTGTAAGTTCCCACTGCTGGGCAAAGGGCTCCTTTCAAATACGAGTATCAGAGAGGGTTTAGGAGCCGGGAAGGGCCCGCCACGCTGCTCCAGTGCGGGTTGGCGAGCTTTACATATGCTCGAAATAATATTTTTATTATTTCTCTGACATGCACGTTTCCTCGCGATGTTTTCCTTCACCGTGGTAAATACAGCACTTAAAAGTGTTAATAACAATTTTAGTGGTGCCGGCACCGGGGATCGGACCCAGGTCACTCGCGCTCTGACACTAAAGTGAGCGCCCTAACCACTAGGCTACCACGGCTCTTTTTTATTCTTAAATACTTTTACTCAAAAGCTTCAAAATACAGTAACTGAAATGAACGCAGCCACAACATCGTCTTTGAAATGTTTGGAATAATAAATATGTTAAAAAGTCAAATAATAAAAAAAAAAAACTGACACATCAATCTGTCACGAAATCGGATGATACTCTGCTTTGAAGAATCAACCCAATATACTCGTAGACTGGGCTCGGACAACGGACGGACAATCCAATTAACCCTTTTGCTTATCCCCAACACGAATGTTTTCCCGTATATAGTCAGAGTAATGGAAGCCTGTTCACATCAGCAATGTTGAAAGATTTTTAATTTTGTTGATTTTTTTTTGATTGTATCAAACATTCGAAATGCTATGATTTAAGCGTTTTACACACGTCTTTGGTCCCATTTGCTGGCGGTGAAAAAAAATCGTGTATGAAAAATCGAAATAAAGGAAAATCGACAAATGGCAGATAGAATACATGACCATATTTAATAATATATAATAGTCAATTATCAACGACTAACCCCAAACAATTACATCGTTTTGTTTCTCTTTTGTTCATTATTATTTATTATTGTCGTGTGATAGTCTCTATCTAATGCAAAGTTTTCTTAAATACTTGCATGGTATCTCAAACGTATAACTTAACATTTTCTCAATATCACATTTCCGATATTGTGTTATTGTTCGCTGTAACGCTTAAAGTTGATTGATAATTTTAATCAATCAATAAAATCACATCGAAAGCGCGCAACCTGCAGCCCCGACGACCGTACTCCAACTGAGCCGGCTCAAACCGGTTCCTACCCCGGTGCAGCTCACGCACCACAGCAGCACACCCCGCTTGTGTGAAGAACTTGAACTCTTTAGGCATATTTACTAATATGATCCGTTGACGTGAAGCATCAATCCACCTGTCAATCGTACTGACACGGCAATGACTCCCTTATGGGGGACGCATGTCATCGATAATGGTTTAACAGACTGTCAAAGGTGTTGATGTTATGTTGTTCTAGAGAGCTTTATTGTACTGGAAAAATTAAGGTTCACTAGGCTAACGCTTCCGCCACGTTATCCGAAATATGGTCCGGTGAACAAAATAGTTGCAAGGACTAAAACATCCCACACCTCTGATCACCCAACAGTGTAAGAAATTCATGAATATCACCGTACCTGAATGCTTACTCGTGCATGTGTGCGTGCGCGTGAGTGCGCGTGTGTGCTAGTCTAACGGATTTTTATTTTCCTGCATACGTAAGTACTGTAGATTACATTAGTATGCCTAGTGCTCACTTATGTTTCAAAGAGCGCGAGTGGCCTGGCTTCGATCCCTGTCGCCGGCACTACTAAAATTATTTAGAAGAACCTAAAAATATTTAGAGGATATGTGAAGCCGACGAACCCGCACTGGAGCAGCGTGGCGGGCCTTACTCGGCTTCAAAACCCTCTCAGATATTTGAGACGGAGGCCTTTGCCAAGCTGTGGGCACTAACAGGCTGCTACTACTTCACACTTGCACTTTTAAGCGTGGTAGAGCGAAGCGGCGGCTTTAGCTGCTGCTTGAATGGGCCGGCTCGACCGGATTGATACCACGGCCTCGCAGAATACCGGCGTCAAGTAGAGGTATCTTGTGCTTCTGCGTTTCGTACGGCGAGTGAGGTAACCGGAGGCCCACATCCCCTCCCTATTCCCTTCCTCTTCCCTCCCATCTCCCAAATATCCTTAAAGACCGGCAACGCACCTGCAGCATTTATGGTGTTGCAGATGTATGTGGGCGACGGTAATCACTTACCATCAGGTGATCCTGTTGCTCGTTTGCTGCCTTTCCCATAAAAATAATAATAATAATAAAAATATTTAGAGGATATGTGAAGCCGGACAACCCGCACTGGAGCAGCGTGGCGGGCCTTACTCGGCTTCAAAACCCTCTCAGATATTTGAAATGGAGGCCTTTGCCAAGCTGTGGGCACTAACAGGCTGCTACTTTTACTAGTTGGAAGATTTAAATGGAGTAAATTTTATTCGATTTTAATTAAAATATTAAGCATCCATTTGTAATTGTTGTCAACATTATGATTTTGCGCCTTTGAAGAACAATGCAGGAAATAAAGCATCACTAATTTCAAAGCTACCATCAATTTTCAATGAGCAGGGAAACGGAAAGTTATTACCATTGAAACAGTCGAGGGGATAGGAGATAATGAATAGGCGAATTCATTAAGCCCTTTGTTATCAACTGATTATAAGGGTCCTTCCCTTTGCTGTCCGCGTTGGAAGCGGTATAATTGCATGTTTTGTAAAATTTGTGATGGAACACTGTTATTGTTTCATCAATTCTGTGAACTTCTGCCTTTGTTAATTACCTAATAATGATTGACTACATTTTTGTGGCGAATATATGCCTTATTTACATTTTTTTTTGGCGCGATCACTCTCTAGCTGGCAAACAATCGTATCTGTAGCTTGGCTTCTTGGTTTACTGCAAAAGATCGCTATGCCATAAGACCGCCAAGTTGTACCTCCTAATTTACTTCCTTTTTTTTTAATGTTTTCTGTACTTTTCAAGCGTGGTAGAGCCAAGCGGCGCCTTTTGCCGGTGCATGATTGGGCCGGCTCGAATTGGTACCACTGTCTCGCGGAATATCAGCGTGAAGTAGAGGCATCATTTGGTTCTGCGTTTCGTTCGGTGAGTGAGGTAACCGGAGGAGGCCCACTCCACCCTACATCCCTCTCCTCATCCGCTCTCACATTTCCCAAATATCCTTAAAGGCTGTCCGGCAACGCAACAGCAGCTTCTCCGGTGTTGCAAATATGCGTGGGCGACGGTAATTACTTACCATCAGGTGAACCGCTTGCTCGTTTGCCGCCTTTCCTATAAAAAAAAACTTTTGTTTTGTGGTGTACAATGAAGAATATTAATTCATTGATTCACTACCTAAAATTACAAAGCTTTCTCCAGTATTTTTCGATAATCAGCAGCACGATGGCCTCAAGTGTAGGTGAGTTTGAAATTTGGAGAAAAAGTTTTTTCTTTATAAAAAAGGGGGCAAGCAAGCAAGAAGATCACCTGATAGCCTATGTACATCTGCTACACCAGTGGAGCTGCAGATGAGTTGAGTAGGATGAGGAAGGTGGGCGGAGGAAACGTAACACGGAAGCTCAAGATGCATCTACTTCTAGCCGGTATTCTGCGAGGTTGTGGTACTGCTCCGGTCGAGGCGGCACATTCCAGCAGCAGCAAAAGCCGCCGCTTAGCTTTGCCACGTACAATCATACAATCTTTACTACACCCCTAATCCGCTTTCATTCGTCAACCGATGTGCTATTGCTACTAAAACTAAGCTAAAGTGCTGCTGCTCACAAGTCTATGATATTTCAAAGGATTATTATTATTATTTTTTCCATCATTCGGACGCAATAGCTCTGTTTGCTGAAAGGTTACACCAAGTCCCGCCTACACTTGGTTTGCAACCTGCACACACAGTTTGATATTTGTAGAAAACGTACAAATCCAATTTAATACTCAGAAATCCTTCTCACAGCACTTCTTTATACTCCAAATCCTTTTCCATTGAAGCTGTTCGGCTTTGGAACTCTCTTCCACTTCATATTAAGCGAGCACAATCATTACCTATTTTCAAGCGCCTGTTAAAAAAATACTTTATGCCTCCTTAATCTTTGTTTCCTGTTCCTTAACGTCGTTGACCTATATCTCTGTAATAGTATGTACGTGTATATGTATTTCATATATTCGTATTATGTATATTTTTTGTATTTATTTTATTTTCTTATTATGTGTATGTATTATATGTTCACTTTACTTTATATTATGTGTACACCCGAACCCGATACTTATGATATTTCCATTTTCTTTCTGGTTTGCCTGGAAGAAATCGCTTCTTAGCGATAAGGCCGCCTATTGTACAATTTTTTTTTGTTTCTTTAAATAATCTTTGTACGTTAAATCTTTGTGTGTACAATAAAGTATATTTGATTCATATTCTTATCACACCTCTGTTACTCTTTAATCTCTACTATTTATTTAGTTTCAGCTATCTACGTTCAATGATCTGGTAAAACGTTATCTTTCGCGGACAGTGACCTGAGAGCACCATACGCTCGGCGCTCTGAGTTGGGTCGACACGTGATTGATGCTGTGGCGCTTGTTACAATCCATCTTGTTCGCTCGTTGAATAATTTACGCTCGTATATGTGTAGTGTTGGATCGATCGTAGGGTTTTTTTTATTTAAAAAACTATATTGCTTACATCCCATATAAGTTGAGGTTACAAAGGGCGTACTTAATGCCTATTGGCATTCTCTGCCAGTCAACCCATGGGTTGGTGAGATAACCATAGCTGAGAAATATAATTATTTTAAAATAACTATAAACAAATATAAATAGATATAATAAAATTAATTAATAAAAATATGATATATTATACATGATATATATTATAATATACTAAAATAAAACCGAAAGGTTATATATTAAATACTCAACGTGTTCTCCTGCCATATTTTTTTTTTTACGGGAAAGGCGGCAAACGATCAAGCGGTTCACCTGATGGTAAATGATTACCGTCGCCCACGTACATCCGCAACATCAGAGGTGCTGCAGGTGCGTTGCCAGCCTTTAAGGGTATTAGGGAGACGGGGAAGGGGATGTGGGCATCCGGTTACCTCACTCACCGAACGAAACGCAGAAGCACAAGATGCCTCTACTTCACGCCGGTATTCCGAGAGGCCGTGGTAACGATCCGGTCGAGCCATTCGAGCAGCAGCAAAAGCAGCTGCTTGGCTCTACCACGTTTGGAAACAAACTGTACAAAATCCTACCTTAATATTATAATTATATATCAAAATCAGAACTCGAACGCGATTTAAATACATTAAAATGCTCCAAACTCGAGGCTGGCGAGAGGAGAAATAAATTTTTTTTAAAAGTTCTCACCCAATCAAGCAAGTACGACCCATCCTAATTGTGTTTACGGCTGAACCTAACTTTTTCCATCAGAAGTTAACGCTACCCGTCCTAAAAACTTTTTAATTATTGTGTTTTAATGACACCGAAAGAAATACAGATTTTTAAATTTACACTTAATTATGGAAGACGCTATTTTGAACGTGCTCAAAATTTTTAAACATCACGCGTTTTTTTTTTATTAACATATATATATATGAGCTGCAACCGAACCCGAACCCGGGTCACTCGCGCTCTATGAAACTAAAGCGAGTGCTCTGACCACCAGGCAACCACGGCTCTCTGCGCTACAGTGTGATGGAACAACGCTCAGATTATCAGCGCAGCCTTATACTAATAATGATAATAATATATTAAACGTGGTACAGGCAAGCGGCGGCTTTAGCAGCTGCTGCTTGAAAGGGCCGTCTCGACCGGATTGGTACCACGGCCTCGCAGAATACCGGCGTGAAGTAGAGGCATCTTGTGCTTCTGCGTTTCGTTCGGTGAGTGAGGTAACCGGAGGCCGTTAGGATGGGTCGTACTTGCTTGATTGGGTGAGAACTTTTAAAAAAATGTTATTTCTCCTCTCGCCAGCCTCGAGTTTGGAGCATTTTAATGTATTTAAATCGCGTTCGAGTTCTGATTTTGATATATAATTATAATAATAAGGTAGGATTTTGTACAGTTTGTTTCCAAACGTGGTAGAGCCAAGCAGCTGCTTTTGCTGCTGCTCGAATGGCTCGACCGGATCGTTACCACGGCCTCTCGGAATACCGGCGTGAAGTAGAGGCATCTTGTGCTTCTGCGTTTCGTTCGGTGAGTGAGGTAACCGGAGGCCCACACCTCCTCCCTATTCCCCTCCTGTCTCCCAAATATCCTTAAAGACCGGCAACGCACCTGCAGCATCTATGGTGTGGCAGATGTATGTGGGCGTCGGTAATCACTTACCATCAGGTGAACCGCTTGCTCGTTTGCAGTCTCTCCCATAAAAAAAATGTATATTTGAAGTTCTGATGTCTAATATTGATAGAGTAATATACCGCAAGTGCTTGTGAACGAATTGGGAAATTCAATCGTAGGGCGGAAATCGTCGAACTTCGTTTTGGCGCGATCAGTGCAAGAGATCTTTAGTAGAAAGTTGAATATCGTTCCATTGTCCGATATACCGGAATAAGTTTTCAAGCTCGAACGAATTCATATCCGAAAATTCTTTTTATATTACTTCGATACTGGCCGATGGTTAAATAATGCTCATACTGGGCTTCGAGCGGAAAAAAGAATATGACATACAGCTGTCAAAAATGGCTAGGTAATATAAGGTTTCTAATGTCTCTTCTTAATCTACTTTTTACCCTTTTTTTGTAGTCCACCAACCAAATTTTGTGATGTTACCTAATAAAAAAAGCTTCAAAATGTCCAACAGGTAATATGCGAACATTCGAACCAGGAGTCATGTTTAGTTCTTAGTAGCACTGCAGAACACGAAATCTTTTTAAGTTTTTTTTATAAATCTACTAAAAATTTAACAAACCTTATGGTTAAGGATATTTTTTTTTGAAAATGTTCAGTTTACACTTTTAACTTAATTAACTTGCGGGCTTCCTGCTCGCGAGTCTCTATCGATGAAGCTGTAAAGGCCACAAGGCCAACAGCATATCTACCGCGCGGGAGGTTTTAGTCGGTCCGGCATCTTCAATGCTGATCCCGACATAACCAGTCACCGGAGACGGTGACGGGTAGGTGCAAGCACCTTTCCCCCACGTTAAGAAAAAAAATTAACAAGTTCAATCGAAGAAATTTACATATGCACTAAGATGGAATGCCTCACAGCTCGTTATTATACTGGCTCTTTATACCTTTCAAACCGGAACCACGACGTGCGTGGGTAAGAATTTGGTACCCTCCCTGACGACTTCTAGATAGTGAAGGAAGCCACCTATCACAAAAGTAAAAAATTATACAATTAATCTTAAAGTAAGGTTATCGCAACGAAAGATCTCTCTAGAAACGTGAGTGTGATTAAATATGTATAATGAAGATGTTTAATCTAGAACAATTATCTATACTTAATAAAAATTTGAGCTTTTGATGCTGCTCGAATGGACCGACTCGAACGGGGTAGTATCGCAGAACACAGGCGTGCGGTAGAGATAACTTGTGCTTCTGCGTTCCGTTCGGTGAGTGTGGTAACCGGAAGCCACTCCCCATCCCCTCCCCCCCTCATCCTCTCACCCATACCTAAATATCTTAAAAGGTCGAAAACGCACTTGCAGCTCCTCTGGTGTTGTAGATGTACGTGGGCGACGTTAATCACTTCCCACCAAGTGAGCTTTAGATCGTTTGCCTTCTATCCCATAAAAAAAAAATTATAGATATTTAAAACAATAACAAATGTGTAACAATTTGTGTGAGTATAACAATGGCCACTTGTAAGTACACTGAAAGCCACAAAAACGTTAAAGTGGTCTGGTGAAATACAGTTACGGAATTGAGAAAGTTTTCCTTACCCTTTGGCCTCGCTAGGCCACGTGGCTCGACCCGCTGTTGTTAAGCTCACGGTGTTTTTTTTTTTTTTTGGGCGTCTTGTTCACTGTCGGAAAATTTCACGTTCCAACTGATTTCTTGTATTTACGCTAACACTGGCACATATGAGAAGGAACTATTGTTTACGATGATTTTATCGGACCAAAATTAATAATTAAAAGCTGATGGTGGCCCGAGTTAACTATGACATCTGGACGTCTAACACCTCAGTTCCCCCGTGACCACGGCTGCTGCAAAGCACTTGAAACGTTAGTAATATAAAATTTAAATTAAACGCTTTAAAATCTGTAAATCTTATTTTCGTTTCAAATGTGTGGTGTTCGCGTAAATACAAGAAATCATTATCGGAATAAAAAATATTTCGACTACTTGTTTAGTTTTTAGCAAGCGATTCACCTGATGGTACGTGATTACCGTCGTCCACGTACATCTGCAACACTAGTTGTGCCGCAGGTGTGTTGCCGGCCTTTAAGGGTATTTGGGACATGGAAGGGAGTATGAGGAGGGGGATGGGGAGGGAGAGTGGGCCTCCGGTTACCTCACTGAGCGAACGAAACGCAGAAGCACAAGATGCCACTACTTCACGCCGATATTCTGCGAGGCCGCGGTACCAACCCGATCGAGCCGGCCCATTAGTGCAGCAGCAAAAGCCCCCGCTTGGCTCTACCACGTTTAAAACGTGTGACGGACGGATTGGCCGTGGCGGCGCCAAAACTCTCTGAAGTATTAAAAACTAAAATGAAACGAGATTAAATCTGTAAATAATAGTTCCATTTCAAATTTCACATTTTCTTCAATGTGGTTTTCGTTCTTTATTTTTCCATCACTTTATTAAACATAAAATATTATCGAAGTCGAGTAAAATTTGAATAAAGAACAAAGGGTGTTTTGTTAGTTAAAATCGAATGTACATTCGTACACGAATTAATCAAATCGGACGAAAGAAACCCGAAGTGGACAAAGGCACGGATCGGAGGAAACGAAATTCAAATGAAATGGAAAATTATCTTTTCCGCTCGTTTCGTTACTGTTCGTTCGACGTTTAAAATATTTGACGTTCCATTCTCACCCTTTTCTGTTTTAATAATAAAAAAAAAAAAACATTAAACTGGCCAAGTGCGAGCTCGATCCGGTTTGATTCGCAATGGATTCCGTATCGAATTACCATATTCACGACATTGTACGTACACGTGACTTAGTGGTACGTGCACCCGATTTCACTATATAGCCATTGGTTCTGGGTTTAAATACTAGCTGGACTGGATATTTGTGAAAGACATCTCTTTTCACTAACACTATTAAAACTAAGCGTTAGATCGGATATGGTAAGGTAATGGAAGTAAGTGTGTATATGATTTTATTAGATTTTATTTATGTAATATATGTACTAATATTTATTATTAATTTTGTAATATGTTTCATGTTTTTTTACGTTCTGGTATTAATGACTGGTGCTTGTTGCACCTACCATAATGCATATAGTCATTAAGGCCGCCTTCGTATCCTTCTATGTAAACGTATATACGTAATAAATAGAGACGTGACATTTACGGCACTATAATATCTCCGGCGTAGTTGAAACCTGCGGTTAAAGAAATCATCGTGTGAAAACCTGCGCGTCTGAGACAGAATGAAAAATATTTCATGGATATGTTTGCGTGACGGACAATTGCCCGTAGTGGCTTCAAGACCTTAACAGACTGCTACTTTACCTTACCTTACCGGGCTATTGATATCCCATTGCAGGACATAAGGGTTTCCCATTAGGAGGATCAGGCATAATCGCCACGTCCGGCAAGCGGATTGGCGAACGCAGCGCCAGACGCCTCGCACAACAGACGCTGCCACTCGTCGTCGGTCTGCATCATGGTGAAGATAGTCATTCCGCCATCAGTCGGTAATCCATGCGACTTTCAAGGCTTTTCCCTTAGTCGCCTATAATGATACTCGCGAGAAGAAAAGGGGGTTGGCAGATGCCTACACCGCTGCCACATTCAATTATATAGAAATTCTTTTTGAGTAGTAAGCTTGTGCTAATACGCCAAAAGTTAATCATTGAGAGATAGAGGGAGAGAATATAGGTATCCTCTATTTGTGGAAAATCTCATATGGCAATCGAAAGGACCCAGAACGATGTTTGGCAGCAGCGTCTGAGATGGACAATGTCATATATTTAAAAAAAAAAAAAGAATACTGGCAATCCAATTGAACTAAGATTACTAATATTTCTGTTAACTCTCCAAATGTTGCTCGACTATAGTCGAATGGTGGGTTCAAACCTGCGACGTCGCTTAACTACTGCCAATGCGCCTGTCGGTGGCGTCTAGCCATGGGCGATTTCTCCTCAGGGAGGAGGCCTATGCAGGCAGTGAGTAAATAACAAACTACTATAGAAGAAGAAAGAAGTTTTTTTAGACCGGGAAAAACTAGCTTATCTCCTATCTGTCACCGAAAGCCGAGATTGGTTATGTCGGGATCAACACCGAGTGCCGGACCGACCAAAAAAACCCCTCGACAAAGAAACTCAGTTGGCCCGGCGGCCCGAAGCTCTTCGAAAGAGGCGGAAGAGCTTCGTGATCTCTTACTGTCAGAATATCGGGGTGAAGTAGAGGCATCTTGGCTGCATGTTGATTATGTTATCTCTTTTCATTTCATCCATAATTATTACATATGCTAATAATCATATACATTTGAATTTTAATGTAATTATGTGGCAACTATATTGTACTGTTTTTTCGGAATAGCTAAGTTTTTTTTTTTATAGAGGAAGGGGGCAAACGAGCGTGCGGCTCACCTGACGGTAAGTGATCACCGACGCCCACGAACATCCACAACACCAGAGGAGCTACAGATGCGCCGCCGGCCTTTAAGGAAGGAATAAGCTCTTTTCTTGATGGTCCCTAAGTCGTAACTGTTCGGAAATACTGCTGGCGACAGCTGATTCTACAAAGTCGAAGTGCGTGGCAGAAAACTTCGATTAAAACGCACTGTGGTGGAATGCCAACCATCTAGGTGGTATCGATGGAACTTCGAATTCTGTCGCGATGTACGATGGTGAAACTCAGCAGCTGGGATCAATCCGAACCGTTCCTCAGAACATTCCCCGTGGAAAATTTTGTAAAAAAGTAAAATTTAAACAGTGTTATTTATTCCATTGCGCTGAAAGTATACAACATTAATATTTTTCACAAAACTGCATGATACGCACATACGGACATCCGACTGACACTTCCATCAACTCCACTGTATTAAATTTGTAACACCGCCGTTTCTGCATTTATTTCGTTTCGTTTCATATAAGAACTGTTAATGGTAACATTTAAACTTTTACGAATTTGGTCAGTTAGTAGAGAAATAACGACTTTAACGTTATTTACAAATACCCGAAAAAGTCGTATCAACTCTTACGTCTTCGAATTAACAGTCAATGTTAACGCGTAATTCTTTGGTAGGTAAATAAGGGTGAATGTACACTGGTTGTAATATAAGCCTAATACCTTAAATAAAAATAAACCATCGTTTCTGGAATATTCGGGAATAATCGAACATAAAAAGACGTTTGGAAATCGGCCCTACATAAGGCATGGTTCTCTGGTCACCGAGCATGCCGAGCCCGAGTCCAAAAGACTGGATATTGTGAGCAGAGTCACTAGTTCGAGGGTGCCCGGAATACGCTTGCGCAGCGTGGACAAATCTTTCAAGAAATATGTCGGCTTTGGTTGGCACTTTCTTGGAGAGGCCTTCTGCCAGCAGTGGACTTAAGTAGGCTGATCAAGTGGTATGAAAAATTATATTGCAATCAACGATTTGGGTGTTATAAGGAAAATCTCGCCGAGCAGTTAAAATATTTCAATTAAAAAAGTTTTATTTTTAATGGTATAGGGGCAAACGGACAAGCAGCTCACCTAAAGGTAAGTCTGCAACACCAGAGGGGCTGCTGGTGCGTCAGGCTTTAGAAGATATTTGGGAGTTCGGAGGCAGGATGCGGATGGGAGATGGGGTAGGGGAGTTGGCCTCCGGTTACCTCACACACCGAACGAAACGCAGAAGCACATGATGCCTCTACTTCACGCCGGTATTCTGCGAGGCCGTGGTACTACCCCGGTCGAGGAGCTGCTAAAGCCACTACAACGTTTAAAAATATTGTTTAATGTTACTGTTGTAGTGCAGGAATGATTTAATTTGTATATATGTTTTTGTTTTGTTTTTGTTAATCTTAATATAAAAAGTAACGTTTGTGTTCGCCCATAGTTGATCCGATTCAGTTGTAACTTACTTTTGTCACTGGCACTTGCTTGTAAGACTGTACATTAGATGCCGTGGGTGTCGTTTCAATAAATATGTGCATTAAGACTTCGACTTTTTAAAGGCCGGCAGCGCATCTGTAGCTCCTCTGGTGTTGTGGATGTTCGTGGGCGTCGGTGATCACTTACCATCAGGTGAGACGCACGCTCGTTTGCCCCCTTCTTCTATAAAAAAAAAAAGTGAATGCGTGAGAAGTCGCGAGAAACAGCAAGTTAATCAAAGAAAAAATTTAATAGATAATCAAAATTATTAATAATATTTATCATCTGTTAAACTGAAATTAAATTATAATAAAATTTCACTAATACTCTACTTGCAACTGTCGGGAAACGTAGATTATATGTTAGCTCGATCATGGCGAAACGACCCGTTCTAATTCTGTTTGCGATCTTAACTTAACTTTTCCATCAAGAGTTGAGCTTTTAGTTCATAAAGCGCATAATATATTTTTAAACGACAAGCAAAGCTCATTATATAATTTCGTTGAAAGATCAGTAGAAGGAAAAAGTCACTTGTCAGTATCATATTAGAATCACTATCCAATTAATATCATAAATAATTGGGAAGAGACAACATCCCTTTTTTTAAAGTGGAAAGTGTATTTATAGTGCACATGATGGTAAGTGTTTATGGCCGCCCACGTAAATCTGCAATACCAAAAGATCTTCTGGGCGATGGGAGGGATGATGGCGAGAAGAGTTGGGGAGTTCTTCCTATGCTATCACAATCCATTTCTATTATCAAGTGAAGATAAAATCACATAAACCTACACAGTATTGGATAGTCAATGGATGCAGGTGACTCAGGATCGTGCTTTATAGCAATCTTCTGGTGTGCCCTTTGTTCAGCTGTGGACTTATGCCAGGCTGAATTTTTTTTTTGTCTAATGGGTTAGGGTGAAAACTACGAAACATGACGTCGTTTGTTCGCACCCGCCCATTGGATTATTGTCATGAACCACTCCAGATACAAGCTGCAATGCTTAGTTGGAGGGTTAACAGGAATATTACTAATGTTATTTAAATAGCATTGGGAGTATTCTTTAAAAAGAATATACCTTTCACCCAAACGACGAGTAACGATCAGTCAGATATTACGTATCCAACGCAGCCGATCATCATGGGATTTGTCATGACTGCCGAATGGTTAGGGGATCTGCCTCTGAATCAGACAGACTCGAGTTCGATTACCATTGTTAAGGGCTCGTAGCAGTGAGTCTTTCGAAACTTATGCACGATTTGTATCGTTGACCTGAACAACTAACATGGCGACAGCTTCACCGCCTGTCACTTTGTCCCAAATAATATTTGTCCCTAAAAATGGACCGATGGGAGTAAAATGTCTAGACCCCTGTCCATAAAATATATTTTTGTCAATAAAACGAATTGAATTCGTATATAGTTCGATTTTATTCTAGAACCCTAGGCTAGGCTTCGTTACTGAACTGTCAAAGTGTACAAATTCGGAGGGAATGAATGTAGCGAGGCGCAGATAACTCTCTAAATCCATGCAGAGTATATAAATACTAAGTTTATTTCGAACTCACGCCCACACGTAACATACGATTGAAGTGAATATTAAAGCCTAGTTGATATTGGCCGAAGCCCAAATCTCACAGACTAGTGATGCTGCTCCCCATCACTGCGCAGTGCACTGCGCTCACCAACTCACCCAGCGTGGTGAGTGTGGGAATTTTGAAAAAAAAAAAAAGTTCGTAATATTATCAAATTTAATTCCATGCCGTGTAACCAGTCGGCGCGCTAACTACCTTGCTGTTCAATGCGATGCCAAATTAAGACAAAAGAAATTAGATTGAAATGTAAAAGCAGAATGTAGACAAAAATAAATTCAATTAATTTTAGGTATGACAAAATAAAGAAACTCTATTTATAGCTAAAATAAACTCTCTACTTTTTCTTATTATTAACGGAATGCTACTTTTACTTTGCTAAGTAACTTTTTTTCACTATTTTGAGAGTCGAGACACTTGTAAAACTCCGGAACTATATTTTATTAAATAGACTGCAATCAGTCGGATACAATTAGCCGGATATAAACCGATGAAAAAAGGCTCAGCCTGTTTGAAACCGTTAAAATTGCCCTTCTATAATACCGGCTGATAGAAAGTTCGATATCTTGTATTCAAAATGATAATGGCCGGCCAATTTGGACAATATTCGAATACTAATATCGATCTGGTTAACCTAAGCTTACAGGTCTTAGCTCATTTTTAAGAAATAGAGAAATTACAAGACTTTGTGCAAATCTTATATCAAGTAACCTTTTTCTTTGTATTATCATAATCATATTTTAACAGATTTTTTTTATTATTAACTTACTGCAAATATATATGCGCAAACACTGAGGTCCACACTTTCGTATTCTCCGATTTAAGTCTCGCTAACGATGTTCAGGGTCTAACGCTGTATCAGACGCGGTGACAATGCAAACAATCAGATCATTAAACCTAAGAGAAATCCAAAAAATAACGACTCGACTACGCTAAAAGTTGTTTCTATTTTATAATCTACTGTTACCTAAACCGTTAACCTTTGTAGAAACGCTAATGTCAACATTTAAATAACAACAAAGGGGTGGAGAGTCGGAACAAAAAGAATTTCAGACGTTGGATAAACAGTGACAATGGCGGAGAAGTGAAAATTTTCCATTTCATCTGAATTTCTCCCCTCCCTTACCCCCGGTCCGTGCCTTTGTCCACTCCGGGTTTCTTTTTTCCAATTTGTACAATTTGTGCACGAATGTTCATTTGATTTAAAGTAATGGAGCGCCCGCTTTTGTCTGATTTGGATCTTGTTATTTAATTTTTTTGTATATTTTTGAAATGTAATATTGTTTTTTAAATTAGGCTCGATATCCGAAACAGGAGTCCTGAGTTAAAGCTGCTGTGAGGAGAGAAAACAAGCAATGAATTTCCGAAACTTTTTACTCTAAGACGCCAACAGGCTGACGTGACTCATTATTCCGTAAGAATCAGTGACTTAGGAATATACCCTGCAAATCTCATGGCGAACGCTGCAATTGCGCTTTTTCCTCAATCGAAGAAGTTTACGGATGTTGTCACTAAGATGGACTTTGATGGAATGCCTCAGGGCCCGTAATTATACTGGCTCTCTATACCTTTCGAACCGGAACCATTGATTACACCGTCGTTTGACGACAGAAATGGGCAAGAGTCCTGTAGTTCCTAGACAAGGAAGGAATATCTGTTAAACGATTAAATTCGATGCGAAAATACTAAATTCACACTATACATTTTTCACTGACCATTGTGGTTCGATACCCTTCAAAAATAAAAAAGGAAGTATTCAACAATACAAAGTAAAACCAGTTAATATAAAACAAAGAAAGATTATACAAAACTACACCCCTAAAGCAAATATAAAAAAGAAACATTTTTGAACATTGTTTTATTGCCTTTGTATAGTATTAAAGTCCATTTAGTTTGCCCTTAGCGATGGTTTTTTCTAAACGTAACATTCGTCAAATTTATTTCACATAACTTTTCATATATAAAAAGCTTGTGTGAACTTTTGAACGACATAATCGATTAAGGTCATACCCCTACAATATATTTGTACTGACGGGGGGATAGTTTTTAGTTAGACCCGATAGGTGGCGCTGTTGTCAGGTTACTAAAGACTCATATTTACAATACTAGTTGCTTTCGTAGTACAAAAGAGAAATAGAAAATCGGGACCCGGTAGGTATTAGGACGCTTAAAGACTTGTAATATATTATATACTAATGTTATATCCCCGTGATACTTATATATATATGATACCTATGCGATAATTGCTGTCTTGGGAACGCGCGTTAGGCTGGAGTAAGGTTTCCTTTAACTTGCATAATATCAGTTTAACACCGGCGTGAAGTAGGCACATCTTGTGGTTCTGCATATCTTTCGGTTAGTGAGGTAACCGGAGGCCCACTCCCTTCCCCATCCCCCTCTCCTACTTCCTCCCTTCTCCCAAATATCCATAAAGGAAACGCAACATCAGCACCTCTGGTGTTGCAGATGTACGTGGGCGATGCTGATTACTTACCATCAGGTGCGCCGCTTGCTCGTTTGCAACCATGCAAAAATTGTCTTCTTTGCATTCTGTCCAAACAGAAACACTTGCCCACGTTAATAAAACAAGTGTCCGTTTCTAGAATCAATATGTCTATCAGCTTTGTCAGAATAAATAATAGCGACTATGAAGCAATGCTGGAGCCTTTAATAGTTATTTAAGGTCAGTAATTGTCATACCCTATAAACATTAATTTTCGAAGTCATCCGCCCTCTGTAAACAACTTAGGTGCCCACGCCCACACGAATCAGTCTTTAGACATGTCAAATTTGTATTACCGCCCGGTAATAGGTCGCTATAATATACAACCAGTGCGTGTTGCCAGTGATGACGTACGGATCCGAGACTTGGTCCTTCACTGCAGCCCGTATGAGGAAGCTCAAAGTTGCACAGCCCGCTATGGAAAGGGCTATGCTCGGTGTTTCTCTGCGTGATAGAGTCTGCAACAATGATATCCGCAGCAGAACTAAGGTAACCGACATAGTCGTAAGGATCAGCAAGCTGAAGTGGCAATGAGCCGGCCACATAGCTCGCAGAACTGACAACCGTTGGGGAAAAAAGGTTCTCGAGTGGCAGCCACATACATGCAAACGCAGTGTAGGACGACCCCCCACAAGATGGAGTGACGACGTGCGCAGTGTTGCGGGAAGTCGATGGATGCAGGTGGCTCAGGACCGAGCTTCGTGGCAATCTTTGGGGGAGGCCTATGTTCAGCAGTGGACTTCTGATAGGCTGAAATGATGATGATGATGATGATGATGAATAGGTCGCTAGGACAATCCCCTGATTGGGATTTGACCGCATTGACCGAAACCGTAACGGCCGCGGCCGCGACGCGACTGCAGAGACAGAGAGAGAGAGAGACAAATGCCGCCAGACGAGCAGATCGACGCAAACCGAGTGAGAACGCGCAACCTCCAAAGGCAGGTTAAGGAGCGCATGCCTGAGCTTAGGGGTCTAATGGGGTAAAGACTGATGGAGGACATCGCGCCCTCGCATACTGCCCACTGAGAGTAGACGAAACTGTCACATAAATGCGTCCTGTGATGAGTCTCCAACAGTCAAACAAGCAAAGCGACCACGTCCACCTTCAGAATGCGATTGCGGTGGTGACAACTTTGTACGTGACGGTTGTACTGCCGCTCGAATGGACCAGCTCGAGCGGGTTAGTACTACGACCTAGCTGAATACCAGCGTCTTGATCTTCAGAGTTTCGTTCGGTGATTGGAAATCGCAGGCATCCCTCCCCCTTAAATACCCTTAAAGGTCGGCAACGCATCTGCAGCTCCTTTGATAATGCAGATGTACGCGGGCGACGGCGATCATTTACCATCAGGTGAGCTCGAATAACCATAAATGCCATACCGTTAACGCAATTGGCACTGAGCCAATGATGTCTACCAAGCTCGTTGACTACGGTAAACATTCTTTCTTTTGTCCATTGCCAAATAGACTACATACAAATTGATGAATTTCACTATTGTCTAAATCACAAATAATTAAGAATAATAAGGAATATTTTCCTATAAATCCGTTCGAACTTACTGCATACACAAACACAAATAATTTTATACATTACTTTAGATAAGCTTTTATGGACAATATTTTTGACGTAAACCACTTTTCATTAGAGTTTATTAACAACGTGACAGAAAGTTATTATTGGAAAGTTGCAAACGAGCAGGTGGCTCACCTGGTGGTGAGTGATTACCCTCGCCCACGTCCCATTCGAACAGCGGCAAAAGCCACTGTTTGGCTCAACCACGCATAAATTAATACGAACCCCCCACATAGACGATTGTTCAATTTACCCAGACCCGTTCCAGTCACAGTTGTAATAAATAAAACTATGCAACTTTTTTTTTTGTTTAACGTGGGGGAAATAATTAAACTATGGACCCTCATAACTATTGTATATTATTTAAGATGCTCAATTATTTGATTTGCTTCAACAATAGATCTCGACTATCCTGATTCGAAGGCGTATTCACTAACCACTACTATCGTATCGTCAAAACTTACTGTTATAATAAGTGTAAAAGTTTTCATTTCACAAATTCCAATACATTTACGTGGTTATTAAATTTCTCCACATGAAAATCGTCGTAAAGGCGATAAGAGAATGTTCAAACGAGGGCACATACTAACGATATTAAAGCCGGGGGAAACGTGGCGTACTATTTGACACTGAGCTTAATGAAAAATCTTATAACGCTCGTTGTGTGCTACCAGAGATTGTGCTAAACAATATCAGCGATGTAGAGAACAAAATCTGTCGTCCAGAGACGACTTTAATCGTTAAGAAGATGTCTTTTTCTTGGTTTCTACAAAATTAAATACGTGGCACGTTATGGTACTTGATTTCTTTTTTAATTAAAATCTTTCACATCTACGCCAGTCGACTATAAGAATAGGCACACTGTAGGGATTTTTATTTGGCTCGAAACAGCGCCTCAGCCTCCGCAACTTACTTGTCACCTTTCAGAGAGACAGAACGTGACAGGCGGCGCCTTCTTCATCTTCAACTTTAACTCGTTTGCCTCCTATATAAAAAAAAAGTTGCCGCTTCATCAGTCATCCATCGATCAGGACGTCACTGATGTGATTTTTGTGTTATTCATTAATTAAATCTCAAAGAAAACAGCTACTATAGCAATAATATACAGTTTTATTGCAGTGGCTGAAGTTTCAGCGAGACATTTGGAGATTTCACTTACGTGAAATTGTTGAGAATAACCTGTAACTCTAACTCAGCCTGTCTAACTGCCACGTAAAGCTGATTTTACGCCGCAACTTTTTTCTCGTAGAAATAAGAAATAAGATAACTATTTATAAAAATATTTCTGTTTATATTGTTCTGTTGTACAACGATATTACATTTTCAACTCTCGTTTTCTTTTCATCTATTACAATTTATTTACAATACCTAGAAAGTCTCCACCATATAAATATTCCTTCCTTCAGCCTTCAGGAATTGCAGCACGCAAAAACACCATTAACGGGTTCTACGGCAAATGTTCGTGGCAGCTTAGTGGTCTGGGCGCTCGCTTTAGTGTCATAGAGCGCGAGTGACCAGGGTTCGATCCCCGGTGCCGGCTCCACTAAGATTTTTATTTGTCCTGTATTTACCACGTGCTCAACGGTGAAGGAAAACATCGTGAGGAAACCTGCATGTCTGAGAAATAATAAAAATATTATTTCGAGGATATGTGAAGCTCTCCAACCCGCACTGGAGCAGCGTGGCGGGCCCTTCCCGGCTCCTAAACCCTCTCTGATACTAGTATTTGAGAAGGAGGCCTTTGCCCAGCAGTGGGCACTTACAGGCTGTTACTTTACTTTTTTACTTTACGTCAAATAGCACAAATGCATAGTATTTGTTTCATACAAATGGGGGCTCACCGTACGGTAAATGTTTACCAACGTACATCCGCTACACTTGAGGGGCTGCAGGTGCGTTGCCGGCCTTAAAGAAAGTAATCGGCTCTTTTCTTGAAGCTCTCTAAGTCTTAAGTGTTCGGAAATATCTCCGGCGACAGCTGATGTCACAACTTCAAAGTGCGTGGCAGATAAATTCAGAGACACGCACTGCGATGGATTGCCAGCCGTCTAGATGGTGTTGATGGGCCTTAGTGTTCTGTCGCAATGCACGATGGTGGAACTCAGCGGCTGGAATTGTCCTAAACGGTTCCGTAGAACGTTGCCTTTGAGTTTGTACGTGTTGTAACATCTCCTCGCAAGGTGGATCAATGGATCAAGGCGAGCAGAGAGAACTTGATAGCCGTCGATTCAAGACTATTGAAGAAGAAGAAGAAAGAAGAATATTTTAGAAGGTTATGTCGCTACCTGTCTGAAGATCACTAAATTTTGCTGACACATCGAGACAATAATCAACATGTGGTGGATCCATTATCTGCCTAGAAGAAGCCTGGGTAGGTCCCTCTCACTCATTTCTGCCGCCCAATGTAACAACTGTTGCATTCCGGTTTCAAAAGCTATAGAGAGCCTGTATAATTACAGGCTGTGGGATAACCTCCTTCGATTGAAGTTGGTAGCGGGTGTTCATGGGCTGCAGTCACCTTTTACCATCGGGTGGGCTATTAGCTGATCGGTTATCCCAATGAATGAAATAAAAATAACTGTAGGAGCAATTTCTAAGAAATTTAATTTTTTTTTTATGAGAAAGATGGCAAACGAGCATGCGGTTCACCTGTTAGTAAATGATTACCATCACCCACGCACATCAGCAACACCAGAGGTGCATTGCCGGCCTTTAAGGGTATTTGGGAGGTAGGAGGGGGGGATGGAGAGGGGGAATGGGCCTCAGGTTACCTCACTCACCGAACAAAACGCAGAAGCATAACATGCCTCTACTTCACGCCGGTATTCTGCGAGGTCGTGGTATTAATCCGGTTGAGTCGGCCAAATCGAGCAGCAGCTAAAGCCATCAAATTTATCGAAATTAATTTCATGGAATCTACTTAATCATAAAAGCGTACATGAGCCATCTGAATAAGTTGCATGTTGGTATCTTTATTCTTCTTAATTTTTCATTACTAAAAGTACGGTTTGATTTCAGCCATTTATAGTCGTGGTGGCGTTAAGACTCTACGGCCTAAGAATATCTAACAGTCTCTTTCCGACTTCAGAGTCGAGTAGAAGGTAGGCAGGGGTGGGAACACTTGTAACCTTAACGCTCAGTGTCACACCTATGGAACGCAGCACAATGCAAACACAACCGGCATCCAACAATTTAGATGGATTGGAACCCATAGCACAACACTGTCAGCATGTCATCAATGTATAGCAACTAAAAATGTCACATAATCTATTACAGATTTGATCTTTTCTTCGCAGTGCGATTTCCTCACTGACACAGTGACCTTAAAGTACCGCTCATCAGCTGACTGTATCACATTAGGGGTTTCCAGTTCCCGCGCCTGCGTGCGACCACTGATGCGGGATGCGATTCCGAGCCCTTACACTCCGCAGTACGCTCGTGGACGGCGGCGAGGCGAGGCTTACCGCGGTTGCCCGAACTCCACGGGACGTGTTCGTGTACCGGTCCGTTAGTGGTTGAGTGACATTCGTGCTTGCGGTGAGGAGATTGATATGAACTGAATAAATCTGAGGTAAGTTTTTTAATCTAAGCTTCATGATGTAAAAAAAGGAAAAAAATTAACTACTTTTTTGTACGTAGATCTCATCAACAAAATTTAACATACGTATAATTTGGCAAAAGAATTTTTTTTTTTAATAGATTTAAAAAAAGTATATTCATAACAAAATATCTAAAACACTTGTGTCATACATTTGAAAGTATTCAATATGAAATGAAACTCTTCGTTGTATGCTTATAAAAAGAGATCGTAAAAATATTCTTTTTCAAAGAAAAGTTTTCGTATAACGGACCACTCCCCCACACGACACTTACAACATTAAATGCCAAAAACATTACTAGCCCGCAGACATACCCGTAAGTGTCGTGGAAACAAAATCTTTCAATACATAAGTGGGAAATTGACAAGAGGTGAAAGGCGAAATGCCTTTTTAGATAACTAACGTTACTCGAATAGTTTTTAGTAGGAGTGAAAATTGTTTGTTGAAAAAAGAACTTGTTCGGGTTTTACTTAAGTATGCTATGTGATGCAAGAAGTATTTATTACATTTTCGTCGCTTTTTATCCACGCCCGTGGGGCAAACCCACCGCTTACCCACCCCGTGTGGGTGAGGGCAGGACTTATAAGAATTCCGGCGACTCCAACATTCGACGGGCTCAATCGGCAGGGCCACAGAGACGGTCTCGCACATATCTACGACCCACCGGCGCCGGTCCGAAGCAACACCTCTGCGGGAAAAGACTCTTCCTTTTCATATTGCCCTGATGAGCCTTCCTACACGGTTTAGCGTTTCTGATGGTCGATCTTGAGATTGATGCCAGAATTTGTGCAGCACTCAAAAGTTTACTAATATTTATCTGTAATTATAAAGTAAAAAACATACAAATGTCACATTGTTGGGCAAAAGCCAAGAAGCTTCTATCATGCTGCTCCGGTGCAAGTAGGCTGACATCATTTGTTCTCGAAATAATCCTTACCTACAAGAGTCGACCAGCTCTGGTCTGGCGTGCCACAGGGTGGAATATTAGCTCCTCTGATGTTCTCTATTTTCATTAACTTCCTCCCCGCTCAGCTCAACTGCTCATACCATTTCTACACCGACGATCTGCAATTCTACACACAGATAGATTTCAACTCGATTAATAGTGCTGTACAAAAGCTTAATATGGACTTGACTAATTTAAACAAATTGGGCTTGTAAATTTGGTATACAGGTTAATCCTAATCATCCCATATTAATCAGAAGCGTCCGCCAATTGGCGATACTCGATATCAATTGTATCTCACCTGTCACGCCTAATGGTTCAAACATAACCTATTTTTCTAACGTTAAAAACTTAGATGTTCACTTTGACTCTACTTTAAGTTGGTCCACTCCCATTCAAAAAAAATAAGTGGTTCTGTTATCGCCAAGTTGAGTGCTCTGAATTGCCTTAAAAACTTTCTTCCGGTCAAGGTAAAGATGAATTTTGCCCATCATTGATTATGTTGATGTGTGTTGTCCAGATCTTAATGAGAATCAACAAGACAAGCTGGATCGTCTCGTTAATAACAGTATCCGCTTCATTTTTTATCTTCGCAAGTTTGACCATGTTTCCTCATTCCGCTCTCAGCTGAAATGGCTTCCTGTTCGTCAACGAAGACGCACCGGGATACTTTAGACAGTTTTTTCAGTTTTATTCGATAACCGCTATCCGGATTTTCTGAAACGTAAGTTTCAATTACTGCTTGATACTCATAACCGACTACTTCGTTCTACGGAGACTTTGACTCTCTCTTTATTCCACTTCAAGGTTCTGGTTTCTCTTCTTCGTCGTTTGCTATTCAAGCCGCGCACCCGTAGAATGCACTGCCTGAAAATTTGAGACAACCCTCCAGTAAACAAACATTCAAAAACAACGTTATAGCTAATTTCTTAAAAATTGCTCATAATTACTGAGTTGTCATCATAATATAACATACAAATAGATATATATATATCTATATATGTAGTTATGTATATGAATGTAAATATTGTATTTGTACAGGTACGTGACAGGTAGAGAATGCTTTTAGCATTATGTCCGGCTTTTGATCATATATTGTACTCTTACATGGTTCAATAAAGAATAAATAAATAAATAAATAAGAGTACAATAGAATTGGTGAACCTGTATCAAGAAGACCCTCCAATTTTACTATTAGTATCATTCAAAGGTAATCATTTATTATATTATTGCTCCATGATAACGCAAGTCACACTGCATGACAAACTGTGCCAACAACAAGATCTGCAGTAAGGAACCGTACATTATTCTCCGTACTCACCAGATCTAGCCTCAACCAACCTTGATAGACTTTGGAGAGTCTTGATCCTCTAAATTATATCGAAAAGGCTGAAATTATCTATATGAAGTTATATAGACCATAGATTCCCAGACTATTTTTGGTAAGGAGCGCCTTTTCCAAAATAAACTGATACCTCAGACCCTCATAGCCAAATTACCTTAAAAATTCTATCTCTAGTTTTTTCCCTATTGATACTAAATACTTACCAAAATAATTTACCCATGGGGATCGACCGCTTTGGAAATCCTTGTATAAACAATGAGAATATGAATGAAAAAAAAATGTGTTTGAATTCTTTAAACTGAACGTTAATTTCATAATTAAACCCCTAATATATCAACATTCATTAATATAGAATTCAAACTGTAATTAATGAAGTTAACTGCTCTGTGTCCCCCAACTCTACTCTACTATCGGGCGCATGACAAAATCAGGATTTAAGTATCTAATAAAAAATTTAGAGCGACCACCCTGAAACTAAATGATTTCTTGTATTTACACATTTGAAATAAAACCATTAATAAATAAAGTGTTTAATTTTGTTTTTATATTTCCAACGAAATGTTCGTGGTAGTGAGGTTATTGAAATAAAGAAAAAACATGCGAATTTCAATAGAGAAGATGGCTTGGCACTACCACCGGGTTAGAATCCAGTAATAAATAAAATTTAATCCAAAACCATGCATACCACTGCACGACCTCAAGATGCTGAGAGCACATTCTGCGTAGATCGGACCAAACTTAATAATTAACCACGTCTGCTCTAAAGCACACAACATCATCGGGAATATAAAAATAAAATGGAACGCGAATAAATCCGTAAATAATATGTAAACGTCTAAAACTACACATTAAATACAAAATCTTTGAAAATGAAAACAAATCTATATTTTGTTAAAACCGATCGATGTGAAAGTAGCTCTACGAGGTACACCGGAGTCCCTCGGTATTCTCTAAATTGGATTATATTTTTTTTATTTCGTAAGGATGTGAAATTGATTTTGTATCGCAGATACTCGACAACTTCTCTCTTTTCGAGTTTTTTTTTCATCCGATGAGTAACAGTGGAAGGAGAAAATAAAATGGTAAAACTTTTTCAGGTTTGCACATTAAAAGCGGCTTCAGATAAATATTACCTGATCTTATTAAACAATTTGTTTTAGATAGGAAATATTAGCTTCTTTCCAAGAAAGCTATTTGAAAAACTGTGTTAAATAAGTTCGAGATAATTGGAAATTACAAAAACTTATTTTTTTTCTATCCAATAGGGGCCAACGTGCAAGTGGCTTAGCTGATGATAAGTGATTACCTTCGCCCGCGTACATCTGCAACACCATAGGAGCTACAGGTGTGTTGCCGGCCTTACAGGATATTTGGAAGATGGAACAGAGGATGACGAGGGGGATGGTGGGGAGAGAAGAGGCCTCCGGTAACCTCACTCACCGAAGGAAATGCAGAAGCACAAGATGCCGGTATTTTGCGTGGCCGCGGTACCACCCATTCAAGCAGCACCAAAAGCTGCCCTTTAGCTCTATCACGTAAAGAAAGGCTCTACATTACGTACAAGGTTAATTAAAAAAAATTAATGAAACCTCAATGCATATGAATGGTTTCCTGTCCTGTTGAATGTCAAGTATTAAATAAGAGGCGAAACATTTAACTCTTAAAGAAAGTCAGACGCGCCGTTAAAGGGTAGAGATCTGATTACGAGTCTCGAGGACTGATTGTCCCGATACCGAGTGAGAGGGAACTTATCGAGGCTTATACTATCGCGCTCTGATCTGTTAATTTGTATTCTTTTACGCTTTCTTTTCTATTGTTTTTTTTTCGCGATTTCGCTTGAGCAGATCTCTGTTCGGCGGAATCATATTTTTTTGAAAGTAACACGAAGCATTTATAAATCTGAAATATCGAAGCTTTGTTATATTGAAACATTTCTGTAGTTGGAAATGTAAGAAAAGTCAATTTCTTATATAATCTCAAACAATCTCTTGGTAATATAAGTATTGATTCATCATCACCATCATCAACAGAGGCCTCTACCAAAGATTGTCACAAATCATTGTCCCGCGCCACCTGCATCCATCGACTTCCCACAACACTCTGCAGATCATCACTCCACGTTGTGTCCCACTGTGTTTGCCTGTACGAGGCTGTCACTCGAGAACCATTCTTCCCCAACGCTTGTCAGTTCTGCGAGCTATGTGGCCGGTCCATTGCAACTTCAGTTGACAAGAGAGTGCCTACTCAGACGACTCCTTGGCAGATAACTTGCCCTGGCTGTTACCAGGCTTTTAAACAGCCTATCAATTGTCTACTGCATGGCGTATGCCTCTCCCATAAGTAGGAGTTGCCATGATCGTCACGCCTCGCATCTACTAAGATGCTGTCCGTCAACGGTCTGTTTCATTTCGGTCTGATATTTTTCGTAACTGTCTGTAGGTAGGTATTGCACGGCTTGTCCTTTCAGTCGCCTTTTACTATACCCACGGCAGGAAAGCCTCTGAATGTGTACTTTTAGATATTTGTGAGAGTTTTGTAGCCGTGAAGAGTACGTAACGCTGATCCAGCGGGTCATTGAAATATTTTTTTACTATCCCGTGGTATGCTGGTTTCCACACGACTATTTCCTTCACCGCTGAGCACGTGGTAATTTAAGCAGTTAAAATTGCTGTTAATAAGTTCGGTTCTGCCGGCACCGGAGATCGAACAAGATACTCCTGTTAACCCACCAACTAAGCATTAGAGCTTGCATCTGGAGTGGTTCACGACAATAGTCGAATATCGAGCTCGAACTTACAGCGTCATGTTTCGCAGTTCGACCCTAACCCATTAGGCTATCGGCGCTATTGACCACTAAATTACAAAAAAGCTCCCATTCGAAGCAAAAATGTGCTTACAGAAGCAACTTCTGCTGGTGTTGACAACACCCCGGCATCAGCATAATGTAACAAAGGTAATATTCTTGTTCACCACTCCAGCCAAGGATAAAACCTTCCGCCAGGAGATGCTTTGTTACAATAAGCATGTGATGAGCGCGAACCATTAGGTTTTTCATACCCATTTGGCTGTAGCCGAATCGATTGTTCGATCCTTCATTCGCCAACAAGGAAAAAGAAACAATGTCTGTGTCGGAAAAGAAACGAAATTGTTTCCAGCCTTTTTATCCATTTTTATTACCAAATTTATTAACTACCAGCCTTGGCCCGCAGTTTCACCCCCCGCGTTGAATTTCAAATAAGAACAGTGAATTTTTCCGGGATATAACTGCCCTCTCCGATTTCCGTACCATACGCTGGAGTTAATTTATTTGTTAGTCCGTATTTTCTTGTTCGGTTTGTATGTATATTTATGTATATATTCACGCTTTGTTCCCAACGGGGTAGGCAGAGACAATCTTTTTCCACTTGCTACGGTCCTGACGTACGTCATACGCTTCATCCACTTTCATGAATCTTCGCATGCATGCTCGTTGGTTTAGAGAAAATTTGACCTCCGATTTGATCGTGAAATATTTGCCTAGGTCTTCCTCTTCCGACTCTACCATTTACACTCGCCTCATATATTTATTATTTATTAAACCATGACAATTAAATTAAAAATTTAATGTTTTTAATGCGGATTAAAATTATGTACCTATTAAAAATATCTAAACATCACTTAACAACTTTTCTTTAACTTTGATCATGTAAAACTTTATTGAGGGTTGAGTATAAAGTTACATAGAGATATATTAGACTACTTAATTTTTTACGTGGTAGAGCCAAGCTTTTGTTGCTGCTCTTGTGATTCTGCGTTTCGTTCGGTGAATGAGGTAACCGGACGCACACTCCCTCCCGTGCCCCTCCTCTTCCTCCCTCCCAGCTCTCAAATATCCTTAAAAGCCGGCACCTGCAGCTCTCTAGTGTTGCAGACGTACGTAGGCGACGGTAATCACTTACTATCAGATGAGCCTCTTGATCGTTTGTCTGTTGCTCGTTTGCGGCCTTAACGTAAAAAAAAATATCAGATTTGGGTCCGTAGTTTAGACATTAACCCCTACAAATAAACAAACTTGCAAACACATAACTTTATAGTGTATTATTCTATTTTATTTATTTATTTTCAGTAGCAACAAAGACATTTTCCTTCTCCCTCTTTTTTTATAACGTTGTTACTATAATTATAATTACATATGATAGTTCATTAAAAAGTTAGCAAATAAGGATTTGCATTGATACAAAAAGTACGAAAAAAAATGATAGAATAAAATAAAAGAAACTACCATGAACACTCGAAGTGTCTTTTTTGTTTTGACTAGAATAATGAAATGTACTTAATACAATTCTCGTTCCGTCGAAAATGTACGAAACGCTCGACGACACGACAGAGTTTTAACGAGAGCCCCGTCAATGGGGGGCCACGGCTCCATGTTTTATTCATTGAAAACTTCCAACGACCATTTAAATACGATTTGACGATCAAAGAATTAAAATGTCCGGATTTCGAAGTGAAACGAGTACAATGAAAAGAAATTCCTCATCGCATTCACTACGGCGGTGGTAGACGCGTGTTTTTGTTGACATGTTTATATTACGCGAGCGACTTCGATCTTCGACAATCATTGCAGGGTGATGTCGGAGATATTATTATATTTCAAGGGTTTGCCCGCCAGCCCGACTCGAGCGTGGTGGATGTTCCTATGTTTTAAAGGATATTTTTTTGTCTTAAGTCTGTAAGTGCCGACTGCTGGGCAAAGGCCTCCTTCTTAATATCTGAGAGGGCTTTGGAGCCGGGAAGGTCCTGCCTCGCTGCTCCAGTGCGGGTTGGCGGGCTTCACATATCTTAATATTTGTTTTTTATTATTTACTCACGATGTTAAAATTGCTTTTAACAATTTAAGTGGTGCCGATACCGAGAATCGAACCAAGGTCACTCGAACAAGAACTCTGGTTCTATAGAACTAAAGCGAGCACCTTGACCTTCTAGTGGCAGCCTAGGCTCAGGCTTATTGTCTTACATTTGTTTAACAATTTGTAATGAAAAAGTCGATTGCTGTTTTATAGTTACTGTACGATTATGATTTGTACTTGCCATCGTTTTTTATTTTTATTGGGAGGCATTGGATAGGAGGCAATTTAGCTAGCGGGTCTTCGTACATCTGCAACACCAGTGGAGCTGCAGGTGTGTTGCCGGATGACCTAACTGATCGAACGAAACGCAGGAGTACGGGATGTCTCTAACTCACGAGGTCGTGGCACGACCCACGGTCGAGCAGGCAGCAAAAGCTGCAGCCTTGCTCTACCACGTGTAGAAACTTCTAATAGTTTCACAACATAGTTTTATTTATATATATAACTAACCGACAGGTTTCGCCTTATATATATAGAATTAGAATATATATATACAAATAGAATTTGTGAAAGTTGTAGATAATAAAAATTGTCAGTAGTCGCTTGAATTTATCCACTCTTTTCGGCATTTAGAAAGAATCATGACAAAATTTTTGCTTCTTCGGATCGCCTACAAGCTCACTTTCGAGATTTCGGAAACTTTTTAAATTGTCGAAGATTTTATCATTCTCATTTTCAATTGCTGTGGCACAATTTAAGGGAAGTTGTAAGATATGTTTTTATTAAAATTTTCCGCATTGCATTTTTGGCTTCTCCGGTGTAATCACCTGAAAATCTTTTTTTTTCTTCCGGATTAGTTTAAGATTTGTGCCCTGAGATTAAGTAATTTTTTTTTTAGTTGTTACTTGCAACACTAACGGGTAGAAAAAGGGCTGCAGATTCGTACGCTACTACCACACGGCGAACAAAAAATTAAAAAATATTAATTTTTATTAAAAAAAAAAACGTTACATTTCGTTAAAAAAAGGCGTAACTCTAGAATCCTGCTTATTCTCTTTTCTATCTTAAATGATGCTACTCCTTTGCTCTTCATCTAATCATAAGATTAGCATTCCGCAACACTTCACCGATTTTGTTGGCAACTCCTTTACTGTTCAGGCTGCACTCTGGAATTCCTTGCCTGAAGACATTAGAAAAGTGTCCAATAAGTTATCGTCCAAGAGACTGGTACGTGAACACCTCTTCAAGACATCCGTTCCCACTTAGTGGATTGACATCATCGGTCATTGTAATTATACTAATATTTTGTATGCTGTATGTATGTGTGTATATATATATGTATTCATATTTGTTTATATGTATTTATTCCGTCAGTATGTTGTAAGTGTAAGTTATTCATGTATTTTAGTTCTTTTTTTTAACAAATTTAATGTTTGGCACCCTTACAATATCTCTCCACGCCCCGGGTTGACTGGCAGAGAATGCCAAGAGGCATTAAGTCCGCCCTTTGTAATATTCTTATTTAAAGGTATTCAAATAAAGTTTAAATAAATTAATATATAATAAATAAAAAAAGCGATTTTTTTTTTATTATTCATACAGGCACACAAAACAGTATAACATCGAAACGTGAAAATAAGTATAAAACTTAGATATGGTATTAACATCAGTAACAAGAGCATGACGCGTACAAACAACAAAAGGAAATGTACAATTTGAAGACTCTTTGGCGTAGTGGCTAACCTTTTAGCTGCCGCGCTGTGCGTCGCGGGTTCGATTACCGCACGTGAATATTAGTTCCCGGTCTGGGTGTTTGTCCATGTGCAATTTATGTATGTAAGCTGCCTCCGCTATACAGGTGGCATTCCAACAGTGGAAGATAAAGTTTTTAAAAAAAAAATACATCACAAAATGCGGTCCTAATATTAAATGAATAATGGGAATGAAAATAATATTTGAGGAGAGTATAAATGGTAGAGTCGGGAGAGGAAGACCTAGGCGAACCTTTCACGTTCAAATCGGAGACGTTCTGGGAAAAGGCCAGGTCAAGAGTACTCTTAACCAACGAGAATGCATGCGAAGATTGATGAAAGTGGAAGAAGCGAAAGACGTATGTCAGGACCGTAGCAAGTGGATAGAGATTGTCTCTGCCTACACCGTTAGGAACATGGCGTGAATATATGTATGTATGTAAAATAATATTTAAACTCGAGTTACGTTCTAGGAAGGCTCACAGCGTTTCTGATATTCTGTTTGTGCTATTAAGTAAATAGAAACTAAAGCCGCTTCGGAGATTTGTAACATATATTTGTATTAACAGTTATGCTTATTTGAGTACAGTGCACTACTGTATCGTTTGTGTCGTGGAATATTCATATTGAATTGAATTGAGTGTAAAATAATATAAAACGTTGTTTTATTTAACATATACATACTGAGGCTACATTTAACTCTTGTAAAGTCCCTAACAATATATGGGGAAGCTTTTTCCCAGCACTGGGACATTTATAAGCTGCTTTAAAAGAAGCGCTGCTTAATTGTTCTTTATTGGTTTGTGGCGACAAACAAGCCAATGATCCACCTGATGGATAAGTGGCTTCTGCAGCCAATGGACTGCTAACAACTTCAATCGAAGAAGGTTACAGACGAGGGTCCACTGTGGATTAAGATGGAACGCTTCACAGCCCGTAATCATACTGGCGCCCTGTACCTTTCATATTGGAACACAATAGTAGTTTTTTTTTATTTTATGGAAAAGGCAGCAAAAGAGCAAGCGGTTCACTTGATGGCAAGTGATTACCATCGCCCACGTACATCTGCAACAGCAGAGGTACTGCAGATGCGTTGGCGGTGTTTAAGGCTATTCGGGGATGGGAGGAAGGATGAGGTGGGGGTTAGGTAGGGAGAGTGGACCTCCGGTTAGTTACACTGCTGTTGGAGGGATCTACCCAGACGACTCCTAAGCATAGAAGGAGCCTATCGCCTAGTAATCACAACACCACCAGCGCGCGTGTATCACCTAATTACAATTACAATTGAGAAGGATACCGAGGATGCAGTGGAATATGTTATACAGAAAAAAATACATAAAATGAAAATCATATATCAATTTGTTTGTGCCACTATAGTGTAATATCTAACACACCAGCCCCTCTCACTCAATAGAGCTAAGCAGTGGTTTTTGTTGCTAATCGAATGGTTCGGCTCGAGAAATACCGGCGTTCGGTAGAGCCAACATAGCTTCTGCGTTTCGTTCAGTGATTGAGGTAACCGGTGGCACACCCCCCTTCCCCATACCAAATCTTCATCCTCCCTCCCAACTCCCAGATATTCCCGAACATCCTCTCTAGTGTTGCAGATGTACGTGAGCGACGGTAATCAATCACCACCAGACGGAGCCTCTTGTTCGTTGGCCATCTTACGCATAAAAAAACAAACTTCCATAAACGTTTCAATCTTTATCACTTTATTATATCATCATCATCATCATCATTTCAGCCTTTCAAAAGTCCACTGCTTAACATAGGCCTCCCCCAAAGATTGCCACCTGCATCCATCGACTTCCCGCAACACTGCGCAGGTCGTCACTCCATCTTGTGGGGGGTCGTCCTACACTGCGTTTGCCTGTACGCGGCTGCCACTCTAGAACCTTTTTTCCCCAACGGTTGTCAGTTCTGCGAGCTATGTGGCCGGCCCATTGCCACTTCAGCTTGCTGATCTGTACGGCTATATCGGTTACCTTAGTTCTGCTGCGGATATCATCGTTGCAGACTCTATCACGCAGAGAAACACCGAGCATAGCCCTTTTCATTTTTTTCCCATTCCCTTTCCCTTTCCTTTATTATATAGCCATAGCAAATTCTCTAACTGTGTCAGCATGAAAAAGATAACGATTTGTAACAATGGCGTCTGTTCGCCGGATGCACAGATGGACTTCTCACTTGGCAGTTGTAATTTATGATGCTCTTCTTGCAAAAATGATAAGTCAGCTTTGATGCTATATCGGATTTAGAATTAATGAAATTTATGCAAAATTGGGTTACGCGTAGTAGAGACAAGCGGCGGCTTTTGCTGCTGCTCGAATGGGCCGGCTCGACCGGATTGGTACCACGGCCTCGCAGAATACCGGCGTGAAGTAGAGGCATCTTGTGCTTCTGCGTTTCGTTCAGTGATTGAGGTAACCGGTGGCACACCCCCTTCCCCATACCAAATCTTCATCCTCCTCCCAACTCCCAGATATTCCCGAACATCCTCTCTAGTGTTGCAGATGTACGTGAGCGACGGTAATCAATCACCACCAGACGGAGCCTCTTGTTCGTTGGCCATCTTACGCATAAAAAAACAAACTTCCATAAACGTTTCAATCTTTATCACTTTATTATATCATCATCATCATCATCATCATCATCATCATCATTTCAGCCTTTCAAAAGTCCACTGCTTAACATAGGCCTCCCCCAAAGATTGCCACCTGCATCCATCGACTTCCCGCAACACTGCGCAGGTCGTCACTCCATCTTGTGGGGGGTCGTCCTACACTGCGTTTGCCTGTACGCGGCTGCCACTCTAGAACCTTTTTTCCCCAACGGTTGTCAGTTCTGCGAGCTATGTGGCCGGCCCATTGCCACTTCAGCTTGCTGATCTGTACGGCTATATCGGTTACCTTAGTTCTGCTGCGGATATCATCGTTGCAGACTCTATCACGCAGAGAAACACCGAGCATAGCCCTTTTCATTTTTTTCCCATTCCCTTTCCCTTTCCTTTATTATATAGCCATAGCAAATTCTCTAACTGTGTCAGCATGAAAAAGATAACGATTTGTAACAATGGCGTCTGTTCGCCGGATGCACAGATGGACTTCTCACTTGGCAGTTGTAATTTATGATGCTCTTCTTGCAAAAATGATAAGTCAGCTTTGATGCTATATCGGATTTAGAATTAATGAAATTTATGCAAAATTGGGTTACGCGTAGTAGAGACAAGCGGCGGCTTTTGCTGCTGCTCGAATGGGCCGGCTCGACCGGATTGGTACCACGGCCTCGCAGAATACCGGCGTGAAGTAGAGGCATCTTGTGCTTCTGCGTTTTTTTCAGTGAGTGAGGTAACCGGAGGCCCACACCCCCTCCATAATACCCTCCTCTTCCCTCCCATCTCCCAAATATCCTTATAAACCGGCAAAGCACCTGCAGCTTCTATGGTGTTGTAGATATATGTAGGCGACGGTAATCACTTACTAACAGGTGAGCAGCTAGCTCGTTTGCCCCCTTTCGCCATTCTTTCCCTTTCATAAAAAGAAAATGAACAGCATAGCGTAGTTTAACGAAAACTTCGTCAAGTAGCCCTGATGTTTTATTCATTGAATCTTTCTACGACCTTCTAAATAAGCTACAAAATATTTAAATGTCTGCACATTGCTACAAAATAGCACTGCATGAATAAATAATTTTTATTCAAAATGACAGCGTCGGTTGCTCGATTTCAGTGATCTTCCTTAATTGTAAGAAATTATGTACAGTTGGAGCTTAACGTAGACTATGAGCTGTATAATATTATAAAAAAAAACCGGCCCAGCGCGAGTCGGACTCACGCACCGATGGTTCCGTAGAACCGCACAAAATGTGATATGCATTTACCAAAAAAAAAAAAATTTGAAAATCCCTGCTCATCCTCCCTTCCATCTTCCAAATATTCTTAAAGACCGTCAATGCACCTGCATCTCCTCTGCTGTTATGATTTTCTTTAATTTTTCAAACTCATGTTAAACTAGTTAAGCAAGAAATACTGTAGATACTTATCAAATCACATTAAGAAGAACCAGTTAATTCATTCCCCCTACAGTAAATTCACGTATTTGAATTCAAAACTAAAATCATCATAAACAAATAGAACGTAGAAATATAAGCATTTGAACCGTGCTCACGAAACAGCTTATAAAATAAACAAATATTCCGTTATACCATTTGGGTTATAAAGTAAACAGAACCTAAACTAAAGCTGCTGGAAGTTTACTCATAGTCACTAGAGTTAGATGTTTATGCCTAAGTTTAATACGAACGTTTCGTTTGTATTATAAAGAATTTATTTAACATTCGAACAGACTTTATTTCTTTTCTGGGCTAAAAATAAACAAACGCGGCGTTCTTTGTTACCTACAAAGGACGCCGCGTTGCTTTAACCGCCTTTGTCGATGGTAACACGAACCGTGATCTCGTACCTCCTTAAGAGGGGATCCTCGAGTTGTCGCGAGCCCCCCCACTGGTTGTCCGAAGTCTATTTCGTCAGGATACGCCGGTCAGCGCCGCAGTGTCGTTGCTCTTTATTACTTTTTACTAGCGAGCCTCCTGCTCGATAGTCGTTTCCGCCCAACCAGAGAGGGTTTTCAGTGACAGTCGGGCGACGAGCTTCCCCCGAGGGCTGCTTTAGCGTGGCGTTGGCGGACTTCACATATCCACGATTTTATAAAGATTTGACTAAAATTAGCGATTAAACGGCTCTTAGCTCGTGTTATCCATAAAATTAAGGTCTGATCCTCAGTCCTTCCGTGACCCAACTCTAGTACTCCTTTTCTGCCTAGGAGCCATCTGTGCGGGTACCGCTCTCTTACCTATAAGCCACCAATTCAAAATGTAATCAACCAATGCTACCCTTCTGACCAAAAGGCAGTACAATAACAGGATATGAGGCATTCCATCGTATCCCTCAGATGTGGTTATGCATGTGGGTACTGGGTAACCTGGGTTGATTGATGTGGTTTGTATGTAAGAAGCGTATTTTTTAGCGTGGTAGAGCTTTAGCTGCTGCTCGAATGGGCCGGCTCGACCAAATTGGTACCACGGCCTCGCAGAATACCGGCGTGAAGTAGAGCCATCTTGTGCTTCTGCGTTTCATTCGATGAGTGAGGTAACCGGAGGCCGACACCCCTCCCTATTCTCCTCCTCTTCCCTCCCATCTCCCAAATATCCTTAAAGACCGGCAACGCACCTGTACCATCTATAGTGTTGCAGATGTATATGGGCGAGGGTAATCACTTACCATCAGGTGAACCGCTTACTCATTTGCCGTCTATTCCATAAAAAAAAAAACATGTGATGAACCCTTTTGCCTTCTGATGAACTATTACCTCGTTTGCTTCTCTAGTGTTATTAAAGAAAAATATGAAAATTGTCCGTTAATACGTTGTTGATTTTTTTTTATTTATTATACCCCGTAGTAGGACCGTGATAACACAATCGGACGAATCTTTAATAATCCGCGACCCTAAATATACACAGAAGACTGTGTAATTAGCGTCGGAATAAATTTTAATAACCATTTTAATTACAGTTGATTATACAGGGAATGTCAATAAGCCCATTTGAAGGCAATTATACGGTTTGTGAGTAACTAAACGAATGGTTAGTCACGTTTTACGATTATGACCCCAATATGTTCGAAGAATTATAATCAATATAAATTTAATTGTGTCCGTGAAAATAGTAGAAATAACGGAATGACTTCCGTCGACTGAGGACGCGCAAGTTGTTTTGTTCGCATCTCCTGAAATGTACAGTCGATGGAGATTGTCTACAGTGAAGTTGAAGGCAGAAGGTCATGTGGCTGATCACCTATTCGTTGCACGAATCTCATACAGAGCGCAACTCAATCCACCATGGAACCGTCAAAACTGGTGAAGCATGGCGAAAGATGCCCATGCGGTTTGTATTATAAAGAATTTACCCATGAAAGAAAATCACCCATGCCAGAGAGAACGTGGACGTTGATGACCCACTGTGTACACCATCCGTATCCACTATGACTACTCTGACAAGAGCGCCCGACTGAGAAGACGTGGTAAAGCCATGCGGCGTCTTTTGTTCCTGCTCGAGTGGCGATACAGGCGTGAAGCGCTTTTTGTTTCTGCGTTTTGTTCTGTGAGTGAGGTAACCAGAGCCTCGCTAGCCCTTCCCTACTCCCCTAACCCAAATATCCTTAAAGGATAATCAAACAACACGCCTGCAGCACCTCTGGCGTTACAGCTGTACGTGGGCGGTAATCGCTCACCATCAATTGAGTCGCTTGTTCGTTCGCCCCTTTTCTAATTATGATCGGCACGCTGGACAAAGTTGGTGCGCGCAGTGCCGGCACCCTCGCAAAACTGGTGCTGCTGCTCGTCACAGGTCTGTAAGATTTCTGTTAGGCAAATTCGAGTCGATATTCCGCCATCATTCGGTCGCCAGTTTCGTTTCTGTTCCGTTTGGCCAGCAGCGTGTAACACATACAGGTTAGGTTGGCGTTAGGAGATGTTGCACCACTTGCTGCGGCTCGACCGGGTTGGTACCACGGCCTCGCAGAATACCGGCGTGAAGTAGAGGCATCATGTGTCTCTGCGTTTCGATCGGTGAGTGAGGTAACCGGAGCCCCATCCTCCTCCTCATCCTTTCAATCTCCCAAAAACCCTTAAACATGTACGTGGGCGACGGTAATCACTTACCATCTGGTGAACCGCTTGCTCGTTTGCCGCCTTACCGTTTACCAATAAAAAAAATCAGCCTGGTATAAGTCCACAGCTGAACAAAGGGTTCCCCAGAAGACTGCCATAAAGCACGATCCTGAGTCACCTGCATCCATTGACTTCCCGCAACACTATGTAGGTATATGTAATTGTATCTTCCCTTGATAAAAGAACTGAATAATGATAGCATAGGAAGACCTCTATCAAAAATAAGATTTGCGTAAAACTCCACGCTCTGCAAGCGTATTGGCAATCGCAGACAGACAGACAGACACCTCACTCCTTAGACTCTGCCGCCCGTCACCGGTCTGCATAATTTTGGTCTGATTATTTTCGTGTTGGATATTTCGCCAAATTTTCGCTTGTCATTTTGGGGGTGTTCAAGGCTTTTCCTATAGTCGTCTCTTACGTCACCCACGGATCGTAACGGGATGGTAGATTCTTGACCCGGTAGTAAAATTGCACGGCTCGCATGTCCGTTGTACTGTTACTGTTATTCACAGAGAGGATTTATCACGGGTGATAGAGGGGTAGATTAAACGGGTCCGTCGCTACTCGATACAATTGGTGTTCACGGTCCAAACAAATCATATTATATTAACCCCTTTTTGAGACTGTTATTATTACAAAGCACGTTTCATTATGACGACGTGAGTGCAATTTATAAAATTCACTACGTTATAACAAAACGAACTTTAACGAGGGTAAGGTTGCTTATAAATGCTTTTTAAAGCAAATAATCATAATAAACATTGAATATTTTGAGTAAATTATTAACTATTATGTGAAATAATCATTAATAAAGACAGTTTCCTTCTATAATACTATGTACGTATATTTGTATGTACATATATGTATATAAGAATAATGTATTTTTGCTAAGTCCGCACTATGCATCTCTTTTAAATTCTCCAGTGTCAGGCCTCTCGGAAAAGATTTGAAACAGAAATAACCTGAGCCTTTGTGCAGTATTTCTACTTGTTTTTCTTTTTTCTTTTTATGCTAAAGAGACCAAACGCTCAAGCGGCTCATCTGATGGTAAGAGAACACAGTCGCCCACGTACGTATGCAACGCCAGAGGTTTTTTTTTAGGAGAAAGGAGAGAGGATGAGGTTGGGGAATGGGGAAGGGTAGTGGGCCTCCGGTTATATCAGTCGCCGAACGAAACGCATAAGCACAGGATATCTCTACTTGACGCCGCTATTCTGCGAGGTCCTGGTGGAAAGCCGATCGCTCCGGCCCATTCGGGCAACAGCAAAAGCGGCCGCCTGGCTTTGTGCGCACAAACCCCAATAGGCGCCCATGGTAACCATGGACAAATATACAATTCACGGCTTTCCAGCCACAGTTGGCGCATTCATGGAAGGTATGCTTTGTCACTGGTCTGTAAGATGTCTGTTCGGCAAATTCGAGTCGATATTCCGCCATCATTCGGTCGCCAGTTTCGTTTCTGTTCCGTTTGGCCAGCAGCGTGTAACACATACAGGTTAGGTTGGCGTTAGGAGATGTTGCACCACTTGCTGCTGCTCGTCACAGGTCTGTAAGATTTCTGTTAGGCAAATTCGAGTCGATATTCCGCCATCATTCGGTCGCCAGTTTCGTTTCTGTTCCGTTTGGCCAGCAGCGTGTAACACATACAGGTTAGGTTGGCGTTAGGAGATGTTGCACCACTTGCTGCTGCTCGTCACAGGTCTGTAAGATTTCTGTTAGGCAAATTCGAGTCGATATTCCGCCATCATTCGGTCGCCAGTTTCGTTTCTGTTCCGTTTGGCCAGCAGCGTGTAACACATACAGGTTAGGTTGGCGTTAGGAGATGTTGCACCACTTGCTGCTGCTCGTCACAGGTCTGTAAGATTTCTGTTAGGCAAATTCGAGTCGATATTCCGCCATCATTCGGTCGCCAGTTTCGTTTCTGTTCCGTTTGGCCAGCAGCGTGTAACACATACAGGTTAGGTTGGCGTTAGGAGATGTTGCACCACTTGCTGCTGCTCGTCACAGGTCTGTAAGATTTCTGTTAGGCAAATTCGAGTCGATATTCCGCCATCATTCGGTCGCCAGTTTCGTTTCTGTTCCGTTTGGCCAGCAGCGTGTAACACATACAGGTTAGGTTGGCGTTAGGAGATGTTGCACCACTTGCTGCTGCTCGTCACAGGTCTGTAAGATTTCTGTTAGGCAAATTCGAGTCGATATTCCGCCATCATTCGGTCGCCAGTTTCGTTTCTGTTCCGTTTGGCCAGCAGCGTGTAACACATACAGGTTAGGTTGGCGTTAGGAGATGTTGCACCACTTGCTGCTGCTCGTCACAGGTCTGTAAGATTTCTGTTAGGCAAATTCGAGTCGATATTCCGCCATCATTCGGTCGCCAGTTTCGTTTCTGTTCCGTTTGGCCAGCAGCGTGTAACACATACAGGTTAGGTTGGCGTTAGGAGATGTTGCACCACTTGCTGCTGCTCGATACAATTGGTGTTCACGGTCCAAACAAATCATATTATATTAACCCCTTTTTGAGACTGTTATTATTACAAAGCACGTTTCATTATGACGACGTGAGTGCAATTTATAAAATTCACTACGTTATAACAAAACGAACTTTAACGAGGGTAAGGTTGCTTATAAATGCTTTTTAAAGCAAATAATCATAATAAACATTGAATATTTTGAGTAAATTATTAACTATTATGTGAAATAATCATTAATAAAGACAGTTTCCTTCTATAATACTATGTACGTATATTTGTATGTACATATATGTATATAAGAATAATGTATTTTTGCTAAGTCCGCACTATGCATCTCTTTTAAATTCTCCAGTGTCAGGCCTCTCGGAAAAGATTTGAAACAGAAATAACCTGAGCCTTTGTGCAGTATTTCTACTTGTTTTTCTTTTTTCTTTTTATGCTAAAGAGACCAAACGCTCAAGCGGCTCATCTGATGGTAAGAGAACACAGTCGCCCACGTACGTATGCAACGCCAGAGGTTTTTTTTTAGGAGAAAGGAGAGAGGATGAGGTTGGGGAATGGGGAAGGGTAGTGGGCCTCCGGTTATATCAGTCGCCGAACGAAACGCATAAGCACAGGATATCTCTACTTGACGCCGCTATTCTGCGAGGTCCTGGTGGAAAGCCGATCGCTCCGGCCCATTCGGGCAACAGCAAAAGCGGCCGCCTGGCTTTGTGCGCACAAACCCCAATAGGCGCCCATGGTAACCATGGACAAATATACAATTCACGGCTTTCCAGCCACAGTTGGCGCATTCATGGAAAGGTGTCTTTATCGGCTATGTTACCCGAAAATTTGACTAAATTCAATAGTAATAGAGTCTTTATTTCTCTATATCAGTCTCTATTCGATATATTGTGATATATCGATAAAAAAAGATAGCAATTTGTTAGAATAAAGTCAATGCATGGGATTCGATAATCCCATGCTTCACTGGCGCCAATAAATTATAGGGTTTCTCCCGTAACTGCTATTCCATTTGTATGTAGCATGCTCGTTCGCTACAGCCCATATAAGCCGATAAGCCCATTTACTTAAATAAGTAGTCAGACCTTCGCTTTCCAACTCAATTATGATAAGTGTATTTAATACATACTTTAATCGAAACAACCCACTTCTTTATCTCTTTTTTTTATATATATAAAGCTGTCGGTAGTCGGGTTAACAATGACATTAATTAAACCTTACACAACTTAGCCCCCCCCTCTCCCCCCTCCCTTTTGACAACGGCTGGTGTAAAACACCAGAAACACTTCGAGATTTAAAAAAAACATAATTAAACACGATAAAACACATAAATATATATGTATATAATACAATAACTTCAAACTTATTAGGAATTGTAAACTTCAATTAAACAATTGCTTTGCTCGGAAAACAAAGTTTCATTTTAGTGCTAAGGCACAAACTTTTACTTTTTCATATATAATTACACTGTCTAACTTAAGTCATATTATCCTGCATGAAAACAAAGAAAAGACGTTTAAAGTCTTTCATTTAACATTTATATATTTTTATAATAATCAAACAATATGTTAACTTTTTGTACGTGGTAGAGCCAAGCGGCGGCTTTTGCTGCTGCTCGAATGGGCCGGATCGACCGGGTTGATACCACGGCCAGGCGGAATACCGGCGTGAAGTAGAGGCATCTTGTGCTTCTGCGTTTCGTTCGGTGAGTGAGGTAACCGGAGGCCCATTCCCTCTCCCCATTCCCATCCACATCCTCCCTCCCATCTCTCAAATACCCTTAAAGGCCGGCAACGCACCTGCAGCGCCTCTGGTGTTGCAGATATACGTGGGCGATGGTAATCACTTACTACAAGTGAACCGATTGCTCGTTTGCCGCCTTTTACATAAAAAAATTTACAATGACTACCCTCAACACCTAACATAAGCAGTTTAACCTACCGTGTCGTCCGACATTACTCACAGCGCCAGCTATGTAGTATATAAGTACATAGTCTCGGTTTACCATCAGAAGGTACGGTGTACAAATTAAAGAAATATAGTTTCTTAATATATATATTTTCATAACCTAAAAATCCACTTAAACGTAAACTCGGAATCAGCCAATACTCAGATAGAACGATGACAAATATATTTCTGTGTTTATTTATTATTCAAGTATTGATTCGGGTGACGCAAACGGGCGGGCTAAATAGACGTATTCGAAGCTTTGTGCAATCAAAGACTTTTCTTTGAATACAATATATTTAAGGCCCTTATAGGAATGTAGGCTTCTTGTGTAGGCAGAAAATACGAATAAATTCAAACGCTTCCGCGTAATGAAACATCCAAATAGAATTAAAACCTACAAAATGTTATATAACATTAGAACTTAATAATGTGATGAGATTATGAATTATTCTATATACAAAAAATGTATTTGTATGTTGCCACACTAATGATCTCTTCTTAAATGAAAGCGGAAATAAATTTTTAGTACTCGAATTCGAGTATCGTTAGGAGCCGTCGCGGGAAGCGAAGCTCTGTAATAATGCTTTAACTGGTTATGCGTAAAATTAAGCTCGGGCGGGTTTATGGAAATGTAGCTCTTATTAGCCACATTTCCGAGTGGTTATTAAAATATTATTCTGTAACACCTTTCGTGTGACTGCGGTATTAAAGAGAAAAAACCGAATTATAAAACCCTTCTAAAGCATTTCAAACTTCAATCTCTCTCCTCACGCAGACAGCTTACAGATCATCATACTCTATGCAAGATTGTCAATAATGTTATTGATTGACCATATTTACTCTCTGCAATTTTCAGCACTAATTAAGTCAGTTTTTGTACCAAAACGTCTCGTAAGAATATAGAATTCAATGCGCCTCTGAATAGAAAGGTCAGAAAATATACATTCAACAAAAATTTCTGAGCTCTTTAGTTCTAAAATGCGGAGAGCGTTATACAATAATATATAGGAGATAATCGTAGGTTACTTAATTATTAAATTGTCTTTATTTTATTATAAGCGGCGGCTTTTGCTGCTGCTCGAATGGGCCGGCACGACCGGCCTCACAGAATCACAGAATAGAGGCATCCTGTGCATCAGCGTTTCGTTCGGTGAGTGAGATGACCGGAGGCCCATTCCCCCTCCCCATTCCCATCCAATACCCTTAAAGGCCGGCAACGTACCTGCGGGACCTCTGGTGTTGCAGATGTACGTAGGTGACGGTGATCACTTACCATCAGGTGAGCCGCTTGCTCGTTTGTCGCCTTAAAAAAAACTATGGGAAGGCGTTTTGTTTTTCGGCCCCTTTTTCATGCACGTATATCATAAAACTTTTTTTCAGTGAAAAGGCTCTTAAAAAGTTTAATCGCATTTCTAATTCAATATTCGGTTTTGGGGTCAACTGGATACGTTGGATCTACACCAAATATTCAAATTTCAGCTTTTGTAATTAAATCCGTCCACGAGTTAGAGATCCGCGGCGCACGTACAGAGAGACAGAGAGACAGAGAGACAGAGAGACAGAGAGACAGAGAGACAGAGAGACAGAGAGACAGAGAGACAGAGAGACAGAGAGACAGAGAGACAGTAGAGTGAGTTGGGTACGGAACCCTAAAAAATAAACTAAAGCACCTCGTTTATGTATTATTAACACAATAGGGCAAAATATATTGATCTCTGTACAGAAATTTTAATTCGAAAATTGAAATTTGTGTCAACTCATTGGGCATTCTTGATTTCTTACAAGATTTATTTCAAGTTATAGATGAAAACTTAATATGAATAATGTGTATGTGAACCACGGCCCTGAGATCTTCCAAGGCAGGGCGCCCAACCGCTCGGCCATCAGGGTTTTTTTTATTTTAGAGTACTAATTTTATCACGGCCAGTGTATATTGTAATGTACCTTTCTTCTTTCCTTTTTACTTAGATATATTTTTTCTGTAGAACTGAATCTGAATTTGATCTCATCTATTAACAACCCACTAAAAATTCATACCATAATTTCTAGACAAAATACCCAAAAGCAAAAACATAAACCGCAGAAGATGAATTTAAATCTTTGATCAATGTACCGAAGTCCAAAGACGTCGGGGCTTTTCATGAATAAAACATTATGTCACGGGACGTGGAAAGGATCTCGCTGGAACTCTGCGTCCATGTCGCACTGTCGCCGAGTCCAGTTACAATGTAGACTCTCACGACTGCATATACAATAATGGTATGATCAGAGGCTCACAGGTTTATTTCAGTCGTTTTTACTCATATTTCATATGCAGATTATGAGCATATAGCCATCGATGCAAATCGTACATAAGTTTCGAATAACTCATTGATACTATCTCTCCACTCGAACTCGGCTCTCTAGATTCGCAGGAAGATAGTGTCTTGACGTAGAATAATGTACCTAATTTTTATGTCTCACAACACACTGCCCTCAAACTGTCTTTTGGGGAAGTTCGAATAGGAGAACTTTGAAATTAATGAGCAGTCCCTCGTCGGAGATAAGTGCCGACGCACTTTCGTCTCCTCTTTTTCTTAAATGGCAGTTGACACTCTTTTGAAATTGACTAATAATATCGGCGAAAAAGTTTTTTCTTTTTTATAAATAATAGGCTTACGTTTGACCTCAATCTTGCTTGATGGAAGGCGAAGATGAGGCCTAGGATGGTACACGTTTGCCTAGAAGGGGTCTGTTCACTTTGGGCTTTATTTGTATTATTTTAGAATACGTGAAATGTTTCATTGTAGTTTTAATTAGTCGGATGGACTTCTTTCCAGTCTGCGTGTCGTCTGGATATGTCACCCCCTTTTATGTACATATACCAGCACCTAGTCAGCAGTGTTCTGTACACTGCTGCCTAGGTGCTGGCTCACAGCTCTATCCTCACTTGGCTATCTGTTAGATAAATATTTACAAATGCATATAAATGATCATGACAAGTAATAAATCATAAACATATTTAAATTAGACATACAATTCGTAGATCGTGTAAAACTTATTCCTAAAACAGACACTAGTTATGTAATGTATGTATGTATATATTCACGCCTTGTTCCCAACGGGGTAGGCAGAGATAATCTTCTTGCACTTGCTACGGTCCTGACATACGTCTTTCGCTTCTCCCACTTTGATCAATCTTCGCATGCGTAGTCGTTGGTTTAGAGTACTTTTGACCTGGCCTTTTTTCAGAACGTCTCCGATTTGATCGTGAAATGTTCGCCTAGGTCTTCCTCTCCCGACTCTACCATTTACACTCGCCTCATATATTTGTTATGCAAGCTATGAATAATTAGTAGGTTTTGTGATTTATGGTTCTGCGCCATCATTACTTATAGATGCTGGTTTCTCCATGTCTCATCTGCAAAGAAAACTTTGTTCTCTTCGCTCGCGAGATATACATAAGCGGTGGATTGTTATGGTGTTTGCAGATCTTACAGAAATAATTCAATAATTAAACAAGTAATCTACAGGTATTGAAACAGTCTTGAATACGAAATGATTTATTTGGATAAGGTTTACTATTTATTCATAAATAGTAATTTAAAAAACAATGTCTTTGCATAAAGATAGGTTTACTCTACGTTTATTAAAAATATATGTCCTCCCGTGCGAAGCCGGGACGTCCCGCTGGTAAATAAATAAACGTGAAGTCATATAATACACGAATGCATTAGAGAATATGAGTTCGCCGAATACAACCGTTGTTTCTAACTTTCTTTAAGTGGCCACGTACAGCTGCCAAATGTAGCAGCAGGCTGTTCGCGAATGCCTGGAAGCAATGGCTGGCCTAATTTGCTACGTGACCTTACTGCACGTCTGATGCTGCTTTTCCGTAGAACGAGGCTATGATCACAAACGGGCGCAGAATACTAAATTTTGACGCTTCAGTCGATTCAACATATTAGTTACAAATTACTTAGTATCATTTACTTTAGAAAGATAGAAAGAAAGTACTATATTCATTGTCACAACTCATGTAGCACATAATGAAAACTTAATTAACATAACAATAACCAGTAAGAATATTTTAATGAGATGCATCAACAAAATGGCGTCCGACTCAGCATAGTGCTATAGTAATGCTAAATGAATAACCACAACAACAGAGCTGGTATTCTGTCGGCACCATGAATATTTATTTTCGCGAGCAGTCGTTAGGCTTATTGTAATACATGAGGTATATAACAGTAATCAAAATATAAATAACAAAATTATAATAACAATACAAATGACATTAATAAGTAATATTTGTGTAAAACCAATTAAAAGTAAGTTGTTGTGCTTAATTCCGCATCAGCATAGAGTATACACGTTCGTAAGTAGATCGTTGGACACACTGTTGTACCTAAATTTCTTTGAATTCTCTATGTTTATTAATACCCATACTGGGCTTTAAACTATTTTTGTACACTCGGGGGTTGTTAAATAAAACTGCAACTGTAATCTATGGTCTAAGCTGGTATATTTGAATTTTTTTTTTAGTTCAACGTGGGGGAAAGGTGCTCGCGCCTACCCGTCACCGTCTCCGGTGACTGGTTATGTCGGGATCAGCATTGATGCCGGACCGACTGAAACCCCCCGCAGTAGATATGCTGTTGGCCTAATGGCCTTTTCAGCTTCATCGGTAGAGACTCGCGAGCAGGAGGCCCGCACGTTAATGTATCATCATTTCAGCCTATCACAAGACTACTGCTGAAAATAGGCCTCCACCAAAGAACTGCCACGAAGCTCGGTCCTGAGCCACCTGCGTCCATCGACTTCCCGCCCCCTCGACCCCCGACACTGCGCAGGTCGTCACTCCATCTTGTGGGGGGTCGTCCTACACTGCGTTTGCCTGTACGTGGCTGTCACTCGAGAACCTTTTTTACCCAACGGTTGTCAGTTCTGCGAGCTATGTGGCCGGCCCGTTGCCACTTCAGCTTGCTGATCCTTACGGCTATGTCGGTTACCTTAGTTCTGCTGCGAATATCATCGTTGCAGACTCTATCACGCAGAGAAACACCGAGCGTAGACCTTTCCATAGGGCGCTGAGCAACTTTGAGCTTCCACCAGTGAGCACCTACCAGGAGTGAAGGACCAAGTCTCAGTTCCGTATGTCATCACTGGCAATGTACATGTTAATGTATAAGTAGTTAATGTATATTTGAACATGTTAGATCAACATTCTTATTACCGTTATAAAAGGCAAACCATATCGGGTACTAAAAATGTCTAGCGCCATCTAGTTTGTTTGTAGAAATTTACATAAGATTATAAGAGCAGTTTGAAGTATACATTAATAATATACGTCTTTAGCAAAGTTTCCTTCGTATCTCACAACCAGGAATAACAACTTTATAGATATTAGCCGTGATATTTTCAAAAGTTTTGTTTTATTTGCGTTAGTTATTCTAAGGTGTTATTCTGTGGTGCATATTAAGCAGATAATCGTTTTTCAAAATTATTAGGTGTGTGTTAAATGGCATTAATTTTAAATTGTATTCCATTAACATCAATATTTGTTTTCTTTATTTAGTTATGTTTGTTATTTTTTTTTCTTTTTGTCTTAACTGTTTAACAGTTCCCGAGATTCAACAACGGCAGCGGCAGAATATCAGCGTTGTAACTACACTGCTGTAGCATAATGCTGCGTTTTCGTTGCTATAATCCAACATATTGTATTATCTGTTATATCTTTGTTGTGTTGTAGCATCGAATAAACATTGTTTCGTTGTTTTTGTAATTAGATAGAGCCTCGGCAGCCTAGTGGTTAGCAGATCTGTCTCATAATCAGTTCAGTTCGAATCTTATCTACGGCTACCTTTTCACCGTGGCTTCGCTCACGTTGATTTCGGGTTAACAATATAATTTTAAAGACCCTGTACGTTAATTGGCTAAAAGCAAATATGCTAAACGTCTTTGCATGATATCCTACTGGCCGATACCAACCATGGCAATGACTTCATTTACCAGACAATAGATTCCTTCTCCGTCTTGGGGTCGTCTGTGTAAGTACCACACACTTAGCCATTTCTGCCGCCTATCAGCTACATCTCAGTCCTCAGGTGTGACAACCTATGACTGTAACTGTAACCTTCTTGGATTGATGTTACTTGGAGTCTTATTGTCTTTTGTATTGTCTTTTGTATTGTCTATTGTCTGCAGTAGGCACTTACCTTTAGGAGGACTGCTAGCTCGTATTTCATCCCGATCCAATAAAAAAACAATTAACTCCTAAAGTGCACAGCTTACCTACCTAAACATTGTTCTAGCCTAACCACCAACCATTTATTTTTGATTTGATTTATTTACTAATAAAATTAATGATTTTATCTGCTAGCATTAAATGTATTTCTCTGTGCATCAATTAAGTTGAATTAATTACGTGTTGTCTAAAATTTACTCTATGCTTCCCTCCACAACTACGTCAGCCATGTTTGAACTGTCGCGAGATGCTCGATATAATATCACCTTGACACTGGAATATAGTAAAACACTGTTATTACACACCGAACTCGAGAAAAAGAGAGATACTGCTGTACATATATTTGAAAAACAACAATTACTAACGAGTTTAGATCTGCACAGAGAGGGTTTTTGGAGCCGGGAAGGGCCAGCCAATCTGCTCCAGTGCGGGCTGGCTTCTCATGTCCTCGAAATATTTTTTTTTATTATTTCACAATTATATAGGTTACCTCATGATGTTTTCTTTCACCGCCGTGCACGTGATAAACACAACACACAAAATTGCTATTAACAATTTTAACGGTGTCGGCACCGGGGATCGAACCCTGGTCACTCGCGCTCTACGAAACTAAAATGAGCGTTCTGACCATTGGGCTACCACGGCTACGCTTACTTTTACAATTGTAACATTAATTACGGACAGACTGGTCATAGTTTTAGACTTATATAATTAATAATAAGGACTAGACTAAGGACATTTCTCCTTATTATGGGATGGGATACAACGGATGTTCGCTGTGTACTGGGAAATTGCAAATTCCGTAGTGCTGACCACACCGAGCAATCTTGGCGAGCGAGGAGACAATTGAATAGTCTCGAAAGCTTGCGACGATGTTCACGAAAATCGACGTTTTCGTACACTACGCTGAAAATTGGATCTCAGCAAATCGGGATGTAGCGTTGAATGATTCGATAGAGCTGTGTTCCTTTCATAAAGCGTTTGTAATGATTGAGACGTGAGTCAATTCGAGTTTTTTTTTTTTTAAATGTATTGCTGAAATATGAGATTTGACTCAAGTGTTTACCTTTAAGGCAAATAATTAAAGTTACAAAAAAAAATTAGATTAACTTCTGCTAAAGATTTAATGTGCCTCGGTATGTTAGGGTCTGGATGTTCCCTTTAAATTATGCAGTGCGTCAGTTAGCCGGGTTTAATTCCCGGATGCGGCGTCACTAATGTGGAAGTCACTAAAGTAAAGATCGTTTATTCCGTTTGATCGATGTTTTAGAGCCGTGGTAGCCTAGTGGTCAGTTTCATAGAGCGCGTGTGAACTGGGTTCGATCCCCGGTGCCGGCACCACTTAAATTGTTAATAGCAATGTGCTGTATTTACCACGTACTCGGCGGTGAAGGAATAACATCGTGAGGAAACCTGCATGTCTGAGAAATAATAAAAACTATCTCAGATATTTTAGAAAGACACCTGTGCACAGCTGTGGGCACTTACAGGCTGCTATGTTATCAAATAAAAATGAAACTATTAACAACAGTTTTATTTTCTGATTTGGCACATGCTTTATGGTAGGCATATTTACTGCATTATTCTGAACGAATACCTATCCTTCATTTGAAAAGTACCCGAAATTTGCAACAAATCGTGCTTGTAATATGTTGAAACTTATTTGGGATGTTTTTTTGCAACGTGCGCAACTAATTTTTTCCAGGTTTAAAGTTTTTAAAAACCTTTTTTTATATATAATACTACGTGTACATAGAGTTGAAAACACTTCCACTTCAATTATTTATTTCAGTACATGTGAAGTTTGCCAGTCTGGATAAAAACAAAATGGCGGACCTAACTGGAGCCACTCGTTCCGGTAAACCGTGGCCAAAAACAAAGTTTGTGTGTTCTATTATTATAAAAGAATCACAATTCACACAGCTTAATTTTTTTGTCGTTTACTTTTTATTGCGCTTACACGGTAAAAGAAAATAAAACACTAATGGCAAGAGAACATTCCAATGAACAATTCTGACATTTCTGACGAGGTAGATATTTTAGTTCTTTAAATCCACCAGAACTTCGTGAAGGCTAGTGAAATAACTGCCGTCTCAATGCCTGGATCAACGTTACAAATCTTGGTACTTCTTGGTACGAACTCTCGACATTGAGGATCGAAGTCGAGTCTCCTGATTCGCAGGCAGATCCTTTAACCGCTCGACTGTCGTGGCGTAGAGTAATGTACCTAATTTTTATGTCACACAACACACTGCCCTCAAACTGTCTTTTAGGAAAGTTCGAATAGGAGAACTTTGAAATTAATGAGCAGTCCCTCGTCGGAGATAAGTGCCGACGCATTTTCATCTCGTCTTTTTTCTTAAGTGGCAGTTGAGACTCTTTTGAAATTAACTAATATACAATATCTAGAGTCTAGTTTTTTTTTTTTTTTTATAGAAGAAGGGGGCAAACGAGCGTGCGGCTCACCTGATGGTAAGTGATCACCGACGCCCACGAACACCAGAGGAGCTACAGATGCGCTGCCGGCCTTTAAGGAAGGAATAAGCTCTTTTCTTGAAGGTCCCTAAGTCGTAACTATTCGGAAATACTGCTGGCGACAGCTGATTCCACAAAGTCGAAGTGCGTGGCAGAAAACTTCGATTAAAACGCACTGTGGTGGAATGCCAACCATCTAGGTGGTATCGATGGAACTTCGAATTCAGTCGCGATGTACGATGGTGAAACTCAGCAGCTGGGATCAATCCGAACAGTTCCTCAGAACATTCCCCGTGGAAAATTTTGTAAAAAATGCAAAGAGAAGCAACATCTCTTCGCAAGGCCAAAGGATCAAGCCGATCAGAGAGAGCTTGGTCGCCGACAATTCGAGCCGCTCGACGTTGGATGCGGTCAAATGGAAGGAGTTGGTACTGGGGTGCCCCTGCCCAGAGATGAGAACAGTATTCCATGTGGGGCCGAACCTAATAGATCATTGACAATATTCCGCTTATCTATTTTCGATTTTCATTATATATTAATTTATATATTTTTTTATATACTTGTATACGTATTTGTGTATTTTATGTTATAAATATTTATTTATTTATATAGTGTGTTTATTTGTACTTATCAACTTATTATTATTGGAGTTTTTTATTTTATTTTATTTTTATATTCTTTGTTTTATACCTGCCAACTACCTTTCACCATAACAAGGGTTGACTGGTAGAGAATGCCACTTGGCATTAAGTCCGCCTATTGTAACCTTAAGCTTAAGGCTAACAATTAAGAATAAATAAATAAATGAAATATCGCAGTGAAAGTTTTTTCTATTACCTTGGAACACGTGAAAGTTTCATTTGTAGTTTTAACTAGTTGGAAGGACTCTTTTTCGGTCTGTGTGTCGTCTGTGTAGGTAACATCCTCTTACTTATCTCTACAACAGATCAGCGGTGCAAGAGCGCGAGTGACCTGGTTTTGATCCCCAGTTCCGGCACCACTAAAATTGTTAATAGCAAGTTTAAGTGCTGTATATACCACGTGCTCAGCGGTGAAGGAAAACATCGTGAGGAAACCTGCGTGTCTGAGAAGAAAGAGAATTAGTGAGATTTAATTTAGTTCAGAAACATAGATTTTTTATTCATATATTCGTACTCACGTCGTACAAATTTTAAACGAGGTAGAGCCAAGCGGCGGCTTTTGCAGTTGCTTGAATATTGCTTGAATAGGCCGGCTCGTCCGGGATGGTACCACGGCCTCGTAGAACACCGGCGTGAAGTAGAGGCCTATTGTGCTTCTGCGTTTCGTTCCGCGAGTGAGGTAACTGGAGGCCCAGTTCCCCTCCCCGTCCCCCACCTCATCCTCCCTCCCATCTTCCAAATACCCTTCAAGTTCAGCAACGCACCTGCAGCACCTCTGGTATTGCAGATGTACGCGGGCGACGGTAATCACTTACCATCAGGTGAACCGCTAGCTTGTTTGCCGCCTTTCCCATTAAAAAAAAAAACAAATGTACAACAATACAGAATTACATTTACCATAAAGCACAGCTGGCAACAAGAAGTAGGTAGAAACTTAATTCGTATCTTTATTTACACTTAGGATATAATTTTATAATTTATCTCTACCCTTTTCCGGAGCAGATGGTGCATTTTCCCATCCCTTAAAATTTCAAAGGCCGAATAATGGGACGCCATTATTCCCCGATATTAACGACACACAAAGGCTGTGCTCGGACAAACTTAAATTTCCTAAGCTGTATTTATGAGAGGTCGTCTTGGGCTTAATAACTGCGTCTTTTGAGACTCTGTCAGAATGACTTTTGCTCAGACTAATGAATTTTCTGAGAATCTTTGTTTTTTAACCAGGTTTTATCTTTAAACGGCAAATCATAGATATTTTTGACTTTGTGTTCAAAAGTCTCTATTTTTGTCAGGGTATATTAAACTATTCCAAATGTTTTAAAAAACCTTACAAATATGTCTAAACATCTTTTTCTTTATTAGACTGCATTAGTCGAAAAAGTTTTCGAGATTCCCGACAAAAGCTGGAATGGTCTTGTCGAGTCAGACGGATCGCAGTACCTCCCCCCCACCCCCTGTTTAATTTTAGTCATATTATCCTACATGAAAACTAAGAAACGACATTTAAAGGCTTTTATTTAAATTTTATATATAAGGTACGTGGATCAAATTTAATAAATAAAAGCTGAAGGTAGCCCGAGGTAATAATGACTTCTGGACGTCTACCATCTCACTCCCCCCGTGACCACGGCTGCTGTAAACCAATCGGATCATATCACGAATACCAAATCAAAGTTAAACGCGATAAAATCCGTTAATAGTTTCATTTCAAATTTAGACAAAGTGTCATAAATATATACTAATACCAATATGAGTATAAAATAATTTGGTATACCTTCTATCGCACATAGCATAGCAATGTTATAGGAATTTGTGTCATCTGAATGCGAAATGATTTCGTTCACACGCTGTAACCACAAATATACTGGACATTGTTAGAGCTCTCGTACGTTGCAATTGTATTTGTAATTTGAAAACTAGGCATACCCGCTAACCGGGGCTTCATTTGATATAATTTGTGAAAAGTCAATTTTGTATGTAAATGTTGAATAATTTCGCGCGTCAGCTCTTTAACTATTTTTGTTTTAAAATACTTTATTGCATACACCCCAATTTGAGGTGACAAAGGGCGGACTCAATGCCTATTGGCATTCTCTGCCAGTCGACCCATGGGTTGGTGACATAGCCTAATCTAAAATAAAATTGTTTTCAGAGTAACTATAAACAAATACAAATAGATATAATAAAATTAATGAATAAAAATATGATACAATATACATAATATACATGATAATATACTATCTACTCTAAATTCAAAACAAAGGAACAGTGGCTGGATTATAGTTCTGAAGTTATAGGTTGCTGCCTAACGTATATTTGTACGACAAATACTAGGGTATGTACTGCGAATTCGAGCGTCGTGGGTTCGCTCGCCGAGCGTGATGCAAATCCAGCTTATAAGAGAGGCCCAAGTCCTGTAATGGACTTTTTAAGGCTGTTAAAGGTTAAAGAGCCGTGGTAGCCTATTGGACAGAGCGCTGACTTTATTTTCAAAGAGCGCGAGTGACCTGGGTTCGATACCCGGTGCCGGGACCATTAAAATTGCGATGAAGAAAAACATCGCGAGGAAACCTGCATGTCTGAGAAATAATAAAAATATTATTTCGAGGATATGTGAAGCCCGCCAACCCACACTGGAGCAGCGTGGCGGGCTCTTCCCTAAACCCTCGCTGATACTAGTATTTGAGAAGGAGGCCTTTTCCCAGCCGTGGGCACTCACAGGCTGCTACTTTACTTAAGATTAAAGACATTCAATGAAATGGTAACTTTAAAACGTTTTTTTTTACGGGAAAGACGGCAAACGAACAAGCGGTTCACCTGATGGTAAATGATAACCGTCGCCAACGTACACCTGCAACACCAGAGGTGCTGCAGGTGCTTTGCCGGCTTTTAAGGGCATCTTGGAGATTGAAGGACGAGAATGGGAAGGGGGAGTGGGCCTCCGGTTTCTTCACTTACCGAACGAAACGCTGAAGCACAAGATGCCTCTGCTTCATGCCGGTATTCTGTGAGGCTGTGGTACCAACCCGGTCGAGCCAGCCCATTCGAGCAGCAGCAAAAGCCGCCGCTAGGCTCTACCACGTTTAGAAACGTTATTGTATATAAACCAAAAGATTTATGTATAATTCCTTAAATATTCAAACCAAAGGAAATGTTTATTTATTTATTTATTTAATCTTTATGCACTATTGGACTTAATGCCTAGAGGCATTCTCTCCCAGTCAACCATTAGGCTAAGCAGATATATATACATAATAGAGGCGATACAGCTAAGATAATAAAACCAGTAAAAGGATATAAATATCAAAATATTTACTTATACAGATAGGTAGATACATACATACATACTATACATAATGTTGGAAAATAAATATCGCTCAGCTCGCGTAAATATTTCACAGGCCTAATATTTTAATGCCCGCAGATCGGCAGAAACATCTGATAACGTCTTTTGTGCGTCACCAAGGGTCGCTGTCTTATTATTGCGGTGTTCTTTGTAGAATATTTTATACGGAGTAACAACAAAAAAGCGTTTTGAAGATAATGAGGCCGAAGCTCTACGTTTTCCGCAAAAGTCTTAAGCAGGTCGTGTAGTAAATTTATTTTAAAATATCACTTATGATGTTTTGTTTTTAGTTGTTCGCGACATTTTAATGTTTCGGTGCATGTTCAAAGTGTTGAGGTTGAGATAGGTGGGAGGAAGGTGGCGGGCGCGGTATTCCCGCGCGTCCCTATATGAAGTAAGGGTGGAGAGCTTCCTCTCATAAGAAGAAGCCCCATATGAGCATGCGTTCCCGTGATCTCGATAAATGACGACGAGAAGAACACCGTGGGGACTAATGAAACGAAGAAATGCTCCTCGTTTCATTAGTTTTTATTTATGAAATATATGTACTAGTATTTTTTTTTTGTTTTTTTTCTAGTAACAAACTTTGAATTGGTTACCTCGAAATTTCACCACACCATAGGTTGATCGGTAGAGAATGCCTATAGGCGTTAAGTCCGACTTTTTGTGTTCTTCTGTGTGTATGGCAAAAAAGATTAAAACAAAAAAAAAAACAAATATGTGCTCTATGTAAATGTTACGACTATTCCATATTAACACAATGTTACAAGCATATTTTACATAGAAATTCCTCGTATAAATATGTTATACAATAACTAGTTTCGAAACTATGATCACAACAAGCGCAGCGTATGCAAGTTCAGACTGCAGCCAGCAAATTGGTGGTTACGAGTGTGAATACAATTAGTTTTGCATTTATACAACACAATATTGTTATGCACTGCGAAGTTACAAATCAGATATATAAATTGCTCCGTAAAATATTATACTAAATGAGTTGTGGTTTGGATATTACGTATGTTTCTGGTATGCGGTACAGCCAAGCGGTGACTTATGCTGCTGCTCGAATGGGCGGGTTCTACCGCGGTAGTACCACGCGCTCACAGGACACCGGCGTGAAGGAGAGGCACCTCGTGCTTCTGCGTTTCGTTCGGTGAGTGAGGTAACCCGGCGGCACCCTCCCCTTCGCATCACCCTCCTCATCCTGCCTCCCATCTCCCAAATGCCCTAAAAGGCCGGCATCGCACCTGCAGCACCTCTGGTGTTGCTGGTGGAAGTGGGCGATGGTAATCACTTACTTTTTAATATGTATGAATATATTTCTATATCTCCACTGACATAAAACACGTGTTGTAGATTCATATATATTTCAATAACTACCTTGAATATAGTTATCAGTTCTCATGAAAACTTGAACTACAATTTCCAACAAACTTCATGGTGTCGCTTTCGGGTGTCGGTATGCTCGCGCGTCGTATAAATTCACTCTCATCATTTTTACCAAACGTACCAAAAGAAGTATAACTTTGTGGTGTACTTACACACATACACATATATATACTACTTACACACATACATATATATTATTTACACACATTATTTAAGTACATTCATCTCACAATTATTTATTACACCGATTGTCCTTTAGACGGCGCGCTTTCGGGCAAAAGTTTTTTTTGCAAGATAACGGTTCGGCACTCAACAACGACTGCGCCTGCGCCGGTCGGTCTCCAGAAACGATATACGACCGACCACAACTTCAAAAATGTTTGTTATCGTGTCTGTTAGTATTTCCTTCGTGTCATACCGAGGAAATAAAGAAACTTACGGCACTAGAACATGTCCAGCACAACTGACCGCTTACGACAGTGAGTATATCTGTCAATAAAAGTGTAGGGATCTGACTATTTTTACTTCTTATTTTGTGCGTGTCAAAGAACTTTTACTTCAAAACTGGCATATCCGCCATCTTGGATTTTAAAATAGTTGCCTTAATCGTTATTAACATCCCGAGAATCGAACTCTAGTCTCCTGATCCGAACTTCACCTAACCAATCGGTTATCTAGGCCGTTTCGCCATTACGTATATAATGTGTGTCTGTTTGGCATATAGATTTACGACTTGCATTATGTTGAACCAACGCCAACTTTGCGGCTTCAAGGCCGCGTACCACGTGAACGATGAAGCTGTAAAAGCTAAAACGGTTAACATCTTCACCAACTACATCGAATAGATATTTGTTTTAGTCTATAGAAAAGACTAGACTTCATATTTTGTCTATTGGGCATTCTCCACCAGTCAAGCCTGGGGACGGTGAGAAATTGTAGTAAGTCTTTTTTTTTTGATAAATAATATAAATATATATTCTTTTGCATATATACATAGGGCAATATTGTTCCGAATTGCATATTTCTCTTTCTAAAATTTTCACTAAATATTTTATTACTTTGTTAATCGAAGCAATTTCAATAATCTATATTGTATAATCTATATTTGTAGACATAAAAATATCTGTATATTAAACAAAATATTTTTATTTAATTGACGCAAATAACGGAAACCACAATTTAATTATTTTATTGTGCCCGATTAATTAGATTAAAATAACACAAAATATAAATCTTAATAATTCCTAATGGGTTGGGATAAGTGATGCTGGAGATGTTTTGGGAATAAGTGTTTTTGCGCTCGGGTAAACTGTGACCGTAATTAATTGCCATAAGCTTCATGTATTCAAAATAAATAATCTCGGGTTTAGTAGCTAATGCTTGCATATTTATAGCGTAACTATAATTATTATTACTTATATTGATATACAGGTTGGATGCGTGTTACGACATTAACCAGACATTATACCATATTTTAAGTTTTGTGTTATTTTGCTTCAAGTTATTCGCGTTACTACATAACTAGGCCCACAACACAGGTCAACGACCGGCGTTCGCTGTACGCGTTTGAAGTCGCCGACGTGCCGAAAATAAATACCTGCGAGGTCTCCGCTCTTTCCGCGGCTATTAAAGTATTGGTCATGATGAACAGCGCTTGTGTTTAATTTGGCATAAATAGTCTATTTAATTTGATTGAGGATAAACGAAATATCTTTAGCTATTTACAAATAATTATGACCGGCAGTACAACAAAATTTTTAACTAAATATCAAAACGGTCACATCCAACCTGTATAACGTAGAATAAAAAATACCAAACAAAATATGTTATCTTGTGTACTTTAAAAACCTTATAAGCTTTAGATATAAAATGCTACTTTTATAATAAATTAAACTATGTGTAACTAGATGATGATGATGTATTAGTTTCACAGAGCACGTGCGACCTGGGTTCGATCCCCGGTGCCCGCACTACTATTATTAATAGCAATTTAAAGTGCTGTATTTACCACTTGCCTGAGCAAGGTTTCCTCACGATGTTTTCCTTCATCGTCGACGGCGTATCTGAGAAAAAATATTAATTCGAGGATATGTGAAGCCTGCAAACCCGCACTGGAGCAGCGAGCCCTTCCCGGCTCCAAAACCCTCTCAGATATTTGAGAGGAGGCATTTGCTCAGCTGTGGGCACTTAAAGGCTGTTACTATATGTGTAACAAAAAAAAACCGACCACAAGCAAGTTGCGCGGCTAGGGTTCCGTATAATGTTATGCCGAAATTATGAATGTGATAATATCAAAGTATTGTAAATATAATTGTTACGTAACAAAATACGTAAATGAAACACATTCTAAATCTAATGTAAATTATCAGTTCCTTTTCGGTCCGGTCAAAGTCAGTCTGAAGCTACTTAAAGGCTTCGGATTTTTCAGTAGTCTCTTTAGCTCCGGAGCAGATTTAGGGAATGGACCCATTAGGATAAGCCAGTGAATAGCTTACTGCTCCGTATTAAATTACCAAAATCTTCAATACACTCGGTGAAGACATAGAATTGAATAAAACCATTTCTTTTTTATATACAAATCATTTCTTTTTACAGGTTTTTTATTATCTTGACCTGTATCTATGTATCAGTGTTATGGAATCCGAACAAAACGACAAAATACCTGTCTTTTTATTACAGAAATTAAAAAGCAAAAAAAAAGAGGCAAACCGGCAAGCGGTTCATCTGAAGGCAAGTGATTACCGTCGCCCACGTACATCTGCAACATCAGAAGTGCTGCAGGTGCATTGGCGGCCTTTAATGATGTTTTGGAGATGGGAGGGATGATGAACTCAATTACCACACGTGCCTCCATTTCTTTTTATGGCATAGGTGGCAAACGAGCTAGTGGCTCACCTGATGGTAAGTGATTACCGTCGCCCGCGTACATCTGCAACAACAGAAGTGCTGCAGGTGCATTGGCGGCCTTTAAGGATGTTTTGGAGATGGGTGGGATGATGAACTCAATTACCACACGTGCCTCCATTTCTTTTTATGGCATAGGTGGCAAACAGGCTAGTGGCTCACCTGATGGTAAGTGATTACCGTCGCCCACGTACATCTGCAACATCAGAAGTGCTGCAGGTGCATTGGCGGCCTTTAATGATGTTTTGGAGATGGGAGGGATGATGAACTCAATTACCACGTGCCTCCATTTCTTTTTATGGCATAGGTGGCAAACGAGCTAGTGGCTCACCTGATGGTAAGTGATTACCGTCGCCCGCGTACATCTGCAACAACAAGTGCTGCAGGTGCATTGGCGGCCTTTAATGATGTTTTGGAGATGGGTGGGATGATGAACTCAATTACCACACGTGCCTCCATTTCTTTTTATATACAAATCATTTCTTTTTATGGCATAGGTGGCAAACGAGCTAGTGGCTCACCTGATGGTAGTGATTACCGTCGCCCGCGTACATCTGCAACAACAGAAGTGCTGCAGGTGCATTGGCGGCCTTTAAGGATGTTTTGGAGATGGGAGGGATGATGAACTCAATTACCACACGTGCCTCCATTTCTTTTTATGGCATAGGTGGCAAACGAGCTAGTGGCTCACCTGATGGTAAGTGATTACCGTCGCCCGCGTACATCTGCAACAACAGAAGTGCTGCAGGTGCATTGGCGGCCTTTAATGATGTTTTGGAGATGGGAGGATGATGAACTCAATTACCACGTGCCTCCATTTCTTTTTATGGCATAGGTGGCAAACGAGCTAGTGGCTCACCTGATGGTAAGTGATTACCGTCGCCCGCGTACATCCGCAACAACAGAGGTGTTGCAGGTGCATTGGCGGCCTTTAAGGATATTTGGGAGGAGGGAGTAATGATGAGGATCGGGATGAAGAGGGCAAGCGGGTCTCGTCCGTACGAAACGCAGAAGCACAAGATGCCTCTACTTCACGCCGGTATTCTGCGAGGCCGTGGTATCAATCCGGTCGAGCCGGCCCATTCGAGCAGCAGCTAAAGTCGCCACTTGGCTCTACCACGCTTAAAGATAGAAATAGATCCCTTCTAGAATTTCAAGAAGTATATAATTTTTTTTTTGGTAAGTAAAATAAATAAATTTTCAATTGAACTATTATTTAAGGATTTCATCGTGTTTAATTTTTTGGTTTTTCCATATTCACGACGCTTCGAGTGCTTTAAAACACCCGTGGTAACGAGGGGGGAGAGGTGTTAGACGTCCTGATATCATAGTTAACACGGGTTACGTTCAGTTTTTAATTATTAATTTTGTATCGCGACCGTAAATCCCCTTGATGAGCGTCGCGATTCCTTATGGGGAGAGGCCTATCTCCTGCCGGAGTGTTAAGCTTAAAGGTAAGGTCTGTAGTAAAAATTACCGATTAAATACGATTAAAAAGAAAATAATATTTAAACACGTTTCTGTGCAACTTAACATAACGCTTACGCATGTGAAATAGAACAGACGAGACTTTATCTTAGTGGTTGATCAGGGGGCGTATTTACACACCATTTACTCCGACTGGGTCATAGAGGGTCGAGGATGGGGGAGAATTTCCTATTCGACTCACGACCGTTGCCTTCCTAATGTATTACGAAGTATGATTTATTGCATCTCATCAAAAGTTTTTATACGTTCCGGCTTTGTGGCTTTCTCGTATGAATCTCCGAATTATTTTTACGTTAAGTCTCAGAATGACCAGCTCATCCCTTAGGCCAGTTCGGATTTCAGTTTCCGAACTGGAATTTGGGTACTATTATTTACCAAAAATCAAAAACACCACAGTTCCACGTGACGACAGGCGTTTACGGATTAAAAAAAAAGTTAATTAAACGAGATACGATCCGTAAATAATAGAGTCAATTCCAAATGGGTAGTGTTCGCGTGAATATAAGAAATCTTAATGGAATTTAGGTGATAAAATTTGGTAGAGCAATATAGAGCTTCTCAAATGCTAGCGAGTGTTATCTCGACGTAATATTTCAAAGATGGTGTGTCGTCGTCTTCTGGAGTCCTGGTCATCAAGAAAATTATAAATGGTAGACTGATGGTAGACTGGTAGAGAATGCCTCTTGGCATTGAGTCCGCCTTCTTGTTCTGTAATGTGCAAATAAAGTTTAAATAAATAAATATCATTTGCAACACCAGTGGAGCTGCAGGTGCGTTGCCGGCCTTTAAGGATATTTGGGGGAGATGTAAAGGAGGATGAGGAGAGGGATGGGAACGGGGAGTAGGCCTCCGGATATCTCACTCACCGAAAGAAACGCAGAAGCATAAGATGCCTTTATTTCACGCTGGTAGTGGTACCAACCTGGTCGAGCCGGCCCATTTATCCAGTAGCAAAAGCCGGCGCTTGGCTTCAGCACGACTGAGCTAAGGAGATGTAACTGCTTTTAAGTACAAATTGTTCTTTTTTTTTTGATCTTTTCGCAGTGACTGCTTGATTGTTTTTTTTTTAATGAATACTAGCAATGCTATTTATTAAGTAACATTACTAATATTCCTGTTAACCCTCCAACTAAGCACAGCAGCTACACAGCTTGTATCTGGGTGATTCACGACAATAGTCGAATGGCGGGCTTGAACTTACAACGTCATGTTTCGTAGTCCGCACTCTAACCCATTTGGCTATTGGCGCTTAGATTGGCCATTTGCATTTTACACAAACCATGTTTTTCGTATTCGAGTAAAACAATAGTTTAAGTAATTGAAATTGTTACTAGAATAATAAACCGCATTTACGACAGACACGTCTTTGATGCGTGCCGCAGATGTGTGAATTTAATAAAATTTAACGCCTATAAAGTTTGACGAACACTTCGGTCGTGTCGCCGTAGCCGGCACGAAGTTGTCGGTTTTATTGCATTTTAACTTCGCTTAAAGCAATTCCGGCGACTGGAACGGCATGGATGTCTTAAATGGGACGAATCTGATGATATTTTATACGTTTAGATGATAGATGTTCACAGACATCTGTAACCAGTTAAATATGTACCTCGTTATTGTATTATTATTATTTATATGTAGTACTTTTTAGTGTTGACCTTAAACCATAAAGGCGTTCTCTCTCAGTCAACTTCTGTTATGGTGAAAAGCAGATGGCATGTGCAGAAATATAAATGAAAAACTACAGCATCATGTAATTAAGCAATTATAATTATCATTATTCAATAAATAAACATTTGTAAATAAGTAGTTTTCTTTTAAATGCATAAATAGGTTGTGGCGTCATTTATTTAAACGAATAAATAAAAAAATATATATTCTCTGTCTAGGAGATCAACTTTTTTCTCTAGGCTCTCTAGGTCTCCTGACTAAGCTACCTACGGCATAGGAGTCGTGCCATCTAGATAAACAAATTAAATTCATATTCGCAATATAATATTCTATAGGATTATTAAAAAAAAAGATCGACGACTGTTTAAAAACAAATTGTTAAAATAAAGTTTAACACAGTTTAGTGCAAACGAATTAAAAGGATGTTAATTGTTAAGCGTAAGCGATTCTGCGGAAGTTCCATAAATGAACCAAGAGTGAGATTAATTAAAGACTTTGATGACGTAGGTTAAGTAACTTTGCTTAGCTTTGCTTAGAGCATACTTTACTTTTGTAGGATTCTTATCATGCAGACACTTGACCTTTTTTTTTTTCTCTGAATCAAAACTAATTTTGAAATGGAATTTATTTGCCTTGTTTCTTCTGACCCAGGTTTCAGTTGGTTACTTAATCATATTATAGCGAGGAGACAATAACAAAAATTGACGTTGTTACTCTCTAACATCCGATAATGAAGATTAATGTAAAGGAACAAGAGCATAAGCATCGTTTATGAGTCATTGCCAAACGTTAGATGGACATGGACTGTCGTGTATTGAATAAACGTTTCTCTATTCACACCGCTTGATGGCACAACTTATTGAACATAACTCCGCTGTAATGTTTTTAGTTACACATAACTTAAACACTTTTTGGTTACAAAAAAGGTTCTCGAGTGGCAGCCACGTACGGGCAAACGCAGCGTGGGACGACCCCCCACAAGATGGACTGACGACCTGCGCAGTGTTGCGGGAAGTCGATGGATGCAGGTGGCTCAGGACCGAGCTACGTGGCAATCTTTGGGGGGAGGCCTATGTTTAGCAGTGGACTTATGATAAGCTGAAATGATGATGAATGATGATGATAAGTTAAACACATACACTACTTATACACTTTAGTGGATATTTTTTGACACAACGCTACTGCAAGAACATTTTTTTTTCGCCATTTAAGTTTTATTTGGGGGAAAGGCACTCGTAGCGGAGACGGTGACTGGTTATATAGGGATCAGTATTGAAGATGCCGGACCGACTAAAATCCCATCAGTAGACACGCTGTTGGCTCGGTTGGCCTTAAAACTTCAGCGAAGGAGGGTTGCAAGTTAGAAAAAATAATGGTAATTCGGCTTAAAGCAAGTATAACGATGTGGAAGTAACAAGACGACAAATATGAAATTCAACTAGCGCCATCTATCGGGTCAACAGGAAACAAAGATATCAATGATTAGTGAATTTTACAAATTAAGGTTTTACTAAGATTAATAATTTTGGCGTAAAAGTTTATAAGCATTAGGTGAATAATTGGCAAAAAAATAATAGACAGAAATCGCTAATAGAGTTCATAAATATTATCCTAATAAATAGAATAAAAAGCCTAATAAATAGTATAGGAGCGCGATATCAGCTTTAAGGCTTAATTGGAGTGGCAAAGTTAATGTTAAATAGCATTGCTATTATTCTAGGAGAACAGATACTTTTTTTCTGGGAAAGACGGTAAACGAGCAAGCGGCACGCCGGTTGGTAAGTGATTACCGTCGCCCACGTACATCTGAAACACCAGAGGTAATGCAGGTGAATTGCCGCCCTTTAAGGAGATTTGGGAGATAGGAGGAAGGATGGGGATGGTGATCGGGAGGGAGAGGGGCCTCCTTATAACTCGCTCACAGGACGAAACGCAGAAAGATATAGATGCCGCTACTTCACGCCGGTATTCTGCGAGGCGTGGTACCACCAACCCGGCGAGCCTGCCGCGTACCACGTTCAGAATCGTCATCTTTTGACTTTAAGCATAACTTTAAGCGTTAAGTAACTTGAAAGTTACTGCAACACCCATACGGTACAGGCATTTCACAAGTGCGCTGCCGGGCTTTAAGGATATTTGGGTATGAGGAGAGGGAGGAGAGGGCCTCTAGTTACCTCAATCTGCGAACGAGACGCAGAAGTACAACATGCCTCTTCTTGGCACCGGCATTCTACAAGGCCAGTTACCAGCTCGGGCCTGCCTATTCGAGTAGAAGCAAAAGCCGCCGCTTGGCTGTACCACGCAGAAACAAGCTGCGTTTATGCAATCCTAAAACAAAGTACAACAGCAGCTGGTCAAATGTCACTGCTGGTCGAAGGTCTCCTCTGAATTCTCGAGGGTTTTGGAGGGAAAATCTATTCCAGTGCGGGTAGGTAGAACATCATATGTCCTCGAAATATTTTTTTAATCATGACAGAGATGGAGGTTTCCTCTTTCTTTTCCTTCAGCGTCGAGCAGCATTATAGTTTACTAGGAAAATAAAAAATATAAAGAAAGGAAAATAATTATTTATTATGTTACTTTGTGTTTATTTAGACCTTAAGCTAAACAGGTGCGACTTCACATGTCAAAATGATTGATATTTTGCTAGAAATGTCTCCCGAGTTATTTTTCCAGTTTAGGTCTGACGTGAAATGTTGCTTTTATGTATTGCTATTAAACAGAATATACCTTTACTATTATACACTACACAATTTCAACATTTAAATAATATAATTATATTATTACGTACGCATTACATATTAAAATCGGAACATTTACGGGAGGCTTACTCCCCGTCCCCCTACTTATCCTCCCTCCCATCTCCCAAATAGCCTTAAAGGCCGACAACGCACCTGCAGCTCCTCTGGTGTTGCAGATATACGTGGGCGACGAAAATCTCTCGCCATCAGGTGAACCGCTAGCACGTTTGCCGCCTTTCCTATAAAAAAAATGGCCTCTTTGTAATACGTTTGTAGTTGCCAACTAGAACGGGTCCCTAATTGTGTTTCGCATTTAATTTCGTTACAGCTTCGCGTGTCGTGGTAACTTTTAGCCGTTATAGTATAAACGACATCGAATTAACCTGTAAGCATTTTATGCATGTAATGCGTATGTGATTAAAGTTCTCGTAGTAAAATTTACTTCCAAGAACCTATCTGTAGTATATGTAATATACCTATTAAATATAAACTAATAAAGGAATAAAAAGCCTAATAAATAGTATAGGAGCGCGATATCAGCTTTAAGGCTTAATTGGAGTGGCAAAGTTAATGTTAAATAGCATTGCTATTATTCTAGGAGAACAGATACTTTTTTTCTGGGAAAGACGGTAAACGAGCAAGCGGCACGCCGGTTGGTAAGTGATTACCGTCGCCCACGTACATCTGAAACACCAGAGGTAATGCAGGTGAATTGCCGCCCTTTAAGGAGATTTGGGAGATAGGAGGAAGGATGGGGATGGTGATCGGGAGGGAGAGGGGCCTCCTTATAACTCGCTCACAGGACGAAACGCAGAAAGATATAGATGCCGCTACTTCACGCCGGTATTCTGCGAGGCGTGGTACCACCAACCCGGCGAGCCTGCCGCGTACCACGTTCAGAATCGTCATCTTTTGACTTTAAGCATAACTTTAAGCGTTAAGTAACTTGAAAGTTACTGCAACACCCATACGGTACAGGCATTTCACAAGTGCGCTGCCGGGCTTTAAGGATATTTGGGTATGAGGAGAGGGAGGAGAGGGCCTCTAGTTACCTCAATCTGCGAACGAGACGCAGAAGTACAACATGCCTCTTCTTGGCACCGGCATTCTACAAGGCCAGTTACCAGCTCGGGCCTGCCTATTCGAGTAGAAGCAAAAGCCGCCGCTTGGCTGTACCACGCAGAAACAAGCTGCGTTTATGCAATCCTAAAACAAAGTACAACAGCAGCTGGTCAAATGTCACTGCTGGTCGAAGGTCTCCTCTGAATTCTCGAGGGTTTTGGAGGGAAAATCTATTCCAGTGCGGGTAGGTAGAACATCATATGTCCTCGAAATATTTTTTTAATCATGACAGAGATGGAGGTTTCCTCTTTCTTTTCCTTCAGCGTCGAGCAGCATTATAGTTTACTAGGAAAATAAAAAATATAAAGAAAGGAAAATAATTATTTATTATGTTACTTTGTGTTTATTTAGACCTTAAGCTAAACAGGTGCGACTTCACATGTCAAAATGATTGATATTTTGCTAGAAATGTCTCCCGAGTTATTTTTCCAGTTTAGGTCTGACGTGAAATGTTGCTTTTATGTATTGCTATTAAACAGAATATACCTTTACTATTATACACTACACAATTTCAACATTTAAATAATATAATTATATTATTACGTACGCATTACATATTAAAATCGGAACATTTACGGGAGGCTTACTCCCCGTCCCCCTACTTATCCTCCCTCCCATCTCCCAAATAGCCTTAAAGGCCGACAACGCACCTGCAGCTCCTCTGGTGTTGCAGATATACGTGGGCGACGAAAATCTCTCGCCATCAGGTGAACCGCTAGCACGTTTGCCGCCTTTCCTATAAAAAAAATGGCCTCTTTGTAATACGTTTGTAGTTGCCAACTAGAACGGGTCCCTAATTGTGTTTCGCATTTAATTTCGTTACAGCTTCGCGTGTCGTGGTAACTTTTAGCCGTTATAGTATAAACGACATCGAATTAACCTGTAAGCATTTTATGCATGTAATGCGTATGTGATTAAAGTTCTCGTAGTAAAATTTACTTCCAAGAACCTATCTGTAGTATATGTGAAAGTATACCTATTAAATATAAACTAATAAAGGAATGTAAATCAATGTATTTATAATATGCATGTATGAGGGTAAGGAGGAGGAGTGGGAGTGGGCGTCCGGATACCCCACTCACCGAACGAAACGCAGAATCACAAGATGCTTATGCTTCACTTCCGTATTCTGCTAGATATAGTTTGTTGACCCGGCGGCCTTGACAGCTTCCGCGGAAAGGACTTTATTCCTTACGTTTTTGAAATGTGATCAGTAATTGACTTTACTGTTTAGAGTGTCATCTATTTCATTTCTGACAACCGTGGGACGGTTCTGTCAATGATTGTACTTTGGGTGGATTTCTTACAGGGCATTGTGAACAAGTCTGTCTTGCTTTTTTCGGGATTCACATCGATTCTCCATATCCGGCTGTTTGGAGGCGAATATAAATCTGCAATACCTTAGTATTGAAAGCGAGTAGGGGCTTCGATGGAAAAACCTCCCGAGAAGAGCGTGTAGACGGTTGGTGAGAGGACCGAGGCTTGCGGAACGCCAGACCTTTAAAGTCGGCTTTCAGAAAGCATCCCATCGACTCGTTGGACGGAAAGTTGGTTGTGTGATGTGCACTGTACAAGCTGTACGCCCCAAGGGTGCCAGATACAGGAATGGAAGATAGTCATTCGTTCCAGGTCTATTTTTGATTATTATCATTTGATTTGGTCATTCTTTATTTATTTTTCACCGTTTCGTAATAAGTTTCCCCTGGAAGAGGAAGAGACAGGCAAAAGAAATTGCGGAGAAGCAGCTTGGAAGCTTATAGTTGATAAGAACCTCAACACGAAACCGTACCACCGTTTTACCGTTCCTCTGACGGAGAAAAATCCGCTTTTATCTGGTGTGGTTTTTGTTCGTAAATAATTAATCTCGCCAGTTTCAATTCCTCCAACTATACAAAATGGTAACGCGATGCTGTACATCAAAGTCCGGATCATTCTCGTTAACACAACATATTGATCGGTGGCATTGGATGTACGTTGACAAAACTTCAGCCTAATCTATCATACATAATCCCAATATTTGTCTATTGCTCGGTACGGACTCGCCAAGTAATAGATTAATGTTACAAGATCATACTTAGATGGATGGGTCAACTACAGTTTGTATTGAAGATAAACTTTAGTGATTATAACCATGTACGGAACCTTTACTAATACTCGATGTCTGTCCAACATTTAAAAGGCTGTAACTTTTAAACCGTAATAGGTCTCCGGTGGAAATTTTGGTATAATATGATATTCTGACAAATAAACAAGGAAAAATTAAGGGAGATATCCCCAGTTGAACCGTTTTGTTTAACTTGGTAGAGACCAGCGGCGGCTTTTGCTGCTGCTCAATTAGGCCTGCTCGACCGGGTCGGTACCACGGCCTCCCAGATTACCGGCGTGAAGTAGAGGTATCTTGTGCTTCTGCGTTTCGTTCAGTGAGTGAGGTAATCGGAGGCCCACTCCCCCTCCCCATTCCACTATTTATCCTCTCTCCCATCTCCCAAATACCCTTAAAGGCCGGCAACGCACCTGCATCATTTGTGGTGTTGCAAATGTACGTGGGGGTCGGTAATCACTTTCTATCAGGTGAACCGCTAGCTCGTTTGCCGCCTTACAAGCGTCAAACTGAGTGTGATTATAGTGGAATAAAAGCCGGTCAAGTGTGAGCCGGGGTCACTTTACATAACACAGATATATTGCGTCACTCACACTTGACCGCGGTCGAAATCGGTCAAGAGTCCATCATCATATTAGCTTAACCTAAATTGATTAAATAACGTCTTAAACAAATTCGAAACATGCAACTGTACCTTGCCGCGTTTCCTTCAGTTTTGCTGTACCTTAATGGGATATTTATATAATTTATTAAAAACATAGATATTAGATACTTTTTAATTTAGATAGCAGATGTTTATTCTCTTTGAAGATATTCGTTTAATGTTATCTAATTTAGCAATCAATTATCCTAAATCTAATGACGAAAGCTTCACAGATAAACGAAACAGACGCTCTTTGTAGGATTCGAAGGTTCTTATTTAAGGCTTTTTAAATCTTTATACATTAAAAGATGAAATAGACATGAAGATTTCAATTCGTAATTTGTGTTTTAATCAGATTTTTCATAACATGTATATTTTTTTTTTGTTACAGGTCCTGAAAAACTGTCAGCTTATTCCGTGAAATTAAAACGAGCGGAATTTAATTGAACAGCCGTACCGAAATGAGAATTTAAAAGTTAATCAACGACAAAAATATTCGTTGCCCGCTTCCCGTGAACCGGAGCATCGTTTACTCGGACTCATGAATATGACATCAGCGGTCCACGGTAACCCGCGATGCTGATTCGTTCGGGGCTAGTGATCCGTCATGTCGGGACAAGAAAATCCGAACGTGCCCGTCGTTTATCTCCGTCGACATATCTCTCGTGTTAGATTATCAAAAAATCAAAATGATCGTATTAAAAGCGAAAACTTACTAAGCTGAGAAGATTACGGAGATATTTTATTAGTTGTACGTGAACTGATTTGAGCATAGTGAACGTCGATCGGCAAGGCTGAACATGCGTAGAAAACCGCTGCCGCCTGTGCGCGAGGAGGCATCGAACCCAAGGACGTGGCGTAGTGTGTGCGAAAGTGAGTGGGCCGTGTACGCGCTTGTGGCGTCTGTCGGTGCACTTACATATGCGAATAGTTTAAACGGTGAATTCGTCCACGACGATATCCCGGCAATAGTCACCAACGGCGATGCGAACGGTGCGAACTCGGTGCTGGACGTGTTCAAGAATGACTTCTGGGGCACACCGATGTCTGATTCGAGCAGTCACAAATCCTATCGCCCCCTTACCACGCTCTCTTTTCGGTAAGTGTTTCTTTTTATTTTTCTTATTACGACTTCATTTGTACACATAAGGTCACAGGTTTAAACAACTGTTGTTTGGAACAACGTAACAGGTTTTCCACCGTATTCGTATTTCCAGGTTGGGAAATGGAACTCCGGTCTCCTGATGCGGAAGTAGATCCGATAATCACTCAATTATCGTGGCTTTTGATCTATAGACAGTTTAGATAGTTAACATATGACATGAAAACAGATGAAAGTTATGTATAGAACTATTATAACGTCATTGTCATTGGTGGGAGATTGGTGCCCGTGTAGGTTCCAAGACCCGTGTCACAGGTCACCAGGACCCCTGACTACACGAGACTGTTTTGGTACCGATAAGAGTTTTTATGGTTTAAAAATACTTTACAAAGCAAATTATAAAATTGACGTCTATGTACGAGAGCGTGATTGTGCTTGAATGAGTGATTAGATTAGATTAGAGTTTGAATTGGTTTTTTATATGGTATTGGGGGAAAACGTGCAAACGAGTCCCCTGATGGTATAGTATGGTTAGAACGCCTTTTTACCCCAATCGAATAAAAAAAGAATACGCTTCTTCAGATCAATCACATTTCATATTCTTATATGACCAGTCGTCAAGTAAATTAAAATACAAAGCTTAAAGCTTTTCGAAGCTTTATTTCGATTCATGTAATAATACAACGAGCGCACACTGTTTCGAAAAGTTGTTCCGTATTCAGCACTTTGCTTTTGATTCATGAACTAGCTTTTTCCCGAGAGTTTTGAAAACAATTGTTAAATGATGAATGATGACGTGGGTCGTAAGAATAATATTAATAAGAAGCTTAGTGCGTTCGAGTCGAGTTCGATTGTGAGTGGGCTAGAGAATCGTGTCGCTACACACGGTAACGCCGATGTTTATAGTTGGAGGAAGTTGGTAATCAGAATTTCTTTATTAGTTTTGAACTCATGTACAGTAAGGTTAATAAACAAGTCGGTGGCCACTGTAAACCTTATTTGTATATACATTTAATATAACCATTAAAATTCCAACCCTAATAATTGAATTTACATAAATTCATCACCACTACAAAATTACAACTAATAATTATCTGTAATTCAGTAAATTTACACATGATTAAAAAAAATTGCTAAAATAAATAGATCATTATATTATATAAATAATGAAATCAACCTTATCATTTAAAATACATTACATTAATCAAATTTAATATTAAAGACAACTGGAGCTTAAAAATTTGATAACAGAAAATAAAAACTATAAACCAGTAAGCAGCGTGTAAATGCTAAATAAAGGCCTCTTTTGCAAATATCTGATAGGGTTTTGGAGCCCGGAAGGGTCAGCCGCGCTGCTTCAATGCGGGTTGGCGGTCTTCACATGAAGTCGAAATAATATTTTTAATTATTCCTCTGACATCCAAATTTCCTCACGATGTTTTCCTTCTCCGCCGAGCACGTAACAAATTCGGCACCTAAAATTTCTATTTACAAGTTTGGTGGTGGCCCTGATCACAAGTCTACCACGGCACTTACTCCCGTAATTAACGTATTTAATTCTGTAGTTTGTGAGATTAACCTTATCAACAATTAATAACTTGAATGAAAACTTTTATGCAGATATTTACTGTTAAGCGTACGGCGAGAGGAAATACCTTGACTAGGCGTTGTAGAACAATTCTTAACCGCAATGCAGTTTCGTAGCAAGCTACGAATCTACGCAATTCGTAGCTTGCTACGCAACTCCGATATTATCGTCTTTCGACTGGAGTGCCCACTACTGCCCAAATTATAACATGTTTCTTGTAGCACGTAACTCTGTCACTGCATGTAAATATTTTTACAATCGTATCGTACAAGCATTATCTTACTATATAAGCTGAAAACGAGTAAGGTCATAAAACGCGAACAGACCAGTTTCCACGGGTCCACAGTATGTTAGTGTGTTATTTACACTCGCGCAGTTTATAAATTTTCTCGTAAAACACGAAGAGTACCTTCCTGAATCCCTGATTTTTCAGCCTTGGAACTGAAGTTTGCGGGTTCGAATTTCGCTAGCGACGAACGTTTGTATGATAAATTTAAATATTTATACCAGTTTTCTAAGTCAACGCCGAAAGATTCTGATGAATATAGTTAATTACGCATTTATTAAAGCTTTCTACTGTCTATCATTTATTTCATATCGAGCAATATTAGATAAAGGTTAAATGAAACAAGACGTTATGGTAGAGGTATTCACTTAGTGAAGGAATTTTGTGAGGGGATACAATAATATATATATAAATATAAACAATCAAGTCATTTGTTGCGCGTCAATCACTTAAGACTTACTTACGACGCGCTCGGTGCGGGAAACACGGCTTCAATGTTCGAATGATATATGAATACGTATTACGATTCCCGTATCGCTTTAAGAAATGTGAACGTCTTAGTTTTATCTATAACAAGCTTCCGCCCGCGACGTCGCTCACGTGGAGAATCTTCCCGCAACCTTCCGATGAGAAAAAGCCGCCTTCCCGGGCTTCGAAGTTTTCTCTACGTGTAATGGGGGAAAACGAGCAATTGGCTCACCTGATTCTGCGCGGCCGTGATACTAACCCAGGTCGAGACTGCCCCTTCAAGCAGCAGCAAAAACCGCCGTTTAGCTCTACCACGTACAAAACAATGTCCTCGGAACTTCTTCCCAAATTTCATCAAAATGGATTCTGATGTATAGTCTCAGTCAATCGAAAAAAAACTCTTTTCAGGGTCTCTAATGCGAACATTTAACTGGTGGTAGACTCCTTCTCTACCAAGGAATTCTCTGGGTAGGTACCACACTCTTTCTAATTTCTGCCGCCAAACGCCAAAGCCCTCAGGGGTGACAATGCATCTGTGGTCTTCTTCGAATGAGGTTTTCATTGGCTGCAGTAGCCATTTACCACCAGCTGGACTGTTGACTTTTTTGCCACCCCAAAAAAAATCGAACGGAAAGCCAATGAAGCTCAGAATTAAAGACTTAGGTTAATGGTCTCGCTGCCAGTTGTTTGGTCTCACTAACTTCACTGAGTGCAGCAAAACCTAGCAGCGTTCTTACTCTTTATGATATTCAGTATCAGCGTGCTCCGTCCACTTTTGCGCAAAAAAGGATTATGCGACGAGTGAGGCCGACCGAAGGTAGGACCGGTGGAAATCCGGCGTCGACGCCAACAGTGGACTGAAGTGACCCGTGTGGCTACTCTGCTCATGCCAAAATTAATTCCTTTATCATTGCGTTAGGTGACAGACGTACTTACGCCCAAATAGTTAAAATCCGTGACTCGTCAAATAGACTCACACTGAAATGCGTAAACCAGAAACATTGCTAAAATATACGATCATACCACTTACTTTTATTCGTTTGAGAACACTCTGTAGCTTAAAGATATTATATTTACGCACGAAGCGGTTTGCCTCTTCTTTCTTTATGCGGACGGCTAAGGAGTGGAACTCTCTGCCGAGGTCAGTTTTTCCGGAAAACTATAATCTGGATATCTTTAAGGCCAAAGTGAACAGACATCTAGGCAAGCGTGTACCATCCTAGGCCTCATCTTCGCCTTCCATCGGGCAAGATTGAGGTCAAACGCAAGCCTATTATTCATAACAAAAAAAAATTTATATCGGACGTTGTAGTCTTCTATGTATATTGTAAAATTGATTGAGCATCTTGGCCAGAGGAATGTTATTAAATTTTCTATTTGTCTCACGTCCAGGAATAAAGGAAAGAAGAAAGAAAGAAAGAAACATTTATTTGGCAATCACACAACAAAACGTAAAATAAAAAGAAAAAAAAAAAAACATGAAAAAGATTAATTTGTTGTGCGATTTCAAAAAGGTTCCCGTCTCAGTGATATCACAGCACTGTTTTTCAGTCGGGTCCTTCATTGACTTCACGAACGACACAAAAGGGTGTTGTGTTTTTTTAACATGGCAATTAGGTTAATAGTGGTATGTCCTGTGTTAAAATTTGTCTGTCCTCGTTGTAAGATACGAAGGAAACTTAGAAAATTTAAAGTAATTAAGGTACAGTTTACAGTTGTGCATTGGATTACTCTATTGGTATTACTCTATGCTGATTCGGAATTAAGCTCAACAACTTTTGTTTCATATTAATATTACTTATTAATGTCATTTGTATTGTTATTATTATTATTACTATATTTATATTTTGATTCCACATGTATGTGACAGCATGAACTTTGACGACTGCTAGCAAAAAAAAACAGCGTTCCGACAGAATACCAGCACTGTAGTTGTGGTTTAATACTTAGCATTGCTACAGCATTATGCTGAGTCGGACGCCGTTTTGTTGCTGCAACTCAAAAAAATATTATTATTTTGTTTTGTTAATTAAGTTGTAATTATGTGTTACTTAAGTTGTGGCAATGAATAAAGTACTTTCTTTCTTCTTTTTGTCTTTATTCATTTCAGAATATAACATAAGCCAGTATTGAAGTAATAAACAAAGTTGAGCTATATCAAGATTCCGTGCCGGTGACTAATTACGTCGCTGCGATTTCCGCCTTCATTTGTTTGTATTGCGAATTGCAGACGAAGCGCTTTGAATTATTAACCAGTTAGTGCTTAGCTTATTCGTAAATTGTGAATACAAATTATTCATTCAGTGTTTAAAGTTTGTTTAGAAAACTTGATAATTATCCCAAAGAAGTGACACGATTCGAGTTTATTCCGACAGCTTTTTGATGATGATGCGCTCCTGACTTTTTGTATTAAATATTTGTCAATAGCGCAGGACATATTATAGTACTAAGTAAGTAAACCGTTGGGGTATAAAGGTTCTCGAGTGGCAGCCACGTACAGGCAAACGCAGTGTAGGACGACCCCCCACAAGATGGAGTGACGACCTCCGCAGTGTTGCGGGAAGTCGATGGATGCGGGTGGCTCAGGACCGAGCTTCGTGGCAATCTTTGGGGGAGGCCTATGTTCAGCAGTGGACTTCTGATAGGCTGAAATGATGATGATGATGATGAAGTAAATGTACGCGCAAACACATAGGCACTCTTTATTCACCATCCCATATCCGATGTAACGTTTATGCGATGAGATCGGTGGGTCAGGGTCAGATACACGGGACGAACACAACACAACCGGACTCGATAAAACCAATTACTTTTGTTTTTGGCCGGGATTCGCAACTGGGAAACCAAGGACACATGGCTCAGAAATCGGTAACGCTGACCACAAAGCAACTAATACTAGAAGTGGCATCTCTTGTGTGTACGCTACGCAGGGCGGGCGGGTTGGTAACAGGTTGGTTAACAACAGTGTTGTGAGTATGAGCAAATTAACCATGATGGGAGTGCTCGCTTTTATAGTCCCCTTAATAGAAATACCTATGTTCAACAGTGGACGTGTTCAGCGTTATGTTCTGTGTTCTCTACACCATTCATTTCGACGAGCGCGATTCCCGTGACGTATCGGTGGGCACTTAATTGGGCGTCGAGCTCGTAGACCGTACTCATGCAGTCGATTTCGCACAGTTTGGGGACTTACATCAACACCGTTTGAATTTTGTAGCCTCAAACTGATCTCTCGAGCGGTTAACATCGGCTGGCGTCTTGCAGTCAGTTGTATTTACCGGTCTTGCCGAGTGGTTGTACTCCTTTTAGGGCCTGAATGCTGTTCAGCGGGTTCCGTTGTATTATTGTAGCGCTGCTAAAGACGACAAATAACACTTCTATGAATGCCAAAATGCCGAGATACCTGAGATTGTTTACTTCCCGATTGCAACAGCCCTACAGCTCTTTGCATTTCATTTGCCGTCAAATGACGTCGCTCCATGACGTAAAGAATATCTAACAATTCAATTTTGTCGCTAACTTTATTTAAATGGTTGGTAAAATTATAAAATCAAGACTAAACGTAGCAATAAAAACGCACTTAAATTCAAACAAATTCCCTTTCACACACACAAACAAACAAAAATTTTATGAAAAAAACAAAACATAATCGAATTTTTTTTTTACCTTTTTTTAAGTTTACATACCTACGCACTTTGAGTGAGTAAAGACTTAGAAATTCATTAATATAAATGGTAAATTTGTAATATCATGCATGTTGCTCAGACTTTTTTGATGTGTGTATTATCAGGGTGTAAATCTAAAAAAAAAAAAGGGTTCAAACCATACGTACAGTTCATGTGCATACGCGGCGATGACAACTGTTGGATTAACTTGCAATTACCTAGAGGGCGTGGCGCCACTGTCGCTAGTAATAACCATAGCCCATAGTATTATGATCGCGTTCAAACTAAACAGCCGATAGCAAACCCAGTGCAAAGCCATCGACAACTAAGAAAATCTAGAATTTTATAACTGATTTAAATCTACTCTTTGTTCGAGTATAGAACTGTAACTGAGGATGAAAAGTTAAAAATAAATATACATTTACAGCAGGGTTTAGAAATATCACCGTTTCTGTGAACCTACTGTGAAGCTTGTATATTTAACAAAAACGTAAATCTCATAATCTGTTTTGCGTTAATTATGTTTAATGTGCTGACTTTGTTTAACAAAAATTTGAAATTCAAATTCAATGCTCGCTTAGCAGAATATTAATCAGCTGTCACAATCGAGACGGTCGTCGGCGGGTGTGAAGCACTCGAAACGTCGGAAATGTAAAAAAAAAAAAAATTCCAACGCTATAAAATCCGTAGATAACAAATTCATTTCTACGCTTCTACGCTTTAATTTTATCTATGACCTTGTCGGTTATTGTTTGTTAATTTTTAATTAACAATTTAGATTAGGTAATTAATTTTACTTAAAAGTTAACAGAATGGACGATACATTATTTATTTAAATCTCTGAATTGATTGTAATTGATTTTATTCCTTAACCTTAAGAGTGTGTAAATAGTCCACTGCACAGGCCTCTCCCATAAGGAGGACTTGCAAAAATCGCCATTGGCAATTATTACCTTAGACCCTGCAGTCCGTCAACATCTGCTTAATTTAGTTCTGGTAATATTAGATATGGTTACAGCGCCATCTGTCGGTAGCCATTGTAAATATAAGATAGCCTTGTGTGTACGGGGGATATTCCATCTCATTTTTAGTATGCCAACCTGCTAGCCAACAAACGAAGCTCTGGCGGCCGAATGATAACAAAATATCCATATGACTTTGCCAAATCCAAATCCCACATGCTAGAGACGGTGAACAGCATCACTACACCGCAGAGACCTGTCCATGAAAGTTTGTTATTTGGAAAAAAAGATGGTGTGTGACCTCTTTAGTTTATGTTTGAGAGGAAGCACACCTTTGTTTTGCTATTTTTGTTTGTTGATACTAGGCTAGGTTGATAGGCCGTGGTAGCCTACTGATCAGGACGCAGTGACGTGGGGTCGAACCCCGGTGCCGACACCACTAATATTGTTAATAGAAATTTTAAGAGCTGTATTTTCCACGTGCTCAGCGGTGAAGGAAAACATCGCGAGGAAACGTGCATGTCTGAGAAATAACAAAAATATTATTTCGAAGATATGTGAAGCCCGCCAACCCGCACTGGAGCAGCGTGGCGGGCCCTTCCCGGCTCCTAAACCCTCTCTGATATTCGTTTTTGAGAAGGAGGCCTCTGGCCAGCTGTGGGCACTTATAGGCTGCTACTTTGCTTTGCTTGATACTAGATGTCGCTGACTAATTTTGCATTGCGATTGCGCTTGCCGGGTCCGGAGTCACGGGACGAAGGTTGTGGATATCAATAAGCGAGTTCGGAATACGTACGCCAAAGAATACCTAGTTTGTATCTAATTGATCTATCAAAGATTATAGTAAGTGTAAATATATTCACTAGTTTAAGCTTTGAGGGATAAGGTAAGTACTGTTATGAGTATTATAATATTATTTTATATAAATTTAAATCCATTATCAGATACGCCAGTGATTATCTCTAATAAGATTAAACTATTCTATCTATCTGTCCGTTGTTGGGTGAAACGTCTATTTGTACCCTTACAAAGTAAATTTTCTTAGTTTGTTCACGCGAATCCCATGTTTACCAGATTGAATTGGATAAACGTTTTTGCGTATGTTCCCATGTAATTATTTACATAGCAAGGCATTAATTTTACTATGTCAACTCTTCTTTACCTTATCTATATAAGCCCTGTACAGGTCCACCGCTGGGCGTACGCATCTCCATAAAGGTGGCAAAATTATAGGATGCTGTGCAGGAAAGATTTGGCCTTACTCACCACGCTGGGCTGAGGTGTTGGTGAGCCCAGTGCCGGCACCTTCGCATTAGAGATGCTGCTCGCCATCTCGAGTCTGTGATATTTCAACGACTTCCCGCTGACAGTCAGTCACCAGAGCATCGTCTACTAGTCAGCAAGGTATACTGCCTGCGGGTAGGGTTAACATTTGGACAAGAATATAGTATATGCCTTCTTACACCCATTTCGTAGCAAAAACATAATTATGGCGTCTTCAAAACTCTGGCAATTGGATTGGTTTAACCAGAGACAAAGCTGGTTCTCTTTGTAAATTGCGTTGAAATTGTATAAAAGTTGTCTTGGACCCGCTGAATAATGGTGGCGTAGACGAATCTGCCACTTATTCTCATCTCGTAAAAGGAAATGGTTACTAACCTAAATAATCCTGTGGTTTCCGATAAATAAATAATATATATATAAATATATATATATATATATATATATACAAAATCGTCATCATCACTTCAGCCTACTACAAGTCCACCGCTGAACATAGGCCCCACCCAAAGATTGCCATAAAGCTCGGTCCTGAGCCACCTGCAACCATCGACTTCCCGCAACACTGCGCAGGTCGTCACTCCATCTTGACGGATTCTTCACGGTTGACGGTTCTGCGAGCTATGTGGCCGGCCCGTTGATGCTTCAGCTTGCTGATCCTTACGGCTATGTCGGTTACCCTAGTTCTGCTGCGGATACCATCATTGCAGACTCTATCACGCAGACAAACTCCGAGCATAGCCCTTCCCATAGCGCGCTGAGCAACTCCTCCCTTCCAGGATTTTGTACACGCTACACGATGTTTAATAAATATTCATACAACTAACAAATTTTTGTGTTTTAATGAGAAAGTTTGAATGTATATTGAATGGATTTACATATGATAATATCTATCCAAATCAATAGTTCGCAAGGGAAATAATTCAATATTGCTTCAGCAGGATCGCAAGCAATCGCTCCTCATATAGCATATTTAAAACTAATTGTAAAACGATTCACTAATGTTGAATGAGTTTCAAAACTGTTAAGTTATCGCGTATGCAAATGGATTAATCGTTATCTAGGTAAAGTTATAGCGTTACGTGAATTAAGAAGAAAGAAAAAATTACTAAAAAAGAAAAGTTTAATCGTTCGACCCTACACTCCATTTCCTCTTTTGGAATAAATGACGAGGTGAGCGCATTAGTGATGAAATAAGAAAGAGGACACAAAGGAGTTCTGTCTCCGCTTCGTCCTCAATTTGAATTCGTCGCGTTCATTGGATTCAGTTAAATGAATCTCTAAGTTTAGCTGAAATTTTCGCGCTACCAATTAATAAGTCGCGCATTTGTTATGAAGTAACAACTTCCTCTGCCATGTCTGATTACACGAGTTCTGAATACAAAAATCTTAGCACAAAGCAGAACTTACAGTTAAGTTAAAATGTAATTTCGAAGAGCCTCATGCGAAACATGGATTTATTTGTTAGAATTAGATAATTACTTCACTACAAGTTTTTTTTTCGCGCCTACGCTAGCATTGATATATGTCAGGGCCTATACTATAGCTCGCAAAACTGACAGTAAGGAAGGTTCTCGTAGGGCAGCCTCTTACACGCAAATGCAAAATGCATTCTAACCATCTTTTCTTTTTCTTGCATTTGACCCCAACAGGGTCCACAATGTCGCATGTAATTTTAGATTACCACCTAATGGAAAAGCAAATTATAGTATTGAGTAATGAGTACTTTCTATTACGTAAGGAAATCCTTGACGCATACCTACGCGACGAGAAGGACGAGCTATTCCGCCCTTTTCAAACCGCAGGATAACAGCTATTTTAACACCGAATCTCATCTTAGAGTCGAAAGTAATCTTCCCCGCGTTTCTATCTTATGATTGAGGATCCTGGGTGCAGCGCAGCGACCCTTGTCTTCCTCCCCATAAGCAAAGTGGTGGGTGGTATAGGTTATTTTTGTTTAATCGTGGTTGACGAATCTATTGAATCCACCGGTTAGACCAGGCTGTAAAATACTCAGGGGGTGTTATGGACCTATCCTAGGGGATCCAGGGTGCAGCGCAGCGACCCTTGTCTTCCTCCCCATAAGCAAAGTGGTGGATGGTATAGGTTATTTTTGTTTAATCGTGGTTGACGAATCTATTGAATCCACCGTTCAGACCAGGCTGTAAAACACTCAGGGGGTGTTATGGACCTATCCTAGATGATTGACCATAAAAGCTGTAATTGGCGACGCACGAAGCACGAGACGCTTTGCACCTTCCATAAGATCTTTCTTTTTGTTCTGATGAACTGTTCGGATTGATCCCAGCCGCTGAGTTTCACCGTCGCACATCGCGACAGAATTCGAAGTTCCATCGATACCAACTAGATGGTTGGCATTCCACCACGGTGCGTTTTAATCGAAGTTTTCTGCGACGCAGTTCGACTTTGTGGAATCGGCTGTCGCCAGCGGTATTTCCGAACAGTTACGAATTTTTAGTAGGGACCTTCAAGAAAAGAGCTCATTCTTTCCTTAAAAGCCGGTAGCGCACCTGTAGCTCCTTTGGTGTTGTGGATGTTCGTGGGCGTCGGTGATCGCTTACCATCAGGTGAGCCGCACGCTCGTTTGCCCCCTTCTTCTGTAAAAAAAAAGATCAGTCCAAACCATTCTTCAACAGAAGATTATTATCAGAAAATATTAAATACGATTTCTGACCTTAAATAACATTAGGAATTTATTCAGTTCAAATAAGTCCATAAATTTGTACCGCATGCTTTCATTTTATGACATAAACTTCGTATGCAATTCCGCTCACACCAGTTATGTAACTTATCGCAGTATCACGCGAGAGCGCTGTTCAAGATGCTTCCCGTTGCTCACCGTACACGATCTCAAGTATTCCGAGCATCGGCAAAAGTATTTCGCATGTACGCTCTTAGTGCTGCCGGAGTAGCTCAAGAAATGTGAAATATTCATAAAGTTACCTTAATTATTAAAAAGATTAAAAAATTCTAAATTCAAATATTTATTCAGTTGGTTTACTTCCATTCATACGCTACATGAAAAACTTTTACGGGTGGTAGATTCCTTCTCTGCTTAGGAGTCATCTGGGTAGGTACCACACCCTTACCCATTGCTGACGCCAAGCAACAGTGCAGTTCGTCCATGGAGTGCACTTAGCACAGCATGACATAGCCACTTACCGTCAGGTCAACTTTAAAACCATTTTTCATTCCGATTCGATGATAAAAAAATTACAGAAAGTATTTTCATTTACTTCGGATATTCACTGGTTTTTTACTCATTTTCGTTTCATGAGAAAGGGGGCAAACGAGCTAGCGACTGATATGACAGATGAATACCTGATGGTAGTGATCACTGTCGCCCATGTACATCTGCAACACCAGAGGAGCTGCAGGTGCGTTGCCGGTCTTTAAGGATCTTTGGGAGATGGGAGGGATGATGAACTCAATAACCTCATGTGCCTCCACTTCACGTCCTGGTCGAGCCGGCGATCTGCAGCATCGGAAGCGGAAGCACTGCCTCGTACGAAACTTTACTTGCTGTACCATTGTTTCAGATTAAATTATATGCTATGCGGCCTTTCGGCGTGGTGGTGGCACGCGTGCAACGTCTCGCTCCATGCCGCATGCTGCGCCCTGGTGGCTCGCACCGGCTCGGTAGTGGCGCGTTTGCGGAGACCGTTCGCTGCTCTCGCCGCTTTGCTGTTCGCTGTACATCCCATCCACACTGAAGCGGTGAGATGATGTTTTATATTGTAAAATTTACATCGCTACCAGATTGTAGTTTGCTCCTTTAAAGGAGCCTCGTTACGAAACGGTGGTAGATTACGATTAAGATATGACATAGCATTTGAGGAATGAAATTAATATTGAAAATCTCATGACCATTTCGGGAAGCAAACAAGCTGACAGGACCTTTAGCCCGCATCGTTCTATCTCTAGATTGCAGAAGAAGGTTTTATTCAGAGTAGTGTTAAATAGAAATCCATAATCACAGACAGACGTGTGTGCTTTGTATCGTAATGTGTAATATATAAAAGTCTTTGTACGTAAAGTTTTTGAGAATAAAATGGCAGTTCTTAATTAATATGTTTTTGGATATTTTTAGTGATTATAGAAATTAACTTATGTCTTATCATACGAATATAAAAATTTGTTCATTTGTCATTCGAACATGGTGAAAGGCTGAACGAAGGTAAAGTTGGCAAAGAAGTAGGCGATGACAGGGAAAAGGAAGGGATACCTTCTGATATCTCAATGAATTAATTGTACATGTTATTTCAGGACAAACCACTGGGCAAAACCGCGGGCAGCCACTAGTATAGTCATTAGGCTTCTCAGAATTTTGTGCCCTTCAAATAGATTCTTAACTTTTCCATTTTTTTTAATTCACACTTGTCATCCAGTCTCAAACTAGGCTTTCCTGTGTTCAGTTAGATTACATAAATCTGCATATTGTATATATATATATATATATATATATACACATAGTGTGTGTATATATATATATATATATATATATATATATATATATATATATATAATACATCCATAATTCGGGTATAAAAATTATATTCATCATACAAATGTCTGCCTCTAGTTCTCTAGGCTAGTGGTTTCGAACCCACAACCCTCGGCTCCGAATGCTTCACTACCAACAGCTTTGCACTAACCACTATAAAATCGAGTGGTTTATGTTACTCTGACACTCGTCGTCTTTAGTCGTTTATTTTCAATACTAGGACGTAGTTACTCTGTGAAGCGTATCCAAGTTGCGAAGACTATTAACTAATACGACTAAAATATAAGGAGAATACGAATATTTTAAACGTGACAGAGCCAAGCGGCGGCTTTTGCTGCTGCTCGAATGGGCCGACTCGACCTCCTTCCCATTCCCCTCCACATCCTCCCTAACATTTCCCAAATACCCTCAAAGGCCGGCAACGCACCTGGAGCACCTCTGGTGTTGCAGATATACATGGTCGACGGTGATCACTTACCATCATCAGGTGAAACGCTTGCTCGTTTGCCGCCTTCCCAATAAAAAAAAAAACTCGCGATAGCTGTAATCGAAGGTAAATCTTTTGTTTAAGCCACACAAAAAGAAAACAAAGTTATATGTCAAAAGCACCTACTTCCTAGACCGTTTGGAACATTTGAAAATTTTTATAATTTTTTTAAAAATAGAATGTGCCCCTTCTCTGTGCAGCGTTGAGTGACGATAACATGGCGAGGCTAATTTATAAAACCGTTCGCAGTTATTATAAGCGAGCGTTACCGAACACAGCGTTATAGCATATAACCATCCATAACGTAAACTGCTAATTGGCTACATATCTACTCAATACTGAGTGGTTCGTAATTAAAATGCAAGTGCTCAATTTCAGCTCGCTGAGCATTAACATAGCTGAGGGGTAGAAATATTGATACAGCCTCGAACATTGGTAGCGGCCGTACTAATTAGAATTCCCATTGAATTGGTTTCTTCGAGTGTCTGGATCTATTCCAGAATTATGGAGGAAATAATTGATGTTATACAATGTATAGTAGCTGACGGAAGTGAAGCGCCAACCCTGTCTGATTCGTGGTCGTAAAAGGTAAAATGATCAAAAAATCTTACATCTGTACGATACAGTGTAGTGGGGGTATAAGAGAATCTGCCATCACTTCTCGTCCTATGGGTGTCGTCAAAGACAACAGAGGGAAATACTTATTTTAGGATATGGGCAGCGGTATTTATCTGCATTAGACGAAAACCAGGCGTGGCAACTCCGGCAAAATCCCCTCCTTATCTTTGGAGGATTTGTAATAGACTATATATAAAGTAAGCTCTCAATACCGTATACCCAATAATGTGGTAGTCAGAGGGTCTAGATTTATTTAAGACGTTTCAATACTGTATTCAACAAATAAGCTCTTTTTGAAACAAACAGCCGGTGAGCCTGTCGCTTCGTTCAGATTAACGATAAAATTAATTTCGAAGTTTCTAAAAGCTCGATTGGTAAATATTTTACAATAATTCCTTGATTTATTTAAGACGTTTCAATTCTGTTTTCACCAGAGCTTATTTGAAACAAACAGCCGGTGAGCCGGTCGCTTCTTTCAGATTAACAATAATATTAATTTTGAAGTTTCGTTTATATTTTATAATAATTCCATGTGAAAAATTTCCTCAATAAAATCATACCATGTTACCTTCATGGTTCCTTTTGGCATGGTTTATCTAATTGGTAACCATGTTTTGAATAAACGAAACCATGTAAAAAATATCACGTTATGATTTTATAGCGGAACAATGTCACACGACATATTTGTGACGTAGCTGATAAGGCTTGGGGCTTAGAGTCAGAGGCAGTGGGTCCGTGAGTCGAGAATCCCCGCCGATATGCATAACACTAATTATTGGTTTTTGGGTCTGGTTTCATTACGACCCGGTGTCTCCGAAGCTGCATCTTAACATTCCTCCGATTGTCTTTGGTACGAGAAAATAAAGACGAGTCAGTGCATCTGTATATGCGAGCACATTGAGAGGCTATAAGCTATCATTGAAAAGTGCAATAAGTCAGACCTAAAATACACAGGTCCGCTGACATGATTCCGGGATCCGGTAGCTAAGCAGGTGATTTTATATTCCTCCGATCTTATAAAGATCGTATAAGCGCGAAGAGTGAGCCCATCGGTGTACGTGTATTATAAATTGTTAATTTACTCCATGTTATTTACTTACACTTCACATCCGCTTTCACAAAAACTACGATAAAGTTACCAATCACGCGACATGCAAAAGATTTCCCCCAACAATACATACGACTGCATCTATAGATTCCACGACAATGTTACAAGTCCCCTGAAACGCCTATTTTTCAGCCCAGAGCCATCGCTCGACATGCGACAGCTGGGGGCGACGATTTGTCACGGATGCTGACAAGGAAGTTCAATTCAAACGCGTGCTTATGGGGACTTCGCTTCGAATAACATTTGCCTAAATTTGATTCTGAATGCTATCCTTTTTTTTTTATTGGATTGTGGTGACAAACGACCTAACCAGGACAATGCTTGTTAAATTCGTCTGGTGGTGGACTCCTTCTCTGTCCGGGAGTCGTCTGTGTTGGCAGCACACTCTTGGCCATTTCTGCCGCCAAGCAGTACTGTTGTGTTCCAGTTCTAAAGGTATAATTACTGGCTCTGAGGCATTCCATCTTAGTCCGCAGGGGTGCAACGCTTGGTAAGTGTCCACTGCAGTCTTTGTGCTCATGGAAACACTTCAATTGTTTTTTTTTATGGTAAAGGCGGCGAACGAGCAAGTGGCTCACCTGGTAAGTGTTTACCGTCGACCACGTACATCTGCAACACCAGAGACGCTGCAGATGCGTTGCCGTCCTTATAGGATATATGACAGATGGAAGGGAGCGGGCCTCCGGTTACCTCACTCACCGAACAAAAGGCAAAAACACAGATGCTTCTACTTCACGCCAGTATTCTGCGAGATAGTAGTACTACTTTGGTCGAACCGGCCCGTTCGAGCAGCAGCTAAAGCCACCGCCTTGCTCTACCACGTACAATCCGTCATCATCATCATCATCATCATTTCAGCCTATCACAAGTCCACTGCTGAACATGGGCCTCCCCCAATCCGTAGTACCAAATAAAGCCTGTAATTGTACTGTCTCTCTGCAGGTATCCTCAAATCTTTACAGTGGTTCCATTGTTTGATCAGTGAAGCAAATAGAATAGAGGATGGTATAGCACCTATTAAATACGAAACGTAAACATCAGATAAGTTATATATGGACAATTAAGATATTTGGATGCCATCCAAATGAACAATATGTCGACATTGTGCTTAACAACAGTTGCAGTAACGCGCCAACACATCGGTAGGTACGTTTAAAAATTCAAGTTGAGGTCGCTATAAATTTTACGCTATTTTTTTATGGGCAAGAGTTGCAGATGCGGTGCCGGCCTTTAAAGATATTTGAGGGGTGATGGGGATGGGGGTTGGGGGAGGGGGAGGAGGGTCTCCGGTTACCTCATTATCCGAACGAAACGCAGAAGCTCAAGGTGCCTCTACTTGACGCTAGTATTCCGCGAGTCCACTTCTCTACCCCGGTCGAGCAGAGTGGTCCTTCCGAGCAGGAATAAAAGTTAAGGAATCTAAAAAATCAAATGTTTAATTTGTTATGTTAATTACATTATAAAATCAAGTAACAAGTGAAGATAACACATTGCCCTTTGAAAGTAGAAAAATTACATAGGTTTATTATTAAATCAGTGTGACCCATATCGAATCAAAACAGAAGAATTAAAGTAACTGCTATATGTTCTGAGTGAAACATTTTGTTTTTATTTCACAGTTAACACAATCCGAACTAACTACTAAGCGATATATATTTAATTTTCATAATCTTCATGAAATGACAACCAAAAATAAATAAGTTAATTTTTAATTTTTTTTGGTCTCCTTTTTTCACGTTATTTATTTCATTATTTTATATTCACCATGAGTGTATCTCAGTACTATTTTAACTATTTAACTAAAAAATCAGCTTCAACTATCCCAGTTATTAATATAATAACTATATAAAAAAAAATTGCTCTGCATTTTTCATAAATTTTTATTAGTAACAATTCTTTTCACTTTTTTTTTAGTACCTGGTTTCAAAACGTATATATAGTTTTAGTATATGCACTTGATTCTACATAATGAATGAATGAAATATAATGTAGGAAAATTCTTTATCCTTCGACGTAAGAAAGATAATTTAGGTTGTCAATGCTTTTTTACTGCTCTTCTGGGACCATATTTAAAGTATTTCAACACTTTGAATTGTAAGCTCTTTTACTGTTCATCATTCATCATCCTTTCAGCCTATCACAAGTACACTTCTGAATCCCCAAAAGATAGCCACGAAGCTCGGTCCTGAGCCACCTGTGTCCATCGACTTCCCGCAACACTGCGCAGGTCATCACTCCGTCTTGTGGCGGGTCGTCCCACACTGCGTTTGCCTGTACATGGCCACTCGAGAACCTTTTCTCCCCAACGGTTGTCAGTTCAGCGAGCTATGTGGCCGGCCCATTGCCACTTCAGCTTGCTGATCCTTACGGCTAATTAGTTCTGCTGCGGATATCATCGTTGCAGACTCCATCACGCAGAGAAACACCGAGCAAAGCCTTTTATATAGCGCGCTGTTTACTGTTCATTAGCATGTAAATATTTCACTTTCTCGTCTTCTTGCAAAATGTTAAGTTGGAGGAAATATTTTTTAAATTTTTATTACACATGCCTATATTTTTTTTTCTTAATTTCGTCACGTTACGAGTCCATTTTAAATCAAATAACGTTGATACAAAAAAGGATAGCAAATTCCACCACCTACACGACTTTACACTTAGCGGTGACTTGAAAAGTATCGGCTTCAGTTCTTGACTTCCATTTATAAAAGTTTCCTTTTCATTTATTATATTGGTTTACTTTTATTTTTATACAAGCTTCTACTTGCGATTTATGCACGTGATTATTTTATACGTCGTAGAGCAAAGCGGAGGCTTTTACTGCTGCTCGAATGGGCTGGCTCGACCGGGGTAGTACCACGACTTCGCAGAATACCGGCTTGTTTGGTCTTCTGCGTTTCGTTCGGTGTGTGGGGTAACCGGGGGTTTTCCCCCATCCTCTTCCACCCCTCTCCCCATCCAACCCCATCCATCAGAGGAGGGGCCAAATTTCTTGAAAGGAATATACTTACTCCACGCGTGGAGCACTCTTGAACTTTTGATATTTATATTACAAACTCGCGGTTCACCCTCAAGGTATAAAAGCTTTTTAAAACTCATCACATATTTCGTCCATAGAAATTCCATTGGTATGACCTGATTACGTAATCCCGATGGCCAATTTTGACCACGCCCTCAACTGCACCGATGATGCGCGCACAGAGGCTTCATTTATCTTTTTTTAATGTAACGCACATGTGATAGAACCACAGAAAGGGTCACATGCCAATAGTTTGTGCTTTGCAGAAATTTCGGCTCCGGCTCCTCGGCAGTCAGGTACGATAACCATTAAGCCAAGCGGGTATTATATAAAATTGATCCCTCTTATTTAGAACGAAGCTTAATCACGACTTTACTTAAGTCTATTTTGAACTTTTCTAGGACCTAAGAATAATGTTCGATTTCTATATTCCGTCTATGATCAACTATTGTGTAACACTAATGGTGATCGGGTTCAATTTGAAGCTAGGCCATATCGCGTCGTGTACACTCGTCTATTTTATTCGAAAACAATACGTAATAAACGAGACATGCCTCTGCGACGTAACTTGAAACCGATCGATCTAGCGATTACCACCAGATTTACGCAATAGACCCTCTGTTTTGCTTATTTAAGTTATGATTTGGTTTTATTTTAAAATACTTACTTGACTTTAAATTTAATGTTACCTTGTGTCTACTAATTTAGCATACTATAATAGCAGGAGGACAGAGTAGCAATTGGTTTCTAATATCAATGCGTACAAAATCGAACTCAGTGTTTGTATTGTAATAGAGAGAGATTTTTATCTAATTAAGTGTTGTTCATAAGTTTTGTGGAGTTGAAAATTACCAGATGTATCTCTTATTTTGGTTAAACATGAAATCTGATTAATGAATCAATTTATTAATTTATTCTTTATTGTGTCCCTTGAAATAAGGAATACAATGGGCGGACTTAATGGCTTTTGGCATTCTCAACATGTTGGCAGGTTCAAAATAAATAATAAATATAAATTAAATATTAATATTAAATACATAACCCTCTTACTTACATACTTATAACATACGTAATGCACTATACATAAACAAATAATACATACATAAACAAATTAAATATGGAGAGGAAAATCTCAGATGGCATTTGTCTTCAGATAGTGACGACGGACCAGGGTTTTGAAAGAGTTATTATTCGGAGCTTTCTTGATATCATCGGGGAGAGCGTTCCAAAGAAGAGTGGCTTGTACGGTGAAAGAACAAGTCTGATGTTCTTCATCAGACATTAAATAATCCAATGCTGATTATAAGTCTTTCCCGATGTGTGGATTTGCTATTGCCAGGCGGGGCGGCGAACGCAGCGCCATGCGCTAGCTCCTCATCTTCGAGATGATTGATTCGCTACTCGCCACGAGATATACAATGTTAAAGTGGAATAACTTATTAGGATCGTTACCACTACTTACTACATTTGTACTTAATTATTACTACGTACCATTTACGAGGTAATCCTATGTGCGTGAACTTTACCATTTTACTACTTTACTTTTAGCTTTAGTTTTACAGAAGTAATTAAACGTTATATTATGTGTATTTACAAACACACACAATTGTACATAAAGGTTTCTCTTTATTTATTTCTTGCTTATTTTTGTTTTTCACTTTTTCTTCAGAAGCATCTTTACAGTATTTCATTGTACGTATGTTACCCTTTGAATTGATACTGTCAATTTTAATCATTAACAAATAGTTACGCTTTCGTAACGAACGAAGCGTACGAAGCGAAACATCCTTAAAACATTCCGCTGATATAAAATATCACGTTCATAAAATATATAATATTCTCGAACAATAGCTCGGGTAACGTGCACGGGGCCTAACTTCCGCCGAGAGTTCAGTTTCTCGGGATCAACTTATGGCTTTGTACGGTAAAATTGCGCGTAGATCGCTTCTAAGTTCTACACTCCACTTAAGTGCCCGCGTTAGCTTTATACTACGTTTGGCACTTACTTCGATATATGGTTCAACTCCCAGTTTCTATACGCTTAAAGTAAAACCCGATAGAAATTAATTTAAAGTGAAAACTTCTGTTAATAGATATATATAAAATTATAAACATCTAGACCACTCGATCGATTCAAAGTTAGGAAGTTAGAAAACTAGAAATTTTCTCTTAAAGAAACACCGTTTAATAACAAAACCGAAACAACGTTAAAATAATAAAAAAAAACATGTATATGATTTTAATTTTATTCAAATATATTTCGATTTTAGAAAAACACTCATATTAATACATCTATGAATTGTATATCTTACGTTTTGTAATGTAATGAAATGTAGTATTCATTTGCCAACCAGCAAATTCATACGCGAACGTTGGTACTATGTGTGGGATTATTCCAATTATATATAAACTGCCGACTCTCGGTTGTTGGCACGAAAGCGATTTGTGTCAACAGCGATGCACGCTGTGCTTTTGGTATGAACTAATAAATGGAAAAATTTACAAATTTAATCCTTGGGTATTATTTTATAATGATGATCACTTCTGATGCACGGATCAGGTATTATCCTTAAGGTGCATAGTTGAAACGTATTTAAAAGCCTAAGAACCAAAAAGTCTTTTGCGCTTTCATAGATTTGTAGAAGGCCTATGACAAAGTGGTGAGAGATGAATTGTGGACGGCACTATCTTTGCATGGAGTAGGCAGTGATCTGATACGGGCACTGAAATCCCTATATGTGGGTTCCCGAGCTTGTGTTAGAATTAACGGGGCGTACACGGACTGGCTTGATATCCATAAAGGTGTTAGACAGGGCTGTGTTGCATCCCCATGGCTGTTCAATTTATTCATGGATATTTGTTTGACAGATTTGAAGAAGTGTGATTGTGGCCTAAGAATGAATGAGTTGCCTGTTAAATGTTTGCTCTACGCCGACGATCAAGTCTTACTTGCGTCATCGGCTGAGGAAGTGCAGGCAATGGTGACAATAATGAATGTGGCACTGTAAAGAAAGGGAATGCAATAATAAGACAAAGGTTATGGTGTTTGAAAGAGAGGGGAGGATGACGGAAGTATGTATCAAGATTAGGGAAGATAGTTTAGAGCAAGTGAATGAGTTTGTTTACTTGGGAACAATGTTTACCAGAGATGGACGGTACGAATGTGACATTGAAAGGAGAGCGATGGCAGGTAATATGGTGAATGTGCCATTCATTTATCAACAGCGAGACGATATCTCACAAAGCTCGTTTGGCTGTGCATAGAGGGGTATTAGTACCAACACTAACATATGGAAGCGAAAGCTGGGTATGGCAGAAGAGGCATGAAAGCAGGATAAATGCAGTAGAAATGACAGCGTTAAGAAGTATGATTGATGTGAAGATAACTGACAGGGTTTGGAATAATGTGATCAGATAGCATTGTGGCGTGAAAGACGATGTAGTGACATGAATTGAGAAAGGGATGCTGAGCTAGTTTGGCCACGTGGAGAGGATGAATGAAAGTAGGTTAACGAAACAAATATATGAGGCGAGTGTAAATGGTAGAGTCGGGAGAGGAAGACCTAGGCGAACATTTCACGATCGAATCGGAGACGTTCTGAAAAAAAACCAGTCAAGACTACTCTAAACCAACGAGCTTGCATGCGAAGATGGATGAAATTGGAAGAAGCGAAAGACGTATGTCAAGGACCGTAGCAAGTGGAAGAAGATTGTCTCTGCCTACCCCGTTGGGAACAAGCCGTGAATATATACATACATACAATCACTTCTGTTATGTGAACAATTAATTACCTACAGGAAAGTAGCAGCCTGTAAATGCCCACAACTGGGGCCTTCTCTCAAATATTTGTGAGAGCTTTGGAACCAGGAAAGATCCGTCACGGCTATTGTTTGTATTTTTATTATTTCTCAGTAATGCAAGTTTCTTCACGATGTTACCCTTCACTTCTGAATACATGGTTAATTGCTATATATAATTTTAGCGGCGCCGTCACCGGGGATCGAACCCAGATCACATTAAAACGGGTGCCCTAACCACTATAGCTACCACGGTTAGCTATTGGGATCTCAATACCTTTATCTAAACAGTAACATACTCATAATTCTTGAACTCAGATTTCTGCCGCTAAAATGACCATTGGAGTAGGCGCGTTTTATTCACGAATTTAACGAGCGGCGCTTCTGGTTCCATGCGTTAATACCTGAGTTATTGAAGTTTATTTATTACAACTGTATATCATGATAATTTATCTATTTAGTTAAATCTATCTCATAACCCTCTAGTTGCCAGGTCACAAGGAATCCTAAGACGAGACTGGGTGACGCGTGATATTGTTCAGTGTGTTATGTGTGATCTATCACACGGTACTTTATAACACATACAAGAGATTTTCCAGTGTTCAAATCTTGTACAATTTTCTTGATAAATTAATTTATACATATTTAATCCAACATCTACTTCTACTGGACCACAGAAGCTGTGACGTTGTGTGTCCCCAGGGAATAAGTTTCGAATCATTTTACAGGTGGCTGGTGTAGTTGGTCGGGCGGACGTGCTGGCTTGTGTTTTGTTTCTTTCTTCTCTTCTTCTTTATCACGGGTGAGTTTGCTAATTAGATTGATTTCAAATTAAATATTTATGTGAACAACGCCTAAATCTTTTCCTAATACAATTTATATAAAGAAATGTTGTCTAAGAAATTTACCACTGATGCATTTTACTTTTGTTTGTTTTATAGTCTTAATTGTAAGCATATTACACCAAGTACATATTATGTCTATCTATAGATATGTCTTCCTACTGTCTTTTAATCTGGGATTAATCAAAAATGGGAATACTATTTCATATGAATGAACGACATTGTTCACTTTATTTATTTATAAGACAGTAATCCCAAAAGTACCTACTGAAAATATCTCTAAAGATCATGAAAATGAAACCGTCACGCCTCTTGAAACAGTTAAGAATTAGAGAGGGTATCGTTTGGACACTTGGCAATAATTTGCCAGTGAACTTACAAAGTTGTTTGACATTGTTTGGAGTTAGAAACTTGAAGTGCTGTTTCGGGAAGGAAATTCAAAAAGTTTGTTCTAAAGTACAGTCCTAGATTTCTGACTTTAGAATTGGATAGTTGCTGTATTTATGGACATATGTAAAATAATATTAAACTTTACTTTGGTGTATATGATCTACCATCAAACATTTATTTATTAATTAATTTAATACTAAACATACCAAAAACTTTATAGATTAAGTAATACAGTATTTATAAATGTCAGTTTCACATTTCAATATCAGATTTAATTTGAATTTTATGTAATTAAGGGTTTTTTTTAAAGTAAAGCTATCAATATTACTAATACAATATGTTTGATGGGCAATCAAACTAAGCTTATAAGCTTGTGCTGATGGTACTGGTTCACGGCACTTGTTACTTATTTACTTGTTTGCGAAGTAGGATCTGCAAAGTTTCTACCGTCTTTTTGTTTCCAATGAATAACGAGCTATCAGACCTCCTGATGGTAGGTGGCTACTGCAGACCATGAACACCCGCTATCTAAGATGGTCCCAGATCCTTGTCATCACTGAGGACTATGACGGAATGCTTCACAGCCCGTAATTATACTGGCACTCTACAGTCGTTCTGCTACATATTACTTCAAGTAATACCTATATATTACTTCACTTAATAGAAGGTCACATAATTCGCCATTTAGAAACCTGCAAACAGTTAACACGTTTAGTAGACGTATGAAGTTGTACTTGATAGCATCACAGAAGAACATTTGATATATTTTATTTTTATTTTTTTTACTTACCATAATCTCGTACAATTTCATCAATCTATTAAATGTTTTACTTATTTTATTAACTTTTGTTCTTTGTATTTTTGTGAAACGCACGCTGAAGTTTTTCTTGTTTTTGTTTTGGCTCTATTTTTGTTTAATTCTCTTTTTCGAGAAGGGTATTCTGCTCAACGGTTACAATGATTTAAGAACTGTGTTTTTTTTGTTTTTTACTAATAAAGCTTTTTTTTTTATACTTCTTGTCCGGTTGTTCGTGAAGTCAATGAAGGACCCGACTGAAATACAGTGCTGTGATATCACTGAGACGGGAACCTTTTTGTCATTGCACAACAAATTAATCTTTTTGATGTTTTATGTTTATTTTTTTTGTTTATTTAATTTGTTTTTTATTTTGTGTTTTGTTGTGTGATTGCCAAATAAATGTGTTTCTTTCTTTCTTTCTTAATAATACAGTGTACATTACATATGTAAGAAGACATAATAAACTTAATTTAAATTTCTGCACCTTTCAAACCTATTCATTCATATATTCATAATAGTAGCTGCACTGCAGTAGCAGCAGATGCTTGAGGGTGGTACCTATCTAGACGACACCCACCCAGAGAAGCGTTCTACCACCTATTCATACTATCACAGTCACTGGACTATCGGGCCATTGATTTCTCGATTGTTTTAAAGTAATGTATTTATAGGTCGTCAGGTAAGCAACGTGTTTGGTCCAGTGTGGTGATGGCGGCACTCAGCATGCTTGCTAAAGAAACTGGATTAACTGCTCTGCTGTTTAATGTAATCTTTGATCTGTACCGCTGTTGGGGAACGATTACACGGTAATAATACTGCAGTATATAAAAACGGATATGTTTTATTCTGTTGATTATTTACAATAAGCGTATGCTCTTTCATATGATTTCGCTTCAGCTCGTCTACTAAATGTCGATGGAGAGGAGATAGTGTTTATAGTCGAGTAGCGAGAGGCGTCGCCGCGTTTGCATTGTTGGCAGCGTTCAGGATTGCAATGTTGCAAGGATCGCTTCCGGCGTTCTCGCCGCAAGACAACCCGCCGGCGTTTCATCCGTCGTTCACCGTCAGGTAATACTATACATAATTACAATAATAATAATTGATGTTAAACAGCCCTTTGTCGGGCGTAAATAAATCTCGAGCATATATATATCTCAGATGGTCTCAAACTTTAACGCCCTGGATAGAAAAGTCCGCACGATTATGACGTCCCACAGGATGCATCATCCGAGATCGTCAGTAATGAGATTTTACTTGCCGCGAAAGAATGGAGGGTGGGGCGCCTTTTAAGCGCCTTCGCCATGCACAATCGTGAATAGTAAGTAATTACAGCCTCTGTAATTACTAGGGCACAGTCGAGGATATTTTTGGTCGACATCACCATCCCGCGTGACGAGAACTTCGTGAAAGACACAACAGACAAGAAGACAAGATATCTGGTCCTGGGTCACGAGGTGACCGAGATGTGGGGTGGTATGCCCACCGAAATGATTCCGATGGACGTTTTTGCGAATGGGTTAATCCCAGTCAGCCTCTCGAAACATCTGAGGCGGCTGGGACGCCGTGACGAACCGCTCCGAGCTAAAACGCAGAAGGCGGTGCTCTTCGATACTGCTCGTATTGTCCGCTGGTTTCTTACCCTTTCTGCCTAAAACGTCTGGTCTCCCCTGAACAGGACTTCTATCTGGTTGGGATTTACTTACTTATTTAATTTAATATAAAAATATAATTTATTTTATGATATTATTTATCTATATGTATTTATATATGTATATATTCACTTTTGAGAATCATCATCGAAGGCTATCAGTGGGTTAAGTTTATAAGTATATTCTGATTTTAATAGTTTTGTTACATACAGCCTTACGTTTGGCAAAATTAACATTTGACATTATTTGATTGTTTTTACTTATCATTATCACTAGAAGGAAAATTTTAGATATTCATTTTTGTATACGCTAAGTATGCTCTTTTTTTTATGACTAAAATAGGCTTACGTTTGACCTCAATCTTGCCCGATGGAAAGCGAAGATGAGGCCTAGGATGGTACACGCTTGCCTAGATGTCTGTTCACTTTGAAAACGCTCTTTTCTTAAAGCAGCTACTTCTTTGCAGGTTGATGACATTTTGTTATCTAGCGGCATTCAATTGGTGGCTCCTGCTATGCCCATGGATGCTTAGCCACGACTGGCAGATGGGCTCCGTTCCACTTATAACTAGTGGTTGGGATCCAAGAAACCTCGTCACTGTGGTTGCTTTGTTTGCTCTATTAGCATTATTTTACTGCTGCTTATTAGACCTGGAGGTGCGTATTTATTTATTTATTACCAGCCTTTATTAGCGAACCTATTAGGTATTACGTGTAAATCATAAGCAAAGGTTAGAATGCATTTCACACTGCGCATGGGGGTTGGTCAGAACCAGGAGGACAGAACCTGAAGACTAGTGATGCTGCACGCCAACACAAACTTTCAAATTTGAGATCGATGTATACGGAAGAGTATTCCGCCATCAGATGATCGTTGGAGTCTCTTTTTGTCCAACCAAAAGATATATGTGATGATGTAGTTGACATTTAGAAATAAAGTTAGGAAATTGTCAAATTTTATATCTATTTCTGGAAAAGTTAGTTCCCATTACAATAATTAACATTAAACTTGCTTATCGTTCATAATTTATCATTTAATCTCATCGCATGTGTGTCATAGTTGTCAACGAATAAAATGCTTAAGTTCCTCCAACACCGTCCAGATCAGGGAACTTCAGGGAGAAATACCCCCCGTATTTTGGAAAGTATTTTCTATCAGTAGGAAAAAAACTAGAGACACGATTTTTAAAGAAATTTGCCTACATTTTGGAAAAGGGGTTTATTGCCCAAATTAGTTTAGGAATCCCTGATATAGATGCTTAACAATCCACCACAGTGTGTTCTTACGGAATGTTTTGCCGTAAATTACAACTTTATAGAATCAGTAAGACTTAGCGGGTTTCAAGAAAAGAGCAAATTACTTTCTGCAAGGCGGGTAGGGGTCAACATAGACACAAAGGCAGTATTTCTTTAGACCCATTTTCCTTTAGCCTCCCTGGGATGAAATAACGCTATACATGCGACTGGAATCGATAATCACCTAACATAATTTAAGCCACTCATTAGTTTGTCCTCTCTTCCATAAAAACCATAAAAATACCAGTAAAACTCATGTTAAAAATACAAGAATAACCAATCCGTGCTAAAATAAAAATACCAAGATGCTGAAAGTAATATGTAATAATCCGGAATCACAACTAAATCGTTCTATATTTTAGTTGCAACGTCATACCCCTGCCGCCGTCGGAATGATGCTGTTGGTTTTCCCATACCTTCCCGCATCAAATTTATTTGTCACTGTGGGTTTTGTTGTAGCTGAGAGAGTGCTGTACATACCCAGGTAAATTCAGATTGATCTTAATTACAAAACAAAACATCATCGTATTATGGAGGAGATGGTAATTATGTACCAAGATTTTAGAAAATAGTTCATATTATTTTTATAATAACAATAAATGCTTTTTAATTTTTGTATAGGTGGTAATAATATAGACTATTTTACAAAAGATTTAATTTTATATATGGTCCTTAAATTAGTTTATAGTTAAGCGGATAAGACGTAAGCTTGCTGCAAGATTGAATTTACTTTGATCATAAATTGCTATGACAAATATGACGATGCAAATTTTAAACAATATGGAGCCGACCTTCTCAAGCATTATCAATACGACGATCAAAATGCAGATAGGTTTAATAATCCTGATTACGGGATATATTAATGTTGAACTGAACATATTAATGTTGCTTTCAAGAAAAGCATCCTAAATTAGTGTTACCTATTTATTATTTATACGGTTAAAATCCACCGATAATTTTGGCATATGTTGTGTTGTGTTGAAGTGTTGGTTTAGTACTAATAAGTTTTTAAAAGAGGTTACAGCAATAAGCTTTTGAAGATTAACATCATCAATATGATACTGCGTACCAGCTCTCTGTCATGCGCTGGTTTTGTGTAAATGCCGTAAGTAACTAAAATTTTGGCATTATGGTCATACTAAATCATACCTTAGGTATGATTTAGTATGACCGTAATGCTCAACTTAGCAAAGAAGCAGCAAGTGTGTGGCAACATTGTATCTTCTTTGTAGCAACAAAAGTCAAGTTTGTTGCATGGGAACTAGACAGTTTGATTTAAACAACAGTTTGATACAAGTGTGAGACAATCGCAAACTTGGCGCCAACTTCCACTCTTGAAGTCTAAAACAAGTCTGCTATCTTGGAGGATACAGAGTATGACGTAAATTATTTGCGTTTTTAATCTAACAAACTCCTGCAAACCTAGTAAAGAAAAATTTGGTTATAAAGTTATTTACTATATTCGCAACAATCCTTCAATGAAATATTATTTTGCAGTGTTGGCTCAGTGTTGATAACAGTTTATGGGATTCAATTAATGTGGCGACAAAATGTAAATAGAAAACGATTACTGGCCCTGGGAGTAGCAGTGCTGGTCGCAAGTGGAGTTGCCAGAACTCAACTCCGAAACTGTGATTGGAGAACCAGAGAGACACTGCTCAGGTACGTGCTAAAATATTTGTTAAAAAAATCTAGAGATAGATTGTTTAAATTGTAAATGGGGAGGTTGGTTGGGATATTGAAACAATTTATATTATAATCTGTCTAGATATTAATATATTGTGTGTATAAAATAACACAAATCAGCACAATCTTCGAGTATCTGACATTGCATTGAAACCTTGTTACGATCCTGCTACGTCGTTGGTTGAAGTCAAACAAAGACTAGTATGTATGCTAATAACAATAAAAATGTATTAAATTTTAGCAAAATTGATTCCAGAGCGGATCTGGCTGTTCTTCCACACAATGCCAAACTACATTATAACTTTGCCAACTTTTTGAAAGACATTGAGCAACAAGAAAGTGCCATCAAACACTACAAAGAAGCATTAAAGTAAGTTTCACTGAAACTTATCGAAGTTGATGAATAAAACTAAAATAAAATCTCTAGAACCAACTAGTACTAGCAACTGATGAAATCGGAAAAATTTTGAACTATCAGATGTTGGATCATTTGATAGTAGATTTTTTTTAATTTACTCCTGCGATTGTTGTCACTCGGTAAATCTTCATCATATTGACAATTATTATTATCTCTTGTACGAGAGTTTCACAACACATTTTATTTATATAACCAACCGACCGATCACGGAATCTATAGGGTTATTACGGCGTAATGTCAATAGTTTTTTTTTTAATTCCCAATTACAAATTATCAACTTAAATGAAATACGGATATATTCATGCTTTATTTGTAACATCAAGTAAATAACACTGTATTGACTGTTCGTGAATATGAATTTAAACGTCACAAAACTTCATCCTTTTGACATTGAATTTTGGAATTTTGTTGTAATTTTTTTTTTTTATGAAAAATAGGCTTGCGTTTGACCTCAATCTTTGCCCGATGGAAGACGAAGATGAGGCCTAGGATGGTACACGCTTGCCTAGATATCTGTTCAATGTAATAATGTAATGTTGTTGTAATAATAAAGATTAGATATAAGTTATTATTTTCATAACGTAACGTTTTGTTATTTTTTTCAATTAGATTATGGCCAAGTTACGCTAGTGCCCACAACAATCTTGGAACTCTAGTTTTAGCATCAGGTCGCGCTGAACACCATTTCTTGCAGGCGCTCAAATATAATCGAGATCATGTTAATGCTCATTACAATCTCGCCAAACTCTACAGGTACATATGTCTTTAGATATATTAGATGATATTTCAGAAAATAAACTTTACTACTAACTTTGATCTCAATCTTATTTAGGAAAAAGAACAAAGTAAACGAGTCATTGAAGATGTTAGAGAGGTGTATATCACTTGAGCCGAGATTTGTCCAGGCGTATATAGAACTGTTGTTGGTAACTCCACAAGAAGAAAAGAGAGGAGTACTCGACAAGTTGTTAGAACTTGAACCAAATAATTGGGAACATTATCAAATATACGGTAACTGGTTGAAGGAAAGAGGTAAGAAATCATTATTTTATGGATAACTACTGGACATTAACCAGATCTGATTTCGGTATTCTATATGAGTTTTGTTTTCAGTTAAATTCTGAAACGTTTCGTTGGTTTTTTACGTATTTATTTGTAATTTCATTTATGTTATTGGTTTCATAAGCATCGTTCATTTAAATTACTTCTGAAATTATTTTGTTCTTATGCCGAGTTCACTCTGTAGCTAGCTTACTTGTCACTCATTGGTAGTACGTCGCAGAGTCTGATGTTTTGATAATGCCTTGTTGTATTTCGAGTGTAGTGCTCGTATGGGTGATATTTGTGGTAAAGAAGAAGGTGCTCTTCTTCTCTTCGGACTAGGTAATATATTTTTATTATATTTTTCATGCGTAATTGTGCAAAGTAAATTTTCAAACTTCTTTAAACTTATAGATTCTACAATAATTCAATTTCTCGATTCATTTCGGTTACCAATCGCTTCGCATGGAAAACATATATAAAATATTCGTGTGTAATATCATTACCGTGGTGATAAAAAAACTTCTAGTTATTATTTATAGATTTTTTTTTCAATTCTCCGACTCTTAGACACATGAGCAATTACGTAAAAACTAATCACAGTGAATATTTATCTGAAAACTCATCAGTGGTTACATAGTATATTTCACACGTGAATACAATTTACAGGGCTATGGCCGCTGTCTCTACAATACTACATGACAGCGGTTCGGCTGTCGATTAGCGATACAACGTTGTCATCGAGCGCATTGGTGCCCGTACGCTCTGTCTGTTTGCTACTGCGTAGTGTTGGACAACGGGCTCGAATACTGCAGCTGGTTAACAGGTGTTTAATTATATTGTATTGTTTTGTATCGAGTAAAACTGTAGAATTCAAAAAAATAACTATCTTCACTTCCTCTTCTTTACCAATCTCAAGTTGTCTGGATATAAATCTACTAGGTGATTTTTTTATAACACTGATGGTAAGTAAGATGGCAGACAATGTTCATCTGAAAACCTGGATTGGTTTCAAATCATCAAAGCGCGTTACAGATGTGTTATCACCCCCGGGGGACTGAGACGAAATGTTCACGATAACGTGTTTCGGATTATCGTTACGCTTTGTACTTAGTGTTTGTGATATTTTGAACGCAAGGTGGCAGAATGCGCGCAGCGACGCGGCGTCGTCGGCTCGGCGCCGGGCGGCCGCGCGCGCGTGGCGCCTGCGCAGCGAGCTGGCCGACCGCGCCGCCAAGTACGCCCGCGCACCTTTGGCAAGTCAATTGTTTGTTAAATAACATGTTTTTTTTTTTTTTACTATTAATACTTTTCAACCACTTTGGTTAACTTGCTAAACCGAAGGCTGAAATATTAAAGGGTTGTTCATTTTGAGAAATTTGAGAAAAATTAGTAATACTAGAGAAGTGATAAAATATTAGTAATACATAAAATACGTAAACTATTACTTCCAAAATGTATTTGAAATGTTTGTCTGTGGTTCAAAAGTTATACATAAAAGATATCCTTATTCATAACCGTGACATGATTGAAGTCTTTGTGAAATTTCTTTTCCATCCTTTTAGTACTTTAGGTGATTAAGCCACAAACATTCAAATGTACCAACTAAATATTTTTTTATCAAGCTATAATACTTATATGTTTCAAAGTTGATATTGAATCAACATTTGTTTTAGATGACGTCAACATGCCTACATCATAGCAAACTAGAATTGTCAACAGACCCCTATAAAATAAACAACGCCGTCAAGGAAGACACTAGAACATTCCTCTACAAATACGATGTACACAGCGTTTCTGAACGAAGTAGTATCGATGTGGTGGAAACATCTTTAGTGAGCGGCTGCCAAAAAAATGTACTAAACGTACTAAACGAGAATGTACTAAACGAGAACAAGAAAGACGTTTCGGTAACGGCTCAGTACAAGCCGATTCATAACAAATCGGAGACGGGCCACAAACACAAGAGCTGCCGTCTACATAAAAAGAAGAAAATTAAAAATCCAGAAACTTTCGCTCCCTTTGTGTCTGACCATTTGATAAAGACTTATTAGTTAGTAATTGTATAAATATATAAGTTAAAACGAAATTAAATTTCTGTTTCAATGTTCGTTAACTAACAATTATATTGTGTGAATTGTTTCAGTTTTCAGCATCACTTTACGGATATATAGAAGTTCTGTTTAAATATGCTATAAGTAATTTAACAGATAATATAATTTCAATGACAGTAAAACTATATAGTTATTAAGTTTGTTTTGTTGGCAAACAAAACAAAATTCATTAACCAGTTTTTAAATTAATCTCTGAATTACGTAATTTAATTAAATTTGTAAATACAATATTAAATGAACAAATTTTATCGTCATCTTAATTTATACACTCGTTTACAATATTTCCAACTCTAAATAAACGAGACAAAATTATATATCGCGTGTCAACGTAATCCAAAAACCATAAAGGACATATTAGTTTAATTTAGTTTTGTTCGTTAAATAATGTTTTTGTATTGTGCAGAATTGCCTGCATGTTGTTATTCGCAGTTGCTGCTAAAAAAAATGTAAGATATTAATTATTAAGGCACGTAATGCTTTAGATGGATTTATTGTTTATATGTATGAGAATAAATAAATATTGTACAGAAGATTTTTATTTAATGAAAAACATAAGGGCGTGTCCTTACACAACACGATGGAATACAGCTTACACCTCATGATTTAGCCCGCTGCTAGCTGACAAATAAGACAGCGTGGTAGAGCCAAGCGGCGGCTTTAGCTGCTGCTTGTGGGCCGGCTCGACCGGGTCAATTCCACGACCTCGCAGAATACCGGCGCGAAGTAGAGGCATCTTGTGCCTCTGCGTTTCGTTCGGTGAGTTTGTTAACCGGAGGCCCACTCCCCCTCCCCATCCCCTTCCCAGTCCTCTCTCCCATCTCCCAAATATCCTTAAATACCGGCAACGCACCTGCAGCATCTATGGTGTTGCAGATATATGTGGGCGACGGTAAGCACTTACCATCAGGTGAACCGCTTGCTCGTTTGCCGTCTTTTCCATAAAAAAAAGGGAACGGAAAATATATTCGAATTAGATATCTTATCAGCTAGTGACGGTGGGAAGGATTACACTGCGCTCACCAACTAGCTTATCCAGCGTGGTAACTGGGGGCAACCTCCCAAAACAATGTATGCCAGCTTGTTTGGTGTCTTCTTGGAACGACTTATGGGAAACTTTCCAACAAAAAGGACATTTGTGGAAGTGCTAAGATCTTAAACCAGACAAGTAAAATGTAATAGCGAACGGTGATTCAGTAAAGACGTACCGATCTACATCAAAAGCTGAAGGTAGGCCGAGTTAACTATGACATCTGGACGTCTAACATCTCACGGTCCCCGCGTAACCACGGCTGCTGTAAAGAGATCGAAACGTCGGGAATGTAAAAACATAATTAAACGTGATAAAATCCGTAAATAATAGTTTCATTTCAAATGTGCAGTGTTCGCGTAAATACAAGAAATCATTATTTTTTGTTGTTTAATTTCCAAATAAATGTTTTTTCTTTCTTTACAAGGTGGTAATGTAAAAATTTCAGTACGATACACGTTAATAACATTGTCGAAGTATTAAGAGCTTTATTACTTTGATTTAATTCAAAAGTAAATTTCGAAATGGAACGCTGTAACAAGCTTGCCAACTTGAAAAGTTCTTTCAAGCTCAGTAAGTGAATACGGCCACTGAACGAAGTGTTTACAAGATAAGACACAAGTTTGCCCGGAACTAGAGCAGGGGAGATCCACTGGAAACAATGGGAGCGGGGAAGGGTGCGGGTGGCGTGATAAACGATACGAGAATGATTGGTTCGAACACAAACCGTGGTGAGAAGTTGTAAATAAAAAAGTAAGGGTAAAAATATACTAACGTTCAATGACAACGAAACTATTATTTAAAGAAAGAAAGAAAGATTTATTTGGTGCACATATTTAAAATATTACGAATACAATAATTTATATATTAGAATATAATTTAAGCGTGGTAGAGCCAAGCGGCGGCTTTAGCTGCTGCTCGAATGGGCCGGCTCGATCGGATTGATACCACGGCCTCACAGAATACCGTCGTGAAGTAGAGGCATCTTGTGTTTCTGCGTTTTGTTCGGTGAGTAAGGTGACTGAAGGCCCAGTACCCTATCCCCCATTTCCCTCCTCATCCTCTCTCCCATCTCCCAAATATCCTTAAAGACCGGCAACGCACCTGCAGCATCTATGGTGTTGCAGATGTATGTGGGCGACGGTAAGCACTTACCATCAGGTGAACCGCTTGCTCGTTTGTCGTCGTTCCCAAAAAAAAAAGTACAAAATACAAGATTAATATATGAAATAAATAATAATAAAAATATAACATTTAACACAGTCAATAAGAATGGGTAACAAGTAGGTGACGTCACCGAAAAGCCGATGTGCGATCCTACAATAGTTTTATATTGAAATCATTTAATTGTGGCTTAAGTATGTACATACTATGAATAATGTTTTCGTAGTTGTGTAAAGAAATAAAATAAGTAAAATTATTCACCTTAACAATAATATGCACATATTTTGATATTTTTAACATTTCCCCAATTGCTTTAAAAGGTTATATTACAAAGGAATGGTTCGATGCGATTTCTTAATTGTTGGGAATTGCTTATGTGCAAGTAGCAAAAACTCAGATTGATAAACAATATGCGAAAACAACTTAAATGGTGTGTAGCATTTATAATAAGTTTTAATTTATCAAGCTATGTATCACTGTATATTTTCCGAATAAAATAAAATAAATTCAAAATAAAATAGGGCATGTTTACTAACTGGTCGATGTTTCACTCGTACTTTGCAGCGGACATAGATACCATAATATACGAGCATAAACAACAAGAATTAAGTTTAAACAGACAGTATTTCTAAGACATAGTACTGGAAGGCTTACAGAACAAATTACATATATGATAATAAATGCATATTAAGGATAAATAGAATACGTCTTTTAACTCGTTTAATTACCTTTTCATCCTCCCGACGTTTACGACGTTTATAGACCTCTGTACCCCGTGATCATGGCTGCTGTAAAACGGGAATCTAAAAAAAAACCCTATAAAATCCGTAAGCTATACTTTCATTACAATATGTAATATTCGCGTAAATACAAGAAATCAGTCGATTGTTTTTTTTTAATTTGGGATCTTTTGTATCAACATTCTTATTGTGTGTTTTTTTTTTTGGTTATGATAAATTATATTACAACGTTGTTATTAAGGTTTCTAGTATTTATCTTTTTGACATATTATAGAACACGATAACCGAGGATATGCTTTTGAATTCGATTCTAGTTCGATCCAACATAAACATACAAATAGCCCTGGTGTAGAAGTCGATATAACGACTGAAAAAAAAGTTTAGACCTCTGTCCGTCCTTATTTTGTTTTTTTTTTTTATGGGAAAGGCGGCAAACGAGCAATCGGTTCAACTTATGGTAAATGATTACCGTCGCCCACGTACATCTGGAGCACCAAAGGAGCTGCTGGTGCGTTTCCAGCCTTTAAGGCTATTTGGGAGATGGGATGGATGATAAGGAGAGGGGATGGGGAGAGGATATGTAATGGTTAAAGGAGCTTATTATTTTTTTTAATTTGGGAAAGGGGACAAACGTGCAAGCGGCTCGTAGCGCTCCCCGCTCCCTGTGTGCGGAGGATGGGGGAGTGGAGAGCGGGCCTCCGGTTACCCCAACCACCCCAGATCACACGCAGAAGCACAAAAAATTACCAGCGCTACGTCATTATCGCAGTAGTAAAATTACTCAACAAGGTTGTCTTTCGTTGGTGCAATCCAATATTGTCTAAGCGTGGTAGAGCCAAGCGGCGGCTTTAGCTGTTGCTCAAAGGGGCCGGCTCGACCGGATTGGTACCACGGCCTCGCAGAATACCGGCGTGAAGTAGAGGCATCTTGTGCTTCTGCGTTTCGTTCGGTGAGTGTGGTAACCGGAGGCCCACTCCCCCACCCTATTCCCCTCCTTTTCCCTCCCATCTCCCAAATATCCTTAAAGACCGGCAACGCACCTGCAGCATCTATGGTGTTGCAGATGTATGTGGGCAACGGTAATCACTTACCATCAGAGGTGAACCGCTGGCTCGTTTGCCGTCTGTTCTATATAAAAAAAAATATTCTTGCTGTGCATTTTTTTAATTATTTACTAATTGTAGCTTGTTTTGCTGTAATTTCTTATTACGAACGAAGCGCCACCTTTCGGATCCTAGAATAGCTATGTGCCATCGTCTCGACAATACAATATATTGTGTGAATACGATAACAATCGGTCAGGTCACTAACTCACTATATCACCGAAAGACGCACCTACAAATACATATATACATAAAGATAGTTGATAACCGCCGATGGTATTCGGAAGTTGCCACCGTGATAGAAATCGGTGAGGAGAAAACTATCATTATCATAACACTCACGGCACTCGCTTCATTTTCATAGAGCGCGAGTGACATGGGTTCGATCCCCGGTGCCGGCACAGCCAGGAATGTTAATATCAACTTTAGCTGCTGAATTTACCAAGTGATCGGCGGTGACGTAAAACATCCTTTTTTTTATTTACATGGGGAAATGCCTCACGAATATCCGTCGTCCCGGCACCCCCGGCGGATATGGTCTATAGCTCCGCCACCGACCACGGAGGGTAGGCAGAACGGCTCAACGTAATACCGACACTCCTCTCCCCCCGCGGCCCCACCACAGCCGCATCAGCGGTGCGGCCCCCGCCAGAGTCGTGAAGGATAGACGAAACGCAATACCAAAACTCCTCTTCCTCCGCGACTCCACCTCGGCTCTGGGGGGCCAGGAGAGCGCTAAGCTAACACTCCCCCCACGGTCCACCAACACGCATACGAAGTGGGCTCACCAAGCCCACTCGAAGCGGCCACCTCGGGCCAGCCATCCCCGCAGACAGGCCGGCCATGTAGGTTCCTCTTGGTTCACCGTGGGATACCAAGCTACGTTTACTAAGCCCCCCCGCCACGACAAGGCGGAAACCCATTCAGGGGGGGGGCGTGAAACATCCCGAGACAACCCGCTCGGGAGCAGCGTGGCGGGCCCATCCCGGCTCCAAAACCCTCTCAGATATTTGAGAAGGAGGCCTTTGTCCAGCAGCGGGCACTTACAGGCTGCTACTTTACTTTACTACAAAAAGAAAACAGATTTATATTAGTAATGATGAAAATATTAGTCGATCTATCTCGAATTTAGCTTGGCATCCATATTCCTAGCGTCAAAGCCGTATCGATTTTAGTTTTACACGTGATACGAAACCCTTTGTAAGCGAATCGATTTCGCTTTCGATTATGTTTTTTTTTTGTATAAATTTAACCGATGTAATCCATCACTGTCGACTTTTAATTTTCAGGAGTTCATGCAGGAGTCACTTATCGTCTCACAATTAATCATGCCACTTACAGCCTATCCAGTGTGCGCTTCCGACAAAATGAACATTCAGTATCATGTACGCGAGTCTTTATAAATTCTCTTAGAAAATCCGTTTCCGTTTGCCTTTAAAGAGCCGTGGTAGCCTAGTGGTGAGGGCGCTCACTTTGGTTTCATAGAGCGCGAGTGACCTGGGTTCGAATCCCGATGCCGGCACCACTCAAATTGTTAATACCAATTTTCAGTGCTGTATTTACCACGTGCTCAGCGGTGAAGGAAAACATCTGAGAAATAATAAAACATTATTTCGAGGATATGTGAAGCCCGCCAACCCGCACTGGAGCAGCGTGGTGGGCTCTTTCCGGCTCCTGAACCCTCTCTGATACTCGTATTCGGGAAGGAGGCCATCGCCCAGCAGTGGACGCTTACAGGCTGCTAATTTACTTTACTTTTATGCTTTACAAAAGTATTATACACCGTAAATTCGATTACGGAGTGATCAGAGATCTAGAGGTTTACTTTAGTCATCTCAAACCAATTCATTTGACCCTATTGGGATAGGTGATGAGCCTATCGTGGTCTTAGTGTCCAGGACAATGATAAAAATCGTTCATAAGTTTTGGAGACACTCGTTGGGACGAGTCCTTACCATAGAGCACCGAACGGTCTTCTGGTTCGAAGTTGAGTCTTCTGATTTGGAGGAAGCTCCTCTAGCCAGTGAGCAATCGAGGAAATTGATTATTATATTGTTTATCAGTAACAAAATGTTGTATTTTAATCTTTAAGAGCCATTGTAGCCTAGTGGTTCGGGCGCTCGGTTTAGTCGTACGTGGGTTTTTTTTTTTTTCATAGAAGAAGGGGGCAAACGAGCGTGCGGCTCACCTGATGGTAAGTGATCACCGACGCCCACGAACATCCACAACACCAGAGGAGCTACAGATGCGCTGCCGACCTTTAAGGAAGGAATAAGCTCTTTTCTTGAAGGTCCCTAAGTCGTAACTATTCGGAAATACTGCTGGCGACAGCTGATTCCACAAAGTCAAAGTGCGTGGCAGAAAACTTCGATTAAAACGCACTGTGGTGGAATGCCAACCATCTAGGTGGTATCGATGGAACTTCGAATTCAGTCGCGATGTACGATGGTGAAACTCAGCAGCTGGGATCAATCGGAACAGTTCCTCAGAACATTCCCCGTGGTAAATTTTGTAAAAAATGCAAAGAGAAGCAACATCTCTTCGCAAGGCCAAAGGATCAAGCCGATCAGAGAGAGCTTGGTCGCCGACAACTCGAGCCGCTCGACGTTGGATGCGGTCAAATGGAAGGAGTTGGTACTGGGGTGCCCCTGCCCAGAGATGAGAACAGTATTCCATGTGGGGCCGAACTTGCGCCTTATAAAGTTGCAAACGGTGGACCGGCATGAAATACTGTCCCGCTCTACAGAGCACACCAAGCTTTTTGGAGGCCAATTTGGCCTTTCCTCCAAGTGACCACGGAACTGAACGTCGCTCGATATGTCAACGCCAAGGATTCTGATACTGGCTGAGGCAATAAGGGGAATGTTCTCAAAAAGAGGAGAAACGACAAAGGGATTCTTTTTAGCGGTGAACGCGCAAACCTGTGTCTTTTTGGGGTTGAATAGGACCAAATTACGTCGACCCCAATCCGAGACTTTGAATAACAAGGTCTCGACTTCAGACACAAGTTTGTTCCGGCACTCGTCGACGTGTACCCGAGAAATATTCGCACGGCCTGTATATAGGGCATCACCCGTGCTGTCGTCTGCATAGCAATGAATGCTACTGATTTGTAGCATGTCGTTGATATGCAGAAGGAACAGAGTGGGAGATAGCACACAGCCTTGTGGAACACCAGCATTCACGAGTTTGGGGTCCGAGCATGCACCGTCGACAACAACCTTGATGCTCCGATCCGTTAGGAAGCTGGTGACCCAGTTGCACAATCTCTCAGGAACCCCGTAAGATGAAAGCTTTGAAAGAAGCGCTTTATGCCAAACCCTATCAAATGCTTTCGCTACGTCCAGACTAACCGCCAAAGCCTCCCCCTTAGACTCAACTGCTTCTGCCCATCGGTGAGTCAGGTAAACTAGAAGATCACCAGCTGATCGTCCGCGACGGAAACCGTACTGTCGGTCACTGATCAGCTGGTGTTCCTCCAGGTACCTCAGGAGCTGGGTGTTGATGAGTGACTCCATTATTTTAGATAACAAGGGGGTGATGGCAATAGGCCTGTAGTTGGACGGATCGGAGCGGTCGCCTTTTTTGGGTATTGGATGCACAAATGCTGTCTTCCAAGATTCCGGGACGACGCCTGAAGAGTAGGAGTGCCGGAAAAGACGCGTGAGAACCGGTGCCAACTCAGGGGCACACATCCTCAGCACAATTGGAGGATTCCGTCCGGCCCACTCGACTTATGAATGTCCAGGAGCGGAGTGCCTTTCGCACTGAGCTCTGCAGAAACTGAATTTCCGGCATGGAGCACTTACACCACGGGATGGTAGGTGGAGAGTTTCCCCGGTCATCAAGAGTCGAGTTGGATGCAAAAAAGAGAGCCCAAGAGATCGGCTTTCTCTTTTGCAGTATGGGCCAGCGAATCATCCTCCTTGTGTAGAGATGGGAGAGATGGCTGACAGAAATTCCCCTGGACAGCCTTGGCGAGAGACCAGAATGCGCGGGATCCCGATGGGAGGCGAACTAATCTCTCGCCAATTCTGCCAATGTGCTTTAACGTTGCCGTAGCGATAACTCTTTTGAAGGACCTGGAGGCAGAGTTGTACTCGTTTTTTAGAGCACTGGTTTTTGCATCCCGAGACGCCGATGCATCGGCCCAGGCCTGGTAGCACTTCCGCTTTCGGCGTGACGCTATTTTGCAGGTGCGACCAAACCAAGGCTGGGATTTACCTCCGACAGGCACTGCAGAGAACGGAATAAAAAGTTCCATTCCCTGAAGTACCACATCGGTGACAGAATCTGCAACGACGTTGGGATCATCCAGCGAGAAGCAAACCTGCCCCCATGGGTAGGAAGCAAAGAAAGACCGCATTCCATCCCAATCTGCCGACCTATAGTGCCACACACGGTGGAAGCCCGCAGATCGCGTTCGGGATCGGCGCGCGATAGGCACTACACTCCGGATCAGACAGTGGTCCGACGAGCCAAGAGGGGCATCGACTGAGACCAAATATCCGTCCGGGTGTGAGGTCAGCAAAAGGTCCAACAGGGAAGGTGTATGACCTTCCACGTCTGGGATCCGCGTCGGCGAGGTTACCAGTTGTGTCAGGCCATATGCTAATGCAAAGTCGTGAACAGATCTCCCCCGCATGATCGGTTATGCGAGAACCGAGCCAATCGGTGTGGTGGGCATTAAAATCGCCGAGAATCACGATCTCGGCGGATGGGATCTGTTGTAGCACGGAATCTGTAGCCATTTGGATGTGGTCGATGAGTCGGTCAGTTACGGTATTACCGCTATGGGACCTGTAAAGGCACGCATAGACGCGCGGATGGTCGTCGCTGTCGATGCGCAGCCAAACGGTAGATAGGTCCAAACCTTCAAGACTACCGAGGCGTCGAGAACAGATATCATCTCTGACGTATACGCAAACTCCGGCACGGGGCACAAAGGAGTGTTCCAGTTTGTACCCCGGGTAATGGAGATAAGAGGTATCAGCCGGAGACGATATCTGAGTCTCTGTAAGATAAAGCAAGGCTGGCTTCGCCGTTTCCAGATGGTAATGAACGGCGCTAAGGTTCGAGTGGAGTCCCTGATATTGCAGAAATCCACGGCGAGCGCGGTAGGGGATGCCATAGTTTCCTTGCTGCGTTTGCCTCGAGTAGGAAAGAAAGAGAGCGGAATATTGCCCCCCCCCAGAATACGCGGGGCAGACTGAGCATCCACGATTAGGTAGCGTAGGAAAGCCTGAACGTGGATGCTCAGTGAGGGATTCTCCAGAACCGTAGGTACTGGTACCCTCCTGGGGTAGCTCAAAATTAAATACCGCTACCATATTTGGGGAGGGGGGAGGGGGGAGAGGGCCTCCGGTTACCTCACTCACCGCACGAAACGCAGAAGCACAAGATGCCTCTACTTCACGCCGGTATTCTGCGAGGCCGTGGTACTTATCCGGACGAGCCGGCCCATTCCTGCGACAGCAAAAGCCGCCGCCTGGCTCTACCACGTTAAAACGTGACCTGGGTACGATACTCAGTACCACTAAAATTGTCAATGCCAATGTTAAGTGCTAAATTTTCCACGTTCGCTGCAGTGATGGAGAATATCGTGAGAGAAAACTTTAACGGAGGAGCGTATCGGAGGAGAATATTGAGTGAAGGCTTTTGTCCAGCCGTGGGAAAACCGTACGCGACCCGTTGAAGTCGATCGCACGGCCACTGTGCCAACCGAGTCGTCAGAATTGAATCACGTCAAATAATTAATCCACATTATATACTGCAAGATAATTGTTAACAGTTGATTAACTATCATATCAAATTCGATTTGTAGCTTTGCGGTTGAGTTTTGGAATGCCGGCCGAAGATAATGTGCAAGGACACGTCGGTTTCCAGTTTATGATATATGTAGATATTCCCGTATCTTTTGTATGTATGTATATATTGACGCCTCGTTCCCAACGGGGTTGGCAGAGACAATCTTCTTCCACTTGCTACGGTCCTGACATACGTCTTTCGCTTCTCCCACTTTCATCAATCTTCGCATGCATACTCGTTTGTTTAGAGTACTCTTGACCTGGCCTTATTTCAGAACGTCACCGATTTGATCGTGAAATGTCCGCCTAGGTCTTCCTCTCCCGACTCTACCATTTACACTCGCCTCGTATATTTGTTTCGTCAACCAACTTTCATTCATCCTCTCCACATGTCCAAACCAGCTCAGCATCCCTTTCTCAATTCTTGTCACTACGTCGTCTTTCACGCCACAACGCTCTCTGATCACATTATATGACGCAAATATGACTTGATCGTCGGCGTACAGCAAACATTTAACTCATTCATTCTTAGTCCAAAATCACTCTCCTTCAAATCTGTCAAACAAATATCCATGAATAAATCCGTATCTTTTGTTACGTCATAACTATCTTTACATGTTCAAGCTCTGGAAAGAGATACAATCGTCATGATAGAACGATTGAAGCCGACATATACTTTAATAGGAAAGGGGCAAACGAGCAAGCAGCTCACCTGATGGTAAGTGATCGCCGTCGCCCACGTACATCTGCAACACCAGAGGGGCTGCAGGTGCGTTGCCGGTCTTTAATGACGTTTGGGAGTTGGGAGGGACGGGGAGTGGGCCTACGGTAAAGGCCTTTTTATAAAACCTTTTTCTTATACAATTTATGTGGTGAATGATTAATAGCTTACTGACCTCGATAAGAGCGGCTTTGATTTTTTGTCGGCGAGGCGGCGAATTGAAACGCGGACAGCGGATCCAGGCGCTGGCGGTCGAAGGTCTTTATCCTGGGTCTTGTAGCGCAGATATATTACTTATTTATTAATATATAGATATATATAAATAGTTTACATTTATTCATTTTAATTTGTATGTAAGCGTGCTAATGTTTACATTTCTTTGCTAGATAAAATTTTGTTGTTTGTTGTTATTTCCTGATTGCTCCTGCTAATATTTACTTGTATCTCCCCGAGTTAACTGTTAAATAGTGCCACAAGGCATTAGGCCCGCTCACTGTAGTCCTTAGTGTATACAATGAAGAATAAATAAATAAATATATCTCGAGTCAAAGTAACAAAAACTATTAAATTAACCTGTGACTAAACTACTTCATTTATTTGATTGATATTTGATATACACCCTAAAAATGGCTCAAAGAATATAAAGTTAAATTTACTGTATTAACGTCGCTTCTACTCTGTATACTCCATCGCGGTGCAGACTTATATTTATTAATTAAAGTATATTATCATATTATATAACAACGTCTACCCCAGTTAAACACCGAGTGCAATTCGCATTGGACGTCAACATTAGCAATGCAAATCAAGCTTCATTCGTTTCTCCCTCGAGCATCTCTGCCCCGCTGTTTCTGTGTTCGGCTTAGATCCTTTCGACTGATTCACTAAAAAGCATTGCTATGGTATCATGTATCTGGTGTTCGAATTTTTCAACAACACACTTAAAGCAAAGTAAAGAATCAGCCTGTAAGTGCCCACAGGGCAAAGGCCCCCTTCTCAAATATGAGTATCAGAGAGGGTTTAGGAGCCGGGAAGAGCCCGCCACGCTGCTCCAGTGCGGGTTGGCGGGCTTCACATATCCTCGAAATAATATTTTTATTATTTCTCAAACATGCAGGTTTCCTCGCGATGTTTGCCCTCACCGCTCAGCACTTGGTAAATACAGCACTTAATTAACAATTTTTAGTGGTGCCTGCACCGGGGTTCGAACCCAGGTCACTCGCGCTGTATTAAACTAAATAGAGCGCCCTGACCTACGACTCTAAAAACAAGTAAAGTACCAGCATGTAAATAAGCCACGCTACTCCAGTGTGGGTCGGCGGACTTCTCATGTCCACAGATATGCAGGTTTCCTTACGATACATATTAGATCCGGCTAGCAGACCGGGAAGGGGGGGTTACGTTGACAACGTGGGATTGGTGGCGGCCGTGTTCGCATCCTTTCCCCTGGTAGGACCCGTAGTAGAGATTATTCCCGTGCCTCTGCCGATACGCGTCGAAGCTGGGACACCGCGTCTCTCTAGTCGGTGTACGTCCGACATAACCCGTCCTTGCACCGATGCGCTAGATGTATTACGTATAAAAAATAAACACCATGAACTACCTGCGACACAAATAAAACAATCTTACTTTTCAGCAGTCATATTTACTCGTATATACAATATTTAGTACTTACATGTTTCGTCTGTATTACTACTCTTCTTATGTGTGTTACCCATTTTACCTTACCTTACCTTATTGTATTAAAAAGAAACATATTTATCGGATTTTTGTCACTTCTGTACACCGGAGGTTTGATCATCAGCTGATCATCAACAGGCTGTAACACATTCTTCGATTACCTATCTGTTATCACACATTCAACATATTGTAAACTTCCGAACAGCTACGACTTAGGGACCTTCAAGAAAAGAGCTTATTATCCTTCCTTAAAGGCCGGCAGCGCATCTGTAGCTCCTCTGGTGTTGTGGATGTTCGTGGGCGTCGGTGATCACTTACTATCAGGTGAGCCGCACGCTCGTTTGCCCCCTTCTTCTATAAAAAAAAATAGGCTTACGTTTGACCTCAATCTTGCCGGATGGAAGGCGAAGATGAGGCCTAGAATGGTACATGTTTGCCTAGAAGGTGTCTGTTCACTTTGGCCTTAAAGATGTCAATTCCAAATAAATAAACAATATACCAACGTCGAATTTACTTTACATATATTCTGTTTCGGCCAGGATTCTGACCCAGGGCCCGTGGCTAATCAGTCAGGTGCGCTAATCACGAACCCACGCTGACATCCTGACCTACCTCTACTACTACATCAGTCTATTCTAGCCCACTGCTGAACATAGACTACTCAAAGAGAAACGTCAGAAAAAACATACATTTCTCGGAAGGCTTACCCAGAAGACAAATTCATTAGTTAGAGCTTTCTATGTAACTTATACCTATTTTCATCGACAAAGCTTTAATTTAAGGCGATCCTTACATAATTTCAAAGGTTCAGGTTATCAGTTAACGAGACCTTTGAAATTAAGATTTCAGCTACGGCTAAGTGACCCGTATCGCCTAAATTAACGTTCTAATTATTTAGTACTCAATGGCTATTTCATCACAAAAAAAAAGTTATTGGACTGCATAAATAAACCACCACGATTTAGGAATAATCTACCCAAAAAAAAAAAGAGAGAACTATAAAAAGGAGAGACTTTTTGTAAGTTTGTAACGAATAAACTCAAAAAGTACTGGACCGATTTTAAAAAATATTTCTTCATTAGAATGCTACATTATCTCTGAGTAACATATAGGCTATATAGTGACATATATTAATAGAAAAAGTTAGGAATCCCTACAAAAACTTCAATAATTCAAAAGTAATCTACAGGTATTGAAACAGTCTTGAATACGAAATCATTTATTCGGATAAGGATTAATATAAACTAATGGATAAATATTAAACTGGGAAAAAAAAGAACTACTTATGTCCTGCCGGGCGAAGCCGGGACGGACCGCTAGTGATGTATGTTATATTTTTTTCATTACGTGCAGAATAGCAGTTACAAGCTTTCTCACGTTTCGAACGCGCTTTTAGCTTTGACCTTTATTGTTGCTAATGAGCTGAAAGGAAACCGCCTAATGATCACTTAACAACAATTCGGTGTCACTGTTTAGTGTTTCGTGAAAGTTATTTTTAACGTAACTTAGAAAGTTCTTGCGTTAAGTTGAAGAACAAAGGAGCGAGTCAGTGAACGTGGCTTGGTCGCCATGAGATGTGAAACCAACATGGCCTACGACTTAGCTGAGTGGCCGGAGTTAGTGAGCTTTGGGCAGAATGTTGGCGTCATTTCGTACCAAATTAATTTACAGCTCACCCACCCACCCCGACATAAAGGGGAATTCGCTAGTAATAAATTCTACATGCAAAATTATATCAAAGGGCAACATTTAACATTGTGTTTGACAAGAAAACTCGTGTGACAGACTGCTTAGCGAGTCACGTGTCAAATGACAACACTGAATTAAGCGCTATGTATCACTTGTGGTTGACGTGTAATGTCGCCGAGGAATGTAAACACAGAGAATGTTAGACAACATGCACAGAGCAAGCATAGTTGTGGAAAACGAGTCTGATTATAATTTACTATGAAAATTTACATTATTAATTAAGCATACATACGTTGTAACTTCATTAATAATAAGTTACTTTTGTTTAATTTTCTACATTAAAAAAAAGCAAGTAACAGCTGTTAAACATCCCACAGACTATTGATACTATATCATTAGTCTGTGGGATGTTCTTTTAAAAACAATTTTTTACTTCTTTGTTACACTATTTGTGTATGCCAAAGCAAAAAAGAGCGAAAGATGATTTCTAATACTAAAAAATACAACTCTATTTTAATACACGTATTCTAGAAAAATAACGTATTACTCATGAATCCTTGATTTCACTGGTAAATTTAATATGTTATTTTAGGATAGACAAGTTTTCTCATGTGTTATATACACTATAAATAGATTATTTAAATAAGAACTAGGATAACCGTTAAGGCCATGAGAATCAACAAGCAGAAGAGTTGCATGTTTTCCTTTGGTTATTGTTACATACTCTTTGAATATGCTTAAAACTCTATCTGGCGACGAAACGCAAGCGCTGAATATTATTTATTTATGTTGATTGTATTAGATTTCCTCGGGCAGTACTCTTCTGTCAGATATTACAAACATCGCGTTAATATGTCACTGGATGCGACATAACATATAAGATGATTACGAGCTAGTTAAGTATTTTATACGAGTATATATATATATATATAGTTTAGATTCTTTGATCAGTTTTAAATACAATGAACGCGACTATTGCATCGATAAAAGATAGTTTATATGCAATTAATAAGGTCATTTCGGTGTTTACAGTTTAGGATGTGTAAATTTAGCTATCTTAATATAGCAGCGTTCAAATTAATAAGTAATAAATTACGATTTGAAACATATACTTTGATAATTTTTTTTGCGAAATTCGGGTCAAACTTACAAGGGGCTCACTAACCAATTGCGAGTGATTAGAGTCAGTCACGTACATCTGCAACGCCAAGGAGCTGCAGATGTGCTGGCGGCCTTTAAGGATATTTGCGGTATGGGAGGGATGATAGTAGTCGGAGGAAGGGAGGGCCTCCGGTACCTCACACTCCGAACGAAAGGCCATAAAGAAGCTCATGATACCATTACTTCACACCGGTATTTTGTAGTACTACCCGGTTGAGGTGGCCCGTTCGAGCAGCAGCAAAAGCCGACGCTTCACTCAACCATGTAAAAATATGGCTGAACTGAAAATAGCTATAAATTAGAGATTGATTACCATTAATTTGGAGAGATGGCATTTAAATAAATCGGTCGCTAGAGAGTTTCAAGAAGCGTGATCATCTACTTCAGTCAATATTGGATTTAACCACTTTAATCGTGCGTGAGTTAAAATTTATACGTGGTGGAGCCAAGTGGCGGCATTTGCTGCTGCTCGAATGAGCCGGCTCCACCGGCTTGGTGGTACCACGGCGCGCAGTGTACCGGCGTGAGGTAGAGGCATATTGTGCTTCTGCGTTTCGTTCGGTGATCGAGGTGATCGGAGGTCCACTCCTCATTCTCCCTCCCATCTCCCAAATACCCGTATGGGCCAGCAACGCCCCTGCAGCACCCCTGGTGTTGCAGATAAACGTGGACGGTAATCACTTATCATCAGGTGAACAGCTTACTTGTTTGCAGACTTTCCCATAAAAAAAAATTTTAGCCTATGCCCTTTTAAAAAAACGTTTTTTCAAACACTTTGATATTTTGTAACATGCAAGGAGTATTTTAACCAAAATTTTCGCATATTTTTTTCACGGCACGTTCACGGCAATAGCTTATCCCTGTGGGATCCGATTAGGCAGCGTGTGTCGTAAAAACTTTTATTGTAACAAAAAATATATTTTTACAAACAGAATGATATAGAGTTTTTCACTGCATGCTTTTTTACCTTTGCTCCGTATATCACTATTTGCTGCATAATAGTTGAATACTCTGGGATACCAGGGGTCTGATTGGTTATACAATACATTTAACTGTTTATTAATTTAGTTGTTTTAATACTAAATACGCACCATAGTTTGATCGGATTTTAGGTTTTTTTTTTATGGGAAAGGGGGCAAACGAGCTAGCAGCTCACCTGATGGTAAGTGATAACCGTTGCCCACGTGCACGTCACCGGAGACGCTGCAGATGCATTGCCGGCCTTTAAGGATATTTGGGAGTTGGAAGGGATAATGAGGATGGGGAGCGGGCCTCCGGTTACCCTCACTCATCGAACGCCAGTATTCTGCGAGATCGTGGTACTACCCGGTCGAGCCAGCCTATTCGAGTAGGAGCAAAAGCCACTGCATGCCTCTACCACGTTTTGTGTTTTAGCATTAATAAAAAAACGACCTTCAACTACCATCTGATGGCGGAAAACCCATCCGACTATACCGAAACTGTGAACAGACACCTTCTAGGCAAATGTGTACCACCCTAGGCCTCATATTCGCCTTCCATCAAGCGAGATTGAGGTCAAGCGTAAGCCTATTTTTTATAAAAAAAATACCAAACTAAATCACACAGATCAATGAGATGGGAGTAGTATTTCTGGTGCTGGGGTGACCAGACCAGTGCTCACCAACCCGCCTGCTGTGGATTGTGTGCATCGGAAACTTTCCATGCATGGCAAGCTAGTTTTTTTTTTTAAATCTAAATTTTGGAAACCTAGTCCCCACTGATAATTTAAACAGGTTCAGTGAAGATATAATTATCTACACCTTCTGTCAGACTGATCAATCAAAATTGCGCAAACAATAAAAATACACGTCGTTTAAAATCGTTTTGTTAATGAAGTATAAATTGCAGCATCCAAATTTAAGGAAAAAGCTAATAAATTCCCCGGAGAGTTGCTCGAAATTTAATAAAGTGACATGGTAATGGTACTTACCTTGATACTAAATCTAATTTCATTTCACATCTCTTATCGCCCCTTTAAGAAATCAGTGGGCTAGAAATAATTTAAACACGAACGTTGCAAAATTAACAATCTTTTTTTTTTGGATTATTTCTGTGTTTAATGAACTTTATGTAAAACCATATTCTTCTCCAAATCACAACCGCATTTGCTAATGGTGTCTTTTTTTTTTATGAGAAAGGTGTCAAACGAGCCAGCGGTTCACCCCATGGTAAGTGATTACCGTCGCCCACGTACATCTGCAACACCGGAGGAGCTGCGGGTGCGTCGCCGGCCTTTAAGGGTATTTGGGGGATGGAAGGGAAGATAAGGAGATTCATTTAACTTTACTGGACTGTGTCTACTGGCTTTCCGTGGCTGGCCTTTAAGTAAGGTGGCACATGCCTTTTTTTTTTAAAAAAAAAACATTTTTATTTTAAAAAGAATTTGTTATGTGTTAACCTTATTGGTAATCCTTAATAAATAAATAAAATAAAAATAAAATAAAATAAAAAAGGAGGGGGTGTGGGAGTCGGAGTCCGGTTACCTCACTCACCGACCGAAACGCAGAGAACACAAGACGCCTCTACTTCACGCCGGTATTCTGCGAGGTCTTGATAGCGACCCGGTGGAGCCGGCCCATTCGATGACTCTACCACTTTTAAGGACATTCTATATAAAAAAGGGTAGTTCAGCTGATAAATAAGAAAACTGAAAAATAACATTAAACATTTAACCGGGAACATTAACCGTGCGTATCGAATAGTTAACTAGGCTGAGTGACGTCACACGACGACCGCAAGGAACATAGTGTACGCCTAATTCGGTAGCGTCTCTTGACGCGCGACGTGCGTGCAGCGCCAATTTGTCACAGACGTCTGCTCCAACTTTAATATTGTACTACGGATAAATTGCTCCCCGACCTTGTCTAGTGACAAATTAAACATTATCATTTAACGTAAGGTTTTCGTGTTTATTTCATCGTTCCTTTCGTTTGGCATCGAGCGTTACCAGCGTACCGCAAACTAAGTCGTACAAAAGACTACTTACTGTATATAATGAATGTAATAGGTATATATGTTAGATAAACATATCAGATTCATTTCTTTTTATGTTATGCTTATTTGTTGGGTTACGCAAGCATACTGAAAACATATATTAATATGTTTTAAGAGTGACAAGTCGCTTATTTCATCATAATTTCTAACTAACTAATAAGGTTGGCACGAAGCTTACATAACCCAAATGGGTTTCTTTCAAGTTTTCTAATTGTTTTCCGCTTCGTATGGTATCCCACATAACAACCCATTTTAATATTATATCAGACACCCCCGTCCATCTGTACCTTGTTTGAATAACGCACACAAGTTTGCAAATAGCTTGAATAAGGATTTTCCTTCTTTTAGACAAAAGCTCATTGTTCATCTTTACTTAAGTCGAAAGCTGTATTCTAGTATAAAGTTTTTATAATGTTATCTCGAATTTATATCGTATCGTTTACTGCAGTGGGGACAGACAGTTTTTGGTAGAGCCAAGCGGCGGCTTTTGCTGCTACTCGAATGGGCCGGCTCGACCGCGTTGGTACCACGGCCTCGCAGAATACCGGCCTGAAGTAGAGACATGTTGTGCTTCTGCATTTCGTTCGATGAGTGAGGTATCCGGAGGCCTACTCCCTCTCCCCTGCCCCTTCCTCATCCTCCCATCTCCCAAATACCCCTAAAGGCCGGCAACGCACCTGCAGAACCTCTGGTGTTGCAGATGTACATGGGCGACAGTAATCACTTACCATCAGGTGACCCGCTTGCTCGTTTTCCACTTGTCCCATAAAAAAAAAAGACAAATGTCTAGTTATTTTAGTCGTTCTCTTCAACTTTTCAACCAATTCTTTATCAGAGCTTATAGTGACCCGTGGTGTGCCAGTTGTTTTTGTCGGCGTCCTGGGAAACCATACAAATCGTACAAATTTTCTACAACAATACTATTATTTTTTTTGTTAAACTAAAAGTATTTTAGTTTAACCGTATAAAGATAAATCTTTGACATTCGTTAAGAGTTAAATAGACTGACAATCTACATCTTACTAATTACCTTACAGCAGCTTTGCCCTAGACTCAATGAACTACAAGTTAAAAATTATAGAAGATTTCGACTCCTGAAAACTTAAAGCGGTCGGTGTAACCCAAAGAATAAGTCGGGAAAGTTTTTTTGAATATAACTTGATATATGTAGTTATTATTTACTATGTTACTATGTCGTATTTTATGAAAACATTGAAAATTCATTATTAGGAAAATAGTTTCCTTTTACAATGATATAGCGTTACCGGGTCCATAGCGAACTTGGAAATAGATAACGGTCTACAGATTTCTCTCAGTAATAGCCGTGAAGTTAGTTTAAAGAGATTTAACAAATATAGGACGATGTATAAACATTATTTTGTTTTTGAGAAGGCAAATCATTCGCCTGTCCCTTTTCATCTTTCAGAGAGGGTTGCGCAAGCCCGTATAGCTTCGCGTTAGGATCACGCCGAATATATATTCGTAATCTCCGCCGACCCTTTCGTACCAAGCATGATTGTAATTGCTTGTCTGTTATTTAACTATCACTTTGCATTATCAATCCACTAGTTAAACAATCTTTATTATAGTCTTTAATTAAACATAATTGTTCTGTAGTATAAAAAAAGTGTTATTTAAGCACACCTTGACGTAGCAGTAAGTTATATGTGTGCTTCTGTAAATGTTTATCTAAATTCTGATAACAATTCCACATGCAATGTGTATTATTTTTCACATATACATGCACACTGCCTCACGACGTTTTCCTTCATCGCGTGGTAAATTCAGCATTTAAAATCGCTATTAATAGCTGCAGAGGTGCCGGCGCCGGTGATCGAACCCAGGTCACTCGCGTACTATGGAATTAAAGCTTACACCCTGACCACTAGGCTAGCTTATGCGGGCACCTAACTTGTAAGAGCATGTTCTAAGACTGAGCAAGCTGACAAAAAAGGTTTTTTTTTTAATTTTTAAAACTTCAAACGATTTGTTTTCCTTTCTTTTTCAAACCTCACAAATTTATTTAAGGATTTTCTCACTTTACTTTTCCACCTTTCCGGGAGATATACGATGAGTGGTGAGCCACATCGCCGTGCTTGCTCTCGCAGATGTGATGAGCTTATCTCGGCTTGTCCCTGATTGGGAAAGAGTGTGACAGATTCTTACTACGCGGCTAAATATTTATACATACAAAAAATCGTCGGTACGTATGTTAGTGATAGTGTAAGTTCTGAACGACTCGATTGTCCGATCGATCTATCAATTTATTAACAAATTCTGTATTTAAGGTTCAAAATTCGCCATCTACCGGTAAGGGCAGAACAGCGTCTGCGAGGCCAAGCTAGTAAACTATAATATGACTAAAGAATATAAATGATTTTAATATCCATTTCTTTCTTTCACATTCTTCATCAGCCTATTTTAATTCACTGCTGAACATACTCTCCTCCAAGAGAACGCTAGCAAAAGCCAAGCGGGTTAAAAAAAAGGGCAAGCGTGTTGGTATGTACGAGAACCCTTGCACCAGTAATGCCGCTCACCATCACTGTGGATAGATATTTCTTCAAGATGGCATCATCAGAGCCTCGTTTGTTTTCTAGCTTCGTGCACCACATGCAGGTGAGTTTGGCATTTGGAAGAAAAGATGATAAATATCTGTAATTACATAAGTCACATAAAACAAAATATTATTTAGTTATGTTTGTTATTTTCTTTCTTTTTGTTTTAACTGGGTCTGTTTAACTGTTCCCGAGACTAAACATTCAACAAGGGCACCACCAGGACATCAGCGCTGTAAATACACTGCTGCAGCATAATGCTGAGTCGAATGCCTTTTCGTTGCTATAATCCAACATATTGTATTATCTATTATATCTCTGTTGGTTTGCAGCATCGAATAAACATTGTTTCTTTCTTATTTCAATATATCACAAATTAGATTTAAATATTTTCCCCGTCTTCGTTACCAGATAAAACAAAACAAATTGTTAATATTGTATTACGTTATCTTGATTTACGAAAATAGAGACTCGACTCGACAAATACAGGATTATGGATGATTGATTAAGCTTAAGTTTTGCGGACGACTATTTTATGATGTCAATTAATACGCTTTATCTGAAATGACAATGACAATATTAACTATTCAATATACACATTTGAAATGAGACTTATATTTACGGATTTTATCGTGTTTAATTTTCGTTTATATATACCCATCGTTTCGAGTAACCCAACGATTACATCAGATGTAGTAAGCCACAGACCCCCGCAAAAGAACACCGATTCCTGTCAAGGATGATTCCCTAGTCTATTGAAATAAAAAAAAAAAACATCCTAATTTCAATAGAGAAGATGGCTGGGTGGTAGCACCGGCTTTGGATTCAGTGATAAATACATTAAATCTAAAACCAAGCATACCACTGCACAACCTCAAGATACTGTGAGCACATTCTGCGTAGATCGGACTTAAAATTAATAATTATAGCTGAAGATAGCCCGAGTTAACTTTGACATCGGGACGTCTAACACCTCAGTGCCCCCGTGACTACAGCTGCTGTAAGTAGTCCGTAAATAATATTTTCATTTCAAATGTGTAGTGTTCGTGTAAATAGAAGAAATCATTTTATTCAATATACCTTTTTAAGAGGCACCACAAATGTTAGGTTACTTAAGCACTAGTTTATACCATCATCATCAGTCTATTTAATTCCTCTGCAAAACATCACCAGCCAAACCCAGCATGCATTTTTTAAAGAAAGCCTTGGGTCAGAAGGACGTGTAGGTTGATATTTTCTAATTAAAGTTAGTTTTACCCATTTGTTCCAAAATATACCTAACCATTTTAATTCTATTAAAAAAAAACGATTGATAAAGAAACCTTTGTAAATACAATAATAAACTGCACAATATGTTCCTCCCAAACAATCCCATTTGAGGTTATTAAGCTTTTAAAGAATTAACAATTAAAATGACTGACGATGAAATGAGACCTTCTGCTCTAGAAATTAGAGTACATTTTACAGAATCACACCGGTTGAAACTGATGCTATAAGGTAGTAGAATGAAGGTCTGTACGCGAGTTCACATTAATAGCCCGGGTCTAATTTAATCAACACGGACATCTTGCCAACAGACACGTGGAAATACGAGGGGCTCTATGAAAATGAATACGGCTTCTTTATATACATTTAGCGCGGTATAAGTTACGAATAATTCGAGGAACAGATGATTTTCCGTAGAAAAATATAACAGGTTGGGTTTACTATCATAAAATTCTGTGAATCTTTTTTCTGCTGTTCGGTTTGGTCGGTTCCACCGGTGTAGTATCTAGTGCGTTTCGTTCGGTCAGTGAGGTCCGGAGGCCCACATCCCCTAACCTCCTCAAGGCCGGCAGCTCCTCTGGTGTTGCAGATGTACGTGGTTGACGGTAATCACTTACCAACAGGCGAGACACTTGGTCGTATGCTTCCTTTATCTGCTACCTTCTATATTCTATTGTTTAAACACCTCAAGAGTTAATCGGGTTGGAAATAATTTTATTTATTTAATCTTCATTTGCACATTACAGAACAAAAAGGTGGACTTAATGTCAAGAGGCATTCTCTATCAGTCTACCATCAGTCTACCATTTATAATTTTCTTGATGACCAGGACTCCAGAAGACGACGACACACTATCTTTGAAATATTACGCCGAGATAACACTCGCTAGCATTTGAGAAGCTCTATATTGCTCTACCAAATTTGATCACCTAAATTCCATAAAGATTTCTTGTATTCACGCGAACACTACCCATTTGGAATGAAACTATTATTTATGGATTGTATCGCGTTTAATTACCTTCTTTTTTAAAATCCGTACCTGCCTGAGCTGTACAATAAAAACAGCAGAACAGAATCAGCTGTTTTTATGGTACGGCTCCCATGCATTTCTCGTACGGTCTGCCTTAACTCACCACGGTCGATGTGGGTAGAGCCGGTATCGTTGCACTAGAGCCTCGTTTGTCAGCGATCAGGTCAGCAGATGCCAACCTCACTCGCAGCGCGTGCAAGTGTGGTCTTGGCATTTGGATACAAAGATGGCCAACTGTTTTTGTAGTTATGATTCAATAAGCTCTAATAGAACTACTTCCTCTAACTGTACGGAATCGTTGAATTGTTTACCTAAGAAACGGTGAAGCTACTGAAAGTAACTCAAAAGCTCTCAAAGCTCAAAGCTTAACTCAAAGCGTTGTTGTCTCGTCTCTACTGCAGTATTGAGCTGAGTGTGGTCCGTTTACCCTACAGGCGAAGCCGTGCGCAAAAAGCACAAGTCAATATTGAGGAGGCAACAGGCAATTGCAGTTTTGTTAAATGTTTCACCATGTGGTGTTTATAGCGTACTTGCACGCTTCATGTTTTTGTTACTGATGTTCTTGTTACTAATGTTCTTGTTACTGATGTTCTTGTTACTGATGTCCTTGCTACTGATGTTTTTGTTACTAATGTTCTTGTTACTGATGTTCTTGTTACTGATGTCCTTGTTACTAATGTTCTTGTTCCTGATGTTTTTACTACTCATGATCTTGTTACTAATGTTCTTGTTACTGATGTTCTTTTTACTGACGTCCTTGTCACTAATGTTCTTGTTCCTGATGTTCTTACTACTCATGATCTTGTTACTGATGTTCTTGTTACTGATGTCCTTGTTACTAATGTTCTTGTTCCTGATGTTCTTACTACTCATGTTCTTGTTACTGCTGTTCTTGGTGCTGTATTTTATTCAGATCGTGTACACATTTATCCGAATACCATCCTATCTATTATAAACCAGAACGTTTAATACTTATAATACTTCTTCATATTTCTATATTGTTCTGTTTTGTGTGCAAGAATAAATAAATTAAAAAAATAAACCTAACTTACAAATATGTTTTCACTGTTTTTGTTTTGTTGATTTTGTTTTATTTACGAATAATTTACATTGATTGCCATTTTATTCCCAACAGAAAACTTCACCTTAAACCATTATACGATTTCCTATAGAATCAATATGAGCCATTTAGTTCCCTTCTACCGCAACACCCCACACCGCTTTGTAACAAAATTAATGATTCGTCTGTTCCAGGGAATGAGGAGTGTCATGTTTTAGTCATATATCATTCCGGATGAGGTAGAGAGAGTATTTCAGCTCAACTTTATATCACGAGTCATTCGTTTAATAAATTGAAATGTTTGAAATGAAACTATTATTTACGGATTTCATTGCGCATCACTTTAGTTTCTCGACGTTTCGTGTACTTTATAGACCTCGTGCGAAACTGAGGTGTTAGATGTCCAGATGTCATAGGTAACGCGGGATTCTTCCTCATTTATACCTATTACAAGTCCACTGCTGGAACATAGGCCTGTCATAAAGCTTGCTCCTGAGCCACCCGCATCCATCGACTTCCCGCAACACTATGCAGGTCGTCACTCTATCTCGTGGGGGGTTGTCCCACACTACGTTTGCCTGCACGTGGGGAGAACTTCTTTTCCCAACGGTTGTAAGTTCTGCGAGCTATGTCCGACTTCAGCATGCTGATCCTAATCATATAGGGCTTCCTATCAGCTTTAAATTATCCGATCTATGCAGAATATTCTCTCGGTATCTTAAGGTCGTGCTGTGGTATGCTTGGTTTTAGATTTAATTTATATTATTACTGAGGGAGGCAGAACCAAGACATCTTCTCTGTTGAAATGAGTATATTTTTGGATTTCAATAATCTCGCGAAACATCATTCAAAGGAATCAGGAGTACTTTTTATTTACGAGATAGAGCCCAACGGCGGCAAATGCTGTTCATATGGGATGGCTCGACCGGAAACCGACCAACAGCACTGCTATTGCTGTTGTGTTCCAGTTTAAAAGGTATATGATTGTGGGCTGCAATGCGCTCCATCTTATTCTTCACGGGTGACTTCAAATCTGTGACCTTCTTCGCTTGAAGTTGTTTGCCAGGCCCAATGAAAGACAAAAAAACACGCGTCAAATTTAATGATTTTTAGAAAATATTAAAAAAAAAGGTGTTTTATACTTTACTCGAATTAAAGATGTTTAGTAATTAATGTTTCAAAGTACACGAAATTAAGTACCTGAACCATAACCTTAACCCTTCACGTGCAATAACTTTGAAACTATTAAAGTTCTATTGTTATCAGCCGTATTAGGACTAGTGACACTAGAAGGGTACAATATCCTATATCTATATCATAACATAACTTCGTAGCTACAGATCGCAAAATGGAATCCCGAAAACATTTGTAGAATGTAAAGTGAAATTGTTATTTATGTTATGAAATTGTTTAATTGTTGTTATTGTGGGCCTGTATGTGCCCACAGCTGGTAAAAGGCCTCCATCTCAAATATCTGATAGGGTTTAGGTGCCGGGAAGAGTTGCAGGAAGTGGTAAATACAGCACAAATTTGCTTTATTGCACAATATTAGTGGTGCCGGCACCGGGGATCGAAGCCTGGTCGCTCGCGCTCTATGAAACTAAAGTGAGCACCCTGACCACTAGGCTACCAGATTCTGTAGACTTTACCTACATAGATAAACATTTGAATGACAAATTTAATTTATCTATATAGGTAAACTTCACTCAATGAACGCTTGGCTTTTCCAACCCAAAAGTTTATTAAGCCTTTCATCAAAAACGACTTAAAGTTACAATTTTAGGTATATGTTATGTTATGTGTTAGTTTATATGTATTTGTGGTAACATTGTCAAGAGCTACGAATTGCGGCATTGGAGTAAGAGGCCGGTATCTTGAAATTCTTTGTCCACTTACGAAGCTTACAGAGTTTCTTCCCGGGTGTAATGGGTAGGAGGTCCGGGCCTCCGGTCAACTCACTCGCCGAACGTAAAGCAGAAGCACAAGACGTCTCCACTTCACGCCGGTATTCAGGGAGGCCGTGGTACCAACCCGGTCGGGTCGGCCCATTCGAGCAGCAGCAAAAGTCGCCTTACTCTACCCCGTAAAGAAAATATGCGAAGCAAACTTTTTAAAATATGTTCAACCCCATTTAATTGTCGGATTTGAAGCACTACCAATAAAAGTAACACGCGAAAATACAATATCATCGACACACTGGGAATTTAAAGAGCGAGGGCTACTGTGGAGAAAAAAGCATTAATTAAACATCGAACACACTAGCCATACGTTTGGAAATTAACGGGAATTCCCTCCTCTTTCGCACCCATTTTAATTAAATGAATCAATCAAGCACCCCTTCACCGGCGTCTATCACATGACTTGCCAATTTGTCTTTTTGAAAGCGTATTTTTTTTTTGCATGAAATACTAACTTCTTCGTAATCGGATTCGTGTTACTGTAAACTCCCACTGCTGGGTTTGCCCAGCAGTGGCCCCCCTTTTCTGAGATTCGTGAGAGTTTTGGAGCCAGAAGAGTCCGCCACGCTGCTCGCGTGTGGGTTGGCTAACTTCACATGTCCTCAAAATATTATTTTATAATATTTGTCAGATGTTATCAGCATGTAAAATTGCTATTATGAATTTTAGTGGTGCCGGCACCTAGCATCGAACCCAGATCACACGCCCTCAATGAAACTAAAGCGAGTGCCCTGACCACTAGGCTTACCACGGCTTGTAGGAGTGATATTTAAACATTGTATCTGTAAATTAAAAAAGAAAGTAGGGAACAAACACTACTTCTTTGGGTTTTTTCTTTAATTGAATTGCTGCTTATGAACAGTTAAGGTTTCTATTCGATATCTTAAACACAATCTTCACATTCCAGACAAGTAGCGAAATGTCATCAACACAGCGTTGATGAGAGGCGCATATTTAAATTATTGTAACATGAAATCTTCCCCTTCCATACATTTATCGCATATTGAAAATACGTAAATAATAACGAGGTTTTTTTTTTAAATATTTCACGCCTGGCGTTGATCTTGTTATTCTGTACGAAATCTCATTTTGTACGATTTCTGTACGAAATCGAAAGAAAACGCCGTATATCCGGGTCCGGGAGGACATTAACATACTCATGATAATGTCCTCCCGGACAACCTCCAACAATTGCCGTTAGTTGTCAACTTCGCAGGACTTATCATAGTGCCGAAAAGGAACGCGCAAACACATGCACTCACTCGTCTTTACCTGCCCATAACCGATGTGTCTGTCTGTGCGGAGGGAGCTCGGAGGATGGTTCAGATGCAGTGTCAGAGATACTAGACGAACTCAACACAAACAATTCCGTCAAATCAATTATTTGTATTTGTGCACAAATATTGACTACATCTGGCAATCGGACACTGGACCCATGGTTCCAGCGATCACATACGCTGGCAACTAAACCAGGCGGTCATTCTAACGTACTTCTACTATTCATAGAAAAGTAAAAGTAAAGTAGCAGCCTGTAAGTGCCCACTGCTGAACAACGGCCTCCTTCTTAAATATCTGAGATGGTTTCGGAGCTGGGAAGGGCCCGCCACGCTGCTCCAGTCCAGGTTGCCGGGCTTCACATATCCTCGAAATAATAATTTTTATTATTTCTCAGGCATACAGGATTCCTCACGATGTTTTCCTTCACCGCCAAACACGTGGTAATTATAGCACTTAAAATTGCTATTAACAATTTTAGTTGTGCCGGCCCCGGGGAACGAACCCAGGTCGCTCGCGCTCTATGAAACCTGCCCTGACCATTAGGCTACCACGGCTCCAGTTACAGCATGAATTCCGTACGGGATTCTGCAAATGTGTTGCCGGACAGGTGTACGGTACATTAAAGTAATGTCATTCATTGGTTTCTTCATCAACCACTATGGAGCAGTCATCAACCACTATAATAATAAAGAAAACCTTTTTGCATGCTGTACTCGTAGGTCTCTGTTTACCAACTTAACAAGGTCTCGAAGCTCGTGAACGAGAAAGCTGTGCGCGCCTCCCCCGGGACTATGTCTCATCTGTGATTTTTTTTTATTAATTTGCGACCCCGAGTCGGCATTCAGCGGTAGACAATAGAGATGTTAACAGACAGTCTATTCGCTTGGTAATGCCACTGTCACGGGCGTTTTGTTTATGGAGGTGATTGGTATAATATTGGTGATCTCTGTCATGGTGAAGGAGATGGTCCACTCACTTGTAGTGGAGAGGGAGGTGCAGTTTTTCTTTTTAATCTATCGAGTACCACTTTATTTTTACACTATTGTATTTGTATGTGTCTTAGAGAATTAAGCTCTTCCAATCTATAGTGTAATAGGATTCTGCGAAATAATGTCCGACTCTATTGTCATCATTAATAATAAGACATAAGCGTGAATTTATCGATAAATATACAAAAGAAGAGTAATAATATCTAGTTGTTCTGATAATATTGTGTTTGATATTAATTATATATAGTATTCTATAACTTTTCTTTGTTCAGATATAATCCGATCAATACAGTCTTTCTCGGCTTTGCTGATATTTTCGAGCATTTGCGTTACGAAGATCCGCGAAAGGATATTGAATGCCAGACGTAATTAGGCGATGGGTCGAGTCGGTAACATTGATCCAATTACAAACTGCCTCAAGATTAAGTTTATGTATTTGCAGCTATGTTTCTGACAGTTACGAATTTATTCGTAAATTATCATTTACATTTATATTAAAATTTTTCATTGATATATAAGACATCGCCTATCTGCAATACATACTATAACGCTATCTCAAAAAGGAGCTGAACAGCGTATTTATTACCGATTGCCGCATAACAGATTAACGATCCCAAACATTACCAAACAGCATCTAAGTTGAGAGTCGTTCTAATACTGCAATTGCCAATCTTCCTGCGGCTGGGATTGATAGAGGCTAATGTCCAGCTCTGGACTGTGAGAAGGGTAATGAAGAAGCAAAAGATTGTACAGGCACCAAAAGTTACCACAGGCACAGTTATATTGTAACGTGGTAGAGCCAAGCGGGGGGCTTTTGCTGCTGCTAGAAAGGGACCGGGGTAGTACAGTCGTGAAGTAGTCATCTTTTGCTTCTGCGTTTTGTTCAGTGAGCGAGGTAACCACCCCCCCCCCATTCATCCTCCTCATCCTCCCTTCCGTCATCCAAATACCCTGAAAAGGAACGGCAACGCACATGCAGCGTCGCTGGTGTTGTGTGGGCGTCGGTAATCACTTACCATCAGGTGAATTGCTTCCTCCCTATCCCATAAAAAAAACTTCTCTCTTATCAGCTACCACCCGGGAAAATTTTGATGGTGTAGAAGTTACACGTTACTTTCCAAAACCGTAACTTTTCTATCGTCTTTAAATATTGTGTCTGTTAATTGTCACGAGATAAAAGCACCGGCAAAATAGCGCTTCAATAACACTGCTGTAGCTGATGCTGAGTGGAGATAGCTTTTGGTTGCTGCAAACCAACTTATATTTAATGCTTATTATTATCTGCTACTTGTTATATTTGATGTGAAGTGCTAGGAATTAACTCTGTTTCTTTATTCTAAAAAAACAACTTGACAGAGTTTCACAGAGTATCCGCTTTATTGTTGTTTTATATTTGTAGAATTTTAATGTAATAGACGTGAAAAATAGAGGACAAATGGAGCCGTGGTAGCTTAGAGTCTTCAGCCGCGGCTTAAGTTTTTGGTAGTATTTTCAAATGTGGTAGAGCCAAGCGACTGCTGCTGCTCAAATGAGCTGGTTCGACCGGATTGGTACCACTACCTCTCAGAATACCGGCGTGAAGTAGAGGCATCTTATGCTCCTTGGGTTTCGTTCAGTGAACGAGGTATCCGGAGGCCCACTACCCTTCCCCATCCCCCTCCTCATTCTCCCTTCCATCTCCCAATTACCCTTAGAGGCCGGCAACGCACCCGCAGCACCTCTGGTGTTGCAGATGTACGCGGGCGACGGTAATCACTTACCATCAGGCGAACCGCTTGCTCGTTTGCCGCGTTTATCATAAACAAAAAAAAAGTTACATAGTACGCGGTGCGATCTGTGTTCGATCTCCGAACTCAATGCGTCGGCTCACATGGTGGTAGTCGTAAGCGCTCACCGTAGCACCACAACATCATCGTTCCTCTGGTTCACGTCGATATTCTGCGAGGTCGCGGTACGGCCCCGGGCGCGACGGTCGATTCCGGCAGCAGCGAAAGCCGCCGCTTGGCTCTGTCGCGTAGGAAAAAGTCGCTTATAATAATAGCAATATATTTCGGGGGTAGGTGTGCGACAGCCGTTACACGAGGGCCTTGTCGAGCAGTGGGTCGCTTACAGGCTTTATAACGAAGCCTTTAAATTGCTTTTGAGTGTAGAGATTATAATGCAAATCGTCTTCGTTGTTTAAATTAAATCAGTATAGAAGACATACGTATGATGAAGAATACGCTTAAAAAAAATTGTGAGTTCCTTTTTGAATACGGCACTTCGTTATATCTCAATCAGTGAACGCTTTGTAAGCAACATTCTCTTTTAAGAAATTTCCCAAGCGGCACATATTGTAAAGTAAACGCTTAGATAACAAGGTCAGCACATCTACGGAATCGTCTTTAAGGAAACAAAATATGTATAATCGGTTATCAAAAATATCAAAGCGCTAAAAGAATAACAAATGTTTGTTAGTGTTAAACATTAGTCCATAGTATTCTATTTTAGATCAATCTCATTCGTTTAAAGCTAGCATTATATTGAGCATATACAAGTGATTGAGCACTGGCACCGGAATATTATATTTACGTCCAAGTATTCACAAATAAATCAACCTATTATATTTATTTCTTTCAGTTGTTTAAACCCCTCTTTTCGTCGACAGTACGGAACAACTTAACTAACAGCAGGTAAGGAAGCTAATCAAAAACACCGAAGAAAATAGTTACATAAATATCGAAAATGTCATTGGTCAGGAATGAAATGAAAAATCGTTATTAGACGTAAGAAATTCAGATTTTGTTTGTCAGTTGTTTTTTTTTTAATCCACCAACGTTTCGTAATGAGGTACCTACCGCTGACGGAGAAGAAACAGGCGAAAGGAACTTTTCGGGTATCCTCTTTTTTATATAGATTTTATACATTACTAACATTACTACATAACATCAACTGGTCTTCTCGAGTTGGCAGTGCACTTCTGCCTCAGTTTCGTGCATCACTCTATTCTTGTGACATGCTTGGGGATTATTACCTAGCGACGCAATAATAGTGCAGTTGAAGAACATTCTTTTTTCTTTTATAACATAAGAAATCATGTAAGTTTACGTATGCATTGTGTGTATATATATATATATATATATATATATATATATATGTATGTATGTATAGTGTGCAATGTATTTTATATAATCTACAACTATAATTACATGTATGTCTACGTACCGTTGTATATATGTATTATATTGTAGTATAATATTCGAGTATATATATGAGAACATAATATTATGTGCACCCTTTTACATTTTCTCTGTTCAATCTAATGGTAGACTGGTAGAGAATGCCTCTTGGCATTAAGTCCGCCTTATTGTTCTGTAATGTGCAAATAAAGTTTAAATAAATAAATTAATAAATATACATAACCAATATTTGTTTTCTTTATTTAGTTATGTTTGTTATTTTCTTTCTTTTTGTTTTAACGGGGTCTGTTTAACTGTTCCCGAGACTAAACATTCAACAAGGGCACCACCAGGACATCAGCGCTGTAACTACACTGCTGCAGCATAATGCTGAGTCGAATGCCTTTTCGTTGCTATAATCCAACATATTGTATTATCTGTTATATCTCTGTTGTGTTTTAGCATCGAATAAACATTATTTAATTCTTCATCTTTCTTAATTATTGAAAAAAGTTATCAAAAAAGTTTATTTCGCTTGCCTCTTCTCCGAGGAGCCTCGTTGCTTAAGGGCGGTAGACTATAAACGAAATTATCTCTCTTACGTCGAATAACTTTTTTTATTTAAAAAGAAAAATCGCAACGAATAGCCTCACAGACCTCATCATCATAGCCTTAACACGTTCTCTGCCAACGCGGTCAGTGCTGACCGTCAGTGAAGTTTCCCTTTAGGCCTATTAAAATTTGAAATCTGTATAAAATTACTAAATTGTTTTTTTTTGCTTATATGCTTTTATCTTTTACTCAAATGTTACTTGGTAATAACAAAAGTCAATTTGAGCCACTATTTATGGAAATAATTAACGTCAGGCAGCATTGTATGGTAATTGCCGTTTTTCTTTCGAAGCTCTTAAATTTTTCAAAAACCAACTTGATATGGAGAAACTAGTGGGCCACGCGGGTCAATTAATATGCGATATAGTTTGAGATCACTGCCCAACGGCCTGTAAGAACGAAATGAAAACTTTCGTAAAATGGGGTCATCACTGACTGACGCGGCTTGAACTGAAAGTCTACATGTCAACCATCACTGACCGACACGACCCGTACAGGAAACTGCGATTTTTTTCTCGCCATAGAACGTGTTAAATCCAGGGGATCGTCTCGGGGATCCTCAATCGATGGAAGACAGGGGATCTTCCAATCACTCGGCTGTTGATTTTTAAAAAGAAAATTCAAACTTAAAGAATTGTTTTTTAACATAGTAAAGTAGCATATTGTAAGTTCCAGCTGCTGGGTAAAAGCCTCCCTCTCAAATATCTGAAAGGTTTTCGCCCGCCACGCTGATCCATTGCGAATTGGCTAACAATTTCCACGTAATAATATTTTTTATTAGTTCTCAAGCAAGCAGTTTTCCTCACAATGTCTTTATTCACCGCCGAGCGCGTGGTAAATACAGCATTTAAAAGTACCTGTTAACAATTTTAGTGATGCCGTCATTGGGTATTAACTGTCCAGGCCGCTCGCGCTCTATGAGACTAAAGTGAGCGCCCTGACCGCTGGGCAACCATGGCTCTTTTAAAAAAAAAAAACGTCTTTTTAAAAGTAAATGTTCGCATTGTGGTTATTACAAAAACAGAAAGGCCGTAAGACATTCTCAACAATACTCGTCTCTTCTGTGCCGTTGGAGCCTTGCGCATCGCGGAATTCGTCCCGTTTTGTTCTTAGACGCAAAACTATTACTCAACTCGTCTTCGAGCTTAAAGACAATGCAACACCCATTTGATACGCTACTTCCATTTGCCACACATTCTTACTTGGTGTTTTGTAGTTATGAACGCTAACGTTTACAGTTAAACGAAATTAAAGCTACTAATTGGTTATAAAATCTGTAAAATCTATGAGATAGAGGTTTTAATGTTAACCACAGCGTTTGAAAATGGCACTGCTTGAAACCACAAGCCGTTAATACGAATGTAACTTCTACTTCAATCATTAAACGCGTTGGATGTATGTATGTATATATCCACGCCTTGTTCCCAACGGGGTAGGCAGAGACAATCATCTGCCACTTGCTACGGTCCAGACATACGTCTTTCGCTTCTCCCACTTTCATCAATCTTCGCATGCATAGTCGTTGGTTTAGTGTACTCTTGACCTAGCCTTTTTTCAGAACGTCTCCGATTTGATCGTGAAATGTTCGCATAGGTTACCTCTACCGACTCTACTATTTACACTGTGGAAATTTTAATATTCACGCGGTGGACACTGCCAACAATTTGCCGAACCCAAACCCATCAGATCAGTGTAGTGCGAGGTAACCGGATCTCCTGCTTTCCCAGCTGCTCACTTGGCTATGAGCAAACTTAACAAGAAATGCATGGTGGCTTTTGCCGGCGCTTTATGGGAGAGACTTTCTAGGAGTTCAGAAGCACAAGATGTCTCAAGGTATTCTGCGAGGTCGTGGCACTAACCCGGCCGTGGCGGCTCATTGAAGCAGCAACAAAAGCCGCAAGTGGCTGAACTTTTGCTATTTGTACAATATTTTCTTCTTCATTCGTTTTCTCATAGTCCACCGCTGGACTAGCCTCTGTCAATCCCACCCGCAGGAAGATCGGTAATTGCCGTACCAGATGACCAGCAACATAGACGCTCGTACTCAGCGTCATGATCGGTATCAAGAATCGGTAATAAAGAAGCTGTTCAGCTCCTTTTTGATATAGCGTTATAGTAAGTGTTGCAGACAGGTGATGTCTAATACATCAATGAAAAATTTATATTTATTTAAATATATCATAGTCTAGGATGTGTGAGGAGCTTGTGTCTGAGATAGTCATAAAAACCTTGCATTACAGATCACCAGGTCCCCACCCCTCGGAAGTAACAAGAGCATTATTTAGTACTAGTGTGGTACTGGTATTTAAACTTGTTGTAAAGGGGCAATTATTTGACCAAAACCCCTTAACCGATTCTCGCGACATCCAAGATAAGGAATGGTTTGGGATATTCAACATCGTCATTACACATAATCATTGATGAAGAAATACGCATTAAATAGATTGGTTGAGAATATGATTGTACTTATTAGTGAACAAAGAAAAGAATGGCTGAGTGTAAAATCTAAAAGCTTTAGAGCTTCAAAGCGGCCACAGCAGATGCAACATTCGCTATTGTCGCCCCAACAATGACCGGGTTCCGTTGCCCGGATACGACAATGAACTGGCGCGCATACCAGTTGCGAAATAAATCCGCGCGAGTGGCGCACGAATCGCTTAATCCAAAAGCGTTGGCCGCTGGTTATGTATAGCAACCGGCTAGTGATGGTATAAAGCGCCAATAGCCTAATGGGTTAGGGTGCGGACTGCGAAACATGACGTCGCAGGTTCGAGCCCGCCATTCGACTATTGTCGTGAACCACTCCAAATACAAGCTCTAATACTTAGTTGGAAGTTAACAAAAGAAAATAAAAATATTTTTAATTAAGACCACTCTTACACATCGCTATATAATATACTTGTTATTTATATAATGTATTTATTTATTTAGGGGAGAGGGGGTTAGCATAGTTGCCAACCCTGGCCGGGGGTGAACCACGGCACTGTTGTTTTTTTCTTTATGGTTTTAAGAAAATACTGTTGCCCATCTCCTTATACAAAATATTTCCCTCTGACGATTTTTACGACGCCGACGGGACGAGATTTTTTTTATTTTAGGCAACCGTGGAGTTTCTAGCTGGGAAGTCACGAAACGGATTATGTGGGACTCTGATCTTTTTTTTTTTTTTTTGTTTTTTTTATAGAAGAAGGGGGCAAACGAGCGTGCGGCTCACCTGATGGTAAGTGATCACCGACGCCCACGAACATCCACAACACCAGAGGAGCTACAGATGCGCTGCCGGCCTTTAAGGAAGGAATAAGCTCTTTTCTTGAAGGTCCCTAAGTCGACAGCTGATTCCACAAAGTCGAAGTGCGTGGCAGAAAACTTCGATTAAAACGCACTGTGGTGGAATGCCAACCATCTAGGTGGTATCGATGGAACTTCGAATTCAGTCGCGATGTACGATGGTGAAACTCAGCAGCTGGGATCAATCCGAACAGTTCCTCAGAACATTCCCCGTGGAAAATTTTGTAAAAAATGCAAAGAGAAGCAACATCTCTTCGCAAGGCCAAAGGATCAAGCCGATCAGAGAGAGCTTGGTCGCCGACAATTCGAGCCGCTCGACGTTGAATGCGGTCAAATGGAAGGAGTTGGTACTGGGGTGCCCCTGCCCAGAGATGAGAACAGTATTCCATGTGGGGCCGAACTTGCGCCTTATAAAGTTGCAAACGGTGGACCGGCATGAAATACTGTCCCGCTCTACAGAGCACACCAAGCTTTTGGAGGCCAATTTGGCCTTTCCTCAAGTGACCACGGAACTGAACGTCGCTCGATATGTCAACGCCAAGGATTCTGATACTGGCTGAGGCAATAAGGGAATGTTCTCAAAAAGAGGAGAAACGACAAAGAGATTCTTTTAGCGGTGAACGCGCAAACCTGTGTCTTTTGGGGTTGAATAGGACCAAATTACGTCGACCCCAATCCGAGACTTTGAATAACAAGGTCTCGACTTCAGACACAAGTTTGTTCCGGCACTCGTCGACGTGTTCCCGAGAAATATTCGCACGGCCTGTATATAGGGCATCACCCGTGCTGTCGTCTGCATAGCAATGAATGCTACTGATTTGTAGCATGTCGTTGATATGCAGAAGGAACAGAGTGGGAGATAGCACACAGCCTTGTGGAACACCAGCATTCACGGGTTTGGGGTCCGAGCATGCACCGTCGACAACAACCTTGATGCTCCGATCCGTGAGGAAGCTGGTGACCCTGTTGCACAATCTCTCAGGAACCCCGTAAGATGAAAGCTTTGAAAGAAGCGCTTTATGCCAAACCCTATCAAATGCTTTCGCTACGTCCAGACTAACCGCCAAAGCCTCCCCCCTTAGACTCAACTGCTTCTGCCCATCGGTGAGTCAGGTAAACTAGAAGATCACCAGCTGATCGTCCGCGACGGAAACCGTACTGTCGGTCACTGATCAGCTGGTGTTCCTCCAGGTACCTCAGGAGCTGGGTGTTGATGAGTGACTCCATTATTTTAGATAACAAGGGGGTGATGGCAATAGGCCTGTAGTTGGACGGATCAGAGCGGTCGCCTTTTTTGGGTATTGGATGCACAAATGCTGTCTTCCAAGATTCCGGGACGACGCCTGAAGAGTAGGAGTGCCGGAAAAGACGCGTGAGAACCGGTGCCAACTCAGGGGCACACATCCTCAGCACAATTGGAGGGATTCCGTCCGGCCCACTCGACTTATGAATGTCCAGGGAGCGGAGTGCCTTTCGCACTGAGCTCTGCAGAAACTGAATTTCCGGCATGGAGCACTTACACCACGGGATGGTAGGTGGAGAGTTTCCCCGGTCATCAAGAGTCGAGTTGGATGCAAAAAGAGAGCCCAAGAGATCGGCTTTCTCTTTTGCAGTATGGGCCAGCGAATCATCCTCCTTGTGTAGAGATGGGAGAGATGGCTGACAGAAATTAAAACCATTCACGTGATTCTGTTGGCCCGGTGACCTTTACAGCTTCATCTAAAGATAGTTGCGATAGCGAAGACCCGCGTTACGGAGTTAGATGGGCACGGTTATCCTTGGGGCCGCTGTTGAAATGATGAATGATGATTATTTTTTCTCACGAATTAGGTTAGTTAATCTAAGGCACAGTTTTGTGTTGCTACAATCTAAGCGTGAGCAACTGGTGTCTGTACTAGGATACTCTGTACGACAGATCACCAACCCCCCACCCTCTGTGACGGGTACATAAGAGTGCATGTGTAAAGGCTTTGATGATAGTAGGTATGATATTGTCGTGGTGGGCGTGAGTTATCGGCTTAAGAATCTGCGACGTCCTTTCTTCCCGTAGGTGTTGTAAGAGGCGGCTAAGGGAAAAGCCTCGAATATTGTAAAGATCAGCGACAGATGGGGCTTGAACCGATGACGAGTAGAGCAGCGTGTAATGTGCGAGGTGTCCGGTAATGCGTTCGCCTATCCGCTTGCCGAGCGTGGGTAAATCCTTCTCACGGGAGAGACCTGTGTTCTGCAGTGGTAGTTTCCGGCCGGTATGGGCCAGGATCGGTAGCCATGTAGCCAGATTCACACGTTGAAAAATACCACAACAAAATTATGCAGACCGATGACGGGCAGCTGGGTCTGGGATGAATAAAAATTAAACACATGTGAAGTCCATAGGAGCAGCGTGGCGGACACCTCTCGGCTCTGAAACCATTTTAATAATGAAAGGATACCGATCCTTTTTTACTTTTTATTAGCTACTACAGAAACTAAAAGCGTTGCAAAACAGTCTAAGGTTTTGTTGGTATCACAGTAGGGTTCGAAATAATATGGAAGGAGCAGCCTGTAAGTACCCACTGCTGGGCAAATGCCTCCTTCTCAAATATCTGAGAGACTTTTGGAGACGAGAAGGGTCCGCCACGCTGCTCCAGTGCGGGTCGGTGGGCTTCACATATCCTCGAAATAATATTTTTATTATAGAAATAACTCTCGTCTTCTCTTGTCTTCCTTTACCGCCGAACACGTGGTAAATACAGAGCTGAATGACTAAAAATGTATTATAAATGTAAATACTTGGAGTACTAGTACTGGTATTAACATTACCAATCTGTACAGATTTGTCTCACTTAACTATGGCTTTTACCCAGTTCCATCTTTAGCCAAAGATATATAATTGTGCATATATATAAATGTATTCTGCGGTTTCATCCAAGTTAAATTTCAATTACACATGTTGAGAATGTTTACCCGTTTCATACATACGATGAGTACATGGCCAATATTTGTGTAACCACAAATATTGGCCACGTACCACTGCTCCACTACTATGGGTCGTAGCGCAGTTGTTACGTACAGACACTGCAACAGACGATAATATGAAACAGCAGTTACCCTAGGCATTAGCTAAAGCTTCCTTACTTCAAAAAGTAAAGTTAACTAAGGCACCATCGAAACCTTTTACGATCGCTTCGAAAGAGAATTCATTTTACGTGAAACAGGTAGCTCGAAACTCATTGGCTTAAAATTCCAGAAGCAAAACTTTGTAGGCACTCAGCGATGGAATAATTTAACAGTTTCACTCAGACCTCGGGAAAGTTACACATATGTGACTGTAATTATGTGTAATAACTCATGTTGGTATCGCGAAATTATCTGACTTAAAATGTGCCTTCATAAATAATTAATAACGAGTCACTTAAAGTTTCTTAAAGTTACTTTGACTTTTGTTTGACATAATATATCTTACATGAGTTGAAATGAAAACCAACACTAACATATGGAAGCGAAATCTGGGTATGGCAGAAGAGGCATGAAAGCTCGATAAATGCAGTAGAAATGAGAGCGTTAAGAAGTATGATTGATGTGAAGATAACTGACAGGATTCGAAATAATGTGATCAGAGGGCGTTGTGGCGTGAATGACGATATAGTGACACGAATTGAGAAAGGTATGCTGAGCTGGTTTGGACATGTGGAGAGGATGAATGAAAGTTGGTTGACGAAACAAATATACGAGGCGAGTGTAAATGGTAGAGTCGGGAGAGGAAGACCTAGGCCAACATTTCACGATCAAATCGGTGACGTTCTGAAATAAGGCCAGGTCAAGAGTACTCTAAACAAACGAGTATGCATGCGAAGATTGATGAAAGTGGGAGAAGCGAAAGACGTATGTCGGGACCGTAGCAAGTGGAAGAAGATTGTCTCTGCCTACCCCGTTGGGAAAAGTTGCAGCAAAGCACAAACAACGTTTTGAAAGGTGGTAAAGGGGGTGGTGCTCTTATTCTCTTTGGACTAGGTAATATATGCAATTTTCAATTTTGTTTATTTTTCACGCGTAATTATGTTAAGTAATTATTTTCAACATCTTTAAAATAATGGTACACCGAAAAGTAATGCATCATACTGGCGTTATTTCTTTATAATTTTTTCTATTAATTGCTCAGAGTGTAAATAAAATATTTACTTACATCAATCAAAATATTTTTTATGACATCAAAGATTTCATTGACATGAAAATGTAATTCCATTGTTCTTTAATTTTTCATATGCGTTTTAATTAAATTTATTTTTATGGGAAAGGCAGCAAACCAGCAGGCGGTTCACCCGATGGTTAGTGATTACCGACGCCCGTGTACATCTGCAACACCAGACGTGCTGCAGGTGCGTTGCCGGCCTTAAAGGGTATTTGAGAGATGGAAAGGAGGATGAGGAGGGGGAGTGGGTCTCCGATAACCTTACTCACCGAATGAAACGCAGATGCATAAGATGCCTCTTCTTCACGCCGGTATTCTGCGAGGCTGTGGTACCAACCCGATCGAGACGCCCATTCGAGCAGCAGTAAAAGCCGCCATGTATATACCACGGACATATTCGATATCATATCATTGTAACTTAAATTTGCAATATATTATATAGATAGCAAAACATAGGGACTAAAAAGACTGCAACATCCTCTTGCCATGTCTTAAGCAAATAAAGATTTATTTTCCATTGTCCTATATTACGAGCCCTCCACGTACGTAGTATTTGAGACGTTGATTAATACATGTCATTAATATATATATATTTGTAATCACAGATGGCGCTGTGCCTATTTATAACGCGATATGGATTCGCTGGTTTATTTATACTTACCGCCGAAGCGATGACAACTTGCAGGCCTCCTGCTCGCGAGTCTCTATCGATGTAGCTGTTAAGGCCACTGGGCCAACAGCAGATCTACCGTGGGGGGTTTTAGTCGGTCCCGGCATCTTCAATGCTGATCCCGACATAACCAGACCACTGCCTTCGGTGACTGGCGCGTAACAAGCACCTTATCCTCCGCGAGATACAAAACAAAAATGAATGAATATGTCGAGCAATAAATTACCGATCACTTTGATTTAGTTTCATTGCTAACGGGACCTCCTCTTGTGCAGGAAGTCGGGTCTCCTGATTCAGAAGTAGGCCCCTCCCCCCTTGCCACTCTGTTATCTTGGCTAGTTTCATATGTATCTAATATATTTACCTTTAACCATTTAAAAATGAAATATGCATAAATAGAACGCACGCCATTTTAATAGAAGTAAGTAAACGCTGTGACGTTTCGTATCTCACAGAGACAGCTGACATGTGAGGCTTGTGGTATTTTCATATTGCATTTCCGAAGCCATTGTTCTGCAGTATGCACGGTACAATGATTCTTATAGTTTTAAAGTTTTATTAGCTTATTTTTTTTTTTTTTGGGGGAACGTGCCAGAAGCACAAGATGCCTACCCCGGTCGTGCTAGTGGTTTTAGTGGTGCCGGTGTCGGGCATCGAACCCAGGTCACTCGCGCTCTATGAAACTAAAGTGAGATCTCTGATCACTAGGTTACCACGGTTACCTAACAAAAATCTTACAAATATATAAATAATTTATAACGTCCCAACCCACAGTTGGGGTTAGGACGTCTAAAATAAACATCTAGACCTGAATACCCGAAGTACTGAGTATTTAGTGGTGAGAGGCTTATATATGCATATATGTAATGTAATGTAACAGCCTGTAAGTGCCCACAGCTGGGCAAAGGCCTCCTTCTCAAATACTAGTATCAGAGAGGGTTTAGGAGCCGGGAAGGACCCGCCACGCTGCTCCAGTGCGGGTTGGCGGGCTTCACATATCCTCGACAATAATATACTTATTATTTCTCAGACACGCAGGTTTCCTCACGATGTTTTCCGTCACCGCTGAGCCACGTGTAAATGCAGCACTTAAAATTGTTATTAACAATTTTAGTGGTGCCGGCACCGGGGATCGAACCCAGGTCACTCGCGCTCTATGAAACTAAAGTAAGCGTCCTCGCCCCTGGGCTACCACGGCTCTACTATATGCATATTACTTTTATTGTTTAATACATCACACAGATTGTGACACAACCAACGACATATTCGAGTGATTACAGTTTCTGACACGCGTCACGGTCGGCTAATTAAGCTATTCTGCAACTTACGGCTGAGTACTTACGTCGTAAAGGGTCTGGATTTGCCTCGGGCAACTTTAATATGGCTTTTACATAACTTTTATAATTATTCTTAAAAAAAATGGCAGAATCATCTCAGTAATAGTCTATTTTAATATATATTAAATATTTAATTTATTCATATATTTAAAAATTATAAATGTATGTACGTACGTGTGTATGTATTTATTATTATATATGTATTTATTATTGTTTGTGTATTTAAATATTACATGTACATATAGATTGACATTTATGATATTTTTTTTTCCTCTCTTTAGTTCTCTCTATTCTATCACCTACACCTACTCCGTTTCATCTCTGCATCGTCCTAAGGTTGACTGGTAGAGAATGCTTCTGGCATTAAGTCCGCCTATATACATTTTCATGTATATGAACGTTAATAAATAAATAAATAATATGACTATAATTAATCATACCAATTTCACTGTTTTATTTAGAAAACGTTTTTTTAATTAATAATTTAACAGTTTATAATTTTCTTCTGTTATGTGTTAAGCTTGTTAGTAATATTTAATAAATAAAGTTAAAATTAAATTTGCATTAAGTTTGTCTGTTACCAAATGAAATGAAAAGGCTTTATTCGACGTAAGTAAGATAATTTCGTTTGTCGAATGTCAATTCTTGTTATTATTTGTTTCACAATCCCATCTGCCGAGCGTGACGATTTTGATAAGTGTATGTATTTGTATGCATACTTATACCATTACAAATATACAAAGGATAATAGAAGCCAAACTTGAGAGATAGGTTCATAAGTATAATAACCTATTCGACAGAGAGTCCAGTGAATGAATGATTGAATGAATATTCTTCACTCTTCGACTTAAGACAATTTCGTTTTTCAAATATCAAATTTTAAATTTTACAATCTACCACCTTTTCGCTATGACGCTCCTCTGACATCCTCTTTTTCAATTATTACCTACAATTGTAATGTATATCATAAAATAAAAGGTATGGTCCTTTAGGCCACTGAAAGCGTACTACAATAATATAGCGATTCACTAAATTAAAGTACATGCGCATTGCGAACATGTGTTAAAACTAATAAAATTCTCTGACTATTGAATAAGTATTTATTTCGAACAGGCAGAGCTTCGCCTTACGCTTTGAGATCTGATTTTCAATAAGATGCCTTTGCTACAGGTTAATGCGCTTTTATACAGACTTTATGCGGTAATCGACCATAAGTAATAAAAAATAAATAGCATAATTAAAATAAATCATCTCGTATTTAATTCACGAAAGTGAATTACATATTGTATAGTAAATTTGAAGCCCTGTTATGAAATTATTTATTATTGTTGCATTTGTTAACGGAAATACCCTTGACAGATTATTAATACATTCCTTAAATAGACAATTGTCAAATTATAGTCTATTTAGAACTAAACAAAGTAAAGAAGTGATTATAATCGAGTAAAACTAATCAGACAAATTATTAACAATGAAATTATATTAGGCGGATGTGCCCCTGCCATTTACATTGGATAACACATGAGCAGACCAGCCTCCACAAGGAGAAGCTGTTCACAAGATTGAAGCATGTGGTAGACAGCGCCCTCCTCAACCATATTAAAGGGAAACGATCTCAAGCATAACGTCTTGTATTATTCACAATATTAAATCTGAAGGTAATTGAGAAAATGTTATCTTTTTTTTTTAAGTAAAAGTTATCTGTAATTATTTAAAGAAAGGTGTAAACAATCAACAATTTCTGACATCCTTAGAACAATGAATTTCCTCAAAGTACCGCCTGATTCCATTTATAATCTGTAATTATTTTTATTCATAGAAAACTAACCAATGATAAATGTTTTCACGAGCCTAATTATGACAGCTAAATGCGGAAGTTTGTTTGTCAATAACAATTTAATTAGGCACTGTTTGCATTATGCGTCGGGATGTCGGCGAATCGTGTTTGGTGTTTCAATTAATTGATTGAATTGCGAACCCAAACAATAATTGTGTAAAACTGTTCAACTTCATGTTTTGTAGCTTTCATGAACGCACATTACTGACGCGTATGCCACGATAGCCGCGTAGTTAAGGGTTCAGCTTCCGGATCCGGTGACGCGAGTTCATTCACCTTTGTGGTGGGTACGTACTTGAGGTTTTGGAAATTTACGTCCACGTACGACGGGTATTATTAGTCTGGACACTAAGGAAGCGACATGTAGAAACCCACTATTAATGATTTATTGTATTTACGTGGGTAATAAGATACTGTGATTCTGCGTAGATCGGACCAAAAAATAATAAATAAAAGCTGAAGGTAGCCCGTGTGCCGTGTCCTAATGAAAGTCCTCTGGTGGAGAAGAAACCGGCGAAAGAAACTTTTTTTATATTTTTTTCTCAAAACTTACAATACGTTTTAATAATCTAATTGTAAAGTACATCAATAGGGTACGGTCCCGCAGGTTACTGAAAGTATGCCACGAGGGTACAGTGATCCGCACAACTAAAGCACAAGCGCACTGTAAACTCGACCAGACCAGCTTCCACAAGCATCGTCTGTTCGCAAGTATGACGCGTGTGGCAGCCATCTCCCTCCTTAGCCATATTAAGGGGAAACGGACGATCACTCACACGAACATCTTCCTCAAAAGTAATAAAGAGCATTTTTTAAGATTAAAACACTTTGGTTTCCGCAAATGAAATCTTTACACAATCGGGAATAATAATAAATGATCAAGGTGCAAATTCATTGGTTCTCAATTCTCGTACTCCTGCGTGTCTCAATCAATACTACGATGAGAGAGAATTAAGTAATTATTCATTTTAAATTAAAGCGATAAAATCTACGCGGAAGTTAGTGTTTATTGATTTATAGTCTTTACTCGGTCCCAGTTTTCGGCGATGTGGGCCCACGAAATAAACCGCGAGCATAAAACTCATAAAAGGGGGAAACTGTTGAGTCTAATCCAAAACTTTGTATACTTATGTATAATACATATGTATATATGTATTAAGAGTTAGGTTTTCACTCGCTTTGTATGAAAAAAAGTAACACAATAACAAATTACTCTGAACAATGCTTTGAATATATGAAACTAAAGAAAACACAGAGGGTGTGGGGTTATGGCGTAAAATCCGTTCGAAATTACCGAATCTAATTGACGCAGATTAGTGAAGGGGAGCATCAGGACTGCAAAGGTACTGGCACTTATCAGGTGGTAGAATCCATCTCCACATGGAGTCATCTGGGTAGGTAACAAACTCTTACCCATTTCTGCGTTTAAATAGTAATCAGTGTTATCACTGTTGTGATACGCTATTTGAAATAACCGGAGGCCCACTCCTTCTCCCATCTCTCATCTCCCAATTATCCTTCAAGGTCAATCGGTATCCTTCAAGAAGTCGGTAGCGCACCTGTATGTGTCTCTGGAGATGCAGATGTACGTGGGCGGCAGTGATCACTTACAATCAGGTGAGCCACTTGACCATTTACCCTCTATCCCATAAAAAATAAAAAATTAATTATTAAAAATAACTGTATTCACCAACACGCTTTCCCAGCGTAATCAATATGGACATACCTTTGAAGAAATGTCTTCTGTCTTTAGCTTTCGCTTTCTTGGAGATGCTTATGTTCAGAAGTGGACTTCAATAGGCTGTTGAAGATTAAGAGGAATCAGACGTCAAAATAATTTCTTTCCAGGGTCTTTGACTTTCTCTTACCCTTTCATTATGTTGGCGCAAATTCTTCGCTTTAGCTCAAACATTTGTTATAATTGAAAAAATAAATATTCGATAAGATTCACAAAAGTGAAACTGAACACCACGGAAAAGTCCAACTGTGTCACCGGTTCTATGGATTAAAGCTACAATCGATGTGAATGATGATAACTATGACGATGAAGATCTCCAGTTCGATAAGCGCCAACAGCCCAATGGGTTAGGTCGCGGACTACGAAACATGACGTCGTAAGTTCGATAAGCGCCAACAGCCCAATGGGTTAGGTCGCGGACTACGAAACGCTGACGTCGTAAGTTCGATGGCGCCAACAGCCCAATGGGTTGGGTCGCGGACTACGAAACATGACGTCGTAAGTTCGATAAGCGCCAACAACCCAATGGGTTGGGTCGCGGACTACGAAACGCTGACGTCGTAAGTTCGATAAGCGCCAACAGCCCAATGGGTTAGGTCGCGGACTACGAAACATGACGTCGTAAGTTCGATAAGCGCCAACAGCCCAATGGGTTAGGTCGCGGACTACGAAACATGACGTCGTAAGTTCGATAAGCGCCAACGGCCCAATGGGTTGGGTCGCGGACTACGAAACGCTGACGTCGTAAGTTCGATGGCGCCAACAGCCCAATGGGTTAGGTCGCGGACTACGGAAACATGACGTCGTAAGTTCGATAAGCGCCAACAGCCCAATGGGTTAGGTCGCGGACTACGAGCATGACGTCGTAAGTTCGATAGCGCCAACAGCCCAATGGGTTGGGTCGCCGGACTACGAAACGCTGACGTCGTAAGTTCGATAAGCGCCAACAGCCCAATGGGTTGGGTCGCGGACTACGAAACGCTGACGTCGTAAGTTCGATAGCGCCAGCAGCCATTGGGTTGGGTCGCGGACTACGAAACGCTGACGTCGTAAGTTCGATAGCGCCAACAGCCCAATCGGTTGGGTCGCGGACTACGAAACATGACGTCGTAAGTCCGATAAGCGCCAGCAGCCATTGGGTTGGGTCGCGGACTACGGAAACATGACGTCGTAAGTCCGATAAGCGCCAACAGCCCAATGGGTTAGGTCGCGGACTACGAAACATGACGTCGTAAGTTCGATGGCGCCAACAGCCCAATGGGTTGGGTCGCGGACTACGAAACATGACGTCGTAAGTCCGATAGCGCCAACAGCCCAATGGGTTGGGTCGCGGACTGCGAAACATGACGTCGTAAGTTCGATAAGCGCCAGCAGCCATTGGGTTGGGTCGCGGACTACGAGCATGACGTCGTAAGTTCGATAAGCGCCAACGGCCCAATGGGTTGGGTCGCGGACTACGAAACATGACGTCGTAAGTCCGATAAGCGCCAGCAGCCATTGGGTTGGGTCGCGGACTACGAAACGCTGACGTCGTAAGTTCGATAAGCGCCAACAGCCAATGGGTTGGGTCGCGGACTACGAAACATGACGTCGTAAGTCCGATGGCGCCAACAGCCCAATGGGTTGGGTCGCGGACTACGAAACGCTGACGTCGTAAGTTCGATAGCGCCAACAGCCAATGGGTTGGGTCGCCGGACTACGAAACGCTGACGTCGTAAGTTCGATAGCGCCAACAGCCCAATGGGTTGGGTCGCGGACTACGAAACATGACGTCGTAAGTCCGATAAGCGCCAACAGCCCAATGGGTTAGGTCGCGGACTACGAAACATGACGTCGTAAGTCCGATAAGCGCCAACAGCCCAATGGGTTAGGTCGCGGACTACGAAACATGACGTCGTAAGTCCGATAAGCGCCAACAGCCCAATGGGTTGGGTCGCGGACTACGAAACATGACGTCGTAAGTCCGATAAGCGCCAACAGCCCAATGGGTTGGGTCGCGGACTACGAAACATGACGTCGTAAGTCCGATAAGCGCCAACAGCCCAATGGGTTAGGTCGCGGACTACGAAACATGACGTCGTAAGTCCGATAAGCGCCAACAGCCCAATGGGTTGGGTCGCGGACTACGAAACATGACGTCGTAAGTCCGATAAGCGCCAACAGCCCAATGGGTTGGGTCGCGGACTACGAAACATGACGTCGTAAGTCCGATAAGCGCCAACAGCCCAATGGGTTAGGTCGCGGACTACGAAACATGACGTCGTAAGTCCGATAGCGCCAACAGCCCAATGGGTTAGGTCGCGGACTACGAAACATGACGTCGTAAGTCCGATAAGCGCCAACAGCCCAATGGGTTGGGTCGCGGACTACGAAACATGACGTCGTAAGTTCGATAAGCGCCAACAGCCCAATGGGTTAGGTCGCGGACTACGAAACATGACGTCGTAAGTTCGATAAGCGCCAACAGCCCAATGGGTTAGGTCGCGGACTACGAAACATGACGTCGTAAGTTCGATAAGCGCCAACAGCCCAATGGGTTAGGTCGCGGACTACGAAACATGACGTCGTAAGTTCGATAAGCGCCAACAGCCCAATGGGTTAGGTCGCGGACTACGAAACATGACGTCGTAAGTTCGATAAGCGCCAACAGCCCAATGGGTTAGGTCGCGGACTACGAAACATGACGTCGTAAGTTCGATAAGCGCCAACAGCCCAATGGGTTGGGTCGCGGACTACGAAACATGACGTCGTAAGTTCGATAAGCGCCAACAGCCCAATGGGTTAGGTCGCGGACTACGAAACATGACGTCGTAAGTTCGATAAGCGCCAACAGCCCAATGGGTTAGGTCGCGGACTACGAAACATGACGTCGTAAGTTCGATAAGCGCCAACAGCCCAATGGGTTAGGTCGCGGACTACGAAACATGACGTCGTAAGTTCGATAAGCGCCAACAGCCCAATGGGTTAGGTCGCGGACTACGAAACATGACGTCGTAAGTTCGATAAGCGCCAACAGCCCAATGGGTTAGGTCGCGGACTACGAAACATGACGTCGTAAGTTCGATAAGCGCCAACAGCCCAATGGGTTGGGTCGCGGACTACGAAACATGACGTCGTAAGTCCGATAAGCGCCAACAGCCCAATGGGTTAGGTCGCGGACTACGAAACATGACGTCGTAAGTCCGATAAGCGCCAACAGCCCAATGGGTTGGGTCGCGGACTACGAAACATGACGTCGTAAGTTCGATAAGCGCCAACAGCCCAATGGGTTAGGTCGCGGACTACGAAACATGACGTCGTAAGTTCGATAAGCGCCAACAGCCCAATGGGTTAGGTCGCGGACTACGAAACATGACGTCGTAAGTTCGATAAGCGCCAACAGCCCAATGGGTTGGGTCGCGGACTACGAAACATGACGTCGTAAGTCCGATAAGCGCCAACAGCCCAATGGGTTAGGTCGCGGACTACGAAACATGACGTCGTAAGTTCGATAAGCGCCAACAGCCCAATGGGTTAGGTCGCGGACTACGAAACATGACGTCGTAAGTTCGATAAGCGCCAACAGCCCAATGGGTTAGGTCGCGGACTACGAAACATGACGTCGTAAGTCCGATAAGCGCCAACAGCCCAATGGGTTGGGTCGCGGACTACGAAACATGACGTCGTAAGTCCGATAAGCGCCAACAGCCCAATGGGTTGGGTCGCGGACTACGAAACATGACGTCGTAAGTCCGATAAGCGCCAACAGCCCAATGGGTTAGGTCGCGGACTACGAAACATGACGTCGTAAGTCCGATAGCGCCAACAGCCCAATGGGTTAGGTCGCGGACTACGAAACATGACGTCGTAAGTTCGATAAGCGCCAACAGCCCAATGGGTTAGGTCGCGGACTACGAAACATGACGTCGTAAGTTCGATAAGCGCCAACAGCCCAATGGGTTAGGTCGCGGACTACGAAACATGACGTCGTAAGTTCGATAAGCGCCAACAGCCCAATGGGTTAGGTCGCGGACTACGAAACATGACGTCGTAAGTTCGATAAGCGCCAACAGCCCAATGGGTTAGGTCGCGGACTACGAAACATGACGTCGTAAGTCCGATAAGCGCCAACAGCCCAATGGGTTGGGTCGCGGACTACGAAACATGACGTCGTAAGTCCGATAAGCGCCAACAGCCCAATGGGTTAGGTCGCGGACTACGAAACATGACGTCGTAAGTCCGATAGCGCCAACAGCCCAATGGGTTGGGTCGCGGACTACGAAACATGACGTCGTAAGTCCGATAAGCGCCAACAGCCCAATGGGTTGGGTCGCGGACTACGAAACATGACGTCGTAAGTCCGATAAGCGCCAACAGCCCAATGGGTTAGGTCGCGGACTACGAAACATGACGTCGTAAGTCCGATAGCGCCAACAGCCCAATGGGTTAGGTCGCGGACTACGAAACATGACGTCGTAAGTTCGATAAGCGCCAACAGCCCAATGGGTTAGGTCGCGGACTACGAAACATGACGTCGTAAGTTCGATAAGCGCCAACAGCCCAATGGGTTAGGTCGCGGACTACGAAACATGACGTCGTAAGTTCGATAAGCGCCAACAGCCCAATGGGTTAGGTCGCGGACTACGAAACATGACGTCGTAAGTCCGATAGCGCCAACAGCCCAATGGGTTAGGTCGCGGACTACGAAACATGACGTCGTAAGTTCGATAAGCGCCAACAGCCCAATGGGTTAGGTCGCGGACTACGAAACATGACGTCGTAAGTTCGATAAGCGCCAACAGCCCAATGGGTTGGGTCGCGGACTACGAAACATGACGTCGTAAGTCCGATAAGCGCCAACAGCCCAATGGGTTAGGTCGCGGACTACGAAACATGACGTCGTAAGTCCGATAAGCGCCAACAGCCCATTGGGTTAGGTCGCGGACTACGAAACATGACGTCGTAAGTTCGATAAGCGCCAACAGCCCAATGGGTTAGGTCGCGGACTACGAAACATGACGTCGTAAGTCCGATAAGCGCCAACAGCCCAATGGGTTGGGTCGCGGACTACGAAACATGACGTCGTAAGTCCGATAAGCGCCAACAGCCCAATGGGTTGGGTCGCGGACTACGAAACATGACGTCGTAAGTCCGATAAGCGCCAACAGCCCAATGGGTTAGGTCGCTAAGTTTCTAATAACCATCTCGAAAACTCCTAGACCAAATTAAACATACCAATGAATATATATTACAACCATGAATACGGTACATGTACTGTTATAAAATAAAAAAAAATTGTCTGTATATTCAAGATAAAGATAAGAAATATTAAAAAAAAAATTGGAAAAAGATATACGCCTAACTCCGAGATCTTAAAAAAAATATATATGGGAATATTTGTCTGTTTATTCCGGCAGCACGCAAAATCAACCGGACTGATTTGAAAATTAACGAGGAGAAAATTTTGTAATTCAACATACGGGATTATTACGCAAAAAATACTAGACATAAATGATGATGTTTTTTGATTTCAATAGACTCGCGAATCATCTTTCAGATTTTTAATGGTTGGGTGATCTATGTTGTCATAGTAAAATAAAGTAGCAACCTGTAAGGGCCCACACACACAAACGCCTCTTTCTCAAATATTTGTGAGGGTTTTGGATCCGAGAAGGGCCCGCCACGCTGCTCCAGTGCGTGTTGGTGCGCTTCGCATATCCTCGTTGTAATATTTTTTTTATTATTTCTCTGGCATGCAGGTTTGCTCACGATATTTTCCTTCACCGCCGAGCACGTAGTAAATACAGCACTTAAAATTGATTTTAACAATTTTGTTGGCGCTACCGGCACCGGAATTAAATGCAGGTCACTCGCGTTCATAGCAAAAGCTAAAGCGTGCTCTTTGACCACTGGGCTACCACGGCTCTACCATAGGCAACAACCATAGACTTCCTAGTTTCGTTGCAAATGTGTAGTGTTCGGGTGAATGAAAGAAATCATTAAATGTTATTACTTTACTGAACTCGAGGTATTTAAGGAGAAAGACGGTTTGATTTAAAAATCAAAACTGTGATTTCGAACTTAAATTTCAACATTGAACATGGACAGTACCATTACCGTAAACCGCAGACACTCTTACCTTGTCTAAGGTGATTGATGCGGGATGTCGTTCCCGAATGTCTCCATTATGTAAGGGTAGAGGAAGAATTATTGCGCGGTCGCACAATTGGAACCATGACAAACGATATATTGGCGTTCTCTTCATTGGAAATACTGTCTTATCTTCGTCTATTGAATCGTCCAAGATATATATCTTAAATTATGTTTATGTGCATTCCCTTTGTAATAAAATCTAATAATTTAATTATGGCAGACGTTACGTAAGAAGCGAATAACAGATTTTCCTTGGACCCTCTTGTAGCAATCTCCGAGAGCAACCCAGTCGACGAAACTCGTCACCGTTCACTTACGGTCACGCGGAGAAGCAAAAAGTGTTTTGCAGAAGGTCGTTTGGATACACTTATTTTATTTAATTATTTAGTCTTTCTTACAAGGCAAGAAAGGGCGGACTTAATGCCTATAGGCATTGTCTACCATACAATCCAGTGGTTAGTGAGAAATTGTTGTAGGTGGTGGAGTCAAGCGGCGGCTTTTGCTGCTGCTCGAATGGGCTCGTACCACGGCCTTGCAGAATACCGGCGTGAAGTAGAGGCATCTTGTGCTTCTGCATTTCGTTCGGTGAGTGAAGTAACCGGACGCTCACTCCCCATCCTCATCCCCTTCCTCATCCTCCCTTCCATCTCCCAAATACCTTTAAAGGCCGGCAACACACCTGCAGCACCTTTGTCGTTGCACCATGTACGTTGGCGGCGGTAATCACTTACCATCAGGTACCGCTAGAACGTTTGCCGCCTTTCCAATAAAAAAACAATAGATACAAAAAAAATTTAGTGTCAAATGAAATAACGTTACCTCTGCCTTCTCCTTCAGAGTGACAGGAATAAAAAAAAAATACTTTTTAGTAACTAAACTAAACTAAACCGACTAGTATTTTATATCTGTGGAGTGTGATGTCGGTCTACGTTCGAGATTGTGATGGTGTGGGTAGATAGCAACGTGTTACAAAAGTGTTATTAAAGGACTACCGTCCTTAGAGCCATGGTAGCCTAGTGGTCAGGACGCTCACTGTAGTTTCACAGAGCGCGAGTGACCTGGGTTCGATCCCCCGGTGCCGGCGCCACTAAAATTGTTAATAGCAATTTTAAGTGCTGTATTTACCACGTGCTCAGCGGTGAAGGAAAACATCGCGAGGAAACCTGGCGTATCTGAGAAATAATAAAAATATTATTTCGAGGATATGTGAAGCCCGCCAACCCGCACTGGAGCAGAGTGGCGGGCTCTTCCCGGCTCCTAAACCCTCTCTGATACTCGTATTTGAGAAGGAGGCCTTTGCCCAGCTGTGGGCACTTATAGGCTGCTACGTTACTTTATTTTTTTTATCGTTCTTAATAATGCTCTCAAGTAATGAGTTTATATTGGTATAAATTATGTTCTCATGTTAAGTAAATTGTCTTGTAATGGTTTAATGGAAATAAATATGTAAAACCAAGAAAACATATTCTTATGATTACTTCTTTATAGATAATTATAATAAATGTATGTAACCTAATGACACAACAATAAACAACATTTTCGTTAGTATCCTAATAAAATGAAGAAGATAAATAATTTGCTAAAAAACTCAGTTCACAGATTCAGAGTTATATCTAAATAATTAATTCAAACAAGTTGATTCAGCGATATCTTTTGTTTGAGCGCTCATTGTTCCAAGAGTCCAGATAAATGTTAACAATTCAATGAACTTTGAGATAACTTATTTCTGACAAACGTCTTCATTTCACTTTAAATGTTATTTTACAAAATTTTCTTTCAATTTCTAGAACCGGTAGCGTAATTATAATTCCTACACCTTGTTTATTAAGATATTTTAAGAAGTGGAAAAATGAAATACAAATTCAAAATATTCTTTCAATTTTATCATCGTAACTTCAAAGTGTATATCGTTTAATATTATTACTGAAATGTGTAAGGCTTCTTGCGTTTATTTTAATAGTTTTTTCTCTGCCTGACATAAGAGGTAAAGACAAACCTTGAAAATCTTATGGCCATCTGTGGGTGAAAACCCGATGACAATTTTTTTTTATTTTGGCTCGTGGGGGAAATGTGCAAATACCTGGCTGTCACTGAATCAGCATTAAGGCTCGGACCGATTAGAACCTTCACGGAATAAGAGATATCCAGTTGTTCCGGTGGCCTTGACAACTTCGCTGGACTCTGGAGACTCGAGAGCAGAAGACCCGCAAGTAAAAATTAATCCGATGAGGAGGATCGCCTCGCCATCGATCGCCATCGCCGGGTTTATCTCCCGGAGATACGATAATTAAGATGCGTAGGCCAAATGGAAATCCGTAACCCCTGGCCTACCCTCATAAGTGACAGTCTTGAGTAGGTAGGTATAGGAGAAATATTTTAGTTTTATTATGCTTATTTCAGGCAGTGTATTTTCCAATATAACTTTGTCAATTTTAAAATGTGTTACTTAATTTGAATTTGTAAACTTTACTGGCTTTTGTTTTCCACAGAATATGATATATTAAATCGACTCGAGGTAACTTGTATCATTATCTCGGATACCTTTTGTGCAGATCATAATAGGTAGGGATTTGATCGCGAAGTAGAAGGCACTATGAATATTCATCATCGGAAAGGCGGAAACACCCGATGTTATTACAAGATTAGCGCAAATCGAACAATGATATTCCTATCGTGCTCTGTTATATCGTCTATCTCTTTCTCTAAATAGTATAAAACAAAGTAGCCAATCCGTATATCTGTATATTCGCTTATTACCATCACCCTAATTTAGAATATTTCCATGGTAATCAGGTCTTTTTTGCCACTTCTTTTTTGTGGGCACGCTAATTCTCGAAAGTTGAATATTTATAATTTTTTGTATACTTCCGAACAGCGTGTACAAGTAGGTATATGTAAATATTTAAATCGTAGGTTATTATTATTTATGTAAATATTCTTCCTTTCTTATTCTCGTAGACGACTTATGAACATTTATATGGTTTCACTTTTTTTGTACACTTCATGACTCATTTTTCTTTCGACCTCACATTTAACATCAACCTAAAAGTGTTTTAAACTTATGCAAAGGCAAACGCTTGCAAATAAAATCTAAAAAAATCTGTTTCATTGAATGTGGCAATACTGTCTGACCTTCTGGTGAGGAATTGGAGAAACAGTGTTTTTAAATAGCTATAAATAAAACGCGACGTCCACCGTTAAGTTACAAGCTTAGATTTGGCCTTTTTTTTATGGAAGAAGGGGGCAAACGAGCGTGCGGCTCACCTGCGTGATCACCGACGCCCACGAACATCCACAACACCACAGGAGCTACAGGTGCGCCGCCGGCCTTCTCTCTAATGTTACGTCGAATTCTTTCCACATGCAGCTGTGAAGCCATTTCGCGTGCGACTTAAAAGAAAAACATGCTAGCGTTGGCAACGTGCGAAAAAGATTATGTACGTTGTTAATATAAAAAAAAAGTATCACGTGAGAAGCCGGGACGGGGCGCTAGTATATAATAAAGTTCGAAGCATTCATATTAATCAGGCCCATGCTTGAGATCATTAACAACGCATGGTTCGTTACCTTTATAGACCTAAATATTACATTTAATTTCTTAATGTATAGCTGAAACATAAATAAAGTATTAATTGAAAAACCACTGCTGTAAATAAAGACTAAAATTTAACTCAACTATGCGTCTTGTATTAATGTGTTTTCTTAGTATCGATATAGAAGTATTCGGTAACTGTCTGAAGGTTTATTATGTTTATTCGTTCACTCCATAGGGAACCAACGGTATCCTAAATTTTCTTTAAAATATATCTTGTGATTATACTGCGCGTTTCAGAATCTTCCTTTAATGTGTCTGTAGAGACTTTATCGGATTCCGAGAATGTTTCTAATAAGATTTCAACTGTTACTTGTAATGTATTATTGATTTTTGTATGCATGGTTAGTAACATACAATATGTATGAAATCGTACATAGATATATTTAATATATACATAGTGTACAAGGAACTCTCTAGAGCATTTTTCTGTCTGTATTACATAAATAAAATCTTATGAGATACATAAATCCTTGCACATATATACTTACGTATCTATCATAAACACATTCATATATAGATACACATATACTAACAAACATACATACTATTGACAATAGCAATCATAAAATAAACAGCATCATGTCACATTCGTGGTCTTCAACAAGCGTCCAGCTCGTCTCCTGTGTAACATTTCATCGTGTTCAAATTATCTCCATACCAATGTTAATCTTAATCGGTTAGGTACATCCGTGAAAACGTAACAGATGGACAGGGTCACTTTCACACGTGATACAATACTCTTTGTATTTTAAATATTCTCATATTAATTCTCAAATTACACATCCGCGTATTTTTACTAAATATCGGCAGCCATTTGCTGTAAATGATGCAGAACCCTCTATTCGCTTCTGTTCAACTCTAACTTGTTAATAGCGTTAAAATTACCTAAGTGTTTATCGTACGGCTCAGTGGTTATCGTACCTATTTCTTGTGCGAATTAGCTTGATATTTTGGAGAAAAAGATGGTATGGGGAGTATAACATCTTTTTTCTACATTTGTCCATATGTAGCTTCAATAATTCGTGATTTTGATCTCTGGCTGATACGTCTTAATTACAAGTACTCCAGTTGACTTACCTTGAAAAGACGACTAAAAAAAAATCCTAAATTTGCCAAAAATATCTAATAAAAATATCAGTCGAAGTATTTCACGATATTGTTCATGTCGAGGGTTTGATTAATTGCTTTCAATAAAACGGAAGCGAAATGGGGAATGTAATGGCTTTATCGCGCGTCTCTGTTTTGAAGAAATACTTATTTTGTAGGATATTTTTTTTTTTTCTTTATTTATAATCATTACTCTTGAACGTAATAAATATATTATGATAAGCTTGCAAATAAATGTCGGTTTATTTTTAAAGGCATTTACATCTGCAATTCCAGAGCAACTGCAGGTGCTAAGCAAATCTTAAAGTATATTTCCGAGGGAGGGAGGGACAGATGGAGAGGGGATATGGGGAGGGCTAGAGAGTTGGGCGAGGGTGAGGAGAATGGGAGGGGAGAATGGATATCTGGTTACGTCGTCCACACCGGTGTTCTGCGAGGTTGACGTACTACCCCGGTAAAGCCGGTCCATTTGAGCAGCAGCAAGTGGTAGTTCATTCTCTGTCAAGACAGAGGATCCAAGGATCTGTCTGATTAGGTGTCTCTGTCGTCTGATTAGGTACCACCTTCATAACCATTTCTGCAGCAAAACATCAGTTACGGTCAGGTATGAATACGGTCTCTGCGTCAGTCCATCTAAGTCCTCAGGGCTGACAACGCATCTATAACGTTCTTCGATTGTAGTTGGTTGGAGGTGTCAATAGGCTGCAGTAACCAACCACCATACAGGTGAAGTGTAAGCAAGTTTTTCACCCCAATGAGGTGACAAACGTTTTCGGTTAAATATTTTACTCTTATGTTACCGACACAGGTAAATACGTGAGACGCGCAACGTCAATCAGTGTCAACTTTCAACTAGAAAAGCTCGCTATGGTTTTATCTTCCTATTGTAACATCCTAAACTTGAAACGGCAATTAGTTAATATTATAAGAGGTAAAAGCTTTCACAACAGTGAAATTTTTCATTATAATTTCGAATTGTACACATTTAGCTTTGAAGTTTTATTATTCAATTAAATATTATCTTATTACCCTTTTATTATTTCCACGGCCTTAAAATTCTGTTCATGTTTAACATTGTTCCGCTAGATGAAAGGACAAGGCGAGTAATTAAGTTTTGCTTGTCAAGAAAATTAAGTATTTTAGCATATCTTGCTTTGTGACGTAATAACCTAAATCATATTTTCTTGTCCCTTAGTAATAAAGGTTAGGTACAGGTTTATCATTAAAAATTAAGATTTTTTTTAAAAGTATTTAAATTGATTAATAATTTCTGCTTTTGTCATTGAGATATCTTTGTTATTTTACGCCAATCGTAGCGGTAGATAAATAAATAAAGATTTTCATTTCGTAAGACTCAAATCACTTGGAACTTTTTTCCGTTCCAGGAGATAGAACGCAACGGTCGGGCTTACTCCTGAAGACTTTCATAAGACGTTCAAAGGTTTTCTCTCTGAACCTTGCGCTGCTAACAATCAATTAAACCTTTCTTTAATCATATGTAGTAATACGAAGAAAGTAAAAAGTAACAGCCTGTAAGCACTTATGCCCACTGATGGGCGAGGGTCTCCTTATCAAATATCTGAGAGGTTTTCAGAGCCGGAAAGGATCAGCCAAGCTACTCCAGTGCCGTTGCCAGACCTCACATGTTACAAAGACAGACGAGTATTTTACAATTTCCTGATTAGCCCTTCACGTGTCACAGTAATAGAAGTACTATTTTATGGACACGTCAAGAATTAATCAGCTCTTACGTCAGGGTGTAGGATGGTTTATCGGATAAGTTTTTCTTTCACTAAATGCTGGAAGTTAATGATTCTGGAAAGAAGAATACCGTGATATAAATCTATATGGTTGGCTCAGCTAAAGAATCCTTAATTCAAAAGTAGCTTATTTATAAAGCAGTTTTAATTTGCTCAGGGTACGAGCGTAATCGAACCTACGTGTCATAACAATATAATTTACATTTGTATTAAAATGTCATAAGTTTTTTTTATTTATTTTAAATACTGAATCTACCACGTTCTTAGTGATCAATAAAAACATTATGAGTAAACCAACAAAATCAGAGAAATAATAAAAAATATATTTCGAGTGCCGCAAAATTCTCACTATAGAAGCGTAATGCACTGTTTCCTAAGCCCTCTCGATATTCTAAAGATAGGTCCTCAGCCCAGCGATAACCTATTCACGGGCTGCTACTTAACTTTACTTTTTGCAGCAGGGTCCACCCTAGTTAAAACCGGTTTAACAAAGAAAAACCAGGCGAAACAAACTTCGTAGGTATCAATATTTTTTTTAATTCCATATTATATTATTACAATACAACTTTAAGAAACAGCGATGAACTGAACTCATTCATTATTGTTATAACCCTTTTTAGAAAGTTTTGCAATTTTTTTTAAACTTTCGATTTAACTCTGCGCACTTACTGGATTATTACACAAATTGAGAAAGGGATGCTGAGCTGGTTTGGACATGTGGAGAGGATGAATGAAAGTAGGCTGACGAAACAAATATATGAGGAGAGTGTAAATTGTAGAGTCGAGAGAGGAAGACCTAGGCGAACATTTCACGATCAAATCGGAGACGTTCTGAAAAAAAGCCGAGTATGCATGCGAAGATTGATGAAAGTGGGAGAAGCGAAAGACGTATGTCAGGACCGTAGTAAGTGGAAGAAGATTGTCTCTGCCTAGCCCGTTGGGAACAAGGCGTGAATATATATATACGCATATATATATACTTACTGAATAAATATAGTATACTGTGGTAGTTCATTTAATCCAGCGTTAGCGTAGTAAATAACATGTAAGTAACAGTAACAGTTAATGAGCGCGTTAAGGCGCTGGTGGATTCCCTGTGGTGGTAACCCTGTTGATAAGGACCTGGAAACTACTACTTCACTGTCACAGATATATTTTTGTACCAAAGTCCTAGCCCAAGTACACACACGTCAAACAATACATTTTATCATTACCTAGTACGAGCAACATATCTTTGGAAGTGAAAATTTTGTGAATTAAAGTGCAACGTTTTCGTGCAACGTTTTAGTTACCCGATAGTGTATTGCGCTTTGAATTTAAAATGTTTAATATTAATTAGTTTATGATTTTAAATTACAAAAACAAACATCACGTTACTGGCATGTAGTAAAAGTTATAAAACATCATTAATTTCCATATTATAAAAAATAAATGCGGGTTAATGGGGATTGCTAAATTACTTACGCTATTTCGTACTGAACCGCTCATTATGCATTTTGTAATGTATAGAGGTCCGTTAATCCGCACTAACGAGTTTACCCGCCTTCCACGGGGTATAAATAAAACTGATAAAGCTCTATGTCGCCGCGAGGATTTCGTTGAACACCTATAAAACACTGAATAATTAAATACCCAATTGTAATTTTATTTTCGCTCTGCAATATTTCTATTGTGCCGCTTTCGAATTTAAAGAGTTTATTTATTTAGATATTTATATGATAATACATGTTTTTTTTTTAAATTGATTATATTCAAAAACGAGCTAACCCTTCACTAAAACTTCAATCGAAGAAATTAACAGATGCTGTAACATTACATCTTAGCACAGCCCGTAATTATATCGGCTCTCTATAACTTTCTAACCGATATACAATAATCATGAGAGGACTTAATCCAGTGAGCAGATTTAATGTTCAATAACTAATACAAATAACTGTACAATAATTAAATTAATTTTTTATAAAATAAAACTTGTGAATCACAAAGTAGTTGTTCGTTTATTACACACACACACACTCACACACACACATACACAGACGATCTCAGTATATATATTTATATATATACATATATATGCATTCGTTAAGTTACTTTTTAATTACTTTTTTTTTATTTTTATTTTTTATTTTTTCTTGTAATTTTGTACTAATATCTCGACTATTTTAGCTGCTGTCTTAAGAAATTATTATTGTTAATCAACTTGGAAGAAGACACTGACCTCTGTAATACAGGTTCTTAACCTAGAACGGATGTCAGGGAATTCATACTTTGTGGTCCAAATTCTAATGACAATAAAGATTATTATTATTATTATTCTTTAGAGTGGGTTAAAATCATTCATAGGTTTTTTTTCATGTAACTACAGTATTTGACTTTAATTTTTTTTTATTTCACTCAATGAAAAACATTTTAAAAAAATATTTTCACGGTGTGACAGCGGCTTAGTACTCTGCCACCCCCTTTCTACACGTGAGTACAGTAAGAGGCGGCCAAGGTAAAACCTTTGAAAATGTCATGGCAATATCTGAGAACAATGTTTTATCTGCCAGAGGGGCGAAAACCGTTTGGCAAGGTCCGTTGTGTGTATTTATATAATATAGTTTTGTGAACAGAACTTCCATGCAATTAGGGCAAAACAATCCGCGTATAACAAGGAATTTAACCACAATGGTTAATTCATCGAATTAAACTAGAGTGCAGTACTTACTCGGCCGGTTCGGTCAAATCAAAACAATTTACGCATTCGATATCTCATGACGTGTTGTAAAAATATTACTTTAGAGAGAGTAATAATTTTAAATTATAGGGTATACGTAAGTAAAAGTAAAGTAACAGCCTGTAAGTGCTTATTGCTGGGCAAATCCTAGTATCAGAGAGGGTTTAGGAGCCGGGAAGGGCCCGCCACGCTGCTCCAGTGCGGTTTGGCGAGCTTCACATATCCTCTAAATAATATTTTTATTATTTATCAAACATGCAGGTTTCCTCGCGATGTTTTCCTTCACCGTTGAGCACGTGGTAAATACAGCACTTAAAATTGCTATTAACAATTTTAGTGGTGCCGGCACCGGGGATCGAACCCAGGTCACTCGCGCTCTGTGAAACATTCTCGAGAGGCAGCCACTTACAAGCAAACGCAGTGTGGGACGACCCCCCACAAGATGAACTCAAGACCTGCGCAGTTTTGCGGGAAGTCAATGGATGCAGGTGGCTCAGGACCGAGCTTTGTGGCAATCTATTCGGGCTTAAGTTATATTTTTTATGGGATAAAGGGCAATAAACCATCCGACTCACTTAATGGTAAGTGTTTACCGTCGCCCACGTACATCCGCAACATCCGAGGAGCTGCAGATCGGTTGGTGGGCTTTAAACATATTTAGGAGATGGGGAAGATGAGAAGGCAGAGGTAACGTTATTTCATTTGACACTAAATTTCTTTTGTATCTATTTTTTTTATGGGTAAGGTGGCAAACGATCTAGCGTTACCTGATGGTAAGTGATTACCTCCGCCAACGTACATCTGCAACAACAGAGGTGCTGCAGGTGCGTTGCCGGCCTTTAAAGGTATTTGGAAGATGGAAGGGAGGATGAGGAAGGGGATGGGGATGGGGAGTGCGCCTCCGGTTACCTCACTCACCGAACGAAACGCAGAAAGACAAGATGCCTCTACTTCACGTCGGTATTCTGCGAGGTCACGGTACCTGCCCGGTCGCAGATCTGCAAAAGCCGCCGCATGTCACTACCACGTACTAAGTTGTTATTATTCTTACAAACCCCAGAAGCCTCCTGGCTCACGCAACTACGCGAACATCGTATGCGTATCTACGAATATGTAATATTGCCACTAATCATTATATACAGCTATATTCACAGAGTATTTCATTGTATAACATTTGTATGTCTTACAAAAAAGGTTAGAAAAGGTTTGGGTCTAATTAAAAAAAAAATCAATAAAACGCTTTTCATTTATAAACGAATAAAAGTTATATTTTAAATTGAATTTGCAACCTTTTAATTTTTTATACGGCTTTAAATGTTTTTTGTGGAGACAATTATTCTTTTATTCTAGACAGGGATGAATTGAAAGCGGTGTTGCATAGCGCTTTTTCAAGGCTTTACTCAATGGGGCGTAAATTATTTAGGCGTTTCTATTCTTTAAAATTATCTTTTTATATATCTTAAGTTACACGCAACCACCACCATAACATTTCCGAAATACCACAAAATATTACACGAAAACTCCGTATGGCATCCTTTCCCAATCACAATAACACCGTGTTATTTTCTACCACGGTTTCGTATATCCAAGACGTGGTTACCGATAAATGGAGCCACGCCATGTGTGTGAAAAAAACACATGGAATTGTTATGTCACAGCGGACAGGGCCTCTACCCTGACTTCCTTCGGGTCGGTCACACACACCAGCACCAACACAAATACATTTATAGTTTTTACAATTATGTTTTGCCATATACCAAATAATAACGTTTGGTTGGTTTTTTGGTTTCCTATTTTATATTATTTATTTATTTATTAATTCTTTATTGTGTCTATAAATAAAAAAGAAAGGAATACAATGGGCGGACTTAATTCTCTACCAGTCAACCCTGGGTGAGAAAAAAAACATGTTAGCAGGTTCAAAATAAATAATAAATATAAATATTAAATATATAACCCTTATAATATACTTACATACTTATAACATACATAATACACTATACATAAACATATAATACATACATAAACAAATTAAATATGGAGAGAAAAATCTCAGATGGCTTTTGCCTTCAGATAGTGACGACGGAGCAGGATTTGGAAAGAGTTTTTATTCGGAGCTTTCTTGATATCATCGGGGAGAGCGTTCTAGAGAAGTGTGGCTTGAACGGTGAAAGAAGAAGATTATATGAATGATACTACCAATTGAAATTATCTCCAAAAAATTACAAGCTTTTGTTATTCTTAGCCAAATTGTCTGCTTGTACGATGACATCCGAGGAAGAGTCAAAATCAGTATCGGAATATTATCTGTGTGATAAAAAAAAAATCTCCTGGCGACATTCAAACGTTAACCATTAAGCCGAAAGCTTTTTCTAACTACTAATTATATCACTTTAAGTGGATAGGCCACCGTTTGTCGCGAATCACCGGACAAGCGACGACATTAAATCTAATCAGTGGTAATTTATCAGCTACCTACCCTTACAAACTTGTTAACTTGATTAGTTTCTCATAGCTTAATGGCCGGGACAAAATTACTAAGATCATTAATTATGTAATGGATCGTAGTGAAGTCGTCATGGCAGGATGGGTCGTGGTAAAGTCGTCCTGGAGCGTATACAATATAAAAATATTTTGACGAAAGCGGAAGGAGTTTGAGAATTCGATTGAACCATTACAGATAGACCCCCTTACTCAAAGCAGTAGAATTACAGGCTCTGAACCTTGTCTCTTTTTTTTTTAAGGGATAGGGAGCAAACAAGCAAGGGACTCACATGATGATTACCGTCGCTCACGTACACCTGCAACACCAGTGGCGCTGCAGATGCGTCGCCAGTCCTTAAGGATATTTAGGAGTGACGAGGAGGTAGATGGGAATGGGGAATCGGCTTCCGGTTACCTACTCACCGAACGAAATGCTAAAGCACATGTTGCCTCAATTCACGCCGGTATTTATTAGCTTCTTAATAAAAAAACTGTCCATCAGACAGAGTTATGCATGATGATATCGAAGATCGTCTGGGTTGGTACCACGCTCTTACCCATTGCCCACGCCAAGCAGCAGTGATCCGATGTGAAGCCAAAACCAGGATGATCAAGGCTTGTGAGGTATTCCATATTAGTCCTGAGAGATCAAAGCGCATCTGTGACCTTCTTTGACCGAGTTTGTTTGCAGGTCCATTGTCTGCAGTGGCTATTTACCAGCAGGTGGACTGCTAGCAAATTTTTAACCTCATTCCTATGAACAAAAGTTAATTTATGTAAAATATTATAATCTCGTCTGCTTGGGCACGAAAGTTACTTAAGATAAAACAATTTAAACCCATGAAATGTTCTCGAATTCCATTACTCAGCAGCATTCCATCTATGAATTCCAAAAGGTTGAATTTTATTAACAGTATTGCATGGCTTGCATTATTCAATAACAAAAGTATTGTTAAAATTTTAACATGTAAATAGTCCACTGCACGGGGCATAGGCCTCATCCATCAAGATCTATCGCAGTACCAGATAGGTATCTCCTGTTACCCTTCATCGTTATACCTGATTTCGGTCTGGTATTTTTGTTTCTATCCGCCATCTGTCGGTAGCCATTGTTCATTTTAAGGGTTTTCCCTTAGCAGTAGAATACAACACCCACGGAAAGAAAGGGTGGCAGCTTTTGCTGCTGCTCGAATGGGCCGGCTCGTCTGGGTTGGTACCACGGCCTCGCAGCATACCGGCATCAAGCATACGTATCTTGTGCTTTTCGTTCGGTGAGTGAGGTAACCGGAAGCACCCTCCTCATCCCCTTCCTTATCCTCCCTTCCATCTCCCAAATCCACCTGAAGGATCTCTGGTGTTGCAGGTGTAGGTGGGCGACGGTAATCACTTACCATCAGGTGAGCCACTAGCTCGTTTGCCGCCTATCCCATAAAAAAAAAGATTCTTACCCCGACACCACATGGTTGCGATATATGATATTATAAATGACATTATAATAAAACATAGAGTACGGTAGTCTATAATCTAACTTTGTATAGTGATTAATGGTTACTAAGTTTGAAAACATCGGCATCGTACTAAGCACCGAAACGAAGCTACGAATTAATTGCCGGACAGACAGCAAGTGAAACTTTCCAATGGAAGTCTGACCAATGGCCGAGTTACCGATTATCCAGAAAACTTTTACCTTTTCAATCATTCATTTATACCTCATAATGTTCTAAATCCGGTTTGAGACTGGACATTCAGTTGTACGTAGGAATTTTCCTGCCAGTATTTCGACGTAGGACAAATAAAATTAGTATTTATTTTGAAGAATAAAACAAGCACGCTTTAGTTTTAAAGAGCGCGAGTGACCTGGGTTCGATGCCGTTGTCGGCGCCACTGAAACAGCAATTTTAAGTGCTGTACTTACCGCCATATTGTTTCAAGGACGTGTGAAGTACGCAATTCAAACAATGGGGGTACAAGCACTTTCAAAAATATTTAAGAGGAGGCCTTTGACCAGCTGTGATAACTATCATATAACTACCAGGTAACAAATACGTCTTCCTAGATTCAAATCCCACAAAGGGTGCAGCACCACTAGTTTGTGGGTACCGACGCTGCGCTCACCGACCCGCTTGGTGAATGAGCAATCCTTCCAAGAAAAGTACGCCGTGACGTTTTCTTATAGAGGACTATGATCAGCAGCGAACTGAATCTGATAAAGAAGTGTTCATTAAGACTGTATTTAAATTAGTCAATCTTCCACGATAGACTGTTTTAAATTATTAATTATAAAATAATAATAAACCATCCATTATTAGTATTTAATTTATTTTGTATAACGCAATTACATTTTATTCACATCATTTAGTTTAGGTTTAGGCAAAGTGTTCACTGAGCTGTGGGCTTTTTGTGCCACTACAAAAACACACACACACACACACACACACACACACACACACACACACACACACACACACACACACACACACACACACACACACACACACACACACACACACACACACACACACACACACACACACACACACACACACACACACACACACACACACACACACACACACACACACACACACACACACACACACACACACACACACACACACACACACACACACACACACACACACACACACACACACACACACACACACACACACACACACACACACACACACACACACACACACACACACACACACACACACACACACACACACACACACACACACACACACACACACACACACACACACACACACACACACACACACACACACACACACACACACACACACACACACACACACACACACACACACACACACACACACACACACACACACACACACACACACACACACACACACACACACACACACACACATTTTCCCTTAGCACTAGAATACAACACCCATGGAAAGAAAGGGTGGCGGCTTTTGCTGCTGCTCGAATGGGCCGGCTCGTCTGGGTTGGTACCACGGCCTCGCAGCATACCGGCATCAAGCATACGTATCTTGTGCTTTTCGTTCGGTGAGTGAGGTAACCGGAAGCACCCTCCTCATCCCCTTCCTTATCCTCCCTTCCATCTCCCAAATCCACCTGAAGGATCTCTGGTGTTGCAGGTGTAGGTGGGCGACGGTAATCACTTACCATCAGGTGAGCCACTAGCTCGTTTGCCGCCTATCCCATAAAAAAAAAGATTCTTACCCCGACACCACATGGTTGCGATATATGATATTATAAATGACATTATAATAAAACATAGAGTACGGTAGTCTATAATCTAACTTTGTATAGTGATTAATGGTTACTAAGTTTGAAAACATCGGCATCGTACTAAGCACCGAAACGAAGCTACGAATTAATTGCCGGACAGACAGCAAGTGAAACTTTCCAATGGAAGTCTGACCAATGGCCGAGTTACCGATTATCCAGAAAACTTTTACCTTTTCAATCATTCATTTATACCTCATAATGTTCTAAATCCGGTTTGAGACTGGACATTCAGTTGTACGTAGGAATTTTCCTGCCAGTATTTCGACGTTGGACAAATAAAATTAGTATATATATATTGAAGAATAAAACAAGCACGCTTTAGTTTTCAAGAGCGCGAGTGACCTGGGTTCGATGCCGTTGTCGGCGCCACTGAAACAGCAATTTTAAGTGCTGTACTTACCGCCATATTGTTTCAAGGACGTGTGAAGTACGCAATTCAACAATGGGGGTACAAGCACTTTCAAAAATATTTAAGTTGTGGCCTTTGACCAGCTTTGATAACTGCCAGGTAACAAACACGTCTTCCTAGATTCAAAGGGGTGCAGCACCACTAGTTTGTGGGTACCGACGCTGCGCTCACCGACCCGCTTGGTGAATGAGCAATCCTTCCAAGAAAAGTACGCCGTGACGTTTTCTTATAGAGGACTATGATCAGCAGTGAACTAAATCTGATGATAAAGAAGTGTTCATTAAGACTGTATTTAAATTAGTCAATCTTCCACGATAGACTGTTTTAAATTATTAATTATAAAATAATAATAAACCATCCATTATTAGTATTTAATTTATTTTGTATAACGCAATTACATTTTATTTACATCATTTTGTTTAGGTAATAGCTGAAAATTAGTGTTTTCTCAATGGCAAAGTGTTCACTGAGCTGTGGGCTTTTTGTGCCACTACAAAACACACACACACACACACACACACAGGGTTTTATCTAAAAGAGCAGTTTGAGTATCTCTGTGATTTTCATCCTGATCGTTCTCTTCGCTCTGATGACAACTTAATGCTCAGAAATCCCTCACACAGCACTTCCTTTTACTCCAAACCCTTTTCTATTGAAGCTGTTCGGCTTTGGAACTCTCTTCCACTTCATATTAAGCGAGCACAATCATTACCTATTTTCAAGCGCCTGTTAAAAAAATACTTTATGCCTCCTTAATCTTTGTTTCCTGTTCCTTAACGTCGTCGACTTGTATCTCTGTAATAGTATGTACGTGTATATGTATTTCATTTATCCATATTATGTATATCTTATTTGCATATTATGTGTATGCATTAAATGTTTACTTTAGTTTACACTCGAACCCGATACTTATGTTCATATTTCCTTTTTCTTTCTGGGTCGCCTGGAAGTAATCGCTTCTTAGCGGTAAGGCCGCCTCTTGTACTTTTTTTTGTTTCTTTAAATAATCTTTGTCTGTTAAATCTTTGTGTGTACATTAAAGTATATTTCATTCATTCGTTCAGGGCACACATTATTTTTGCATGAAAATAAATTTAATTTGTTTTGGTCTAAGCTTTTTCTTTGTTACTCTCTGTAATGTGTATTTCGGATATAAATTGAATCTGTGCGGTAGTGACCGAATCAACGGTTTATCTATCTATCTATCTATTATAAGTAACTCTTAAGCACACGCCGACAGTTTTAATTAATTAAATAACGGCGCGAGCTTCGAACATGCGCAACACAGCCGTCCACTTCGGCACTTTTAAAAAGTTATACGAAAAATTAACGAAAGCTTTATTCATGATTTAATTTTTCATACTCTGCGCGCTGGTGGCAAATTAATTATTTTTATACTGTTACGAAGTATATTAATTACTCGAATGTATATATTTCATATAAATATTATGAACAAATAACTTTTCTAGAATACAAAAATAGTTTTGCAGTCACATACAATTGGTGGGAGAGAATTATTTATCACACAAGCGGGTTTCTTCTCGATGTTTTCTTTCAATTTACCTTTTTTTTTAAGGGAAAGACGGCAAACGAGCAATCGGTTCACCTGATGGTAAGTGAATACCGTCGCACACGTACATCTGCCACACCAGAAGTGCTGCAGGTGCGCTGCCAGCCTTTGAGGGTATATGGAAGATGGGGAGGGAAGATGAGGAGGGGGATGGGGAGGGAAGATGAGGAGGGGGATGGGGAGGGGTAAAGGGCCTCCGGTTACCTCATTCACCGAACGAAACGTAGAAGCACAAGACGCCTCTACTCCACGCCGGTATTCTGCGAGGTCGTGGTACCCAACCCGGTCGAGCCGGCCCATTCGAGCAGCAGCTAAAGCCGCCGCCTTGACTCTACCACGTTAAAAATAACTAATAGTCTCAAATACAAATAAATACAGCCAAAACCCACACACTCACACACATCGACCCACACACACCCGCAAACCAGAAATTCCTAGTTAAGCATGGTTCTGTATATAAAATTTTGACATTTTAGATTAATCCGTATTTGGTCTTATTTATAGTTAAAACTGATGTATTGTTTGTTTTGTAAATCGCTGTCGGATTGCCTAATAAATCAAAATATAATATAGAAAAAACAATGACGGCTCGATGGCGTAGTGGCTGAGCGCTGTCGGTCGCGGGTTGGATTCTGCACGGGACTACTGTTTATATGTACTACAAATAACAGTTCCAAGTCTGGGTGATTGTTCATGTGCAATTCGTGAATGTACACTGCCTCCGCGACACAGGAGCAGTTCCTACGAAGGAAGGTGAGTTTTTATTTTCAAACAATAAAATAAATAAAAATGTTTAGTGTTTCTTTTGAAATGTACAGACAGCCTGTATAACTGTGACGTGTCAGGCGTGCATTTGTGTCCTTCTTCGATTGAAGCTGTTGCAGGTGTCTATGGGCTTCAGACATCCACCTGTCATAAGATCGACTGTTAGTATGTTTTGACCCCAATCCAATAATAAAAAAAAAAAACATTTATATTTGCTATTGTTTTCACTGAGTGAAAATTAGTTTACAGTAGCAGTCTGCAAGTTCCCACTGCTGGGCAAAGGCCATCCTTCTCAAACTTTTAAGAGGGTTTTTAAGGTGGTTATGACCCACCGCGCTGCTACTGTGCAGGATGGCGGGCTTCACATGTTTTCGAAGTAATATTTTTTGTTATTCCACAGTCGTGCAGGTTTCTTCCCGATGTTTTCTTCACCACCGAGCACGAGGTACACTTAAAACGGCTATAAGCAATTTTAGTGATGCCGCCGGGGATCGAACCCAGGTCACTCGCGCGCTATGAAACTAAAGCGAGCGCCCCGATCACTAGGCTACCACGGCTGCTACTACCACTAATACTTAGTGAGAGCTCATAATATTCACAATAGATATAATCTCTTATTCCTTTATGTAACTAACCGGCCGGTGAAGATGCAGTAAGGCAACGCCGGTCAATCACTGCGAGCACAAGAGATAATAATAATTATCAATTAAAAAAAAAAAACGTAATATCTGGACCTGGCTCACGAGGTGACCGACATGTGAGGTGGTGTGCCGACCGAAGTTAATCCGATAGTCGTCTCTGCGAATGGGTTAATCCCAGTCAGCCTCTCGGAACATCTGAGGCGGCCGGGACTCCGTGACGGACCGCTCCGAGCTCAAATGCAGAAGGCAGTGCTACTCGACACCGCTCGCATCGTCCGCCGGTTTCTTTCCGTTTCCCCCTAACCCTCGGCCGTCTGGTCTCCCCTGCCGGCGGCTTCCATCTGGTTGGGTTTTAGTTATCTATTTATTTTTATTATATATGTAATGTATAAAATATTATTTATATTACGCTATTTATTTGTATCTATATTTATTTATATATACAACCCAACCAGATGAGTAAATGTAGAAATACCCCATATATCAATTAAATAAAAGACCTAAACGAAACGACGGACGAAACCTTCGACTTTGAAATTTAACTCTCATCGGGTCCGAAGTTGTTGTTTCAGTTCAATAATGCGTGAAAATAATGCGTGCTCCACACCTTCAATTCTTCTGGCTGAACATGATATTTTACTTAAACTTACATATGGATAATGAGGCTGTGAAACTTACATTATTCTATTAAAATCATGACAGCCTCTCTCAGCTCTCTTCATCTCAGCTTCAGCTTCTTCAAAGAAGAGACTGGCTGCAAGTTAGTTACGATATAAAATATATCTAAACTTGTTTTTAATCCTTTAACACGGACAGAAGTAAGGATCTGAATAGCTAAAAAGTGCTAAACAACTCAAGCGTCTCTGTGATTAGCTTTTAATTTACTCTAAAATTAGTCTACACTACACAAGAGGGAGGTTGTAGCTATTTAGCATGTTGAAAGAGGATCCTTTCAAATTTAAAGTCTGGCTTTGAACTATAGTTGTCTACTCGCAGTTAAAAGCATTTCGGTAAGCGAGAATTCCTCCGAGTTTCGTTTTATTCACTAAAGCGTTACACAACTCCTCTACTCACCGGAAAACCAAGCGAGACGCGTTTAGTGCGCTTCCTGCACTACCGAAATATGTACAGAAACACTATTTGATATGAACATATAAAATTTGAATTACTTTTCAGCTCAAGCGAATTTTCATGTCGACGTAACTGTTTGTGAAAAATCTGAATAATCGTTCGTTTCAGACAAAATTTACGGAGCTGAGTGATTAAAAAGGTAATATGAAAACTTATCTCAATTTCAATCAGACCGTGTGGAGGATAACGTTGTCTAAAGCAGTATGATTAAAACAAATTAAACTAGTTTTGGGATACTGTTACAGGTTACAGTAACTTGACTTTCAGAAAAAAATTCATGTGACACAAAGTTATTACAGAAGCTTTTGAAAAGCTACGTATATTTATTCATCAATATATCGAGAACAAAGATGTGTGGGAATACCTGTCTTATTTGAATGACTTTATTGTATAAGTATTTTATTAGTCTATATTAAAAAAAAGATTTCTGTTTGACTTTGAACTTTCTTCATGCCAATATAAACATCCTTAACCTGCAACAGCTTTCGCCGATATCTCACTGCTTAAACACGTCATTATAGTATTATTATCAACCAAAATCAAGTTCTTTTTACTATTCATGAGTAAGATGTGTTGTAATATTAGCAATCTAATTATATTCGACATAATAACACAAGTATGTTTATTGAGAATTGTATCACATATATATACAGGTATATCGCAGGGTTTTCCTTGTTTTTTTTTAACACGTTTTTTTATACATTTGACCAGTATGCACATATCAATGTAATTGCATCTTTATCTTTCTTTCATATAGCTCATATAGGAAAATATTATCTTCTGAACATGTCCACTCTAATATCCTGTAGGCTACGTGTTCAGGATTTGGCATTCCGGCATCGTATAAAACGAAGGTCATATATTCTTTGTTACGAAATATAATATCTTATTTATCACATCACGTATTAAATACAAATAAACGCTCCACATTCATATCTCCGAATTTCGTTCTAGTTTCTTCCTTTCAAATATCACACACACGTCTGATGCTCGCATATTCAAAACAAATATTTGTAGATCATGTCGATTGTTTTCGGTTTCTCTCGAAGGGAAAACTGACGTTAGCAACGCTGGGGAATATAGGTCGGAATATATTTTTATCATTTATGTCGTCGCGTCCATTTTGTTTTTTCTCTATACGTATATATGTAAATAGCAGGAAAGCTGTTCGTTTTTTTTATTTGATTGAGGCAAAATACGAGCTAAGAGTTCACCTGATGGTAAGCTTACTGTAGGAGTAGGAGTTCATGGGCTGCAGATGCTTTTCCTCAAATCCCACAATTGTACTGACTTACTGTACCTTTAAAACCGGAACACAACAGTTATTACACTGATGTTTGGCGGCGGGAAATGATGGTACCTACCCAGACGACCCCTAAACAAAGAAGGGGGTCTAACACTAATTAAATGTTCGTGTTTGACACTTTAAAGTCCTATTATGTAAATGTGAAATTTTGTGTTTCGATGCGACGTTCAATCACGAAACAACGTCAGAACCAATGTATATATATTCACGCCTCGTTCCCAACGGGGTAGGTAGAGACAATCTTCTTCCACTAGCTACGGTCCTGACATAGGTTTTTCGCATCTTCCACTTTCATCAATCTTCGCATGCATGCTCGTTGGTTTAAAGTACTCTTGACCTGGCCTTTTTTTCAGTCACCGTTTTGTTCGTGAAACGTTCGCCTAGGTCTTCCTCTCCCGACTATACCATTTACACTCGCCTCATGTATTTGTTTCGTCAACCTACTTCCATTCATCCTTTCCACATGTCCAAACCAGCTCAGTATCCCTTTCTCAATCCGTGTCACTACATCGTCGTCAGAACCGATTTTGATGAAAGCTGTGGAGGTCTATTTCTTCTTCGCGGAAGGCTGCGGGAAGGTTCTCCACGAGATAAAACTAAGACGTACACATTTCTTAAAGCAATATGGGAATCATAATACGTATTCATACATCATTCGGACATTGAAGCCGTGTTCCGCGCATATATAAATAGCAACTAATACATCAACCTCCGCTGAATATAGGACTCTTTAGGAAACTCCCTGCAATAACCGGAATACATTTAAGGGATGGTTGGTCCATGCTCACTACGCTGGGCAAGCGAGTTGGTGAGAGCAGTGCCGGTACCCTAACCCTCGCACTACTGACGCTGCTCCCCATCACTGGTCCGTTGCATGTGGGTATGATGAACTCGAATAGATTTTTCGCCAGCATTCGGAAGCCGAAGACTTGTCGGTGTATGAGTCTGTGCTTGTACGTGTATGTTTGTGTATGTATGCGTATGTAAGCTTTTAATACTCAACCATGACGACAGTATGCTAATGGCGGTTTGAAAGAGAGAGAGAAAGAGAGAGAGAGAGAGAGTAGAAAAAACTTCTAAATTATTGCAATTATCTTATAAAGCCTGTTTTGTGACCTTTTGCAAAACTATTTCGACTTAAATTAACGCGTTATGACCAATCGTTAGAAATGAAATATGTTTTTTAATTTTTAGAGCTTTTTCACGGAGCTTTAAGTAACGGTGCCCGCAACGGAAATGGCAGCTCCGTAATAAGCCTTTATCACGCGATCGCTGTTTCCTTTGGTAATTTACTCATCGCAGGCAATTTTACTGTTTTCAGTTTTTACTGCAATGTAGCTTTTCTAGCCGACTCCGACTCGATAAACCTTTCAAATTTCGCAACGTATACTTTTCTTCTACGAAATACTAGTATGTGCGCATAACATCAACGGGTTTCTAAAAAAATTAGGCTCCTCCTCACCCCACCACGACAATGCGGCTTGACGGCTCGGTGGCGTAGTGGCTAAGCTTTAGCTGCGGCGCTTTGGGTCGCGGGTTCGATTCCACACGGGACTAGTATTTGTATGGACTAAAAATAATAGTTTCCGGTCTGGGTGTTTGTCCATGTGCAATTCATGTATGTAAACTGCCTCCGCGACACAGGAGAAGTTCTTACAGCGGAAGGTAACGTTTTAAAAAAAAAATGTAGGAACCCGCTCAAGGGTGGGTGGGAGTTGGAGATAAATAGTTATATACACATAATATATGAACATCCATGATTCTGTTACAAATATTTATAGTATTCATCATACAATTTTTTTCTCTTAGCGGGATCTCGAATCCGCAACCCTCCGCTTCGGAGGCAGAGTAGTGAAACTACGACCGACAGGCCCAGAGGGACGATTAAACGCGAACCCTTCATCATCAGCAATAGCGCAAAAAAAGCGAACACTTGGAAGAGACCTATATCCAGCGGTGCACTTCGGCTGAATAAGAAGAAAGTTGCAGTCCGTGAACGTCCTCCAGCTTCCTCTCACACTTGAGGTTTTTGAGGGAAGAGAGCAGCCGCTAACTATATACAAAATTGCTTTAGACCGCCACGGTAAGGTAAAAGAAGTTACTGTTTAAATTTTAGTTACCTTACCTTGGCAAAAACGTATTTAAAAATGTATGTTCTTGTACCAAATATTCATTAATAAAAATAACAACCTGCTCCATTCCAAACTCCGGGCGACGTTCAGAAGGTATTCGAAGAGAAAACAGGATAAATATTTCCCAGAATCATTTTATTTATTTCGTACAATTATATGAAAGAAATTTGGCTATTTTCCAACTTTCTTAATAAACAGATTTAGGCGAGATTAATTTGCTCTGCGGGCAAATTAAATTGCCTTAACTTGACGAAATGAATTTACAGTAAATGGACACGTCGAAATGCGGTCTAAACATAATATAAAATTTGGAATATTTTTATGAATTATGCGCAACGTGAGATACGCTTCACCTGGCACTCCTCGGTCACTCATGGCATAACAACGAATCCACCCGAGATTGCAATCGAGCGTCGACGCGCTGAGGATCTCCACCTCTTCTGCTTGATCGATTGCTCTTTTTGTGTTCCAGAGGTCTAGCCTCTGGTGAACCTTCGAACTGCTTGACCCTGTGCGCGCGCAAGTTTGAATTCCACAACTCCGCAAAGTTTCCCGGTTTAAGTCGGGGAGATAGAAGAAGAAGTAGGTAAGTGGCAATCATTACAAAGCACGTGTTCCGCAAAAAACAAACATTAAATAAAGGTACTCAACTCATAATAACTTGAGACTCGTCCGGATTAGGATTAAGACTACTTACATTGAGTAAGGTTCTGAAATACTTTAAAGTTAGAAAGAAGTATGTTACAAAAATTTAAATTAGAAATATACGTATATAATAGTATTAGTATCATATATATTATTTTATATTTGATACATTTATTTTATAGGTATTTTAAAATGATTTTTTGTTAGTTAGTTAATTTACTAAGTTAAATAAATACACCTGCTACGGTTATCTCACCAACGCATGGGTTGACTGGCAGGGAAAGCCAATAGGCATTAAGTACGCCCTTTGTCACTTCATATAATAAGATGTGAGTCCAGTACCTAACATCATGCTTGGTGAGTATGGGTAAACCTTCTAAGTTTTGTACCTTCTAAGTTAAAAGAACGCTTTTGTCGACTCTACCTTGGATAGTCCTATGTTCAGTAGTTAACTAAAATAGACTGATGAGAAAGTAGCCTGTAAGTGCCCGCTGCCTCCTCAATTATCTGAAAGGGTTTTGGCATAGTTTCACTATTAGTCTGCCTATTTTTATAATTTTGAATTTGATGCACCCATCACAACATTTCTCCACGCCCTGGGCTGACTGGCCGAGAATGCCAAAACGCATTGAGTCCGCCCTTTGTAATCCTATCGGTGTACACAATTAAGTATAAATAAATAAATAAATACTAGCCACTTATAAATGTGATAATTATAAATACAGGTTATATTTGTGCATCAATATTACTTGTTTGTTATCTAATGACGTTTTGCGATACTAGAAATTCTTTAGTACATGTAATGTAGCAGCCTGTAAGTGCCCAATGCTGGACAAAGGCCCCTTGCTCAAATATTTTTGAAAGGGTTTTGGAGCTGGGAATGGCCCGCCACCCTGCTTCAGTGCTGCAGGGTGGCGGGTGCTGCGAAATCTTTTTTTTTTATTTATTTCTCAGATATAGCGGTTTCCTTACAACGTTTTCTTTCACCGCCAAGCTCGTGGTAAGTACAGCACTTAAAATCGCTGTTAACGATTCTTGTGGTACCGCCGGTACGAGGCATAGAACCCACTCGCGCTCTATGAAACTGAAGTGAAGTGAGTTAAGTGGCACGTTTGAGAATAAAAATGGTTCGAGATTAAGCGCCAAGCCTGCCCAACCCTAAAACCGAAAGTCCTTTGCCCTGTAGTGAGACGTTAATAGCATATTTAAAAAAATATAATATATATTTATTTTTAAAACAGTCTGTTCCATCTCCGGAGCAGCGAAGCAGGGATTCTACACAACACTGAAACCAAAACTCCTTTGCCCCTGTGGTGAGACGTTAATAGCCGGTTTAAAAAGAATACTTTTTTTTTTTAATAAAAACATTGTAATTACAAACGTTTGAAAAGATACGCTTATATGTGAGAACATGGTCATAAGAAATCACGTTCACTCGAACATTCGTTACACGAAATGTCTCAAAATGCGGCGAGGGAAAGTTCCCTTACATTAGAGATCTCCCACTGTCGGTCCGCGCCAAATTGTGCGCGAATCCACCCGTTGATCAGATAAACGACATCATATTTCTTGTGGTCTATTCCGTATAGAAATTTCTGCTCGTTAATAAACTTACAATTTGCATTTTCTTGCACAAAGATATACTATGTTCATTAGTCAGACAATTGCAACGTGGACTAGATTGTACAAATATACAATAGAATAATTCAATTAAATTAATAACTTAATTTCTTAGACTTCTTTCACGACTGAATGGAGATAAGCGAATCGGATACTATAAGGAATCGATGAAAGAGCTCAAGGACAGTATGGCATACAAGTGGACGTCATTCTCTTTCGTGGTGTTCATGTTAGCTTAGGCTGGTATTTGTCCCCCATAATTGAGGTTAAGGCGGCGGGCACGGGGGTAATCCGTTGCTTGTAAGGCCTCAAGGTGGCGCGCGCGGTGTTCCGGTGCGTATGAAGTAACGGTGGAGAGCTCCCTCTCATAAGAAGAAGCCCCATACGGGCAAGCGTCGTCGGGACTGCGGCAGTGTGCGCAAGCGTTCCCGTGGTCTTGACAAATGACGACGAGAAGAACACCGTGGGGTTTTAGTCGGTAAGAGTCCGGCATAACCCTTTCGTTGCCCCCGCGATGAAAGGGTATCCATGTAGGATTTCCCCACGAAAAAAAAGGCTGGTATTTGTCATTACAAACCCATTGGGTTAAAGTATGATGTTGCTGTTTTGATGAAATGGGCCACATAGAATTAAAATTAAACCTGCACGGTCCAAGATTCACACACACAAACGCCAAGTATATTAGTTATTCTTAAATAAAAATTTGTAGACCCCAAGGTAAATAACGAGGAATTAAACTTAGAGATGATAATGAAAACCGATCGTTATCAAACATCCGAAGTATTAACGTCATGGTTCGACCTGCGATATTGAAAACCCCAAATTGGTAAAAATAAAAAACTCGAGAAATGTGTGCATCACGAATTAACCGATGTACTTAGAGCATGCGTTGAAGCTCGCCTTGCTCTGATGAGCGGACACCGAAATTAAGCGATGAGACGTGTGAGAAAAGTGCACTATAGCATTATGAAATCCTGTGTCAATAACATCATCTTAGAGAAACAATCCCGATTCACTCAGAATACCTCACACTACACGACAAACCGTTTTAACATTACGAGATAAAAACCATACGTCATCGTCTGTACTTGCCAGACCCGGCCCCGAGCGATTTTTTTATAGTGCCTTAAGTCCTGATAAAACAAAACAATATAATTGTAATTGTTTTAAAGTAATCACACGCGAAAGGTTGATAATCGTACACAAAAAGTTTGGAGAACTCATCGTTACTTCTCATAGGGGATCGAACTCTGAACTGAATCTCCTAACCCCTCGATGACGAGATACTTTCTTTATTTAATTTGTTTTTACTAGCATATTCATCATTCTAATTTACTTTGGCGTAACGCCAAAATCACTTTCCGCATCATAGAATGTAACTTAATATATTTAAATAAATTCCCTGGCAACTTGACAGCGATTCAAGCCCAAAACTATTCAAAGCAAAACTACCTACTAGAATAACGAATAACTCGCAACTATTCAACGAGACCACTAGGGCATGGTACCAACGCCATGAGACAACGATGGGTCACCATCCCCTTATAACTACGTTTTTCAAATCAGCATCCCTAGGTGGCGTTGCAAGACGGGAGGTTATTTCCGAGCCTGTCTGGAACTAGCTCTCGGTTTAGCATCAAGACCAATACCAAGTTTTAATAATAAATTACGATTTTAATAATGTTTTAATTCTTTTAAAAGACACTCGTCGCTCCCGGTAACTCGATTAGATGCAGTCGCAGGGTAAGAGGGGTTGTGGTATTACGATAAGACATCCATAATACCGACAGACACAACATACAGACATACAGAATAAGACAGACATAAATTTCATCACAATTAAGGTAAGCCATCGGTGTTTAGATGTCCATTGCCCTATTGAGTTTGGAGGCCTTACAAGTGCTCTGCCCGGTAGAGCGATAGAGAAAGATAGGAAGAAAGACCTTTAACGGGCAGATGTCGTTGTAGAAAATAAAACGGTTTCTTCGAAATGCTCTTAGAGTAGTCAACATATTACGAAGAACAATGAAAAGTCGCTTATAATTTTGCAATATTTTAACTGAAATACAAATTAAATATCACAAACAATTCATTATTTAAACCACAGTTAGTACATATGCGTAGATCGGACCAAAATTAATAAATAAAAGCTAAAGGTTAGCCCCAGTTAACAACGACATCTGGAAGTCTATCCCCCCGTGACCACGGCTGCTGTAAAGCAATCGAAACGTCGAGAATATAAAAACAAAATTAAACGCGATAAAATCCGTAAATAATAGTTTCATTACAAACGGTTGGCATAACCCAAGCGAACAATTCTACTAAATATTTAATGCGCAAACATTAGGCTCATATCAGGTAATAAAATGGCTCCTAAATGCATCAGGAAAACATTTATTCCTTTTAACGAGACAGCCCATTTAAGCTCCCATTAAGAATGTTACCGAAACTGTAATCTTGCCGATGATCAATGGATGTGATAAGCGAAATATTTCTCATATTTTTAAAGCAAACTTTTCAGTTCATTCGAGAAACTTTGTAACGAAGGTTTCCCTCTGAAGCATATAATACCTATGTGGATTAGCAATCTATTTATAAATGTTTTGTACTTAAACTATCTTTTTCAAGCGAATTCTCTTGTAAATGCCCACAGCTGGGCAAAGGTCTACGTTCATATAACGTACAACACAAAAAGAGACGTTTGTCGAATAATAAGATCGAAAAATAATAAGATTTGATATCTTATTATTTTTTCACTCTACCACCGTTTCGCAACGAGGCTCCTCTGACGGAGAAGAAACAGGCGAAAGAAAGTCCGTATTTCCGTCGCCCACGTACGTACATCTGCAACACCAGATAAGCTGCAGGTGCGTTGCCGGCCTTAAAGGATACTTGTAAGAAATAGGAAGAAGAATGAGGAAGGGAAAAATACTTTTTTTTATAGAAGAAGGGGGGAGGGGCAAACGAGCATGCGGCTCACCTGAGGGTAAGTGATCACCGACGCCCACGAACATCCCCAACACCAGAGGAGCTACAAAAACTCGATAACTATTATTATAATCTCCGTGTGGCTGCAGGAAGTAAAGAATAGCGCCAAACCTGTCTGACCATGGGTACCATAAAAGGCTACTAATGATCAAAAAGTCTAATATCTGTACGATACAGTGTGGTGTTGGTTTAAGAGAATCTGCCAACACGTCTCGACCCGTGGTTTAACACGCTCCCCCTCCTGGGCCCCTGTGGGAGGCCTATATTCAGCTGTGATAGGCTGAAATGATGATAATAAATGTTACAATACTTTATTAAGCAATGAAAAAACCTACGCAAAGAACAAAAATTCTGACGAAGCATGTTATGGATCAAGTATCTTGTATCTATAAAATTTTGGCTTATAAGCTTTTCTAAGTCTAGACATGAGAACTTTATAGTTTAAATATTTTTCCTATCTTTATACCTTCATGACTGACGGAACAAGGTATAATAAGATTGTAAAGGGAAGAGCCATTTCTTTTTTTATTATTTCGATCTCAGATGTTTTATGGTTCGTAGGACTATTCGATATCGTTGTGATAAACTTCTTTTTTACAGCTATATGTTACGGCGATTGTGGCCAATAAATATATCGAATTACGAAAGTTTTACTGCGCTGGAAAATATCTAACATACATTTAATAATAAACCAAACATAAAAAGGGGCCGTGGTAGCCCAGTGGTCAGGGCGCTCACTTTAGTTTCATAGAGCGCGAGTGACCTGGCTTCGACCCCCGGTGCCGGCACCACTAAAATTGTCAATAACCATTTGTAAGTGCTGTATTTACCACGTGCTCGACGGTGAAGGAAAACATCGTGAGGAAACCTGCATGTCTGAGAAATAATAACAATATTATTTCTAGGATATGTGAAGCCCGCCAACCCGCACTGGAGCAGCGTGGCGGGCCCTTCCCGGCTCCTAAACCCTCTCTGATACTCGTATTTGAGTAGGAGGCCTTTGACCAGCAGTGGGCACTTACAGGCTGCTACTTTACTTTTTAAACATAAAATATATAAAAATCTTTTAAATTTTAAGTCACTTTGTTGCACAATTGAAGATGAAAACTAGGATATTAAAATTGGGGTAAATCATTTTTGTTCTATTTTAATGACTAAGCGTTCAGCTGCGGCGCTGTGGGTCGCGGATTTGATTCCCGCACAGGACTAGTATTTGTATGGACTACAAATAGTTCCCTGGCCTGGGTGTTTGTTCATGTGCAATTCATGTATTTTACATACACCACCGCAATACAGGAGAAATTCCTACAGTGGAAGGTAACGTTTTCAAATAAGGAAAATTAGAAATCAGTCTAATGGACGAGGCTGTGGACTGCAAAATATTTGGTCTCTAGGTCGATCCCGCCATTCGACTATTGTTAATCACTCCTGACATAAGCTTTAAAGCTCAGTTGACAAGTTAACAAGAGTATTAGCAATGTTAATAGCATTCTTCAAGATAAAAATATATTTCATAACTGTGTAGTAACTTGAGTCGAAGCATCCCTTATCACTTTCTTTATGTTGATCATAAAATATTTTCCCTTTCTTTTATTCCTTATAATGGTCATATTCGAGATCTCCGAGGCCGATCTGCTTGTCGACCGTTGTAATATAAAAAGTATTTTATTTGTGTAGATCCATTTTACTGCGAGCGAAGGGTTACGCCCGATTTTGACTCCAACAGTGATTTAACCCTTAATCAAATATAATAAATTGTAGGTAAATGATTACCCTCCTCTTTGAAGGTTAAAAGTAGTGCATTTATTATCTTCCAAGTTTCACAAAGTCACATTTTCCATTGTTACAACACATTAAGTAATAATCTGAGTAAACATCACAGTGTGAAGATGTAATTACAGTTGAGCTTCTGAAAACGGGTGAAAAACCGTTACTTGTACTCCTTTAGAAGTCGTTTAACTCCGTCATTCAAGACGGCGTAACGCTAAAAGTGTGGAGTAGACGCATGACTGTCCCATTCTGCAAATAAAACGATAACCTACTAAAGAACTAGAGACCAAAGTCGTTACTAAGCCACGGCCTATTATAAATAATAAAAAAAAACCATTCGAGGGTCATTATTCAGCTTCTATTAACCGAAGACAAAGTTCTTAAGACAGTATCGTTGGATGAGCTTAGCTCTATGCTCAATGACCTCAATAGTGTCTCCCGATAGTCTTAAAATGAACACGGTCAAGACGAAGATCATGTTCAAATTCCATGTCACAATAATACCGGCTGTCGTTGTTGCAGCGACGATTGACGTATTCCTGGGACAAATTGTTCGATTTGGTATGGCTTCAACCCAGAGATCAATCGACGAATCAACGCGGCTGAGGCGTTCGGGAAACTGCGTCACATCTTCTAGTCAGTATTGATATACTGATTTGTCTTGAGGGTTATATCAGTAAATGCGTGTGCCCAGTGCGTGTTGCCGGTGATTACTTAAGGAACCAAGAAGTAGTTTTTCACTGCAGGCTGTATCAGATAGCTTAAAGTTGCTCATCGGGCTATCGAAACAGGGCTCGGTGGATCTTGGTGCGATAGAATCTGCAACGACGATATACGCAGCAGAACTAGAATAATCGACATAGCAGTAAAAAAGCAAGCTGAAATGTTGCGACAATGGTTGTCACAGAACCGACAACTGTTAGGGAAGTAAAGTTACCAAGTAAAAACCTCGTACAAGAAAGCGCAGTCCGAACGACCCCCACCATTATGGAGTGACGACCTGGACAGTGTCGCGGGAAAACCATGAATGCTGTGGTGGCTCAGAACCGTGCTTTGTGGTAATATTTGAGAGACGCCTATGTTCAGCAGTAGACCTGTGACTGACTGAATTGATGAATAACGATAACACATCGATGCGAGAGCTGGACCTCGAGCTCTTGATAAATTCGTCTGAACTACTTAGTAAAGTACAATTAAATATTTTATATCATTAATCCGAATGAAGTGAACTAGAACTTAATATTTAAACTATGGTCCTTCGAGCCAGATTATGTTCGTAACGTCACATTCGCTTTCATGGAATCGAACAGCCATGCGTTGTGTAGATACGCCGCATGGCTGTTTCTTCTAGAACTTCAAATCGGTTTTGCAAGACGTGAAGCCATCGGATACGCTCCACGACTCCGCCTTTGTCACTTGTTCACCATTACAGCCACTATAAGCCACATATCAGTTGTTTCCCTAATGTTGTCTTAATATTTTAGCCAGTGATACTATGTTGTGACATGGTTTTGAATCATACTTTTACAATACGACATTTAAAGCACGTGAAGGTGTATTAGCATATTTTATTCCTTTCTTGTAATAAAAAAAGAGTGCGTGAAACTCAATACAGGTGATAGACGCGAAACTTTTACTCCCTTGAAAATAACTAACTTAAATAATAAATATTAATGAATAATAAACATTATTTCCTGTTGAAATACATACACTAGGTAAACAAATGAACCCTGTGTTCATTTGTGTTCATTTAAAAATGCAAGACACTCAGAGCTAACATAAGGTTGCACTCGTTGAGTGTTTATTCTCATCGCGCCCAAAGAAGTTTCTCTTCAAAAACTCATATAAAACCTTGATTAACGGACCGAAATACATTCACCAACATAGAATCGAAAGATGTCTTTATACTCTTATAATGGGAACGTAATCGGAAAGGTTTTGCTTGCAATTGAATAATTATACTAAAAGCTTTAAAAGACATTAAATTTAACATTAGCTTTAAAAGACATTAAATTTAACATTAGCTTTAAAAGACATTAAATTTAACATTAGCTTTAAAAGACATTAAATTTAACATTAGCTTTAAAAGACATTAAATTTAACATTAGCTTTAAAAGACATTAAATTTAACATTAGCTTTAAAAGACATTAAATTTAACATTAGCTTTAAAAGACATTAAATTTAACATTAGCTTTAAAAGACATTAAAGATAAAAGTATTTTATTTGTGTAGATCCATTTTACTGCTGTTCGAATGGACTGGCTCGCATCTTGTACTTCTGCGTTTCGTTCGGTGGTCCTCCCTCCCCGTTCCCCTTCCGGTGTTGCAGATCTACGTGGGCAACGGTGATCACTTACTCGTACCATCAGGTGAACCGCCTGTTCGTTTCTCTGTGCGTATTTATAGTACGAAATATACCGGATCATATTATGAACGTTCACAAATTTCCACAAACAACAAGCAATGCACGCCAAATGGAAAATGAATGAAATAAACAGTTACATAAATTAGTGATCCAAAGTCGACATTGTATGACAAATTACTCGTACAGGGACGTGAGAGTCGTGAATGCATTTGTACAATGGCGATAATTAACAGCGCCATGCTGTATTAATATCGATTGTACATTTTCCCCTTGACAATCCATCACAGTCGTTGAAATATTACGCTAGAGATAAATAGTAAATATACAAGTATGAAGCGTGAGCCGTGGTAGTATGTTCAGGGCGTTTACTTTTGTTTCGAAGAGATCTGGGACCGCTAAAATTGTTAATAGCATTTTTAAGTGCTGTATTTTACCACGTGCTGGGCGGTGAAGGGATATATCGCGAGGTAACCTGGAAGTCTGTGCAATAATGGACAAATTTTTTATTTCGAGATGACTACAAGCTCTCGCACCGGGCAGCGTGGGCACCAAAACCCTCTCAGATATTTGAGAAGGATTGGTGCCAATGTGCAGTGGGCACTTACAGGCCGCAACGTTTATTTTACTTTACTACCTAGTAACCCTTATATCTGCACCCTACTGATTTAAAAAAAAACATCTACCATTTTTTTTTACATTTGAAATGAAACTACGTACTATAGACGTAAATTATATTTGATTTTACGAATTTGTTTCTATCAACATAAAAACCTTTCACGTGATTGCAAATAAAAAAATATCAAAAGGCCTTTGTTGTATTTTAGACTAGAAAGGTGCGTTGTTTGAATTTCAATACATTAGAAACTTCGAAGGCAGCATATTAAATTAATGTAAATTTCAACAGAATTACACGTGCTGGCCGTTACTCTACGACTCTCCTTTTGATCTTCGGCACTGTTTATTCAGATTCAGAAAACGATCTTATTACATTATTAAATTTTGAGATAAGATGTAGTTTCTATAAGCAATTGTTAACGAAAGAACTAACAAGAGAATCAAAAAAAAACGTATTGAGACAATGTCAACAGCTTTTGCTGCTGTTCGAATGGACTGGCTCGCATCTTGTACTTCTGCGTTTCGTTCGGTGGTCCTCCCTCCCCGTTCCCCTTCCTGTCTGTCTGTTCACCAAAAACTTTAATGACACGGTATTATCATTATGTTTTGTCGGTATTTAAATAGGTATTGATGTTTACCTGGGAAACCACCCCAAACATACCCGAAATTTAAATGATGTGTATATAAAAAATTTTACCTGTGTCTAGGTACTTATCGCTTAAGTATTACTCTATTACATAAATATATATATATATATAACCCATATAAACATGTTTGTATATATACGTTTATTTATTTATTTATTAATACTTTATTGTGTACTTAAAAAAAAAAAGAAATACAATGGGCGGACTTAATGCCTTTTGGCATTCTCTACCAGTCAACCCTGGGTGAGAAAGAAAACATGTTGGCAGGTTCAAAATAAATAATAAATATAAATTAAATATATAGCCCTTATACTTACATACTTATAACATACGTAATGCACTATACATAAACAAATAATACATACATAAACAAATTAAATATGGAGAGGAAAATCTCAGATAGCATTTGCCTTCAGATAGTGACGACGGAGCAGGGTTTGAAGGAGTTTTTGTTCGGTGCTTTCTTGATATCATCGGGGAGAGCGTTCCAGAGAAGTGAGGCTTGAACGGTGAAAGAAGAAGAAAAGAAACCAGTACTATATACATATATATATATATATATATATATATATATAACCCATATAAACATGTTTGTATATATACGTTTATTTATTTATTTATTTATTTATTTATTTATTTATTAATACTTTATTGTGTACTTAAAAAAAAAATATCAAAAGGCCTTTGTTGTATTTTAGACTAGAAAGGTGCGTTGTTTGAATTTCAATACATTAGAAACTTCGAAGGCAGCATATTAAATTAATGTAAATTTCAACAGAATTACACGTGCTGGCCGTTACTCTACGACTCTCGTTTTGATCTTCGGCACTGTTTATTCAGATTCAGTAAACGATCTAATTACATTATTCAAATTTGAGATATGATATCGTTTCTATAAGCAATTGTTAACGAAAGAACTAACAAGAGGATCAAAAAAAACGTATTGAGACAATGTCAACAGCTTTTGCTGCTGTTCGAATGGACTGGCTCGCATCTTGTACTTCTGCGTTTCGTTCGGTGGTCCACTCCCCTCCCCGTTCCCCTTCCGGTGTTGCAGATCTACGTGGGCAACGGTGATCACTTACTCGTACCATCAGGTGAACCGCCTGTTCGTTTCTCTGTGCGTATTTATAGTACAGAAATATACCGGATCATATTATGAACGTTCCACAAATTTCCACAAACAACAAGCAATGCACGCCAAATGGAAAATGAATGAAATAAACAGTTACATAAATTAGTGATCCAAAGTCGACATTGTATGACAAATTACTCGTACAGGGACGTGAGAGTCGTGAATGCATTTGTACAATGGCGATAATTAACAGCGCCATGCTGTATTAATATCGATTGAAAATTTTCCCCTTGACAATCCATCACAGTCGTTGAAATATTACGCTAGAGATAAATAGTAAATATACAAGTATGAAGCGCGAGCCGTGGTAGTATGTTCAGGGCGTTTACTTTGTTTCGAAGAGATCTGGGACCGCTAAAATTGTTAATAGCATTTTTAAGTGCTGTATTTTACCACGTGCTGGGCGGTGAAGGGATATATCGCGAGGTAACCTGGAAGTCTGTGCAATAATGGACAAATTTTTATTTCGAGGATATGTGAAGCCTACCAGCTCGCACCGGAGCAGCGTGGAGGCACCAAAACCCTCTCAGATATTTGAGAAGGATTGGTGCCAATGTGCAGTGGGCACTTACAGGATACTACTTTACTTTACCCAGACCAGTCTCCAATCAGTCCAGCACTATGATTGTACCGCTTGGTATTCGTTTTAGCTACGCCTCGCCTAACTGTCCCCTTTCTGTCTGTCTGTTCACCAAAAACTTTAATGACACGGTATTATCATTATGTTTTGTCGGTATTTAAATAGGTATTGATGTTTACCTGGGAAACCACCCCAAACATACCCGAAATTTAAATGATGTGTATATAAAAAATTTTACCTGTGTCTAGGTACTTATCGCTTAAGTATTACTCTATTACATAAATATATATATATATATAACCCATATAAACATGTTTGTATATATACGTTTATTTATTTATTTATTAATACTTTATTGTGTACTTAAAAAAAAAAAGAAATACAATGGGCGGACTTAATGCCTTTTGGCATTCTCTACCAGTCAACCCTGGGTGAGAAAGAAAACATGTTGGCAGGTTCAAAATAAATAATAAATATAAATTAAATATATAGCCCTTATACTTACATACTTATAACATACGTAATGCACTATACATAAACAAATAATACATACATAAACAAATTAAATATGGAGAGGAAAATCTCAGATAGCATTTGCCTTCAGATAGTGACGACGGAGCAGGGTTTGAAGGAGTTTTTGTTCGGTGCTTTCTTGATATCATCGGGGAGAGCGTTCCAGAGAAGTGTGGCTTGAACGGTGAAAGAAGAAGAAAAGAAACCAGTACTATATACATATATACATGTATATTTTCAGTAGATATTTCGTAAAATTAGTAAGTTCTGTTTATTCACAAACAAAGCTCAGAGGACATTGCCGAGCGTTAGCGGTGGTTGCATACGAGCTTCGGAACTTTGCTGAATTTGTTACTTGAGCACACTTATTCTCATGTAGGCAGACTGCTAACAAGCTTTCTGTTGCGTTTAGAAAGTTTTCATTGTTTGTTTTTTTAACAACTAATACATTAAAATTTGAAATGGGAATAATAGAACTATGTAAAGATATTATTGAACAAAAAGCAGAACAACAAACATCAATAGTGACTATAATCAGGTAAGATAAACCTAACAAAACAATAAAATCTCTCGTTGAACCAAACGCATGGCTACTTTCCTCTAATTGCATAGAATAAGAGCATACTAACACATACGTCTAAATCTGGACACTAGTCTCTAGGCAGTATGAATTACACAGGTTCACACGTCGTCGAAAGAATATTTTTCAATATTCCTCAGTGATGCAGGTTTCCACATTATGTTTATCTATCTACGAAACCATGCTTATACCATGACATTGACGTAACGTGTGTCATGCACGTGGTAGAGTCAAGCGGCGGTTTTTGCTGCTACTCGAATGGGCCCGCTCGACCGGGTTGGTACCACGGCCTCGCAGAATACCGGCGTGAAGTAGACGCATCTTATGCTTCTGCCTTTCGTTCGGTGAGTGAGGTAACCGGAGGCCTACTCCCCCTCCCTATTCCCCTCCTCATCCACCCTCCCATCTCCCAAATATCCTTAAAGACCGGCAACGCACCTGGAGCATCTATAGTGTTGCAGATGTATGTGGACGACGGTAATCACTTATCATCAGGAGAACCGCTTGCCCGTTTGGCGCCGTTCCCATAAAAAGTAGTTTCTTTATCGAAGCTTACATTTTTTTATAGTCAAATCTCAAATAAGAACCTTGGGTATTTCTTTCCTAAGTTTTCTTTACTTTTATAATTAAACATTTAACCTTCGTAGAAAACAAGTTTTCACGAATACATCATGCGAAGCGACAACGTGTTCAACGATCTGTTTGCAGAGCTTCAGGAATATCAACACACGCGTAATGTGTACTCTGCTGTTGGAGTAAGTGCAGGCTTAGTTACTTGAATAAGATACACATGTTTCTTTGGGGGAGGCCTAAGTTCAGCAGTAGACTTGTGATAGGCTGAAATGATGATGATGTAGAATCAATTATCTATTTATTTATTTATTTATTTATTAATACTTTATTGTGTACTTAAAAAAAAAAAACGTATTGAGACAATGTCAACAGCTTTTGCTGCTGTTCGAATGGACTGGCTCGCATCTTGTACTTCTGCGTTTCGTTCGGTGGTCCACTCCCCTCCCCGTTCCCCTTCCGGTGTTGCAGATCTACGTGGGCAACGGTGATCACTTACTCGTACCATCAGGTGAACCGCTTGTTCGTTTCTCTTTGCGTATTTATAATACAGAAATATATCGGATCATATTATGAACGTTCCACAAATTTCCACAAACAACAAGCAATGCACGCCAAATGGAAAATGAATGAAATAAACAGTTACATAAATTAGTGATCCAAAGTCGACATTGTATGACAAATTACTCGTACAGGGACGTGAGAGTCGTGAATGCATTTGTACAATGGCGATAATTAACAGCGCCATGCTGTATTAATATCGATTGTACATTTTCCCCTTGACAATCCATCACAGTCGTTGAAATATTACGCTAGAGATAAATAGTAAATATACAAGTATGAAGCGTGAGCCGTGGTAGTATGTTCAGGGCGTTTACTTTTGTTTCGAAGAGATCTGGGACCGCTAAAATTGTTAATAGCATTTTTAAGTGCTGTATTTTACCACGTGCTGGGCGGTGAAGGGATATATCGCGAGGTAACCTGGAAGTCTGTGCAATAATGGACAAATTTTTATTTCGAGGATATGTGAAGCCTACCAGCTCGCACCGGAGCAGCGTGGAGGCACCAAAACCCTCTCAGATATTTGAGAAGGATTGGTGCCAATGTGCAGTGGGCACTTACAGGATACTACTTTACTTTACCCAGACCAGTCTCCAATCAGTCCAGCACTATGATTGTACCGCTTGGTATTCGTTTTAGCTACGCCTCGCCTAACTGTCCCTTTCTGTCTGTCTGTTCACCAAAAACTTTAATGACACGGTATTATCATTATGTTTTGTCGGTATTTAAATAGGTATTGATGTTTACCTGAAACCACCCCAAACATACCCGAAATTTAAATGATGTGTATATAAAAATTTTACCTGTGTCTAGGTACTTATCGCTTAAGTATTACTCTATTACATAAATATATATATATATATATATATATATATATATATATATATATATATATATATATATATATATATATATATATATATATATATATATATATATATATATATATATAACCCATATAAACATGTTTGTATATATACGTTTATTTATTTATTTATTTATTTATTTATTTATTTATTTATTTATTAAGTGATTACAGTCGCCCACATACATCTGCAACACTATAGATGCTACAGGTGCGTTGCCGGTCTTTTAGGATATTTGGGAGATGAGAGGGAAGAGGAGGGGAATAGGGAGGGGATGTGGGCCTCCGGTTACCTCAATCACCGAACGAAACGCAGAAGCACAAGATGCCTCTACTTCACGCCGGTATTCTGCGAGGTAGTGGTACCAACCCGGTCGAGCCGGCCCATTCGAGCAGCAGCAAAAGCCGCCGTTTGGCTCTACCACGTTCAAAAATTTCGCCCTTGTGAAATCAATTCATGATTTTATATCTGACAAAAAATTCAAAATGACTGATACTTTCCCTGGAATCGCGTTGAGCAATCTAAGTTTTACAGTGTCTAATGTAGGATCAGTGTTGCTCTAATGAAAAATGGGTTGAATGGACTAAAACCTGTTAAACTCTGACCACGCCAGTATTGGGTATACAGTCCTTAGAGTCTATTTATTAATTTTTAACTCAAATATCAATTAACACGTTCGCAGGTACTAAAGCTATACTATTATACGACCTAATGCAACATCAAACACGTCAGGAGATAAGAGGAATGAAGCCAATTGTTGGCCAGTTGTCGACGTTTACTTTGCTTTTAGGGTTTCATTTGCCTTTTAATGTGCCTGTTTGTTTAGATTTCTATGTAGTCAACCGATTTATCGTGGTTCCCTTTCATCTTTAAGCTTACCCGGGATGCTATCGGTGCGTCTTAAATTATCTTAAAGACAAAAGAACATCTTAAATTAAGTTAACTGGACTTGGTAAACAAAGGAACTTGTAATTAGCCAAGTAATGAACTTCAACGAATGTAATTAGAAATCTTTTTCTATCACATCTGCATTTAAAAGTTTTCCATCTAAACAAAATAAGTTAAAGCGGTCTTTAATAACCATGCTGGTAGTAGAGTTAAGCAATTATACGGTGTTCTGAGATTTTGTTTGCGTAAATAAAGAATTAGGGTCACAACATACGTATGTATTGTTCAATGTTGTGCATATATTCACGACTTTTCCCAACGGGGTAGGC